>CM077876.1:36326911-37526911 GCA_039720435.1 Amazona ochrocephala
ATTGATTGCCAGTAAAGATGCAATGGAACATACATATCATCTTGCTCAACAAATCAATTAAAGCCATATATTCTTTTTTATATGAAACCCCAAAGGTCTTCATTTAAAATTAACTAATTCAGCCTTCATTTATGAATTAGCAATAATGCATTTAAAAATCTTAGTTCAGAATTTAGTATTATTCACTTAATTTTGATCTGAGAGAATAATGAAGCAGAGGGACAATGGACAGGGGAAATACCATTCACTGGACTGAGACAGGGTGGCAAAAGGAGTAGGGTGAGAACTGCAGTAGTGGAAGTGCAGCTAAATGATACCGATATATACAACTTAAACTGCAAACCCTCTAACACCTTTAATATCATGTTGAGTTTTACAAATAAAATAGGATTGTGCAGTCAGAGACTGGATATCAAATCAGATACATCTATCAACAAAATAACCATAATGTTAGCAAATTGACACCTGCTATTGTGGTTGCTTGAACTTGTGAGCCATTTCCTCCTATGAAGTAATGTATTTTCATAGCATATGAACTGAAATTATGCACATAAAAAAGAAATTGAGGTGAAGTTGACTATTACAATAAAATATTCATAGTTCTGATGAGAGGTGACAGCACAATTTTGCTTTAAATACTTATTTGTGTTTTGCTCATCAACAATATCACTATGGATTTCTCTGTAAGAATTAGGAATATTTAATGGGATTGTATAATCATTTTAATCCATCCTTAGCAGTGTATCATAGTGACTGAATTCTAGGAGATCATCCTGCTAATGTGAATCAAATTCCAAACAATGAGTCCTACCATATACTTAAAAGGCATCACAGGCAAACTTTTCTAAAACTTCTTTGCATCTGCAGGGTCTCCATCTTCTGTTGGTATTCCTCCTCTCTTATTTTTTGCTTTCTGGGTTTTTTTTTTAGTATTTTAGGGTTTTGGGGTTTTTTTTTGCTTTAGATTTTTTAGCATTCTGGATTCTGTCCCTCGCCAGCAAACAAAATCTAAGGACAATTGATATTCTTCCCTAAAGCCAGCAACAGATGAAGGCAGCTGCAGATAAAATGACTTGCTGAAACGTCAGCTGTAGCCAGAGGTTCCAGCTTGTTGGAACGCCACCATCTATATGCTTGAGAGACTTTCTGGAACTATACAGCACTACAGATGACTGCTAGGGGAGTCATAAAATAAGACACGCAGATGTTCCTGCTTACTCCACCCAGTCCCAGTTTATTTCATACACTCAATTGTCTTAGTTTCTTAAAGAAGCAAATGATAGTAAGCATTGAAATGACATGGACCAATACTTCCTGACATGCGCTTCTCTCTAGGACCAAAAATCTTGATGCCAGAAGAGCACTGAGGTTCTACTTCAACGCAACATCTCAAAGAAAGAATATGCCTGTGACTTTCTGTCTTTCAGAAAAGTGTTTATATCGAAAGAGATTTAAAACCCAAGAACAACAGTGAATAATCACTAGTAAGAAACTGTTCACTGAAGTTGCGGGAGGCCTGAAAGGCATACGGAAATTATTATTGATTACAGAAGCCCTCTTTATTTTATGTCTCCTAGCACAGTTGAACTCTAATATACTGATGGGGTAAAAATTGTAAGGTGGATGTATATATAGGGATGTCAGATTTTGAATATTAAAATAGGACTGTTGGAGTGATCTCTCTCTCTCTGGCTGTGGCATTGTGAGTGCTTACGTTCTCACAGCTGCAGCCTGCGAAGAAAAGATAGGATCCAAAAAAGAAAAATATGGAAAAAATTATCTCTTGTGTGCTTTTCATACAGGACAGGACATAGAGTTTTAAAGCACAATAGAGGAAATCACATATTATAAAGGAGGTCTGGAAAGCCTGTGTCTGGGTAAAATTTGCCTTTTTGCAGCTCTCCAAATTAGATGTTGAACAAAGCTCTAGACCAGCAGTTCCCAGCTTCAGAAAAAGAGGGTGGAATGTAAAACTGTTCAGCTCTACCAGGCTTCTCAACCTGCCATTACATGTTGGTTACCAGGAGAGAAGATAATGGTTTATTGCAGCATCATGTCAGCAAGAAGCCCAAAATCTTTCTCTCTTGGGAAAAGTCACTCTAATAGAATATCAGGAGTATACAAGCAAAACACAAACAAGCTGAAACATCCAAAGGAGTCATTTCAACACATTCATGTCCCTTTCAAACATTCCCTGCTACAGATGACAAGTAGTACTAGGAGCTAGATTTAAAAAAAAAAAAAAAAAAAAAAAAAAAAAAAAGGAAAGAAAAGAAAAGCATCTGAAATACTGGGAATTAAGTATCAAGAGTCAAAACTGCATCTTAAACCTATTTAATCAAGTGCTGCCACATCTACCTATGTCAACTTCATAAACACTACACTGTGACCTGAAAATTTTAGTGAGACAGACACCACTATGGCATGATAAAGGACTCAGCTGCGGAAGTGTGTTCCCTCACTGCCTCTGCCATGATCCCCTGAAAGCTGTCCAGGAAGCACTCTCAGGACCTCTGTAGTCGTGCCTGTCTTTCTGAAAGAGTCTGTGGGGATTTCTTCTCCCCCTCCCTTTTTCACACAATAGAGGAGTGGCAATTAGGAAGCTGAAGTGCAATATTCTCCTGTCATGCAGGCAGGAAAACCCTCATCTCCCAGGAAACGCTTTAACCACAAGATTATAAACAATCAGGCTATAAACAATGCACTAGGGTGGTGTGGGAGGAGAGACATCTCCACTTTGAAGATAAGCCATTATGCAGGCATCAGTTCTACATTCATCATGCTAGAAAGAGAGGGTGACAGGGAGCAGATCTGAGTGTCCAGCATCAGCAACAACTGCTGTTGGCTCAGGGACTTACTAGGGGATAGCCAAGGTCTCACGCACTATGGAGAGAACTGTGTATACAAGGTAAGAGCCAGGTTAGAGTTTTATGTGGCAAAAAGAGAAAGATATTCCACATATCTTTCAGTGAAGCTTGATATTTTTGTAAAGCAGTTATAGTTATATTTAAGAGAACAATTCAGCAGCAGATACTGCCTACAAGCACTTCTTTACAGCATGGACGCACATAAAAGCACAAGATCCTAGTCAAATGTGACTAACCTTAGACAGCTACGTTATACGCTTCCAGCATGCTGGATTTCTTTCTGCCTGCCTCCTACATTAAATGTAGCCTGATGTTTACTGTGCATGTGAGGTCAGGTGTCTGTAAGCAGACTGAATATAAACTGCTGAATACACTGCAGATGGCAAATTAGCTGTCTAACCCACTATCCCCCACATTACAACGTTACTGAAATTTATCCAGATATTTTTTAATTGTCCTGTAATTAGAATGCTATCTGTTACAAAGAACATGGGAACATTCACAGTCAAGACATCTGCCAGTGCAAAACTAAAAATATTAAATTGTGTTATTCTGCATAAAGCAAGCTTGCTTAAGTCTGCTCTCAGCAAACAATGGGCATCATGCCATTAACTTCAAAGTGAGATCTGGGCTCAGATGTTTAGTGTAGGAACTATATCAATTGTTTGACTTCCCAAAAGAGCACAGAAGACAGAAGTGTCTGATAGACAGACTTGGGTAAAATAGACTAGACTTAATCAAAATATTTACACTGATATGGTCATTGACAGACTCACAGAATCACCTGTACAACCTCACTAGATTTGGAGAAGGAAAAGACATGAAAATGAAAACAGCAATAAAATTTATCCTGTAATAATTACCTTTCTAGATACATGAAAAAGTCAAATCTAATAAAACCCCAGCTGTTAGACTGCAATTGTTAGGCACACACATGCCCTTATACAACATATGCAGCAAGTGAATACAGTTCAGAAGAGTACAGTGTGGGCAAGATTGACCCTAACACAAGAGCATGGATGTAAATGTATAGAGTACTGCTGACAGTCTTTATAGCATCAGTGCCATCACACTTGGATGACTGGTATTACCTCATCACCTGTGGTTACCAGATGTGCAATAGCTGTCTCATGGTAACCTTCCACCTATGCCTTTCAAACTACTATTTACAAGTTTATTTTGAAAAGGTAGCTGACGGTATAGAAAACAGGTTTCTCTTTCAGGATCAGCTAACCTCATGCAGCTGTTTCTGACAAGGGCCTTCTCCCTTTCACAAGAAATACATATTTTTCATTTCTAGCATGGGAATATTTGCATGTTTTCTGGTCTTTAAATGAAAATTATTTTTCATTTTCTATTACTAGCTTACTTCCCTCTTCTTGCTTATTTTCCTCCACTGCCATCTGCAATGGTGATCTTCCCTCTCTAGCCCTTTCAGCCAGTACCCTAAACCACTTCCACCCCAGCTCAGGGCCAAATGTTGGGGTAAAAATCACTCTTAGGCAAAGTCCGTTTTGTCACACAGACAAAAATGTCCATTAAGTCTCTTTACAAACAATATGAAAATGCATGTCAGGTACTGAATTAACATCCAGCGCAGCCAACTGCTGCAAGTTTCACTGGCTGCTTTCATAGAATCACAGAATAGTTAGGGTTGGAAAGGACCTCAAGATCATCGAGTTCCAACCCCCCTGCCATGGCCAGGGACACCTCCCACTAAACCATGCCATCCAAGGCTATGTCCAACCCCACCTTGAACGCCGCCAGGGATGAAGCATTCACAACCTCCCTGGGCAACCCATTCCAGTGCCTCACCACCCTTACAGTAAAGAATTTCTTCCTCAGATCCAATCTAAACTTCCCCTGGTTAAGTTTAAACCCGTTACCCCTTGTCCTCTCACCACAGTCCCTAATGAAGAGTCCCTCCCCAGCATCCCTATAGGCCCCCTTCAGGTATTGGAAGGCTGCTATGAGGTCTCCACGCAGCCTTCTCTTCTCCAGGCAGAGCAGCCCCAATTTTCTCAGCCTATCTTCATATGAGAGGTGCTCCAGTCCCCTGATCATCCTCGTGGTCCTCCTCTGGACTTGTTCCAACACTTCCATTTCCTTTTTATGTTGAGGACACCAGAACTGCACACAATACTCCAAGTGAGGTCTCATGAGAGCAGAGTAAAGGGGCAGGAGCACCTCCCTCGACCTGCTGGTCACACTCCTTTTGATGCAGCCCAGGATACGGTTGGCTTTATGGGCTGCAAGTGCACACTGAAGCTGGCTCATGTTCATTTTTTCATCGACCAACACCCCCAAGTCCTTCTCCGCAGGGCTGCTCTGAATCTCTTCTCTGCCCAACCTGTAGCTGTGCCTGGGAATGCTCCCACCCAGGTGGAGGACCTTGCACTTAGCATGGTTAAACTTCATTAGGTTGGCATCAGCCCACCTCACAAGCGTGTCAAGGTCCCTCTGGATGGCATTCCTTCCCTCCAATGTATCAACCGAACCACACAGCTTGGTGTCATCGGCAAACTTGCTGAGGGCGCACTCAATCCCACTGTCCATGTCACCCACAAAGATGTTGAACAAGACCGGAGCCAACACTGATCACTGGGGGACACCACTCGTTACTGGTCTCCAGATGGACGTTGAGCCACTGAGCACTACTCTTTGCGTGCGGCCATCCAGCCAGTTTCCTTTGGTTTTGCTAGCAGTGTACCAAAATCTGAAAGTCTTGAGTTTCTTCTATTGCCTTAACCCCTTCAGAGTTCAGCACAGGGGTGGCCTCAGTCACTAACAGGTACCAGATGGCCTTCCCCTTTCACTGGTCTCTTACTGGATTATTCTTTTTCAGCAAGGTCTCCATAAAAATGGCTGGAAAGACTATTTATAAAAGCAATCAAACGTGTGACACCAAGTCCATAGGTGGAGGCTACTGCAGCACTCCATGGCTTTGCAGATTCTGATCTCACAAAATTCACGTCATTTTGCAAGACTCATTCAAGGCCCCAGCTTGAAGAAACTTTCCTTGGTAGGTGGATATTTTTTTCTTGTGGTTTGGAATGAAAGGCATTCAGCTCCATCTGGCTATGGTCATTCTTTTCATCTTCTCATCTAAACAGCTTTTACAGTCCAAGACAATGTGATAGTTACTTTTCACATTTTAGTACCATGAATGCAAAAGTGCATGAGGATCTCTCTCGCAATTTTTTTTCACTTTCCCTGAACATCTGTACCTGCATTCTCAGTAATGACATTGTGTTTCCACAGCCAGAAAACAAACACATTCCAAAAAGCATAACTAAAAAACCTGGAAAAAGCTTCTCTGAGCAAAGCTGTAATTATGTAAATGAAACTTAAGAAGTCATTTTTCCTTTCCCTACTGATTAGTGTTTTTCTCTTGAAGCCTTCTAGCTTTGGGGCTTACATTCTGGTGTCAACATTCTGGGCTCTGAAACAGCTGAATGGTTTCAGAGCTTCAGTCAGGACCAAAACAAACCCAAATGTCAACCCACGCTTATTAAAACAATAAAAGCAATGATAATGCAGAAATAAAGTGTTTACAGATTGTTTGCTGTATTACATTACTAGTCTTAAACATAAGCCTTTAATGAAGAAATGCCACACTAATAGGGCATCAGGATGGGAGCATGAGGGATAAAAATAATGCAAACACTCCTGACAAGATCAAATCTTCCATTAGAAAAGCAAATGGTTTTCCCCAGTAGCTTAAATCTTGCAACCCTTCCCTTCACAACTTATCACGGGTTCCATAATAAGTATATAAAAGTACATGTACATATACCCTCACGTAGCCAAAGCAATGGAGAGACTATGAAAGCCAAAGGAAGAATTCAGTCTGTTATGTGAGTTAAGGAGATGTTATCAAAACCTCACACAAAGGGTATGGTTTTATATGCTATAAATGATTTCTTCTATGAACAGCTAATTAGAGAATGCTCCATCGCTGGCAGCGTTCAAGGCCGGGTTGGACAGAGCCTTGGGTGGCATGATTTAGTGTGAGGTTTCCCAGCCCATGGCAGGGGGGTTGGAACTAGGTGATATTAAGGTCCTTTCCACCCCTAACTATTCTGTGTCTTCAACATAAAAAGGACATGGAAGTGTTAGAACAAGTCCAGAGGAGGGCCACGAAGATGATCAGGGGACTGGAGCACCTCTCATATGAAGATAGGCTGAGAAAATTGGGGCTGTTCAGCCTGGAGAAGAGAAGGCTGCGTGGAGACCTCATAGCAGCCTTCCAGTACCTGAAGGAGGCCTATAGGGATGCTGGGGAGGGACTCTTCATGAGGGACTGTGGTGAGAGGACAAGGGGTAATGGGTTTAAACTTAAACAGGGGAGGTTTAGATTGGATCTGAGGAAGAAATTCTTTACTGTGAGGGTGGTGGGGCCCTGGAATGGGTTGCCCAGGGAGGTTGTGAATGCTTCATCCCTGGCAGCATTCAAGGTGGGGTTGGACATAGCCTTGGATGGCATGGTTTAGTGGGAGGTGTCCCTGGCCATGGCAGGGGGGTTGGAACTCGATGATCTTGAGGTCCTTTCCAACCCTTACTATTCTATGATTCTATGATTCTATGATTCGATGAATACACAAAAGGAGAAGCAGTTCTTGAGTTCATCCTGATATATATGGAGTAATGGAATCATAGAACAGTTAGGGTTGGAAAGGAACTTAAGATCATCTAGTTCCAAACCCCCTGCCATGGGCAGGGACACCTCCCACTAAACCATGCCATCCAAGGCTATGTCCAACCTGGCCTTGAACACCGCCAGGGATGGAGCATTCACAACTTCCCTGGGCAACCTATTCCAGTGCCTCACCATCCTCATAGCAAAGAATTTCTTCCTTATACCCTATCTAAACTTCCCCTCTTTAAGTTTGAACCCATTACCCCTTGTCCTCTCACTACAGTCCCTCATGAAGAGTCCCTCCCCAGCATCCCTATAGCCCCCCCTTCAGATACTGGAAGGCTGCTAGGAGGTCTCCACACAGCCTTCTCTTCTCCACACTGAACAGCCCCAACTTTTTCAGCCTGTCTTCATACGGGAGGTGCTCCAGTCCCCTCATCATCCTCGTGGCCCTCCTCTGGACTTGTTCCAACAGTTCCATGTCCTTTTTATGTTGAGGACACCAGAAGTGCACACAATACTCCAAGTGAGGTCTCACGAGAGCAGAGTAGAGGGGCAGTATCACCTCCCTCGACCTGCTGGTCACGCTCTTTTTGCTGCAGCCCAGGATATGGTCATGTCCATGTCACCGACAAAGATGCTGAATGAGACTGGTCCCAGCATCAATCCCTGAGTGACACCACTCGTTACTGGTCTCCAGCTGGACATTGAGCCATTGACCACAACTCTTTGTGTGTGGCCATCCATTCAGGAATAGCAATATGAAATGACTGTATAACTTGCATTGTTTATTCTGTAATGAAACTTTCATATGATACAAAGAATGCAGATGAGTTCAAAACTATCCTGTCTGAGAGTAGTGCAAGACAAGTTAACAATATTAGATATTAAATGATAGATAAAAACCAGGGTCAATACATACAAAGAAATGCACATGAGAAAAAACAAATTGAATCATATGTATATATTCATGGGTTCTGAACTTGCTGTGATCACTTGACTCATCTTCATCTACCCACAGCTATTGGTTTATTGCATATAATCCTCTGAAAATATCAACTCCATAGTGAGGTCCAGTCAAAATGACAAACAGACTAGAATAAAAATGCTAGAGAATGACTAAGGAACATAGCAGTAAACATCTCCATGCACTTCGTTAATGTTCAGTTTACACTCTCCTGAAAAGGATGTAAAGTTTTGGTTGCCTGCATCGACAGGGATTCAGTAAAATGTAGAACTGCAGCTAAAATGATCAAAGCTAGCTAATAGTTTCTATACAAGTTTCAGTTTGTAAAAGAAAAAACTAGCAGGGGTATAAGATCATGGGAAAATTCAGTTTGGAGTAGACCTCAGTACATCTCTAGTCCAATCACCTATTCAAACAGGGTGACCTCTGAGGTTTATCCAGCTGGATCTTGAAGAACCTTCAAAGATGGAAACTGCACAGTCGCTCTGGTCAGCCTTCCACTGTTCTGGTGGTATAAAAGCTTTTCTTTAAATCCCATCTGACAATTTCTTGTTTCAGCATATATCCACTGTCTCTTGTCCTCTCATTATAAAAAGCCTGGCTCCCTCTTCTTGCTGACCTCCTCTTAGGTATTGGAAGGTTATTATTTAGACCTAACTAAAACCTTTTCTTCATTTTCTGTCAGTAAAAGGGTGACATTCATGAAAACAGATAATGATTGCTCAGTGTTTCTCATAGCACAAATGGCAGAAAACAAAATTTTAAAATAAAAAATTTCTAAAGAGAAGATTGACCACTTTTTTTCCCGCAGAAAATATGTAGTTGTAGATGATGTATAATTGTAGACAATTTCAAACCTTGTGGAATTAATTGCCATATGATTTGATCTCCCAGAAATTGATTTTTGAACCCACAATTTGAGAAGAAAGTCTATAAGAGCTTTAAGCATGTCTGTGTAACATCTATGCAGCATCTAGGGTTTTTTTCAACAACTATTAGAATCTAGGAAGTTTTGCAATAGGAAGTACCATCCTAGGCTTTCCTGGTCCTTATATACTTTCCCACATTGTCTGCTATTTGTCAGTGTGTCCTGGGTTCAGCTGTAGCAGTCATTTTTCTGCTTAGTAGGTGGTGCAGTGCTGTGGTTTTGACTTTAGCCTGAGAACAACGCTGATAACACAATGATGTTTTTAGTTGTTGTTAAGCATTGCTTACACCAAACAGGGTGGTAGTCTAACTCTGGACAGGAGGCTCTGTGGTGCTTTACGGAGGCAGAGCTGACAGACTGCAGAAAAGTCAGAGTAAGCATCCTCTGCTCCACACTGAGTCTTCGTCAATGCCTTTCAGTTATGCATTCTTTCTTCTACTGCAGCAACTTCTGGCTACTGCTGGATTTTCCCTTAAATATACACCCTTGACCAGCTTAATGGGAAAATGGTAAACAACAACAGCTTGCCTGTGTAAATAGGGAAATGAATGTTTAAAGAACACAGCACTGCATCAGATTAACCACAGTGAAAATACAGGGGGGAGCAGGAAATCAGCTCATTTTATGAGCTTTTGTTGTCGTCATGGAGGCAAGGAAATACTCAAGTTTGCAAAGAGATGGAGTGCTTCTCTGGAAAACATTGTTCTTCCATATATAGTTGTATTTATTCGTTTGTCCTTAAGCCACCCACAGGAACTTTTCAAAACAGAGATCTGTTTCCATTCATGTTTCAGTGTTGTCTGCAGACAGGCAAACTTCAAAAGCTTTGGAGGTTCAAAGCTTGTATGAGCTTATCTGAATTTCTCAGGTCTGTAAGTCTCATGAGTGTTAGCCTACAGCTTGGTACTTCAAGCACGTCCTGGTGAAATCCCAGATGGAAACAGAGACATAGTTTGACTTCAGAGGGCCCAGTCCAAGATATGCATTCAAGCTTCTGATAGGTTTAAGAGGGGTTGGAGACACAGTGCATGTTGGCAAAACCAGAAGCCAGACATGCACAGACTATTTTGATTCTTTGTGAGGATCCCACAGTAGAAAAGCATAGAAACTCAGTTTCCACAGCCCGAAAAAGAGGCATTTCGTGTTTTTTTATTTTTCTAATCCGCTTCAAAAATCAACAGTTTCCACTTTTTTTTGTTTGTTTTGGTGTTTTGGTGTGGGGTTTATTTTTGTGGGGTGTGGTGGTTTGGTTTGGTTTTGGTTTGGTTTTGGTTTGGTTTTGGTTTTTTTCTGTTTTGGTTTGGTTTGATTTGGTTTGGTTTTCTATAAACAAAATCAATAGGAATCTCACAAACCTGAATGCACTGTTACCTCCCTCATGAGTGATCAGTCTTCTGGTCTTTCTTTATGCGGAAAGCTAATTTGAAAAGATATATCTCCTTTCTATCTGCCTGTATATATCATGCTCATCTATTCTGCAGTTGTTCTCTTCTATGTGCACACCTGTAACCTCCTAACGAACATAACATTACAGTAATGACCTGTTGTAATGCCACTGCTTTAGCTTCTGTGTACTTTTCAAGAGCAGTATGAAATTTTCAGAAAAGTAAAACCAGTGAGGGTGATTACTTTGTCAAATGTAATCATTTCCATACCAGCAGCACAGAAATGAAATGTGCTTGTCTTAATAAAGTGTTTTATTTAAAACCCTCTCTTTGCTGAATAGTAGCACAGAAAGTTTGAATTACCAGTTCATGGTAATTTGTGGCTTTTCTGTTTTATATTTTTAGCTTGCATTAAATAACTTGCTCTATCAACTAAAAAGATCATTTATATATGAACTATGGTTAATTGAAAATTGATTGCTACATATCATCTGACAGACCAGATCCTTTAAAAGGATCTGATATTGAAATATAGCATTTGGATGACACTAGTTTCAAATTTCATGATCCTCCCTTTTTATTAGGATTTTGACAGTGGTGGAGCCACACTTGAAGCAAATATTGGCCAGTTCAACAACAGGATGTGTATATCAGTGCCTGCTATTTCCACAACATAGCTGTTTTGTATCTCTTCCTTTTCACATTGACTGTGTTAGAGATTATGGTGCAGATTTTATTAGTGATTAATATAACTTTGCTGTGATGTAGATAAACCAGATGCTTTTCTACTTAATTTTTTTTCCTAATATTTTCCTAGATGAAATTCTGTTGTCACTAATTATAGCTGCAGCTGAAACTATAGTATCTGTTATGCAACAAGTGCAACAAGAATTTCTCCCTAGTCTTATATTTCTAACCACTTACTGGGCATCTGTCAGCAAGCTATGAATTAAGCACACCTAAGAACATTTCTTTGGAGGTAAGGTGAAGAGGTAATTTATCTGAAATAGGGGACTTGCATTTGGGTGTGTGGAGAAAGACTTTCAGGATACTTAGCTGCAAGCAGTTTACTAAAACAACTTTAGTAAGACATTCTTGAAAGAAAATTTACATATATAGGTGCAATAAAAGTGATATTACCTCTTTCGTAACAGTACAAGTTAGTTAGCAATAAAAACAAAAATCAGAATTGTGCAGGTAGACATCATTGAGACAACTGATTTCAACAAGCCAAGTATGCTCAGGTGATTCAATGTCCTCTTCGTACTTCCAGAAGAAGTATAGCTTTTAATTTCACAAATTTGTTTGGAGCCATCTTAAGTTATGACTGCATACCAGCAAATAAAAAAACAGAAAGCCTGGCAGATTCCATACACATTTCATCTTAAACTCTGGGACCACAGCACAGAGCGCATTAATCTAGCTCATTTTCCAAAGACTGAACATAATATGCAGTTCATCTGAATTGCAGTAAAATGTGATTTTGAGAGTTTGCCAGCTTCAGAATGTTCCTGGGAATAGTTTATCACTGGTGTTCTCCATTTCCTTTCCTGAGTCTCTCCTTGAGAGTCAGCCAAGCAAATGTGGATAAATATATCTGATAGTTTCTAAAATATCTCAGCAACTAATCAGAAAGAACTGGACCAGCTCTTGCAGAAATAAAATCTGGCTCTTAATGTGTGGTTCTTAAACACAGAACTTTAATAAACAGGCCAATTAAATATTTTTGTAGTTTATTTAGATTATTTTTGTTGTTTTTTATAAATATACATGCAATTAAGGAGTACTGTATTAGTTGCTTTAACTCCCTATGCTAAATATTAATCTCCTTATTCCATAACGGAAAGACACTATAATTTTTAAATTTTGAGCAACATTAGGGTGCCTTTTATTCTGAAGAGTAATGGAAATAGCAAAAAAAAAAAAAAAAAAAACAAAAACAAAAACAAAAATAAAACCAGTTCATATTTAATACCTTAATAAATCCCAGATTTTGACTATGCAGATGATGAAGCAGAAAGAATCCTTTCTTTTCATTTAAAAAAAAAAAATCAGAATCGAAATCCAGGTTGTATTCTGTTTTTTAGTGTTTACTTACCAATGTAAGCAGCATTCCCTGGCTGACAGGGGATAAACACAAAGGTACTCTTGTGAGCTGCACTGGCTATCCCGTAAAATGTGTTATTTTTCCTTCAATCAGTTACAACAGCATTGGAGGCACCATTTCTCAGTGAGCTTCTGCTCTCAAGACCACCAAGGACAAGGAAATATATAGTTCTCTGAAGTTGTTACCAGTCTACTAAACTGTTACAGGACTGAACTTCCTGGCTCCTCTTGAATGGCCTGCACTAAAGACTTCTTTGGTTAAAATCACTGATACAGTATTAAAATGTTGCTATCTCAGAAACTTTTCTCTTGATCACAATTTCAGGGGCTAGCATCTTTCCTCACTAGATAAAGACACATACCCTCCAGAAGTGTCCCTCCAGGCATCCTGCCCTTGTGGCATTTGTCATCTAGAGAAGAGAGAGGAAGGAACAGTTGTCTCCGTGTTTCTGCTAAAAAAAAAACCCTGAACTCCATCTTCTTTTTTTCCTTGTTTACATGTGAATAATACAAAACTGCAGTAGAACATTACCCCTTTGTTGCTCATCTTTCTGGAAGCCATGTCACAGAAGAATTTAAAGCTGTATTGCCAATTAAATTACCCTCCTCCTTACAGTAGTAAAAGCCTGTGATTCGGTACTATCAACTTGAACAGCTGCTTGAAATGCCTTAGAATGAAGGAATCTTAGGGAAATTGTGCAAGTTTGCACTTCTACAGCTTTTAGCTGGAAGAGGTAGATTCTGCCTGGCAGTAACTCCCTACTGAAGTGAGAGGTGGTCAAGTACGCAGTCACTGATCCTTCTGGATCTTGTGGCTAGTGGGAAAAAGAGCTGGTGGTAAAAACATGCATTATTCTTGCACTTTCCTTGTTCTGCTCCATTGTCAAAAGCCCTTGTTTGTTGCCCCCAGTGCCCTCTCAGGTTATGCTATTTAACAATAAAATGGCCATGTATTTTCAGGTTTTCCTTCCTGGTCTGAAACGCGTTTACGAAAACATGTAATGAACTCAGCATGCTTTTTAAGTATTCATGCAACAAAAAAGAAAAAAGAAAAAAAAAACAACAAAAAAATAAACCAAAAAACCTCACTGCATGCCTCTGTGTATTTTCTTGTGGTTAAGTTACACTCAGAGCCCTAGTAGAATTGCGGGGGCTATGACAAAATGGAAATCTACTGAAAATGACAACTCGATGTTATGTACATCCCACCCTCTTGGCAACTTCTGTAATGCGATTTCTAAATATTTCATTGCCCAGAGTAACTTACAGAGATTTGCATGGGATCTAGTATGGGTCAGAGCAGAAGTGCTTGTAAATCAGTGACAGAAATGCTGTCTAGTTTTTATTTCAGTATGTGCTTTTAACATATGCGTCAATTAAATTAAGTCCTTTCTGTTTGGGCTTGACTCGAGTAAGTGACATGAAAAAGTGAAGTTGCAGAGGTTTAATTTGAACAGACAGTAAAATAAAAGGAAAATAGAGCTAATCCCAGGCATAACAATGTATCATACTGCATACTATCTTGACTGTCCAATCAAGTCATGAACCATGAATAAGGTTCTGCTAACTTCCATTGCGCAGACAAATTTTGCCCTCAGCTGCATTCACAGCTTAATCATTTTTTTTGACACAACACATCCCTACTTGCAGGGCTTATACTACCAGCCTTGATGTTGGTATTGCCAAGCATTAAAAGGTAGAATGCTCCTATGGAAAACAACGTCTTTCACAAGTGGTGCTGGAAGCTCTCAAGTTTTTGTGGCACACTTCATTAACATTTCACTGTTAACTGAAGTCCTTTTTCTGATAGTCTTCAGGTTCTAGAATAAACTTTTTATTTTTAATGAAGTTTTCGGTCTGTAGTGATTGTACAGAAAAACTTCAAAAGGATCCCTGTTCTTACTAAACACAAAACCTCAAAAAAATCCCCAACCTTAAAAACAAAAATATTTTTGGTAATAGAGTGCATGTTTCTTAAAAAAGATATTATGATTAAGTCAAATTTACAACAGTCATTCTGAGCATTAGAGTTTGGCAGTGTTGCGAATATCTCAGTAGTAGAGTCAATATTTTTTATGTAAACTTGATCCTTTATTACATCATTCAATTGGCTTCATGGTATATAATATGCTGGTCTCATGCTGTGTCAGTTAGTTTGTATCAGTTAACTAGGTGCTTGCTATTTACTCGCTACCATGATGTCATTCTGGATATGAACACACCCAGTGGGGGTTGCCATACTTGTGGCATCCTTGTTTAGTTTTTCTGGTTTCTGTGCATTCCACTTTGAAAAACATTTCTATCAATAGACCAAATGAAGCTCTGGTTTAAGCAAATGTTAAGTAATTTCATTATAAAGAGAACAGTGGAATGGGACCTTTTTGCCCCAAGGAATATTTTTTTCTTAAGTGTTTATTCTACAGCAAAACCAACATTATCGGTACTAATTAGGAGTACCACAATCTTTGTCTTTTAAACTGCTTTAATAACATTAACTGCAGCAATTAATTAAGTAAGTGTAATTTGGGATATATAACCTGCAACTGCGAAAAATATTTCACCACTTAGAAATACATTCCACCACATAATGTTTCTTGGAATGGAGAATTTTAAATGTTGAACTTCTTTATGTAATAAAGGTCATGTTAGTGGAGATATGATCTTCCTTATAATCACTGCTGCAGGGATTCATGAAACAAAAAAGATTCATCTGCAAAACCAGCAGAAACTAAATGTGAAGATAACGATTGTATGTACCTCAGACTGAAAATGTTCAAGCCATCTAAAGAAAAAGCCAGAATACATTGCCATTTAAAGTAAATAATGGTAATTTTAAAACAAACATTTTAGCTTGTCAAAACATCTACAAGACTCAGGAGACTCGTATTAGTGTAGGAAATGCATTCACTATGTTAACAAAAGTATCTTTTTTACAAGCAAAGTAAATGCCGCAAATGGCTTCCTATAATTTATTTGGTTTTATCTCTTTATTCTCTATGGGTGTTTCAGGCTGATTTTTTAGCCTATCGCCTTTCATGACCTCAAAACTATTTGCCTTACTGCAAAAGACTCCTTCAGGATGAGAATCATAGATTATCCCCTCTTACTTTATTGAAGTTTCAGATACCACATTTGCTGCTACTTTTCAAGTCACTCTCTGCACTATGCTTAATCCCATGTTGTCAGTTGTGTGCGAGGCAGCATTGTGCCCAAAGGTTTACTGAGCCCCACTCATCTATCCTCTAATGCATTTTCTCAAATGTCTGTCAAAGATTTTTTATCTGCTTTCCATCTTTCTCCCTATCTGCCTTGATCCCTTGCAGCTTTTGAGGCATGTGCCCTGTCTGCCTTCTTCCCCTTCCCCTTTACTCATTATGCATTCCTAATGGAAAGAGATCTTTGCAAACTTCATCTCCAAGGTTCCACTTGATTTTCCTTTACCACTGTGCCGTATAACTGGCTGCACTCATGGTAATACCTAACCTACTTTGAAGTTAATTTTCTCAGGAATTTTTCTTCCCACTATTACCTTAATTGTAACTATTTCAGTTATTCAGTTAGTATATTTTAATACTTTGTTCTCTGAACTGATAAGACATATTTAATTTAAAATTGAGTGATCAAGTTGTGATCATCTATAAAAACTGTAAGTTTGTTGCTTCTGCCTTTCATGATCATGTAAGCGAAGAATCACCTCTAGTTCTAATACTTGTGCCCACTCATTAAAAAATAGCTAGTATCCACTAGTTTCTTGGCATTTAAATTATGCCATTAGCAGTCAAAAATGTAAAAATGTTGTAAGATTGGTCAAAGTGATTGACCATTTTAAATTTGGTTTTACCTGTCCATGCCTAATAACACAGGAGACAACACACAATTCATTTGTAGAAAAATTAGATTAACTTTCAAGTATAAATACTGCTATACTATATCTGAAAGACAAAATGGCATATTAATATAGAGAATGTTTAGCAGATGTGAACAATTTCTCAATGTAACTTTTAATTCCTCACATAGGAATTGAGTGTTACTAATGCTTGACAATATTATCCTGCCTCACAGTGTTCTGTCACAATGCAACATAAACCACAGTTTGGCACTATATTCCAGTGGTTTGCAATTCCACATTTATCATGGAAGCTGTGTTTGTTGTTGCTTCAGGTTTGACCGTCAATATGCTGCTCCATGTCCATGAGGAGTATTCAGAAGTGAATACATTTGCTCCAGTAGGGGAATGAAAACTTACTTTTTAATAACATTCCATCATGCTCCATCTTGGATTTGTTTGAGAATATTTAAGAATTACAAATGCGTCTTAAAATGACACAAGGGATATCGTTTTAGCTTCAAACAAACGGCAAAATACAAGAAAAGTTGTATGACTGTTTAGAAGTTTAGAGAAGTATTAGTTTGTTAATAGGGAATATATATTACAGAACTAATTAAACTTTACTGGCAGGATCCTAGTTTGTAGACTATAGGTGTCCAACTGCCCCACTCATAGTAAAGTCACTGCTCTGTGAAATGGGCACTGATATTTACAAGAGTATTTTGGCGGCATAATAAGACAGGAATAGAAAATAATCAGCTATGACAGATATTTTATTGCAGGGTCTGTCTGTCTTCAGTCAGGAAAAATAGCAATGCAAATGGACACAAAGAAGCACAGTGCTGAAGCTGCAAGTAACTGCACAGTTACAATGAATGCATAACTCACTGTCACGCTACAGAATTTAAGTGCATTCTTAAAACTCCTTTAATTTGGATAAATCTGTGTAACTAGGTCAGTTAATCCATTGTGTCCATTTCTCACTGAAGTACCAGTCAGTTCAAACAGCTCTCGTCTTTCTTTGTAAACAAAATGCAAACAGTAAATCTTCGAGATTCGTACGAGCTAGAAAGCTAGGAAAACTACTCACTCTATCTGACTTAGAGGAACTTGAATTGGCCATTGCAAGAAAAGACCACAACCTGTAAAAGCTACCTGTCCTATCACTTTTGAGAGCTACTCTTGCTCCTCAGAATTAAGGGAGTAAAAAAAAAAAGGGAATATCTAAATGATAATTGACACTCAACAGTGTTTCCTTCAAGACCAGAAAGAATACCAGCCACCCTATCCACCTAGCAGAGATCTGTACACCTACACAGCTTTTGACCTTCCTTTTCTGTTGAAGGAGAAATGTTAAAGAAATGCTTTTTCAACTTCAATAACTTGGATTTCTCACAGTCAAACCCCAGACAAGATACAGTCCTGCTGGAATATACAGGCAACTTTTACTTGGCTTTGAAAAAAGAAGAGTTTGTATGCTGATACTGTAAAATACCCTTGAGGGCTTTTTTCCAGCAAGTTTGCAATACTCTTGTCACACATGTTAAATCTTATCAGCAAAATGAATTTTCACTCATCTGGATCAACTCATTTAGTAGCAGTCAAAGCCTGTCTCACATCAACTTACCCAGCATTTCTTGTCCCCCAAACTGTCTAGCAGCCCAGCAGACTCCCTAGGATCACATACTCAAACACGCCTACTTTCTGTAGCACATTTTGACTTTCAGATTGCATTTCAATAGCCTGCTCCACTTAATGCTTCCTCTGTACCATCGACTGCTGGGTTCTGCTAACATGTTTTTAATAACAGCACAGTATTCCATATTCTGGAACAGAAATACCACAACAATACAATACAACTGAAAATCAAATGTTTCGTCAAGAGGCAATTTTGAGTTAAAAGGAAAGGCTTACTGGCCTTTTCCTCTCAGCCTACTTGGGTGGCATCTTCCAGAGCCAAGTGGGCAGCCTGCTTTCCATTCAGGTAAAGCAATTCTCCTGCCTGCTTGAAAATTAATAGATTCTTTGCAGTCTGGGCACCCAAGTGCATGACAGGATTATGACACCCAACCACCCACATTGTCACAGAGCGGTTTTGTTTTTTAAAAAATGCAAACACTAGGATGAGTTTTAAGGTGGAGAATGCTCTTAAAGCATGGTGCTTAAGTGAAAATGCACAAGGGGTACTTCACACACGGACACATATCCCACCAAAAGAAACTAACAAAATACAAAAAGCAATGTAAATTTCTTGATCCTGTATAGTACAAATACTTCCAAAACAAATAACCAGTAATTATTCCTCTCCACTCAGCTTCTGAATATGCTGTCCATCAGGGATAAGAATATGTAGTCAGGATCTCAGAGTCTGTAAGAATTTCCTAGGTGCTGGAGCATGGAGGGGTTTAAGCCAGCAAGGTTGCCCAGTTTTTTCTCATGGCTTTTCTGCAAACTGACCTCTCAGAGCTCCCCATTGTCTCAAACGCTGACAAATTGGTTTGAAGTTACTTTCACATCTAAATCTACCGATTTCTCTTTGTTGCTAGAAGTGTTTATATATTTGTTCTTGTCAAAACCTGGGCCTCTAGGAAAGCAGAAATTCACTTTTAAAACTAGCCAGTCATGCTCAAAGCCATAAAATTCTTGCTGATCTCAAGAACCTGAGGGTGCCCCCTCAGCTTTGTGATGCAATTTCCCAAATATCTATATTTTTAAATTGAAATATAGATGAGTCTCAGTCTTAGAAAGTGCTGCTGCATGTGTGAAAGTGTAATACATTCAGGGCAGGAGGGAAGGTGCAAGAGTAGGCAAAACCTTCCCTTATCCCCCCTCTTTCCTCACTACTCTCACTTTGTGTAGCCTCTTCTTGAGAAGTGCAGAGGTTGCTGAAGGTAGGGAAGCAGAGAAACTATCCCCAGCCTGGAAAAGAAACAGAAGAAATATTCTTGTTCTGAAAGCAGAACACTTACAGGGCTCCTATCATTCACAACCAACTTCAGGAGCAGGTACTATGCAGGTGCCATTTCAAGATGCCTTCAAAGTTAATGAAACAATTGTCCTATCAAAATGATTAAATTGTAACCAATTATGTCAGCTTTCTGTGAAGTTCTGTAATATTAGTTATTTCTTTGTACAAGTTATATAGTGTGTCAGCTTTAAAATCAAGTTAAAAATAAAGAGATCGGAAGTGCCTGAATCATGATTTTGCATGATGGAAATAAGGTAAAAAAATAATTATTGTTTTATGTTACCCAAAGCATTAACATAGTTTCTTGGAAAATCAAAGACAGATTTTAAGAAGTGATTAATGTCAAAGCTCATTTCTTAGAGAACAATTTATAATTTCCTTACATAAAATGAAATATTTAAATAAATGGGTAAGGGAAATCTTCTCTTAACTAAACTGAAATGTTGCCGTCTGTCTTCTATTCTCCATACACTGTTTGCCAGTTAAAAGAAAATAATTAAAAAATATTAGACAGTAGAATAATGCAGTGATAAGCTGCTGGTGTTTATGTTAATCTGCTGTCACTCAGGAATGTACCTACTTATAATGCAGCATCTTCTCCTATATGTTCAGGCATCTGTTGCAACATTCTTGGCACTTAAGGAACAACTTACAGTAACAAAACAAATTTTTTCACAAATTTTCAAAGGAAAACAGTTCAGATCCTGTTCTGCCACTGGTTCTATAACACAAACAGAAGTGTTTGTACCACTGAATTGCACCACATCATAGAGCGTGTGCGCACAGAGAAAGGAGATGTTTTAGATAGGTGGGTGTCTCTAGTAAGTTGTCAGAGATCTACGATTTCTGTAAAGAGGACACAACTTTGCCATTCTGGGGATCACATGCACATGTAAAAACATGCATTCTCTCAATAAAGCACACTGGTAAATATATCCAGAGTTGCCACATAACATGTATTTAAATTATCTGTTCATGTCATGTCTTAAACACAGAGGGCAAGGCACAAAACTATATTTTACACCAACTATTTCCTTGTTTGATAGGATTCTGTTCTAATACTAAACAAGCCCTATTTGGGCAGCTATCCTGCTGTACAAGACGTGGGAGCATTTCAGTCACAGGGTCATCAGTAAGCAGTATCACTTTAACACATAAACCAATACTGGGAGGCTCATATATTCAATAAAAAAAGAAATTCAGATGTCTTACAAGCCATTAGGTGAACCTCTGAACTGAAACCAACTTGAAGGTATGACTCTTTTTCTTGGCCACAGATACAGGCAGATACTAAATTCTTTGGGAAGAGAAAATCTTGATTTTGGAAGTGACATAAAACCTCCTGGCAAAGCTGTGGTCATTTCTGGACATTACAAAGCAGAAGCTTCTGAAGAGAGAATATTAGCTGGTACAGCTTGAGGCTAAGTTTGAAGAATCTGCAATAGGATTTGCAATAGGATCAAACTTCCTCTAAGGACCAGGAAAAGAGAAAGAGGAAACCTTACTACACATGCATGCACACATAGAGGCCAACTCCAGGAATGAAATCTAAATGGCAACCTCCAGAAAGAAATAAGTGAGTTTCTGTGTATGAATTAGAGTTAGCTGTAGGTTCACATGGCAGCATATGCTATCTGTGAGACAAGCACAAAGGGGAGTTGTAATATACTGAAGTCTGTCTGACTTCAGCTTCGGATTCACTCTTCTGCCTTGGGACTTCCTTGTTTTGCTATACATAGAATGGCTATTTATGTTTGTGTGTGTGTGCTTGTAGACCGAATGCACTTCATTAAATTTACAAGTATAGTACGCTTTTCAGTTTTTGTTCTTTATACAGACTCTGGTCATTAGAGGCAATAATAGTAAACCACTCCCTCTGAAATTGTGCTATAGGACGTTATTACAAAGCCAGTGACTGTTCTGTTATTTATAGTCTCTGATTTATTGCTTTTTGTGTAAGCAACCGTCAACTAACTGTATTCTTAAATCTTGCTCTTTTGCTGAGATGTTTAGACTACCATTTTTATTGTCGCACGCTTTTATTCTTCAATGCATTCCACAAGGACTGCTGAGGTGATTTGTTTCCTGCCTATGTGCACTGACACCTGGGACGCTGAGAAC
The DNA here is from genome assembly GCA_039720435.1 of Amazona ochrocephala. Lineage (NCBI taxonomy): Eukaryota > Metazoa > Chordata > Aves > Psittaciformes > Psittacidae > Amazona > Amazona ochrocephala. The sequence goes on from CM077876.1 coordinate 36,348,722, forward strand.
TGGATTAATAGGAAATAACTCATGAGTTCCTCTTATGACTGAGAGTCCTATAATGGGATTTTGATAGCACACATAGTTAATGCTGCTACACAAAGGAGTAGTTTTACCTGTGATCTGAGAATCAGAACTACATGTTCATACTGTCTGCCACACTTGTCACAACAATTTTTACTTCCAGCTTTTCCTTCCTTCTTTGGACAAGACTGCCTGATCTGGGAATCCTTCCATAATTTTAAAGCAGACCAGTCCCCAAAAGAAAATGAGCAAATACAACTGGAAGACACCAAACTGAGCTGCAAATTCTTCTTTCAGTCTCAAATAGGCTAGGAAAAAGAAGAGTTGATCACTGCTATCATATCATGCTCTGAGTGCTTGTATGAAAATTATTAAGCATTATGTTTTTTTTCTTTTCAAAAGGAAACAAACAGTTTCCATATCGAGTGAGATGGCACCCTAAGCAATTTTCCAAAAATGTGATACTGGCTGATTAAAAACAGACATAAATTATTCCTCCCATAGTCTGCAATAGAAGAAAAACAAGCTTAGTAATAAAATATGAAGAAATCTTCCTATTTCACCTTAAATGTCAGCCAATGCTTTGTTCCCCTGTCATGATTTTAAAGGTCAATTACAGAAAAAATGTCCTGGAGAAACTGTAAGTATTGAGGTTTTTCTACCAAGAATATGATACCAGGAACTAGTAACATTCATGTTTATGAATTTCTGCTGAATTGCTCATTCAGTAGTTAACTTCCAGAGTCAGCATGGAAGCCTCTCTTAAGTGTAACCTAAAACCTATTTGTGGACAAAAAAATGTCAATACAAAGGTTAATTCCTCATAGAAGCTTCTTTTAGAAGTGGAAATAAAAGTATTACAGCCTATAAGCTGAACTAAAGCCTTTCTCTTACTTATAATTTCTATGAAATTTTTTCCCAGTAATTAATCCTTCAGATCACTTAGGAATGTCAATAGTTTTTTGTTCCAGTTCAATTCAACAAGATTGTCAATGTAATTTTTCCTTTTTGCACAGAATGAATCAGACTACAGCATTGTTCTCACTTACTGGTGCAGGAGTAAACTCAGCAAGCAGCTGTACCATAAAAACAAATTAGTAAAGTTAGTAAATGACATACTTCAGAGGCAGTTTTCAAAAACACTTCAGAAAAGCCTAAACAGTCAGGAGATGCATTGTCAGCACTGGAACTGTTAGCTGGGGTGGTGTGGTAAGAAACAGCTAAAAAAAATTATGCCTATACGTAAGGCTTAATTCTTCCTCTTTTTATAGTTTCTGATTCTTTTATTGCCTGTGTCCTTGGAATGCTGAAGGAATGTCTAATTAATTGTTTGGGCTTTTTTTGTTTAAGCCAGATATCATTCAAGGAGGCCCAGACAAAATCTAAGGTAGCCTAAAGTAGTACTTATATGAGTAAATTTTCTGGAGGACCATTGAATGCAAAGTAACAAATTATAAACAAAGTTATGACACTTCAGACCTTTGTTGAGAAGCGCTGACAGAAACTGGTGGATTATTGACAATCGTACACAGGATATTCTCCTCAACTTCAGAAACATTGGTCAGAAACAGAGACAGAGAGCAACAAGGATTTGGATAGGGGAAAGAATTATGGAAGCACTGGACTATTCTGCAGTATCCATCACAGAATCACAGAATAGTTAGGGTTGGAAAGGACCCCAAAATCATCCAGTTCCAACCCCCCTGCCATGGACAGGGACAACTCCCACTAAACCATGCCATCCAAGGCTCTGTCCAATCCTGCTTTGAACACCGCCATCAATGGAGCATTCACAACTTCCCTGGGCAACCCATTCCAGGGCCTCACCACCCTCACAGTAAAGAATTTCTTCCTCATATCCAATCTAAACTTCCCCTCTTTAAGTTTGAACCCGTTACCCCTTGTCCTTTCACTACAGTCCCTAATGAAGAGTGCCTCCCCAGCATCCCTATAGGCCTCCTTCAGATATTGGAAGGCTGCTAGGAGGTCTCCACGCAGCCTTCTCTTCTGCAGGCTGAACAGCCCCAACTTTCTCAGCCTATCTTCATACTGGAGGTGTTCCAGTCCCCTCATCATCCTCGTGGCCATCCTCTGGACTTGTTCCAACACTTCCATGGCCTTTTTATGTTGAGGACACCAGAACTGCACACAATACTCCAAGTGAGGTCTCACAAGAGCAGAGTAGAGGGGCAGGATCACCTCCCTCGACCTGCTGGTGATGCTCCTTTTGATGCAGCCTAGGATATGGTTGGCTTTCTGGGCTGCAAGGGCACACTGCCGGCTCATGTTCATTTTTTCATCAACCAACTCCCCCAAGTCCTTCTCCACAAGGCTGCTCTGAATCTCTTCTCCACCCAACCTGTAGTTGTGCCTGGGATCCATCCTTGTATGTCCTTTATGTACTTATATTTCCTATATATTCTTCATATATCCTAAGTACAAAATAGAAGTGCACAATAGATTTATTTATTTCAGAAAACATCCATACTTATATCTTCGAAGATAAAGTCAAATAAAGACATATGCAGCTACATCACAGAAAGGCCAAATCTGATGTATCTTTCCACTAAAAAGAATAATTTTAAATATCCATTTTCAAATACATAGAACTATATTATGATGATAGTCCCTCTAATACGAGGATTTCCTGAAGAAAACTGAAGGTGGTTAAATAGAATGAACAAGCCTGGGGAGATTAGTGAAGGTCTAGATGCATATCTACTTAATTTCTGCAAATAAGTTATGAAGTAACTTGCCTGTAAGAATTCTTTTTCCTAAATCCTCCTAACTAGCGGATGAGTTATACCACAACACATATGGTTTCATATATATTCAGTTCAAACCATGTTCCTGGGTCTCCATTGTATATTCTGTAGTAAGCCTGGTATATCTTCCAGCAGTACTTAGTGGGTCACTTTACCCTTTTTGTCTAGCTATATATTCATTTCTAACTCAAGTAAATGCACAAAAATCATGTCTGTTTAAATTTTGGCTAGTCTCTAACAGCCGCCATAGACCTTGTGATGCAATCAAAACTAAATTGCATTAATAACTTTAAAGCAAACATTATTTTCATTGTAGCATTAGCACTACGTATTGTCCAATTCACTCATTTTCACTTGCTTGGAATCATGGCAGAACCAGGATTACATTTCCTGTAGCCACATAATAACCGTGTTTTGTATATTGATGCCTTTTATATTCTGACATTTGCCCCAAAATAAGAATAGCACTATGGTGAGGATGGAAGCTATTCAGCGAGCTTTCATGGGCTTAGATATGCTAGTAGGACTATCCTGATGAAAGCCATACATACACCATCTCAGAGTTACTGCATTCATTTCCAATGGATGTTATGCCATTTTACATTCATCTCTTCATTGATGTGAAATTATTGCAGAAATTCCCTTCGTAGACCTCACTGAAATGTAAGTAATGGTATTATCTCCTATCATCTGATGAAGAACATGTGATTCAAAGCTAAAACCAGAGACTGCTTTTCAAGAGCATGTTGGTGTTGCAAGTTAAACCTTCCTCGGAAAGAGCAAGCTGTGAGGACCATGGACAGATCTTGCTCATTTCATGAGCTGCCATGAGCTCCGAGTTAAAAAGCTGTTCACAGCTAAGATAACACGTGAAGTCCTCCTGTATTAAGAGAACCTGGGCACAAAAATGAGAGAATTTTGCGGCCTACCAGTGCTCTGCATGTGCACATAATTAAAAAAAAAACAGCTGTCAGAGGTCTTACCACTCTACGGTTCCCTTTTCTCAGGCAAAATGAAGGACATTAGTGTTTCAACAAGGCAAATATTCTTTCAGTTAACACTACCTTTGTTCAGATTTTATCTGCACAAGAAAGCAGGTGGTCATGATAAATTTTGCCAGGTTTTTTTTTTTTTTTACTGTATATCTCCCCAAATATAGAAGAGTGTTTTTCAACAGCTTTAGCAAAGCCCATGTAGTAGTGGAAGAAATGAGAGCAGTGTCTCCAAGTTGGCATTCACTTTGGAAAAAAGAATGGGATTTTTTTTTTTTTATGAAGGAAAATTATGCACGTTCTCAAGGAAATTAAAAACGCTTTCCAGAAAGTACGGATACTAATATATCTCAGAACTTCCCATAACTCTCAAAAAGATGCTGAAATTACCTCAGAATTACCTTAGAAGGCATTGCTGTAGGTAGCTGCATTATGTACTCTAGAGGAGATACCTAAAAAGCAGATATCATGATACAGAAAAGCGTGAAAGAGATAAAACAGCAGCACAAATATACTAAACAAAGTGCATTTGTTCCTGGTGCTTTCACTGAAGCAAATCCTGTGCCTTGGCAAAAGCAGACTTTTATTCTAGAAGAGACATAAGTATAACATAAACAAATGACTGCATTCTCCTATTCAGCTGCCCTCACATGTCGTAAGATTTTTGGGTTTTCTTCTTTAAGCAGACTGAAATACAGCTTTGGCATGTCTACATGCCTAGTACACCATATTCCCTTATGATCCAAGATAGCCCAAACTACAGTACTGTATTAATTATGGAGCACTCATTTTACATGCAAATCCGCACTAGAATGGCTGTAAAGAGAACTGGCAGAAGTACCCTTCTATGGTCCCCTTTTCTACAAAATGACATCATCATCCAACCTGGTCTGGCACCCACATAATTACAGTTTTCACAGCTCAAGCCAGGAAAGCAAGGCGATGGCATTTTTAATGCTCGCAGTTCGCTGGTTTATGAGTTAAGGTAGGTGGCCAGGTGCTATTTCGCAGGCTCATCTGTCAGTCTAGTGCTGTATTTGCAATACCGTGAGACTAAATGAAAATGTTGTGAGCACTTCTTTACGCTGGAAATATAAATGTTTTCTTTTCTGGAAAAAACTGCTGCCTAGTGTAACAGGAAGTGATCTAATATTTCATGTAACAGCCTTATTATTGCTAAAAGGTCTGAATTTAGCTTAGGTAGTCAGCATCTCCTGACATTCACTCTTTCGTTAGTAGTACTTGACAGTGCAGTAGAAAATAAAAGAAAAGGAATAATAGCTCACTGCAATCACATCTCATTATGTTAAAAGACAGGTTGGCAGGGGAGCAGCAAAGCTCTTAGAATGATAGGGTAAGAACTGAGCAGGGATTTGGCATGAAGATCTATTTTGAAGATCTAGGATCAAATGCCACTTTATAGCCACATAATCCCTGCTTATATATGATGACAGACACCAAGACGGAGAGCTAAATCACAAACATCATACCGTGGAGAAGTTAGAATCATATCCTTAACACATGAAGATATAAAAAAATATACAAAAATACCCACCATATATATAAATATATATATATAAATTTTAAAAAAGTAATCTTTCCATCTTCTATATGCATGCAAGGGCAAAGTGCTATCCTCAGAAGCAACATGGTCACTCAGGTGGAAAGTAGGCTACAGTGTCACAAAAAATATCTGGAAAAGTAATCCCAATGAGAAAAAATGTCAGTAAACACTTTGCTTTTGTCATAGGATCATACAACCACAGAACGGTTTGGGTTGGAAGGGACTTTGAAGATCATTTCCAACCTCCCTACCGTAGGCAGGGACACCTTTCACTAGACCAGGTTGCTCAAAGCCTCATCCAACATGGCACTGAACATTCCAGGAAGTTCTCCCTATTTAAGTTTTTGAATTCAAGCTCAACAAAAGCAGTGTGTGGTTTGTTGTTTCTTTTTACTATATTGAATAAGAATGTGCCTCTTTTTCAGCTGAGGTCCCCTGTAATCCAAAGAGGCAGTTTCATTCCTGGTGGAGTCTCATCCACATTCCTCAACCTCCAGGTACTGAGACAAGCATAACTTTCATATTTCCCTTTTAAATGCTCCCACCACTGAACTATTAGACAAACAGTGTGCAAAAGCCTGTTTTTTTCACCTCCTCTCTCAACTGTGCTTTGAAGACTTAACCAAAATGCCAGCCTACCAAGAGTGGGGCTCTGTCCCAGGCAGTGACTTGATGGAGTCGTATGATTTGCAAAATTTAATGGCAAAGAAATTTAACTGTGTTCATATGTTCATAAAGGCACTTCATGGAAACTAGCTTGAGGTAGCTTGACAATGAGTAATCAAATCCTCTCCAGTGCTGTGAATTGTTCTTCGAAGATAGTTCATTTTGCCTTGAGAAGATGCATGCTGTTTAGGCACCTAACACAAACTCTCCGAACTACTTCACTGGGACCTGTTGCACTTCTTTTGTTGTTGCTATTATTACGTTTGAGATACCACCACAGTTTGTTCAGATCTTGTCCAAATAAATGCCAAGCCATATCCAGAAGGCAGCAATGAACAGAACACAAATGAAACAGCAAGTGAGACATTCACCACTGATGGGCTTAAATGTGCTCACCTCTGTTTAGTCGTGATTGCCTAGCCCCTCCCAAGGAAAAGGGATCGAATATGAAATATATATATATATGAGGTCTCTTATGAAATCAGGCAGTAAAACCACCCACAATAACAATTCTTGTGCACTATTCAGTTCACTGTGGTACAGAGGAGCTTATGGGAATTAGGTAGAATTATGAGATACATAACTTTTAGATAAATACCTTTATGTAGGGAGAAACACTAGGTATAACCTCTGGTTTTGAATGAAGAGGAAAGGCACTATGTTTTTAAGAAAACCAGTTGTCAAGAAAATAGTGTAGGCAGAAAGCAAGTTGCGAAAGTTGTTCAGACAAAATGCAAACTTTCATCCTACGTGAATTGTAGCCCCGAGTTTCTTTATGTTTTTCATGAACGTGATCAAAATTAACTACAGTCACCACTAGGTAACAGTTGTGTCCACCTAAAGCAAGCAGAATAATTATTTTTTTTCATCAACTCTGAAGTAAACAATGTTAGTACAAGTGTGGACCAAGATTTGCCACCTCAAAAGTACCTCAAATTATATTTTTATGCACAGGAGAACCTCCATCCTATTACTTGCTATGTAATACACATTTTAGAGAAAAGTCTAGGTTTCCAGTCACAGCACTTTGGATATCATGGAGAAATAGTCAGCTCAGAAGAAAACATCACCTTTTGGCTTTGTAATCTTTAATTGTGGAATGCACACAAAATACCTAAGTGGTCAGAGTCAGGCAAAGATTTCTGAGCTGGTTTTACAGGTGACAAGAAGGTTATTTGGAGATGTAATTACTCTTGGCACATTGTGTCAGTAGGTACATCAGGATTTGCTAAGCTTCTCTAGACATTATAGGACTTCATTGCCATATTATTGCCATATTTTTACTGGTGAAGACCTGGTGACTTGATAATCAAAACCAAAAATCTAGACAGAAAACAGGTATCATTTTCTGGCAGACTCTAACCATGTAAACAACAATAAACGGATCCCATATGGTCTTCATCAGCAGAAAACATGCCATTTGCTTTACTTAGCTGCATTTTGATGCCTTGTTTTAGGTGGAGAGATATGAAGGAACTTGAGAGCCTGACAGGAACCTCCTGAGGTTCCAGAACAGTATAAGCATTGCCAGAAGATTCTTTTTCTCCTTCGTTCAGTGGTTGAGAGACTGCATTTGGAGTGCTGTGTCCAGTTCTGAGCTCTTGACACAAGACTGGAGTGACTCCAGTGGAAGGCCAGCAGATAGTTAGGCACATGCAGAATACAGCATACAAAGAGAGTCTTAAAAAAGAGAAGGCTAGGGTCTTGCAGGTCTTCAGTAACCTAATAGGCCTTTGTAGAAAAAACAGAGCCATACACTTCCTGTAGGTATACAGTGATAGGACAAAAGGTCACAGGCACAAGATGCAGAAATGAAAATCCTGAATCAGTATCAGGGAAAGAAAATTTAAACCATGAAAGTACCCCATGATTACAACAGGATTCCCCACATGACCAGAGAGATGGTGGAATTTCCAGCCTTTGAGGTATTCAAGGCTGAACCAGACATGACTACCGGCAAACTGGCATAAGCTGTCACTGTTTAGAGCTGATGGTTTGGTCAGAAGACCTAAGAGGTGTTCTTCCAGCCAGGAATCTATGACATTCTACTGGCTTCAGCCTGCATGATGCAATTATGTAATGACTAAACAATGTGTTTACAAGATTGAGGGGTCGGAACAATTTAGTGAAACAGGAACAGAAGGAAGCTGCAAAAGACCAGAAGTGGTTTAGTGAGTTCTGCTGGTGATGCTGGTGCTATGGAAAATTAGCACTAAATAGTTGCTAGTTGTAGGAGCTTTAGAAATATTTCCCAATCTTGTTCTAAAGCTCCATTTGAAATACATGTAAAGTAGCACTGAATAATAAGTGAACCAAAACATAAACCTCAATGTTTCGTATAACCTGACAGATGCTCGTTGAGTTTAGGCATCAACCATCAGGTAGGTCACTGCTGCACTTCTGTTATATCAAAGTAAGCTTACTAATGCACAGCAACTCTTTTCAGAGAATTCCCTGCCCCTTCATGTGCACAAATTGCCCATGGGCTTCTTACAATTTTGAGGATTTTTTCTTCATTATTCAAAATTATTCATTGCAAAATTTCAGCAAACAAGCAGTGGTCTGTAGTTTGTGAATGAGCTGTTTGTAGCCAGTATGCATCATGGACTTCATCCAAAACCTATTGAAGTTGATGGAAAATCTCCCACTGACTTCAAATAGGCTTTGAATTGGCCCTGTTTGAGTGGTAGTATTCGTTTTGGAATTGTAGGTCACACGGCATTTTTCTCCAATATTCGGTGTTTCTGCCAACTTGCTGGACAATAAGGAGCATTTGTCTGAATTTTGACGCAAAGAAAATACAGAGCAGCCATGAATACCACCAGATCTTTTTTAATTTCTTTTTCTTTTTATTAAAAAAAAAAAATAAAAAAAAATAAAAAGCAGCTCATCTATTCGTGGAAAAGAAAATTGTAATGTCTGCCCAGGCATAGTTCTTTTGGATTCACATGAAGGAGAGTTTCAAGTGATTAGAGAATTAATGTTTACAGAAAAGCGTGCTCACAGTATTTTTGTGCTGAATACTTGTGTGTGTGTTCCCTCCCTCTCTGCTTGAAAAATGTTTATGTACCAACATTGTGAATTATAGAGCTTATTTTGATAAGGATCAAAAAAATGGAGGATTTTTTTTTCTATTTTGGGCAATAAACAGAAGTCTTTCAGACTCTGTTGATAAAAAGATTTGGAGTATCTTTTCAGATTACTAAACCTGAGCATGCTGTACAAATAAACTAGATGGCTAGTAAACCTAAGGCACACCAAACATAGGCTGCAATTCCTTAAATAAGCAAGTATTATATGCTTCACTTCTCTTTTAGCATTTGCATAAGAAACCTGCTGCTTATGTATTCAACTCCGTAAATTGCACAACAGATCATGTGTTTTTCTGTTTCCTGATGACCAAACACAGAGCTTAAGTCCAACTGCACGTCAGGAACTTTTACAAAAAGAATAAAAGAAATTAATATCAACTCATATCAGTTAAAATATTGAGTGTTTTGCTTATACTGAAAAACAATGCTTAAATAACTTACTATAAAACATACTACATAATTTGCAATAGCTGGTATGGGAAGAACTTTCTCGAAGAGAGCTTCAGAAAATTCAGTGATTCAGCGTGCTTTGGAACTGGGCTTCATTATGAAGAATTTAGGTCCAAATTCACAAAAGGCAGACACTTGAAAATGGTGGTAAGCAACAGGTATATGCCTAAAGTATCATACTGAAATCATAGAATCATAGAATAGTTGGGGTCGGACCTTAAGATCATCTAGTTCCAACACCCCTGGCATAGGCAGGGACACCCCCACTAAACCACACCACCCAAGACTCTGTCCAGCCCAGCCTGGAACACCGCCAGCAATGGAGCATTCCCAATTTCCCTGGGCAACCCATTCCTGTGCCTCACCACACTTACAGTAAAGAATTTCTTCCTTACATCCAATCAAACTTTCCCTCTTTAAGTTTGAACCCATTACCCCTTGTCCTCTCACTACAGTACCTCATAGGGAGTTTCTCCCCAGCAGCCCTATAGGCCCCCTTCAGGTATTGGAAGGCTGCTATGAGTTCTCCACGCAGCCTTCTCTTCTGCAGGCTGAACAGCCCCAGCTTTCTGAGCCTATCTTCGTAAGGAAGGTGCTCCAGTCCCCTGATTATCCTTGTGGCCCTCCTCTGCACTTGTTCTAACAGTTCTATGTCCTTTTTATGTTGAGGCCACCAGAACTGCATACAATACTCCAAGTGAGGTCTCACAAGAGCAGAGTAGAGGGGCAGGATCACTTCCTTTGACCTGCTGGTGATGCTCCTTTTGATGCAGCCCAGAAATCCATCAATAACCTCTGGTGTGCTTAAAGGCTGTAGGAAGAAGAGGTTTTAACAGAAAGATTCTTAACTGCCTCTGCTTTTGCTTCAGCGTGTGCTTCAAAAATTTTCATCCTGGAGGGCAAAGCAGCTGGGTTTCTTTCTCCCATGAAATCCTGATATGGTGTTCTTCCTCTCTTCTACCTAATGCAAATGTTCCTTTAGAGTTTATGTCTTGTATAATTAGGAGCTGCCTACAAGTGTTTATTCCTACCTCTTCTTTCGCATGAATCCTAGCAGCAAGCCAGTTCTGTGAAATTATCTGGCTGAAAACTTGAACAGTCTTTAAGATTTGGCTGGATCAATTTCCAGAATGAGCTCACATAGTCACTTATATGAGGACCAGTTCAGGCATGAAAAATGGGGCAGCATGTGTCTCCCAGTAGGACTCTGAGTAGGATGCCAAGGAGGTTGAAACCACAGCATCAGCAGATTAAAGCACTCTGCGCTTTTAAGAAAGTGCAGGTAAAAGTAGAGAGCTGGGTTTTCATTGTGTGATTATCAAGATAAGATTCATGTGCATTAAAAAAAAGCATAAAAGTAAAACCAGTCATAAGAGTAGGCAGTGGCACCAGCGGAAAAGTGGCTTCCTCAGCTCAAAGTAGTTTGTATGTACAGGTCTCATTCAAGAGAGTACATTTGGCTGGAGAATGCCATGGTGGGTGTGTGGCGGGGAAGCCATTTTCTCTTTGTGAGTTGAAAAAAAGTCCCAAAGGACCATAGCATTCTTGTCCTGGTGAAACCCTCCTGTGCAAGAATTTTCAGTTCTGCCTATGCCAGTAAACTGACCTGTAGCAAGGAGCATTCCCAGGCACCAGTGCTGGAGTGTCTAAACCTCTGCACTGTCAGAGCCCTCCCTGGAATGGTTTTAGCACCAACCAATTTGCTCTTTGCTCCCCTCCAAACACATGCCGGACATGGTTTGGGAGTTAATGTGAGCCAGGAACAATTCCCACAAGGCAGTTTGGATGTGGCTACCCTGTTTTGGAGGGTAAGACTGTTTAGTAATATGAATATGGGCCATTCTTGTGCCATTTGGCCTCTGTGGCAGTGAATGGTTCCAGTCACATCTAATTTCCTAGAATAGATGCTGATTGTGGCTCTTATTTCTGCTCCATGAAATGTTTGTGCATTTTATTTGATGGTTGGTTGTTGCAAAATAAACATTAAGAAATCGCTGAGGTGGCGATCAGAGCTAAAGTCTTCACACCATCAGTCAAGTGCCAAATCAAAAATCCAAATTTTCTCTCTTTCCCGGCCATGTGAATCTTACATTTCTTTTTGTACGGTGACAGATACAGAAAATAACCCCCAACTAAGGAGATATTTTATAGGGAAATGCGGGTTTGAATTTATCAGTCCGCAACTGGTTTCCAGTGAACAATCTTGCAAACTGTTATCAGGTTAAAATCTGCTAGCTCAAGAGTTGACCTTTTTTCAAATAAACAGGCTTAGAAAGGATCCCGAGAGTTGAGCAACTGCCCCCTTCAGCATGGCCCTGATTGCTTCCACCTGCCAATTGGAAACTAGAGCTGACAGGACCAAAGTATGGAGGCAAGGAACCAGGTGGAGCCAAGGTGGGGATGAAAGGTTCCACTACAGTTTCAGAATACCCTCTTGCCTTCAACTACTTCTATGCCCACTCTGAAACCGTACCCTGAGAGAAGATTCCCCAAGAAGGATTCCAGTTGTTGATGTGGCTGCCACACCATGTACCTAAACTTTCGATGTGTAAGATGCAGCTGCACTGCACCAGTATTTCTATAGAGCTGACCTTGAGTTTCTGGAGTGACTTCATCCCAGTTAGCTGTTCTGTCAGCTCCATGAATCTCCCAGCATGATCAGACAAATACATAATATATTCTATCTGTCCTAAATTAATAAAATAATATACATTCCTCAGTTTTTCTAGAGTACATTTTCATGCTTTACTGATATTTGTTAAAACTAAGGTCCTTTCAGGTATTTATTTATACAGCATTTTACCTACCAGATGTTCTCTGTTGAGTCACTAGGGACACATTTATCTTCATGTGCTTCTAAACTTCTCTTATGATTCATACTGCATTTCAATCCATCCCATTTTTTTCCTGAAATATAAACATTCCCTTAGGTGCCCCTGTTCATGTAAATTCAATATAACCATATAAACTGCAATAAACCATGCGCCACAAAATTATAGAATAAATAGCGCATTTTAGAAGTGCCAAAAAAGTTAAATTCTATTTTAAAAAGATTTAAAAGAAAAGCAAACGTTTTCCAGGTTTGATAATTGGTCAATTTTTCATTAGCATTTTTCAAGCTAGGAATGTTTCAATCTGCAGATGTCTTTTTCAAAAGAGAGAGAGAGAAAATAAAAGGCAGGCAGAAAGGAGTAAAGAAGGAAAGGAGGAAAGGAAGAAGGAAAGAAAAAGAGAAAAGAAAGGAAATAAGGAACAAAGGAATCATAAAAACAACTAGATTGGAAAAGACCAAATATTACACCAGGACTGCCAAGTCTACCACTAAACCATGTCATTAAGGGCCTCATCTAGATGTTTTTTGAGCACTTCCAGGGATGGCGATTCCACCATTTCCCTGTGCAGCCTGTTCCAATGCCTGATCACCCTCTAGGTGAAGAAATTTTCCTTAATATCTATCTAAACTTCCCCTGGTGCAGCTTCAGGCCAATGTAACAAGTGTCCTATCACTTGTCACTTGGGAGAAGAAACCAACCCCACTTCACTACAACCTCTTTTCAGATAGTTGAAAAGGGAAATAAGATCTCCCCCGAGTCCCCTCTTCTTCAGACTAAACAACTCCAGTTTCCTCAGCTGTTCCTCATTAGACTTGTTCTCCACACCAGCATTTTTGCCCTTCTCTGGACCCCCTCCAGCATCTCAATGTCTCTGTTATAGTGAATGGCCCAAAGCTGAACCCAGTATTTGAGGTTCAAGGTGAGGCCTCACCAAGGCTAAGTACAGGGAGACAATCACTTCCCTGGCCCTGCTGGCCACACTGTCTCTGACACAGACCAGGATGCCATTGGCCTTCTTGGCTGTCTGGGCACACTGCTGGCTCATGTTCATCTGGCTGTCAATCAGCATCAGCTGGTCATCAAGAAGCGAGCAAGCAAGTAAGGTAGCAGTTACACCCAGTAACACAAAATGTTTTTTGTCTCTCTGTCCACTTTCTCCTCCACTTGAGTGGCCTTTCCAAGATGAAGATGCACTTAGAAAGGCTACCTCTCCCTGTTCTAGGTTGGAGGCAGTTGCACTCTTCAGAAGGGTTTGGGTATGATTAAATGCTAAATCCATAGTATCCCTGGCTTTCCAGATGGAAGAAGGCTGTTCCTGTTGCCACCTGGCAAGAAGAACGGCTTGTCCCTGCCCATGGTCTGAGCAAGAGATGACAGCAAAGGCAGCTTGGAGGAGCTGGGGTGGAAGGAGAAGATAGGAGTTGAAGAGGGATACCTGGTTATCCAAAGATTTCACAATGACTTGAAGTCCTGTTACTTAGCTGTGTAATCTTCTGATTACTCAGGACTATGAAAAAAGGTATGTCACATTCATTTGCCTTTCTGTGAATAGGCAACACACGAAAATCCATCCCAAGTAAATTCTAGAAAGTGAGAAAAGCAAGGTCTCTCCCTAGAGAAATCAGTAAATCATATCCATTGACAGTAAAGGGAGCAAAACTGAAGGGCCTGTATTACTCATGGCGCTTGCACATCTGTATGCAGCCATTCTTTTGACCTTGAAAGACAACATGCAAATTAAAGTTTTAGTTTTGAATTCAGAAAGTCGATTTATGTGGCTGTGAGAAACCAAAGGCAAGGTTCAATCAATTGGAACACAAGGGACTCCAATGCTGAACAAAGCAGTGAAGATAAGTGTATGCAATAATATCTAATAGCACCTCCACAATATTTCTACCTAGCTTTGTCTGAGGAGGACAGCCATAGAATCATAGAATCATAGAATAGTTAGGGTTGGAAAGGACCTTAAGATCATCTAGTTCCAACCCCCCTGCCATGGGCAGGGACACCTCCCACTAAACCATGCCACCAAAGGCTATATCCGACCCAGCCTTGAAACACCGCCAGCAATGGAGCATTCCCAACTTCCCTGGGCAATCCATTCCTGTGCCTCACCACACTTACAGTAAAGAATTTCTTCCTCATATCCAATCTAAACTTCCCCTCTTTAAGTTTGAACCCATTACCCCTTGTCGTCTCACTACAGTCCCTCATGAAGAGTCCCTCCCCAGCAGCCCTATAGGCCCCCTTCAGATATTGGAAGGCTGCTATGAGGTCTCCATGCAACCTTCTCTTCTCCACGCTGAACAGCCCCAACTTTCTCATCCTGTCTTCTTACAGGAGGTGCTCCAGTCCCCTCATCATCCTCGTGGCCCTCCTCTGCACTTGTTCCAACAGTTCCATGTCCTTTTTATGTTGAGGACACCAGAACTGTATGCAATACTCCAAGTGAGGTCCCATGAGAGCAGAGTAGAGGGGCAGGATCACCTCCCTCAACCTGCTGGTCATGCTCCTTTTGATGCAGCCCAGGATATGGTTGGCTTTCTGGGCTGCAAGCACGCACTGCTGGCTCATGTTCATCTTTTCATCAACCAACACCCCAAATCCTTCTCTGCAAGGCTGCTCTGAATCTCTCCTCTGCACGCAGCATTCCAACTACCTTTTTATGGATATTACAAAATATATTGAGAAAACCTAGTACACCAATTCACATTCCATTTAGACCTCCTAATTAACCACTTTCTAAATTAATGCTAGGGTAGGACATTTGACAGCTGGACAAGTCCCGATAAGTGAACTGGCACTAAAGGACTTCATTTAGATGCCTGAATTCAGATTGTTTATTCCCTTAAAGCTTCATTAAGGTCATGCAGATCCTATGGATATTACCAAATGAAATGCCCTAAATCTTAAGATCCATTTAATTTAAAATAACTTCTGAGAAGGATATAACAATTTAATTGTTATAATCTGTGAGCAGAGGATCATGTAGAATAGAAGAATCAATGCCACAGCAATAGGTAAAGCTGTTGACAGAAGAAAGGTGCTGGTGAGCAGATCTGACAAGATGACCTGATCACTCACATAAAGAGTTTCTGGTGCAGACTTGTTTGTCAGCCCACTTATCTTTAATAACCTCTTATTGCTCATGTTGTCTACAGATATATCTAATTGGTGTAAGCTATTAATTTAACAGCATGCAAGCCTCCAGCTCATTGGAACCATTGCTACCAGTCATCAAGAAGAAGTGCAACTCTCAAAACACCTTGCAGGTCAACAGGTTGTTACAACCCTCACTTACTTCAGTTATTTGTTGCTTGCATGTC
Source organism: Amazona ochrocephala (assembly GCA_039720435.1). Taxonomy (NCBI): domain Eukaryota; kingdom Metazoa; phylum Chordata; class Aves; order Psittaciformes; family Psittacidae; genus Amazona; species Amazona ochrocephala. The sequence continues at coordinate 36,364,426 of CM077876.1, forward strand.
GCCACATTAAATTGATGCTTAACCTCTCACCCTCTTCAAGCAGATCTACACTCTGTTATAGTGTCTCCGTTAGACAATACTCTAATGGGAAGATTTGCACCTTTGAAAACTGAAGAACAAATTGGCTGTTGAGAAGAACTAAAACTTCTCAGTTTGTGGGAATCAGATTAAGATGGAGGGATTGAGGACCTAGATACAGAAATGTCACACTGAAAGTTTAGTGCCTCAATCCAGATCATTACACAAAGTATGGGTGAGCACAAAGAGTAAGGCTGTTTGAAGCACTTTAAGAAATTACTGTATTAAAAAAACAAATGACACCTCCCCCAAGAAAAAAATTAGTAAAGTTTGCAATAACTGTCTGAATTCATAATTTCTTTGCTAAAATAAGAAAGAAAAAAATAAGAAAGCTCTAACCATGGGGCTCTTTTACACGTATTTACTTAAAGTGTTCTTTTGCAGTATGTGAAACATAGCAAAACTTTTTTATTAACTTTTCATGGTACAAATGGGCCTCATAAACATGTACATTTTTTAGTGCAGCACTAACTCCTGAATAAAAAGTTCACAAGTGAAAGGCACAAATACTGACATTTTTACATCTATCTGTTAGTGTCTGAGTACCTCAGACATCAGTAACAGCTGGTAACAGCAGCCTCAGGGGTTAATGCAATAAACAGGCAAGAAAAATGGACTATGTCATTCTTTGAAACTCTGACATCACACTTGACTCACAGCCAAAGGATTTTAGTGCTTGCCATTATTATTTTATTGACACATCAAATCACTTCAATTTATAGTTGCACAACCCTGTATATTCGCATTCATGTTTTTAATACCCAGTGGAATTCTTCTGACTGACAACCTGTGGAGTGAATAAGAATGATGCTTACTGCATCCTTTCTGCCCCATACATCGCGCTAGCAAGCAAAATCAGGAAAAGACTGATGCCTTAATTTTCATTGCAAGACACAAAAACCAGAAATATGTCCTTCTAACTTTTATACTCAAATAGTGTCTCTTCTTTATTTAGAAGTATTGCACAATATACACATTCAGTAGAAAATCAGTCCTTTCTAGTGGTAGTTTTCCAGCATGAAGTGTGCTATTTTACAGTCAAGACATAATTTGATAGAAATAAAAAAGAATTAGTAAAAGAAATAACAATGGGATTAATACAGCCACAAGCTGATTTGGAAGAGAGAAATACAGAATTATACAGTTTGATTTTACTGCACTTGTTAAAAGAAAAGTAAAGCATCAAATACTGCCAACTTCTCCCAGGTTCTGCCAATGCAAACTGGTACATCCACTCCTAAAAAATAAAATTCTGGAGAATTTTTTCCAGCAGTTAAATCAGTAAAACCAATTTTACATGCTGAGCATGACACCATACGGTATGGAATACCCCTTTTGTCAGTTGGGGTCAGCTGTCCCAGCCATGTCCACTCTCAGTCCTTTGTGCACCCCAGCCTACTTGCTGGTGGTGTGGTGTGAGGAGCAGAAAAGGCCCTGGCTCTGTGTAAGCGCTGCTCAGCAGTGACTAAAACATCCCTGTGTCATCAACACTGGTTTCAGCACAAATCCAAAACCTAGCCCCAGACCAGCTACTATGGAGAAAATTAACTCTACCCCAGCCAAAACCAGCACATCTGGTAAACTGTATAAGTGGGGTATCCTTCTGACTTCCTTATCCAATATCCATTTCTAGTCCCAGTCTGATGAAACAATTTCCAGACACCTCTCTGCTCACGCTCAAAGTCCGGCTTCCTTACAAGCATATCTAGCTGCTGTTCACTGTCACTAATTCCACAAAAAGCCTCATTTCTACTCAGACCAGCTGATGCAAACTTATTATATAGCAATTATTAATGGGCTCACCTCCAATTTCATTGTCCTGGTGTTAAAAGCAAATTTTATAAGCACACATACTTTAACCCAGCGAGTGCAATTTTGATCTTTGTTAGAGGAAAAACAGATTGCTGGAAAGAAAGGTTGGCACAAGCCAACTAACATACCATTCTGGCTACTTTGTTTTGACAGATCTCCCTCTGGGCATTTAACAATAAGTAAAGGTGTTCAAAATTATGCTTCTGGCAAGAAGAGTCAGAATTTCACCCAAAATGTAAAAATGGAAAATTCATATTATAAGGCAAAATCAGGCCCCTTTGATGGAACTGTTGATCATAGATATATTAGATATACCTCACTGTACTGACATGTTATTTAGAGGACAATAGTATTACAAGACCATTTCCTTGAATTTTAGGACATTTGCATTTTAGTTTCTCTCGTTGCTGCAATGATCAGCTATCAGTCAAACCATAAGTACCAGCTGGATTAAAAGTTTCTACTTTTCTGGAAAATAATATATAAAATTCCAAGTCCACAGAACAGATATGTGTAAAATGTAAGAAGTGTGTAGCAAAATGAAAAACTCCTTGAAACTCAAGGATTTTGATGAGCTAGAAACAAACAACAAATTTTAGATTCACATCAAACCATCTGAGAGATGACTGTGCCTGTGATAGTAGCTTACAAAAGGATCATAGTATATAAGTAATTGCTCTTCTATTTAAATGTGCTCTCAAACTACAAGTCATGACATTTATGATGAAACTTTCTCTCCCATGTGTTTATCCAGTTGCCTTTCTATCCACGTGCCGAATCAGGCTGGGTACTACACCACAGATTATCATATATGTATGTGTAGAGGTAGAAATGTTCTGCTGAGAAGGAGGTGGAGAGCAAATACTGTGCCTGGATTTGGAAAGTAACATGTCAACATGTAACTTGGGAAGGTAGCCACACTTAATGAGCTGAACGCAATCTTTCTCAGCATTCAAGCACTGAAAAATAGTTAAAAACTTCTTTATTTCTATTACACTGCAACTACATATCCCAGTCATGATCCAGCATAATTTTGCTACCTTCTGTTACTACTGCCACAGCAGAGATACTCCCTGCTACTGATACCATACAACTATTTCAATGAAGATGTAACAAATAAATGTAATGAAAGTAGGAAAAGCAGGGAGCATGGAGAAGACTAGTGGTAATAAGGCTGTGTTAGCACACATATATACAACAAATTCAGCATTGTCCAAAGCCATACTGCGGAGACTGTCCTGGGTTCAGGGCTTAAATCACAACACTAGACACAAAACCTTGCTTTCTTGAAGGTATCAGATCACAAGTTAGAGAGGTGATCTATACAGAGAAAGCAAATTGGCAAAGATATGGTGAGGTTTTGAAGCTTGTGAAAAAGAAAAAAAAGAAAGGTTGAAGGCTGCATTAAAAATGAAGGATGTGATTCATTCAGGTAATTAGGAAGGGGAAAGTTGTGAAAACAAGACAGCTAAAATTTTTAATTGAGCTATCTGCTTGTGGGGATGACTGAAGACAAGGATTTGAGGAAGCTAAAACAGCCAGGGAAATTGTATAAAAGGAGATCAACTTATGTGCGTGCAGATGAAAGAAGAGGGAGATGCCATAACTGTGAAAAGAAATGGTAAGGTCTTGTCGGGCTAGTTAGCAATGCAGGCAACACAAGGAAGGTCGACTTTGGAGCACTGTGGGTTCTGCTTAGAAATGTGCATGAAGAAGAAATGGCTCCAATTAACTGCTTGCTGGGAGTGGCAAAGCAAGGTAGAAAAATCGCTAATACCTACAGCATCAACATAGACGTTGGCCTCGGCTGTTCCTAAGGTGAAGTTAAGATGCAAGCTACAAGCTTGCAAATGAAGTTAACTTGGCTGCTGAAAAGCAATGCAAAACAAGTGAATTGAGTGAGCTCAAGTTTTAGGCTTCATGTTTCTTTTCCCTTGCATTTATTACCCTCTGTCAGCTTTGCTGAGGAAGATCAGCCATGATGAATATTTCTCAGTAGAAGAAATTTATAAGCTTCCAACTGTAAAAGTATAGGGTGAATTCAATACCTAAATTTTATAGCTCTCCATATAATTGTTTTATTGTTGAAATATATCTAGCATTTTCAGTTAGCTGGAAGTTCACTCATCACTTAATTCTTAGGCTCCTTTCCTCCCAGAGGATGAAGCACTGCAGGAAATACACACTCTATTTTATTAGGATCCCTTAATTTGCATCTCTCTATTCAGGACACAGTTAAGAGTGGGTAAAAAGAAAAATTCTGCCGGCAAACTAAGTGACCCAAAATATCAGAGGGTATGTTTTGATCAGGTCAGTTACAGATTTCTAGACAAAGTCAAGCTGCCTTTCAGTGCTTCTGCTTTATATTCCTGGGTAGAGCTGCAGTGCTTTTCCAGATGAGTACTGGCACTGCCTGCTCCCTGCATAGTAATTCTCCATTTGTCACCAGTTTGAACATTCACTTAAATGTGTCATGGGTGGTTATCTGGTCATCTCTTTAAATGTCTTGAAACAGGTCAGTCCTATAGCTTATTTTGAATGTTTATTATTACTGCAGGGATAGCAGAAGATGCTTGTATTCCCAGCATCTGGCCTTGTGAGTTCAATAAGGAAATGCAGACTTTTCTTCATGTTCAGGTGAGAGGAGTAATCAATACTCATCAGGAGAAGGACCAGCAGCAAGATTACCCAGGCTTGTTTGCTGGCAGGAACAGCACCAAATGTAACCCTAATACAGACTAAAGGGGGAGCGCAGGAAAGATTTTTTTTCAGGTCTGTGGGTAATTTGACTGCCTCTGCGTTACAAATTGTTCCTAACACAGTGCTATTAAGTTCTGATTTATGCATTGTGCTTCATATCGTACACAAATAACAAGATAAGCAATGAAGTTGACTTATTACATTGAAATTCAGCAATGGGAACATTCTCACATGACCTGTTAGACTTTCCAATAAATCTGTGCCTGGTCTAGGGGACTTTGGCAGGTTTAAAAATCCAGGAGTATCTGAGACAAATGTCAAGTTAGCAAGAAACTGGCATTCATATTATAGGAAAGTGCTCTCACATTGCCTCTTTTCCATCTAAAGGTATCAGAGTGCTTAATAGGGCTTCAGAGGACAAGGAGTATTATTGCATTGTGGAGGCAGGGTATTGAGGTAAAGTCTAAATAGCTCAAGACAGCAAAATAGGGACACAGGCTATACAGAACACCAAAGGCTCAGATATAACTTTTCTGCTTTGCCACTTAAGTGAATTGGCCTAAACAGTTGTTTGGTTTTTGCAAAATAAATCCTCTGAACGATAAGCATCCTCATTTCCCCCTCTCCAGAGACAGTCTGTGTATTCAGTCAGTATAAGTTGCCTGTGCTAAATTTAGAGGAGTTCCACATACCACCCAGCTATGACTTTCCACTGACTGAAGCTAGAATAGAAAAAAATGATATGTATCTTTTCTGCACATGACCAGTCCAAATGAAGTTGTTCATAGCAGAAGAGGAGCTGTTTAAGCTGCTGCCACTCTATCATTTTAGCAGATACATCAGTCATTTCAGGTAGATTTCCTGCTCCATTTTCAAAGTAAAAGGAGAAGATATCCAGTCATTTCCACAGCTTTTGACCATCATCAGGGTAACAGCAATGAACAGGATTTGCCCGTGACAAAATGGATAGAGTTGCGCCGTGAAGTAATTCCTCAAGGAGCTTTTCAACTTTAAGGGCTGTCAGAAAGGCTACTAGAAATTTTGGGTTAAGTGTAATGAAAGGAAGACATATCTCTGTGCCCCGAGCAATTTGGTAATATTTTTTTAAAGGTGCCATCTCTTGTACATGTGTTAACATCTTCCCATTGCCAGTTGGCTAATTTGTCTGTGAACAGCTTTTTGATTTTGTGTGCTATTCTGCAGGAGATCAGACCCTCAATTGCTTTGCTAATCTCTTGCTCTTCTTCACCTTACTTCTTTCTGGCTTGGTGAACGCTAATTGTAACTTTCTGAAGGCCATGTCTAACCAAGCTGTGCTTGTGTGTGCTACTTAATCTTGGTGTCTCCACTGGCATGAAACACGATGTGGACAGCTGCAAAGGAACTTTTTATTTAGCTTCTACCTTCTCAGAATTTGAGTTATACATGAAAAATGATACAAGCAGCTTCAGTGGTGTATTTCATAGTTTGAATAAAGATTACTTTCTTTTGACATGTATCAAAGTAAAAGTGATATACTTGGGCTGGTATAAAAACTTTCGTCAGTGCTCTATAACAGTAAAATAGACAGATTGTATACCATACATGACACAATATTATTTAACAAAATCAACACCCCTCATCTCTTACAACATTTCAAAATATTTATATCTTGCTTTTTGTACTATATTTTAAATTCAAACGGTGTTAGTTTCATTTGTAGCTCTTCCATTTTGGCCTTCTGGTAACACCTTTAGAAAAGAATCAAATGTATGGGATAGTATTGTCATTTTGTTAGGCTCAAGATAATATCTAATATTATCTTGATTATATCTAATTCATCCCCTACTAGAAGACATAAATCCTTCACTAGCATGGCATTTGCCTTGGTGATATAATAAATCACTCTATTTTCAGTCCTGAGATCACCTACCAGCATCATAGGAGCAACTTAAGGAAGGTTAAAAAGGTCATGTGCTTGCATGCTTAATTCAGTAACATTAAACTTGATAAAGTGCTGCTCTGTGACTGAGTAAACAATAAAGATACATATTTTCCTCAATATACAATGGACCCACACATGAATAATGGAGGCACTTATGCTGTCCAGAGTGTGAATAATGAAGGTACTTATCCCATCCGTGGAGCACCGCTTCACTGCTGCACTCGCATCTGGGAATCCTGCACCTTGAATTGGTGCATACATCACAGGTCTGCCCTCGGCACCCGGCCAGGCCCTAATCACGCAGGCACTTCGCACTGTTATCCAACAACATCACACACTGTCAGCCAGGCCAAGGATATGATGTTCCGGTGCTTGAACAGCAGTGGGATGGCTCAGTGCTGAGCAAGCCAAGACAGTCATGGGGAAGGATAGGGAGAAGGTGTTTGAAATATGCAAAAGTATTTTCTTCTTTTGATTTCCCACAGTTTATTTCACACATGAGTTTTCAGTTCTAGAAACATTAAATATGAAAGAAAATGGTTTGAAATTAATGTCTTTTATGCCCAGACTGTGTAAAACAGTCAGGTTCACTTGATTGCTTTAGTCACTAGCTGTTTTATACATCTAGTCCTGCAAAAGTTTTGTGACTCTAGCAGAGTACTTATGTGATATATGGTCACATATTTTGCTCTGCCCTACACAGATCACCATGGCTGTTGCATAGCCATTTTAAAGTTTTCTATGGCCTTCCAGCTACAGTAAGTCAGCTGGAGTTCTCCAGTGCCTAAGAAGTTTGCATTCATTGTTTGTGAAATACAGTCAAGCACCCTGCTTATCATTTTTAACTTCTCTTTTTCTAATCCTTTAACAGTCACAACAGCCACATTATGAGATCAAAAGTAGCCATTGAAACAAAGTGCAAACCTACCTCCTGCTGAGTTCCCAGGATTTTTAGGATTTTGGTCCTCTATGAAGTTTACTTTCTGCTGATAACCAAAGAGGTAGAGCTGCAGAGTTCTGCAGCCTGTGTTTCTGAGCTCACATTAAGAAAAAATAAAGGTTAACAAAAATTAACCAAATCACTGTTATTAGTACTGGTATTTATTATTGTTGCTGCTGTTGTTGAGAAGTCCCAGCATAATAAATTTTGTAAAGTTCTGATGATTCTAGGGAAAAAGTTCTGGGCCTGATCCTTGGTTGTACTTGCCTTGGATTTCCACTATGATGAGAATTATGAGCTTAAACAACAAAATGGGAGAAGCATAAGAAATTTCCAACTTCACAGCAAATCATTTTGCATAATAAAACAACCATGTAAACAACTCCAAATACAGAGGAAGGCAAAAAAATATTTGGCTTTTTACTAATTCAATTTGTGCATACAAGAACTGATGCTATTTCAACTTCTTACAGTCAATTTTTTGCCATTGTTAACAGTTCTGTGTGCCCAATACTAATCCTTTCCACTAGCTGGTAAAGCAACCTCTTCGGATTCAGAGCAAGATCCGATCCAAACAAAATTCTAACACACACATACCCCATCCCCTATTCTAGTAGTTCGTTTCCTGATCTTTGTGATAGGCTGAAACTGAGCAATGAGACTAAGAAGTAAAATAGTAGTTAGAAGACCTTCACTTGCCTCCCTATTGAACAACTATGATTTTATTGTAGATTGAATAATCACATTTCATATCTGTTTAAAAAATTATCCTATATAAAAAATTAGTACCTTACTCTCACATATATATATTAAGATTAAAGTCCATAACATTATGCTAAGTGTTAATCAAGAACTTTTAGAAGTCTATATGTAGCCATAGAATTCATCTCCAAAATGGAAAACTGAAACAAGCAGAGTAGGTCTCCAAGACAGATAACTTACCTACTGGAATATCCTGCAGCTTAAGTACCTGTGTTCCCACCACTGAGAACAGAAGAGTCCAGATGGCTATCTTGGAAAAGACAAGTCAGTTTTTAAGTGCTTCAGCTACATTCTTGTAGTGAAAATGCGCAGTGAAAATGCTTACTTGATTTCAATCCTGATAAGACTTTATTCTACCTACTGCCTTAAAGGAAAGGTAAAAGCTAACCAAGAATAAAAAAAAAGCAAATGGCCTGTAATAGAATTTATGTGCTGCAGTCTTTTGACACCTTATCATACATTGGAGAGGTGGCAGGAAAACCATCACAACCACTTTCATTTTTCCTTCAGCTGGCTGCAAGTCATCAGTCATTTTTGTAAGGACACATCTCACAGGCTGGTTTGATGTATTCACCTACCAAACCTTACACAGGCTTATTCAGATTGTGGTTTTATACAAATTAAGTTGCAAGATTTCCCATCTGTGCAGAGTAATAACAGAATGATTCTCCTTCTCTTATCTGTCAAATTCTCTCTTTGTTCTTTGAATGCTGAGTCTGCAAAGGCATCTAAGCTCTGAAGCTGCTGCTGATGACTTAGAATCATTCACTAAGATCCAGTGCCTGAATACGTGGCAGGAATTTTAGTGGTGCTTACTCAGGCAAATAAGGTATTTTATATCTCATTCAGGCATAGCTAAGTATATAGCTGTCCAAATACATGCACAGTAACATTTGCAATAAATGTGGATGGCATTTAATATTTATAGCTTTTGGGTGCTAAAATGAACACTCCCCTGAAAAAACATTATCCTAAGGGACACGTTTTTCATCCTACATGCACAACATTCATTTCAGAAAGCTAAACTATTATCTCTAGAGCCTGTTTTTGTTGTTTTTCCCTGACATGCATTGTGGCTGATACCAGCCACATCTATAAGTACTTGAAGACTGCAGTAGTATTTGGGTTGTATTACTCAAGTAGTATTCAATGTCCGCAAACTGAGTTTTAAAGCATGATGGAGAGGAATGCACTTATGCATTCTCCCTTTTCTAAAACAAGGACACATGCAAAGCCCTGCATCTGGTATGGAATAACACCATGTATCAGTAAAGACTTGGAACTGATGGGAGAGAAAGCTTTGAAGACAAGGACCTAGGTTTTTGGTGAACAAGACCCAGGAGTATACCTCTGCAAGGGTGAAGGACAGTCACTTACTGTTACACATTAGCAAGTGTATACTCTTGCTAGCAAGTCAAGAGATGCATTTGTTCTCATATATTTTGCAGTTGTGAGACCACATTTAGAGCAACGCTTCCAACTTTGGGCTCTCTAGTACAAGAAAGACTGACAAACAGGAGAAAGTCTAGTGGAAGGCCACCAAGATGATGAGGGGGCTGAAGCATATGGTGTATGGAACAGAAACAGGGGCTGTTCAGTCTGAAAAGGAGAAGGGTAGAGGTAGGAATATTGTGTCACCTTTAACTACCTGCCAAGTGGTTACAGAGAAGATGGTGCCAGAAACACACAGTGATACTAGCAAAGTGAATAGACGCAAGCTGCAGCACAGGGAAAATGGCAGGCTGCCTAAGAAAGGTTGTCGAATCTTCATCTTCAGAAATTTTAAAAACTTTGCTGGATCAGGGGACTAGAGCACCTCCCATATGAAGATAGGCTGAGAAAGTGAGGGCTGTTCAGCCTGCAGAAGAGAAGGCTGCGTGGAGACCTCATAGCAGCCTTCCAATATCTGAAGGGGGCCTATAGGGCTGCTGGGGAGGGACTCTTCATGAGGGACTGTAGTGAGAGGACAAGGGGTAACGGGCTCAAACTTACAGAGGGGAAGTTTAGATTGGATATGAGGAAGAAATTCTTTACTGTAAGGGTGGTGAGGCACTGGAATGGGTTGCCCCAAGGAAGTTGTGAATGCTCCATTGCCGACGGTGTTCAAGGCAGGGTTGGACAGAGCCTTTGGTGGCATGGTTTAGTGTGAGGTGTCACTGCCCAAGGCAGGGGGGTTGGAACTAGATGATCTTAAGGTCCTTTCCAACCCTAACTGTTCTATGATTCTATGATTCTATAAGTCCTGAGCAACCTTATCTAACTCTGAAGCTACGAGATCCAGACCTCCCAAAATTATTCTGCTTTCATTACTGCCCTTGCCACCCCCCACCAAAACCAAATCAAAAGAAACCCCCAAGAACAAACAAACCAGGAACTTCAGTTCATCAGTTTTATAGCCTCATATTGCAAAGGAAAATATATCAGTTCAGGCACGTACAGAATATTCTTGATCATAGAGCCTCTGTGAGGTACAGAGATACTAATGTTCTCACAGAAGAAAAGATAAAGCAGAAACTAGATGACATGGTGACACTGTCACTTACTGAAGTTGATAGGAAACTTACAGTGAAAGGGGTTTATTATGAAAAACATAGTCAACAAAATACTTTGTAACATCAGGTCTGTCAGGCAAAGTTTTCATGACAAATGAGTTCTATTAGAAATTAAGTAATTTCTGCCAGCTCACTTTCTGGGCTGCTGGTGTTTCCCTGTCTACAACAAAAGCACTCCTTATGGCACACATGTCCCACTAGATGGGCAGATCTGGGAACCCTGTGTCTGACCATTGCTGAATGCCCTCCTAGGCCACCTTGTACCCAAGAACGCTGTGGGAAATAGGGCTAAGCCAACAGTCCAAAGTCAGCATTGTTTCAACTTCACTGAGCAAAATGTTCCCAGTGGAAACAGGAAAAAAGAAACCCAACCCTGTGCATTCTGCCTAAATAGTTATTCCTATACAATTCTTCATTAAAAGAAATTCTGACTTTAAATCATCTGTCTTTGGCTTCATACATAAATTTACACAGATTCACTATGTGTGTAGTTGCAGGCTTTTTGAGCATCTCAGCAGCCAGCTGTGGGTGAGAAGGCTGTGAACTACATTGCGCATTAATACAGACTGGTATCTCTCAGACCCTTTGGTTGTGAATTTTTCTTTTTTTGTGAAAAGCCTTTCAAGTTTTGTGGGAAATCTTTTAAGGGACACAATAAATGTCAGGATTGGTTTACACAGTCCAGCAATTGCCAGGAAGGGCAGGAGGAAGAAAAGAAAGTTAAGATTAGCCTTAACATTTCCAGGATTCAAAGCTGCAAACAGATTGGGCACAAAGTCTTAGGATCTGAAGTGAAACACAACATTCCTTCAGTCCTTTTAACCTTACTTGTCAATACCATTGCTTTCACATTAAATTTCTCTGTTAAGGAAAGATTACCTTTCAGACTGAGGACATCCACAAGTAAATGAAAAATGTCTTCCTTTGCTTTGTGAAATCATTCCCTTGTCTTCATGGACTACAGCCAAGGGCTGTTTGTGATAGAGATGATTAATGCAGAAATCAAGACTAATGTGAAAAGCCCTGGGAACAGCCATTTTATCTTTCAGCTTTTACTTTCAGTTGCATCAGGAAAGGCACACACATATTTTCCTCCATGGGAACCAAAGTCCATAAATTGCTATAGTACATTCCTTACTGCTGAGACGCTTAGGTGGACAACCTCACATAGTATCATCTGGTTCATTACTCAGAACTTTCAGTTGGATGTGATTATAATGCCTCAGAAGAACCCAACTATGGTCTTTTTCTTACCATATTAAAAACGGATGACCACCATTTTAAAAAGAATTTCTGTTTCACTGTACTAGACTAGTGCTTTTACTCCCCATTGTATGACTTTGGAGAATGCTCTATTACCTTGATCTTGCAGCTTCTTAAATCAAAGGCAATAACTGTTGTAGTCATTTATTATTAATAATGATAAAAGCTTTATTCTCTTCATGACGTGTAAAAGAAAGTTGTACTTGTTCATTACTTTATTTCTTTAGCTTCATGGTTCCAAGGAGAATGGGTCTCTGGAATCTCAATCTTCAGGTCAAAGCAGTTTGTAGGTCTGCTAAAACAAAGAGTAATTAGAAAGTAGTTCCTCTGCTACCTATCACTCCTGGCTACAAGGAGCTTCTGGAAACAGACTGGATGAACCATGTATCAGGAATGAAAGAGTTCAATTTCTTTTTTCTGATCCCACATTTAAATCCAAATCTTTAACTTTAAAAAAAGCACAAATTAATTTATTTTGGAAAAAAAAAATCACTAACTCTGAAAATCAGCAATTTCTGTCTAACTTCCTGATACATTTGCAGGTACGACATTGCCTGCCATTTGAGTAGACTTTGTCTTTTGAGAGTGGACTGGTGAATCTGAACTTCTGAAAGCTGATTGCCACTGGAGTAATTTAAGATAACCCTTCAAACTTCTCCTGCTTTGCGCCACAAAGATTCTACTTGAGGCTGTGTTAATCTTTGACTTCCCCTTGGGAGGAAAGTAATACTCATTTCTTATACCGTGCCACTAGAGCAATATTAAAAGGGATGGTTAACATGCTGTACTAGGAAAATAAGGACAAGATTTAATGTATTATTTATGGATCTTGCTAATTGAGTAGGTTTGTACAGATAAATTAATCTGATACTTTACAACTGCATTAAAAGCTGATACACACAAACTCACACAGCTGTTTCTATTGCATATTTGCATACCAGTAATATATGTTATTAACTAAAAATGCTGAGGCTCATCCATTGTTTTCATTTTCAGTGCTGTAGTGTTCCTGCCACCACCACAAAATACATCTACGAAATGGGATTTATACCTGCCTAGCTTTTGAGCCTGTTACCCCAGACAGTTACAAGAGCTGCATTGCTCATGCCTCTTCAGGAATTAATAGATAAGAAAGCAATTGCAGTAGAACTGAAAGACAAAAGTAAATTGTGTCCTTCCAAAGGATACCACTAAATGTGAATAATTTCAGCTCTAACACATAATTACTCATAAAGAGACCCATCTGCCATTAACAAAATATTGATGTACTGTCTTTCATGCCTTTGCCATTATAGAAGGGGCTTGTTAACATGACTTTTCTCAAAGCCTTATAGAAGCAGTTTTAGACATATCTGCAAATGCATTCTTATTGATAACTTTTTGACAAATAATTTATTATGCTAAAACTCCAGTATGTACTTGATTTGCATGATCCTGATTGAGTTATTTCACTCTGTGCCCTAAACATTAACTGATGCACTACTGGAAGATAGTGAAAAGAGTCCACTATTAGCTAACAGAAGATAGTTTACATGACACAACTTGCTCTGAATTCTTCCTGGATATTATCCCTCCAGAATTTATGATGTTGATGGAACATCCTGAACAAAAAAGGGAAGATACCTTGCACATAATACCTGTTTCAAACACACTTAAAAACCTCTGTTTCCACTTGACGCATATTTGTAACATGCATCTTCAGAGTCTGGTTCGCACAAGTATTTTGACAAACAAGTTCACTGAAAGGAATGCTTTATTAAGATAGTTTTCAAGGAAGTTTTAAAAATTGTAGAGGGAAAAAGGAAAACTATCTGTTTCATTACAGTCTTAATTAAAACAATTTAGTATTTACTCCTTTCGATGAGAAGGAAGTATTCTATGCTGCAAGGTCACTAGACTCCTCAGTTTTCAACTGAGTTTTTTGATAAGCAAGCTCTACAGCAGATGAGTATCTATTTGCAGCAATATGGACGCCTAAATGAAAAATCAAGAACACTTCATTCTGTTCAAGAATAAAATGTGAACAGAAAGGCAACAAATTCAGAGCTCCACGTGACCCTTTTCCCAGTGACAAACACCATAGTTTTAAAAGATATCACCATAGACTACCCAGCTTTCTGAAGATAGTTATTTTCTTGCATAAATACACTTTTAGTTTCTGACATAAGGTCAGGACTATTTCATTAGAAATCTGTGCTAAACTAACATGCTGATTTTGCATATTAAGCAGCATTAAAAACATCTGTAGGTGTTAGCTCTCTGTGTGTAAAATCCACACCAAATTAATACTAAATTTTTTTCAATGAATGGATGTCTGGTATTCATTGTCTTGATTAACTTCTACTGTACCTGGGCACAATATAGTGTCAATAAAGTTATTGAAATTGAATTAACTTCATCTTTTCATGGTACATTATCCCTTTGATGACTCTAGATCGTGGTTTGATTTAATGCTCCTGGTGATTAGAGAGACTAAAATTTAAAGAACGCCATATGTGATCAGAGGTGAGGAAGACTTTAGGAGGGACTTTCGTTAATGAAATAACACCTTTTCAATTTCAACGCATCCTAAAAAAAATAAATTAAAAAAAATTCTGGAGACAGATAGCTTTGATATATTTTCCATTGTACCTTGGGAAGGCACACAAGTACTAACGTTTGCTTTGTGGATTATTCATTTTTCAGCAAAAATCTTGCTTTTATTTCCATGTGTCTCTGTATTTCCAATGGAGTTGCTTTCAAGAAAAAAAAATCAGAATGTTGAGGCAAAATACAAGTGTAAGGTTTTCCATAGTGTTGCATCTCACCTATGAAAATATCCTGTCACTACTGAGGAAAGCTTGAGTAGAGGAAGCTCCAAGTTCTTAGTCATAGATCACAGAACCATAGAATGGTTTGGGTTGGAAGGGACCTTAAGGATCATCCAGTTCCAGCCTCCCTGTCACAGGCAGAGACACCTTACACTAGACCAGGCTGCTCAAAGCCCCTTCGAGTCTTGTCTTTAACATTTCCAGGGATGGATCATCTGCAACTTTAGTTTCAGGCAGACCGTGGCTTTGGTTTTGGTTGGGGTTTTTTTGTTGTTTTTTTTTTTTGTTTGTTTGTTTTTTTTTTTTTTTTTGTTTGTTTGTTTGTTTTGTTTTGTTTTGTTTTTGGTTGGTTGTTTTGTTTGTTGCTGTTGTTGCTTTATTTTTAAACTGGTTTCATTAAGTGAATACTTCTACTTCTGTTCTACCCCCCCCCAAAAAAATATTTATGGCATTGCAACCAGAGAGAAGGTATCAAAAGCCAAGAAGTCTTCCTCTATGCGGTCTAAAATTCTTCCTTCTGGCAACAATGTTCTTTTTTGAAAAAGCTACAGAAGTTAATTGTACTAACTTTCAATGCAATTTAGCATGTGGTAGAGCCCTTTCTGCCTCCAGAATTTCTTATGATTTCTTACTATGAAAAAACATCAGTATTCTACAATGCAGAACAAAGCCTTATTTTCAGCTCTTTAGAGTCATATTTGAGGGAAGAAGATACAAACAGATGGTCACGAGGAGAAAAGTCATATTGAAGATTTTTGAAAAAACAGAAAATTCATTTAAATGCTTAATTACAGATTAAAAAGAAACAGTTTTTTACGCTTCCCTGCCTAAAAGAGCATGTATTTACACATGTAAATTAAATGTTTGTTTTTAAATAGATACATGGTGGATGAGAGGATACATTAATCTTACACTGTAGGACAATTTAATTTACAAAATTTATGTCATGTTAGATGAAGAGCATGTCCTAAGTTTCAGTGATCCAGAGGGAAAGTGATGCCTACTGATTATATACATTTTTTTGACTGTAAAGCATTAAAGAGTTACAGATTTTTGCCTTCTCCTTTCTTGCATGACAGGGGACTGCAATTTCATGTAGGTTACTTCTGTATTTAAGAAGTTTTAGATTAAATATTTAACTAAGTACTAGTTACTGAGCAATAAGAAACACATAAAAACCCTGCAGATTTTAACATGTGCCAAATGTGGCATATGGTATGCAATTAAATAAAATAGTCGCTTAAAATTTACAGTTTTAAGGACACTTAAAATTTTATTGCTCTGAAGACTTTTTTTCCTGGGGATGGGGGGCGGAGAGAGGGAATTCAGTCAAATCCAGCTTTCAAGTGACCAGCTACTTTGTTAGAAAGCCTCTTACTCCCTTTGAACAGTATCAGAAAAAAATCAGGCCATGCTTATATTTATAAACTAATCTTCCAGGTATTGAAATTATGGAAGGAACAGAGAAAGAGGGGACAAGTATACTTCAGTTAAAAGAGACTAGATGGAAAAGGTGAAGTTTTTGCCTTGCTGACCATGGCTATGCTACTTGTGGTGCTGGTTGCCAGAGAAGTCCTTGGCATAACTTTGGTGTGAACCAGTTAGTCCTCTCCCACACAACTCCTGTGCAGGGCTCAGGAGGTGGCATGGAGCTAGTCCCAGTGGGCAACTTGAATAAAGCTGTGCAGGGAAGAGTCCCAAGTGCTTTTATTTACTGATAAAGTCAAACTATTGAAGTCAGTGATTAAATTCTCACTAAGCTCAGGGTAGCCAGAATTTTATCCAAAACTTTTTGTTTCCAAGTAGCAAATCTATGTGAGAGAGCTCACTCATCTTCATAAGGTAACACTTCTTTGTGGCTGGTCTGTGTAACCTACAGTATCTCTTGTATCTACTTCCTTACAGGCCACAGAAAGACATTATAAATTGCTGCTTTATTTACTGTCTCAGAACTCCTGAAACTGTGCTGAAAAAAAATCACTGTTTTAAGCCCTAAAATAGCATGGTGAATCGTTCTTGTTTGATTTTAAGTTTCAGCATTTTTTAAAGGAAATACCTTAAAATAGAATTATTTTTAATGACATGTCAGGAATCATATTTTGAAATGTTTGTCAGCTTTTTAAAATGTGCTGTTGAATTTTATTAAGCTGCCGGAAGTATGACTAATATATTAACAAGTCACATGATATCGCTGTAAATAAGTATTTTGGAGTAACAGATCTCAGAAACAGAAGAGGGAAGAAAACTGATTGTTTACAAACTTTTTGCTCTGACATTTTGACTTCTTTGCCTCTACAGTGCACTGCATCGCACTGCTTTAAGAGGCATTTAAATGCTTTACAGGCGGTGTAATCTGACCTAAGAAGCTGGATCCAGAAGAAAGCGTGGATGGGAAGAATGGAGAAAGTACTTCCAAGGTAGTGCTTTTGGTTTTCCGGCAATTTCAACTGAAAGTCAACATTTTCTATAGGAAATAGCTTGATTCACAAAAGAGTCATTCAATCAAAACCCACTCTGTTCTTAATAGTTTTGACTGAAGACTTTCAGTAAACCCTGACATTAAGTTAAATGGTATCTGGAAAGATCAACTCGTTTCAAGATTAAAGCATTCACCTTCAAGCACCCAGAGGTACTCATTGCTGGAAGGGACACAGGAGTGTATTTTTTGACTACAGACAGTCACAGTTGAACTTTTTTCTAAATTAGGAAAACGGCTCTAAAGTTTAGTTTCGTTAAGAGTGAAATTGCTTTTCAGAGATATTAAGATAGAATACAGAGTCATACTTATGTATGTTATTTTTATCAATCAAATGACCTATCTTCCATTTGTTCATGCATTCCCAGTGGGAAAGAACAACTGACATCTGGAACAGTTTTCAAACTATTTGATGTAACCATTTTCAAAAGAAAACTGGCTGAATAAAATAATTATTCAATCAATTGAAATCAGGGTTTATTAGTAACCGCTGACTTGTATTTCTGGCTTAGCTGAAAGCAGTTCTGTGATCCCTGCTACCTAATGGTTTTCAATGGATACTGTAAACACAAAACATGTATTATTTGTAAACAGCATGGCCTTTGCTGATTTGAGTACATAAACAGTTTTCTAACAGGTCTAACTAAAGGTTAGCTTACTTGATGACTTGTTTTATTTTCCTGTATCCCCTCAGGAAGTTTTATAGGTTGCGCTGGAAATTACATCACTGTGACACGGACCACAGTACAGCTAGGATGATAGTCACTGCAGAGTCCTTCTAGCAAGAGCCTCTGGATTTTCTTTCTCCGGAAACCTGGTGCGCAGTAGGGTCTCGGCAAGGACTCAGGAGTCTGGAAGGCCTCCTCATGCCACCATTTAGATGTGGGCACCACGATTCTGTTAATTTGCAGGGCTGCTGTTAAACACCTTGTTCAGATGCTACAGGGAGAGGAGCCAGGTAAGAACCAAAAGGGAAGAAATATACATTAGGCAGGAAACAGTGTACTGTTTTGAGGAAATTTCCATTATTTACTACTCCAACAGTCCAAAGCACTTGATGTGATTTATTTTTTAAAAAATAGAAAAGTAGTAATCCCAAACTACTTTGTATGAAGAGTCTTCAAATTATTGCTTGATATTTTCTCATGGGGACCTCCCAGAGGTACATGGGAATTATAGGCAGTACCAGTTCCTCACTCTAGCCAACTTATTCAAAACATAGTCAGCCAAGCACATCAGGGTAATTTGGGGTCTTGGCTACATAAAGGAAAATGAAGCTGGATGCTTCATATAAATGAGTCAGGTTTTCCCCCAACTGACTATGTGACTGTCTCAGAAAGCCCTGATCGTGGTTGGTTAGCTCTGTGAAGTATCTTGCATGCTTGAATGCCTATTTACCTTTCAAACGCTCAGCCAATATGAAACCAGATGGAAACTCTTTGAAAATTGAGTACAGGATGGAGTTACTCCAAAGCCAGTGCCAAATGAGTTGATAAGAGTTCAGGAAGAAGAGAATCGATTGAATTGCATTTTTCCAAATTTGGTATGCCTCACAATATTGATTCAGTGTTTCATCTTATCACCATATACATATTCTTCATTCTTTATATTTTCTAACTAGTATTAATTAGAAGCAAACAACTAACTTGTCAACTCACCCCTAACGTTTGACGTTGCCTACTACTTCTTACATGAAGTTAGTGCTTCACACTTATTCCATCATCAAAACACAACATTCAAAGTTCTGCCTGGAAAAAATAAGTATCAGTACATAATAATCATAGTATCTTCTTTCCTTAATTTACATTCTATAATGTTTTTTATTTTCTGATCAACCTGCATTTCTCAAAACTTTTTAATGAGGGAATGTTTAACTAACATAATTTACAAAATAAGCACTTCATTGCCATTACATAATTATGTACCCATATTTATTCTTTTAGTACTCTTTACAGCATTTTCATGGTATTAAGAACTGTACAAAAATATCAGCTGTAGCATTAGGTAAACCCCTCTTCTGGTTTTCGTTTAGGCTGTTGTGTTCATTTCTGTGTTTCTAATACAAACCAAAGATAGCTGAAACATGAGATATGTGGGTTTTGATGTCTGTATATAAAATCTAGTAGATATACATGAAATCAATAGATTAATAGCTATTCTAGTAAATAGGAAAAAAAACCCAAACTTTCCTATTGCTAACAGGCAAGTCTGCCTCCATGGTCTATCAGAACACATAAGCTAGTGCTTGTTTTTATGCACTGAAGACAACAAAAAAAGAAGCAAACCTAAAGTACAGAGCATCACTGTGCTAAGATTGTTCTACCTAAAGAAGTTTGAAACATGAACTTCAGGTATATGCAATAGGCATTGTGGACCATATATGGAGATTATAGTCATATATATTGGTATGATTCTCACATTACTGCTGTAAGTAGGAAGGAGGCACAATGACCAGCTGTGCTAAAAAAAGTGGATTAATAGAAAAACCACGTCACTAAGCAATATATTAAACCAGTGCTGCCATTCCGTAGAGCAGTTCAGAACTGAACTCTAACTGTAGATATTCCAAACTGATTTTCCAGGAACTAATACAGGCCTCTAGCCTACCTAATCTTCAGCTGGTCTTTGTGAATATGTTCTCCTTATTCATTAAAGTAATACATTTCCCAGATCATCTTGCAACTTTATCAGCATTGTTGGTTCTAGCAGCTGGAGTGCATTTGTGGTCATCTCCAATGGACTTCCCTTTGCTTCTGAAGTAGATATATAATGTACTGATGATATCTGTCTTAAGCCTGCAACTTTCTTGTGACTTTTGGCAACTCTAGTAGTGTTCAAACATTATAAATCTGTGTGCTAGGCTTTATAGAACAGAACATTCAAAAATGATCACAGTTACATGGGCCAATTTTAGCTATGGTTTTGATTAAAAGCTTGATAGAAACCTCAGAAAAATGACAACATACTCCACAGATAAGCTCTGCAACATTTATATTCCACTTCAGTGCACTGGGTTGATTCAGAGTGTATTTGCTTTTCCTGGCCACAGTTAAAGTGCTCAATAAAGTTACATTCTATTATTAAGTGCAGACTCTTTTTCCCTAGATTAACGGGTTTGATTTGTCCAGACGGATGAAGTCTTTTGAAGAGGATGAAATATACCAAACTGAGTAACATCACAGATACTGGACTTTTGCCCTTTTATGGTATGAAAAATGCCAAAAAAGAAAGTGCTTTTCAAATCAGTTGTCAAAAGTTATGTCATCATTTGGGCAATTTCTTAGGAGCCTTCAGGAAAAATCAGAATATTTTTCCTAATGAAGATTGTTAAATGTGCCTTTCATAAATGGCCATGATACAGACTTGACACTGTAACTTGACCAAATAATGAAAATAAAAGGCTAGCTTGGAGTGTTCTGCGATGACAAAGAGCTGAAAAAATTCAATTTTCCTTGCCCCATCATTTAGCAAATTTTATGATTTATAAAGATTAAATAATTTTATGTATTCATTCTGTGCTGTTTTAACTGATCACATATGATTAAAAAACTATGAATCAAAAGTGTGAGACCTAGCTATTTATCTATATCACTGTTGTACAGGATTCTGAGCAGTACATTGAATGTTAAATAGCTTGAGAGCAGAATAACTAAATGCCCAATTTCTGTTCTTTACCACCACGTGACTTAGTGTCACCTGAACGTATTAGAAATAGTAAAACAGCAGCATTATACCTGAGGATTCATCACTGCATGCTTTTTGCATATTTATTTATCGTTTACCCATCTGAAATCCTGAGACAGTCAATACTCCCATTGCACATTTCAGCCAGACATTTGCCATCATGCTTTTCTTTCTTTCTTTTAACAAGAGGAAT
The DNA here is from genome assembly GCA_039720435.1 of Amazona ochrocephala. NCBI lineage: Eukaryota > Metazoa > Chordata > Aves > Psittaciformes > Psittacidae > Amazona > Amazona ochrocephala. Next base: position 36,385,620 of record CM077876.1, read on the forward strand.
TGCACATAAATATAAACCAGACACTACTGGAAGAATACTGGCAGAACAGCAAATATGATTCCATATTTGGAGAAACTCTCAATAAGGAGAAATAGATGTTGGCAATATTGTTTGATCTACATTTTAAGAGTGGGCTTGAGGATATATAGTCAGTGTAAACATAACTAGCATGCAGGAATGTTCTTAGAAATAGATCTGTAGGTCACGTCCAACTCCCATTGTCAATATTCGGCACTGGAAGACAGAATACATGCACAAGTACCTTCCAAAATGTTAAAAAAACTAAGGATAAATATTTCAGGTACACATACCTACAAAATGTAAGTAGTAGCAAAAAAAATGTCTGCCACTCTTAGGTGAGATACACTATGAGGGAACCTTCAGCACCCATCTACTAGTGAGAGAACTGAACAGTCACAGGTTGATACTAAAAAGAAGTATGAGAACATCCTACTTGCAGAGAAACCAGCATACACTGCATTCTGTATCATTGCCACAGCAGCTCGTTTTCAGCAGAAAATATTTGCAACTAGCTATATGTACCATACAGTGTGGGACAGGTGGTTGGCAAGCGTAGGGCACATCTCATAGTGCAAACTATTCAAAGAATGACCTCTCTTCCTTCCACCTTAACCTTCTACCTTGTTCCTACATCTATCCTAGCCCCTTTGCAGTATGAAAGTACACCTCTCCCAATTTTATGTCTCTGTATGTCCCAGTGAATTGGGACTGACTACCTGTCTTACAATTAAATAGCAAAAATTTCAAATAACTTCAATGAAGCTGGAAAGTTTTTCCTTGAAATAGATCCTCAATTGCACTTAAGTCTCAATTCACTTCAAGATAACTACTGTATGAGGATCTTTACTGACATGTCTTTCCAGCAAAAGAAAACTGTCACTGCCCCATTTCATCTGTGTCTGCCGAGTCTTGAATTGCAGTAGTGGAATGAGAAGGCTAAATGCAATCACACACCCACTTTTACTACCATTACAGAATTCAGCACTAAGTTCACTCATTTGCAGAAAATGATCCTTTCCACTCTCTTTTAGCTTTTCCTCTGAAGACGCAGTTCTGCAGTAATGATAGTCTGGGGACTTCGAGGCTTTGCAGCTCAGAGCAAAGGGGCAAACACCTAGTTCAGTGCAAAGTGAGGGGCTGTGCTACCAAGGTAAGATAAAAGAGATGCCGTCATCAGTAATTAGCAGTCGCAGCATCAAGTGATCATGTAAAAGATTCTATGGATGGGTAAGAGCAGCATTAGTGGACATTGCAAGTTGAATTTCCAAGTCAGAAGAACCCTGCAGACTGTGCAATGGGATGACTGTGAGAGGCTCCACAGGCTGGAAGCACAGAGATTCCAGATCAAGTATCTGCACATGTGTACATAAACCGGTGCTGCTTCAGTACTGGGACATGCTACATGTCGATGCCTTTCCTTCAGGGTGGGAGGAGGACCTCATTGACAGAAATCCGTAGCAAAAGCCATTTCTTTGTCTCCTTTGTTGTTGTATCCTGAGAGCTAGGCTGAAAGCATGAAGAAATGAAAGTTGCTTTATCTAGGGGAAAAAAATGCTACACAAGAAAAGGCAATGTTTCTCCACGCTCTTTTGTCAATATGGTTGCTTGTTTTAACTGTCCTTTCCTCTTCATCCTTGGCTCTTACCTCTGAAGACTGAAGGAAGATGTTCACACCTCAGCCCTTGGACACTTGCCACACTGTCGCACTGGATAACTTATTCTAGCTTGGACCCTCCCATTATATGTGTTTATGTTATTTGGGGACCAGTGAATTCGATCCTCAGCAGCCATTGGTTTTGCCACATTACCTTTCCCCTCGGTGTTTGGCTGCATCAAATACAGGCCTGCTGAAGTGTATTCCCACAAAAGGAATCAGTGTTTCTTCCACAAATCAAAGCTAGAACAATTCACATCTGCCCCAGCTCCTGTTGGCACAGCTCTCCTTGAAGCTGCAGACAGTATGCCCTTGCTCCATATTCATACAGACACTTCCATGAGGAACATATCCTGCAGTGATATTTATATGGTCCCTGATTTATCATTCTCCAGGGAAAAATACGCCAGTCCAGAAAGAAGACTTTTATGTGGAACCTGATCAAAAAATACGCATATTTCTGGGGTCATCAGAAAGAGAAGTTTGATATGCTGGGGTTTCTGAAAGCTCTTCTCTGAGCAGCATGGGGTGATTTTACAGAAAGCTTTTTCAGAGCCCAGGCATACTAATGTGAGCATCGCAGGTGGTAAATATTTTGGCTCAAACTCTCCATAGCCTAATATGTCATATTTCCATCTGAATGACATAAGACTTGTATGTTCATGTTTCTAATTCCCTAATCAAATCTCATTTTGTTTGTCTGGATCATATCATAACATTTTGGTCTAGAACAAACACACTTCTCAGTAACAGTAAACTTACATCAAACACATTTGTTGGGCCCCAGGCTGGCTGAATAATTGCTCTACAGTTACAGCAAATGAGGTTGTACCTGTGTTTGCTTCTGTGGAAAGGTTTAACAAGGTGGATTGAAAATATTATTGGAGAATACAGGCTGTAATGATTTTTACCTGGTGGGGAGTTATTCATATGAATGTTGCTTTATCATTTCAAATGTTACTTGTGGGAAGGGAATGTCACAGCTCTCCAAGAGCTACATTATGTCAGCTGCCGCGCTCTATAAACAGATTACACACACCTTATATAAACAAACTATGGTTAGCTAATTATCCTGAACAAAAATACACACACACAGAAGAAAATTCAGTTCAAAATGATTAGCTATATAAATTTTTGTTTCACTTCAGCAGCATATTTCTGATATCCCCATGTGTAGTTGCAACTTAATAAAACTCCCTATAAGATTACCACCATTTAGTTGGTTTCACAAGTTCAGATTGTTGCACAGAATCATGCCATGTTGTGAATTCAGCACTAACCACATTGTAAGCTATGACCTAACTTGGCAGAGAGGACGTATATACTGTAAATAGATACCATGACAGGTGTATCAGCTAGTGCCAACAACCAGCTTTTAAAAAATATATAGTATCAAATGGTTATGGCCATAAATAAGCTGCAAAAATTGTAAATGGCTTATTAAAATATTCAGGAAAAAATGTTTTATTCAGAGGGTCATTTCTCATTGCCTATAGCATCAGGTAACAAATTAGAACTAAAATGCTAAGTCAGGCCAATGCATTTTGCTCCTTTTTTCCAGAAGTTATATGCAGTGCACGGTAATAAATTCTTGTGGGAGAAATAAAAAAAGGCTTATGAGCGCAATAATTACTTTTCACCAGATAAGAGATTTCAACATAAATCAGCACATCTCTGCCTGTGTATGCCCTCCTTTTATGAAAATCTTAAGTTTCCAAAATCTATTATGACTGCATGGAGGTGGAAGCAAATACCACACTAAGAAAAGAAAAAAAAAGAGAAAAGAAAAAGAAAAAAGGCAACCCAGACAGATTGAAAAATGGTAGAATTTTCTCTAAAAGCAAGTTCAAAGCATGATTGACTGAACAGCAAAATACTTCCAAGTTTGGAAGGACCAAGATGCTCAAAGGAAAAGATGAAGAGATTAACTAGCAAAGTTAATGATTTTAAATACATACTTCCCAATGCTAACATACAGCACTAAATACAGCAAACAACTTAACTGATGTTGATATAGCCTAAGAATGGTTCCCATATGTGGTTCCTGACTATGTGTATACTGGGTAGTATATTTATTCCAGTGGTAAATAAAATCTTAATTCAGCAACCCAGTGGTTTACCGATAGGGCATGTGTGGATATCCAGCTTTTAAGGAAAACATTCTTAGTGGTATTCATAGCCACATTACAAAACCCCGCAGACAGAAAGTCCCTCATGAATTTCCATTGGAATTCCAGCCTAATTTGGAACTCATGGGATATAATAAGGATTTGATTTTATGACGTCTAAGGCAAAGCACTGGTTATGAACTGCTAGAAGTTTCAGAAATAAATACAGAATTGACATCCTCAGCATATTTTTCAATATATTAGTAATACATACTGGTCAGAAATTACAAATTTAGTGTAGTGTGTTAAAGCTAATTGTAGCAACAAAAATGTCAACATAGCACAGTAAGATCTTGTTTTATTCCAGTTATAGTTCCTGAACAATGTTCCATTCCTACTTCTACCTCAGCTTTCGTGAATGCATTATGTAGAACTGAAGCACTAAAAATAATTATGACGTAGTGGAGATATTCTTAGTTTAAGAGTTTCTTTCATAGTGTTACACAAGAAAGTATTTACAAATATGTAAGAAAACAGGGGAATTAAACCAGAACATTTCCTTTTACTTTCAAAGTCATACTTAATTTAGCAAACCACTTGAAAAAGAAGAGAAACTTGTAAAAGAAAATACGTTACAAAAAAGTTTAAGGTGGCAATGATTAAAAGAAGTAAATGATGAGACTGCCCAAGTAGCTGTGAGCTAGTATCCTTCTGCAAGTACATTCAGGAGACTGTGAAATTAAAGACCTGAAGTTTGGTCAAGAAGTGGCTGAGATGACAGCTATGTCTGCTGTCAACAGAGGAACAGGGAGAGTGGGAATTCCAGGTAATTCCCTGCAGCTGGGCTAGTGCCCCTAGATATGACAGGGTTGTTTTTTTTCCTGCTGCTCCCAAACCTGCCCCCATCTTTCTGTAGATGCTTCACATTCTTTATATGGATTTCTCTTTCATTCCTACTTCAGCTAACAAGGTATTCATTCTTCTACCTCATCCAAGACTTTCAATAGCTGCTCAAGTGGTTTCTCAGCAGAGAAGACTTTCAAAGGGTGAAAACTTACAATAAAATTTTGTCCACAGCAGTTTATACAGTAAAGGGAGTTTTAGGTCCAAACTCAGAGGTGTCGGAAATCCCAGTTTCTCCTTTCCTTACAGCTAGTTGCGGACCCTGCAATATCTCCAAGCAGCAGTCACAAGGCTTCCATATTCCAGCTGAATAGCCCTATCAGCTGGTCCCCAGCCTCTTGCTGACCAAGAGTAAGATTAACACGATGCTTGTAGGGCTGAAAGATAGCTGAAGCAATGTGCTGTCTTCGTGAAGAGGATCAAAAGTGCAGACTATGAGAAGTGAGATAAAAACACAAGTGTGTTATGAGCTTGGAAGGCAGATGAAAAGGGTGGATATGCAGCTGAAATTATATACAGAATGGATCTGGGGCTCTAGTAGAACAAGAGAGGCATGTGGGGGTTGTGTGGTTAAAGATGTGTGACAGAAGGATGGAGGACATAAGGATGATGATAGAGCAGTAGACTGGTTGTACAGCAAGTTACCCTTAAAATTTATTTGGGGTCTTGCTCCTATTTAGATGAATAAATGCCTTCATATTAATACATATTTCAACGCAAACACTAAACAATAACTACAACTTGCCAGTACATATACTAAGTAATACACTGATTACTGTCAGCAGTTACTCCAGGGAGGCAGGCAGAAGCCCTGCTTCCCCACGGAGAGAGAAATGCAGAGGGGTGAAGCTCTACTATGGGGGTATTTCACCTTAGGCATACCTGATCCCAAATATACTCCTTCTCACCCACTGTTCTGCTTTTCATTTTGTATATTTTATGTACTGGAGGTTTCCAACTAAACAGTCTCATGAGGTCTGATAACCCATTATCAGACCAAGCCAAGCTACACCATGTAGCATGTCACAACTTTCTGGAAGAAAGGCAAGAAAAGGCTTGAAATTGCTTTCTGTGAAAGATAGGTACTACTTTGTGTCATGTCAGCATCCTGTATGTTGGTCTTGTCCTGTAACCATTTCTCACCTAGCTACTACATATACGCACAGTAGTAATATTTAAGTCAATTTAAGTTTATTTATTTGTGATTTTTTGGTATGGAGTAGAGCAATTAAATCAACAAGTATGACCTCCTGTGTAACAGGACATAATAAATACATACTAAAGTCATGTATACACATTTCTAAATGCTTTGACTTAGCAAAGCATGTTTTCGTTCTTCAGCTGTTGAATTTCTACTGCAGGCATATAGTGTGACTTCTAATGTTATCCAGGAGTTGCTTAAGGGTTAAACTACAACCTTCTCCATAAAACCAAGAAAATCTCCAAGCAATTGACAAAAATCTTCTTAGGAATTGTTATGTTTAGCAGCAACAGCTGAAAACATTTAGTTTATGAGCCAGTATTCATCTTCAAAGACTTTATTCTGCCCAGAAAAGAAAGAACAAGAGATCAATTAAGATCTCATCCAGAGTGCTAGCAACAGTGGGAAACATACCTCACACAAGTTATATAATCTTGGAATACATCCTAAGCAAACCAAAGTCTGATTTTCACTTTCTTACCTTTCATAGCCTGTACAGATGCTGCTTCAGGCTGAGATGACTGATTTTGGGAAATGTGAACAAAGAACTTTTGGGAGCTCAATTCTGAAAAGGGAAATTATATGCAAGGTACCAGGTTTGTCATTATTTAGCACACATAATCCAGGTGATAGATGACCAGTCTTTCTGTTTAATGTGATGTCATTGCCATGTAAAATCTGTAGCATATGGTGCAGGAAAACTGCATGTGGTGTATTTCCCTATTTAATCCTCAAAGCAACTCCATCAAACTGTCATTTTTATATTAAACATGGAATTAATTATAATATTATGAGATTTTATAGCAAGAGTTATAAAACTACTGTTTATTCATCTGAAAATGTTTAATTAGGTTTATTTATAACAGGTTTTCATGTTTTGTTTAGAGTATTCCATTATGTTCCATGAAGAAATACAGCTCCCTTAGACACAGGCCTAAGCATAAGTCTGGGAACCGTACTGGAATTTTCCTGAAGATGAAGTTTCTCAAATCTTGAGCCAGCTTGGCTTTCTACAAAGGTACAGATGAAGACTCTTACAGTGGTAAGAATTTCCTCTAACTTCTAAAAAGAGAGATGGTGTAAACTCCTCGCTAATTTTAATGGTAGTCAGGAGCCAGTTTTCTGTATGGAGAATAATGGGAATAGCCTTTCATCCCACTGGTTTTCTACGTCAAATTCAGAACATGTTCAAAGGTGGATTGTATTTTGCGGGGGTGGGGGTCCGTTTTATGGATACTGCAAATTCTCTGTTCTGAGGTCTTGAGACGAAAAGGACTGATGCAAGAAAATATACAGCCTGTAACAGCAGTCCTTATAAATCTTATGTGCACACAAAAGAGCAAAGAAAATAAAGAGACAGCGAACAGCCTTTAAGACCAGGGAGGATAAAAGATAGTTTATTTAGAGGTGACTCACTACCAGACTGGTTTGACTGGAATGACGTTTGTAAAGAGTCCATGTTATGTGAGGTGAATACAAAGTGATATTCCTCAAGGGTGGGAGAACATTTTGTAGGACTTTCTTGTGACACTGAAGTCTTATTCCACTTACTGTGGAATAAGACTTACAGCACCAAATTACAATTCCAAAATTGCCTACAATGAGCAAAATCAAACAGCCCAGTAGAGCAGAATTCACTGGTGTGTATATGAGGTAAATTATGCTTGTTTGCAGATTTTTTTATTATTTTGAAATAGTAAATAAGTGAACATTTTCCCTGTGTAGTTCACTGTGAAAAATACTCACATACTTTTGCTATTTGCTCAAACAAGACCGGGGGAAAAGAGGGAAAAAACGGCTAGACAAGACTTTTTCAACGTTAGTATACTCATTGCATTCAATCAGCTGAAAATATAGCTCTAGCTACCACAATAATCTCATGTTGAATCCAGCCTTTGATTTTTCTTTTATGGCAATGATTCAGACACAACATAGTTAATAAGCAGCATAAACATCTCCATACCATTTTCAGTTGTGCTCTCCCACAGATTTTAAGAGAGAGATACCTACAGATCTATACTTGAAAGAACTTTTTCGACTATTGTTCACAGTTCTCCCACTGCAAGCCAGATCTTTTGCAGTAATTCAGTTCAGACAAACTGGAAGGCAGCATCGCACAATATCCTCTTATGAAATAAATTAATGAGCTCATTTTGAAGGAAAAAAAATGACACAATTTCACAAAAGGTTGGTTTGAACTCCATTAGTTAACAGAAAGTTAACCCCAGAGCCACAGATTTTGCAAGTGCGCTTAGAGCTAAGCTTGGTCTTAGAAATCAGTAAGTGGTTAACTGTTTCCAGCTGGACTTCGAAAAAAAGGTCACCTTCAAAAGAAACTTTTACTATGAAACATTTGAAAGAAGTGACTCCCATAATTCTCACTTTAGCAGTTCTTTTGTAGGAGACCACCTCTGCAACTTATTTTTGTAAGTGCATACAAAATTGTATTTCTGCTTTGTTGTGAACATGTTTGTACAAAGTCATGAAGGTTTTGGGGAATTACAGATGTGAAAGTCCCGCTTGGTGCAGGTGTGTTACAGACATGCCTTTTCTTTATAATACCATGATTCATCTCATTTAAGACACAGAAATGAAGACAAAAACCACAGGCATTGGCGTGCTACATTTCAGTATCCTGTGTATAATCACTGCAGGAAGAATGACTGTGTAGTTTACAAAACCTTCGTCTTTTTTATCTATTCTAAACTTCCTGAGTGTAATTTTATTAAATATGACCAACCCTCAAAGATTCTTTCCCTGACCCTATACAACCTTTTTTCTTCCCCAAAAAGCAGATTGATAAGAAACTCTACTTGTACAAACAGCTTCAAAAGCCACCAGACATTTCAGCATGCAGGATGGGTTGATGCTGTTGTCAGGGTAAATTTCATTCTTACTGCAAGTTGTGGACAAAGGCAACAGCACCTTGAAATGGACCAGCTGTTAATATTTGTGGCAGCTATTTGTATGGTATTTCACTAATACATTGTTACTGACTTGAACAAGTTGGTATACAGATAATAAGAAACGGTGGTTGAATAATGTAATACAGTAGTGCCAAATATAAGCATTATGTCAGCAGCTTTTTAATGAATTAGAACATGATTTTCTAGGTACCAAGTACAGTGCAGTTTCAGTGCTACTACTTTACAGATTCTCTGAGAACTTTTCACCTCAAAAGTTCTAAAAATACAAAATGTAAGTGAGACACAGAATATTCTTACCTCTGGGGTGAAACTGAGCAGCTGTTTAACATCACATACAACAGCACAGTTTAGGACAGCAGTTGCTAATGCGGGAAAACATACCCAGATGTTGACTCCTAGTCGTTTCAGGATCATATCTTGCTTAGATATTCATGTTCAGAAGACTGAACTCTTTCATGCCTTTGAAAATTCTCTTTTCCCCTCATATTCAAATATGAGAGGAAATCATTATTTTTGTCCACATATAAAAGCAAGATGTATATATGGCTTTACTGACATTCCTTAAAGTCCCTGGTCTGAAGGTTTTGCTTTCTTGGACTTCAGCACTGCGGTGATGCATGCATGAACACTTGCGTCTCTAAAGGCATTGAGAAAGAGGGAGGAAGGACTTACTGCATTTACTTCCAGACTAGATTCTTGGAAAATCAGAAAGGGTCCTCACAGGGGTCACATAGACATCCTTAGGGACTGGCAGCTAATTTTGACAGCCACATTCAAGATTGTCTCAAGACCAGAAACTGATTTTCTGGGCCAAAGCAATTTCAAATCCCCAGACTATTATCTGACCCAAGTAGTTTCTGATTTTACTTTAATGTTCTTTTATGCACAAAGCTATTTTATGTCACGTAGTAACATTATGTATGGAAGGAAGTCCAACACGCATTCCCAGGATTAATGTGTTTCAATAGATGCCACAAGTGAGGGTTTCAGAGCAGCAAAGTGCTCCCAAGTGCTCTAACTCAGATATCCAAAACCTACTTGTTTACACATATAAAATGTATATATATATATGTGAAAAATATATTTCATATGCTAACCCAGCCACCATGCACACAGCTAGCAAGAAGGTCATGAGAGCACTGCTTAAGAAGTGCCATTCTAGACTAGGCAGCAGCTGACTTGGTCCTTATCAATAAAAGTTCATTCAGATTGTCCAAAGATGATTTTCAGCTCATGCTGAAGGGCTATGTTTGGTAGAAGGTCTTCCACAAGGACTGATTCAGAGGTCAGTGCAAGCCTATATAGCTAGGCAGTGACTGGTTTGTTGAATGTAAGCAAGTCTGTCCATGGGCACACAGTTAATCTGGTGCATGACTGACTGGGTAAATACAGTTTGGGTATGCTCTCAGTTTTCAGCTGGAAGCACAGGGAATAAATATGACCACAGAATAAATGTTACTTAACTTTAATGGGGTGGTGAAGAATTTATTTCAAATTCTAAATTAGACATCCATTTTTGACATTTACTTTTGATATTGTTCCATGCTTCTCCAAAGCCCAAACACTGGACATTCAGTTTTACATTTACCAGCTCCGGCTAATCTCTTGTCCACAGGTTGCATTAGCAAAGCAACAGTATGTCAATTGATAATGACTTACCAGCACAGTCTCAGAACAGATGTTACAAGGAGATCACCCATCAGGCGTTGGCTTTGGGAGTTTCCAGTCAGAGCACATAAGAGAAGACTGATCCCATGAGACTGAGAAACAGATGATTATTAATGGGACTTACATGATAAAGTTTTTGGCTCAGTCCTGTGAAGTTCAAGGACGGAAACAAACCTGGAAGAAGTTCATCTAAAGGACTGCCAAGAGGACAGCTGCTTAGGGAAAAAGAAGAAAGCAGTGACCCACACTTTATAGTGGAAATGGGTGGAGTTCAATTAATAGACAAAGTGCAGACACAAAATGAACCAAACCCCCTGCTGCTAAGTAACTGTGAGGTTTTGATAGGTGATTCTGAAACTCCAAACAAGGCAAAATGCCTTAAAAATTTTTATGTGGGAACCAAAGGGATATAATGTCCCTAGTGACATCCCCTAAAAATAATGCTTTTGTTTATGATAATGGCTTAAATCAGAGCCTCGGTAGTTATATTTTAAACAAATAGATATGGTTAACCACAGATGCAGATCATATGGAAACCAAAGTAACCAAAGCTTATAAAGTAAAGAAGGATGTCTAACCTGTCCTACTTAAGCAGGTGGAAATGTGGTCAGCAAAGCAAGTTACAAAACTTTCCTGAAGAATAATTGTTTTAGACTCACAACAACAATTTTAGATTCAACACCGAAATATCTAGAAAACAGCAGCAAAAGCGAAGAGCTACCTAAACAAAAGTAAAAATAGCTAACAATACCACAGCAAGTCCTTCAGATAACCTGCAAGAGAGCACCATGATCCAGAATCTTCTGTCTATTCTACTTGCTAAACTAGCAGGAAGATTGAAAGGAGGGTAACAGGGTTAAACGAGGATATCAAATCTTTTTGCTTCATCACCTCTCCAGAAAAGAGCAAGGAAAATGGTTAGAGATTAGAAAACACAAAGACAGAAAACTAGTTTTCTGGCAAAAAGGGGAAAGATCATAGCATCCTTCAATTACATGAAAAGCTCTTGTCAAGAAGAAGAAAATCATCTGTTCTACTTGCTCATGGTGGAAAGAACAAGTAGTGACAGCATCAAAGGTTAAACATTAAGAAAGAGCTTTGAAATAGATTTTCTGGGAAGGTCATGGAATTTCCATCACTAGAAAAGGTTAGACAAACATCCTTCAGGAAAAAAGATAGGCATAGCTGATCTTAGTTTAGACTCTTCATGACCTCTTGAGGTCTTTTCCAGGACTATTTTCTATTATTTGACAATTTAAGCAGTGATGACAAGCTTTACAGACTTTCCTTTGAACTCTTCATTAAGATTATCCAGACCCTTTATTCTAACAATTACTCATTACACAGATAACAAAGGCACAGTTTGCAGGAAGAGATGACATCCTTTATTTTTCCAGCTACCTCAGCCTAAAAAGACAGTATTTGGGGCATATGTGCCTTTCTGAGAATAGCAGGCAGGAAAGCAACACATTCCCTTTCTTTAAGAGGACTGAGTTGCTAGTTGGAGAAGAGCAGATATACTTTACATTAGCTTTTAATATTAGGTCATGATATCACATCATTCATACAGTAACAGTAAAAGTTAGTAAGCTGAAGAATCATATTTAACACCAGAAACAAATTTTGGTTAGCTAGCATCTTCACTATTCCAGTTAAAAATGTACATTTACCACTAGAGTTGCTATATTTCACACTGAGAGGGAAGTTGTAAAGCTTCAAGGGATAAGGTTTACTCCTGTGAGCTGAATTATATTTCTTTTCCTAACATTAAAAGTGAAAAATGACGATAGTTAAATGGGATAACGGACAAAGTAAGTATCATCCTTAGCATTCAGTCAAGTACTCCAGTGACATGAAGAGATAAGCACCAGCCTAGGCTGATCACATGATTGCTGACCATCCTTTTGTAGGACAAACTCTCATATGTGCACTTGGTTGTGACACATACTCATTGTTCACGCATCACTAAAAGAACAAAGTTTGCAAGAAAAAATCTCATTTACTATATAAGCCCCCACCTGAGGAATGGAAGGGAGAAAACAAAGACTGGGAACATTTGTTCGTGAAACTGCCTTTGGCCGTCTCTGCAGAAAAAAAAGGAAAAAGTCATTACAGGAGTGTGCAATGCAGAAAAATTATTTTCTGGTTACTTTTACAGGTGATTATAAATAACCTTTCTGTTTGTGAGAAGTATAACCACTTCAGTCATAAGTCAGACAACAGTGCTGTTGCACAGTACTGTATCCCTCGCTTCACTCAAAGTAAAACTAGATACCATCAGCATAAGCAGGTGCATATAGCCTTCTTTACAAATCTTATATTTCCTTCATGGTTTTTGCTATTAAACAATCAGACCTGGTCTTCAGTCTAGTTCTGTACTTTGTGTTTACCTCTGTAACGGCCAATGAAAAAATAAAATCAAGAGGCCTTGCTAGCAACTGTATCTACAAAGTTTACACATCAACTGAGGCTGGATTTCTCTTATTCCTCCTAGAACAAGCTTTCCAGAGATTTTCTTCCTTTCAGGAAAACTTCTGTTCTGTTCTATTCATTCTATTATATTTGTGCAGCCTAATTCTGGAAAAGTTTCTATCCCCCAGTTTTGCATGGCCTTTATTGGCCTTTATATGTACATGCTAGATAACTTTAGAAAAATGACATCAGGGAACATTTGTACTACTAGATGCTAATGACATGACATCATTGCAGGCCAGTCTATTAGATCAAACTTAAACTAGTCTTTTTCCTCCATTGCAAATCCCATGAAAGAGCTGATATTGCCATTGAAATCCCTTTTATATGCAAATCAACAAGTCTGAGACACAAACAAATATAAATTGAGTTGGTAGCTATAGCCTAGAGACTCTGCTTGCAACATTTGGACAAGCAGAAGCAGAAGCTTCTCCCTGGTGATCTCCTCTTTTACATAGATCAAAGACTTTCTAGTCTTTTATGGGAGCCAGTTTAGGAATTAAAAGATAACTTGGCCTTATTCAAACATTAGATTTCCATAATACTTGGAATGGAATTAGAGAGCCTTAACAAAGCTTGTGGTTTAGAATTTTCACTTCTATAAATTTAGAATCAAATCATATTTTCAATGTTAACTATGTTAAATAGAACAGCCTCTCTACTAGCTTGTAAAAAATTACAGACATCTTAGATGTACAAAGTCTTTAGTATGTTTATCTGTTTGAAGAACTACATCCTCACTTCCAGATGGATTGAGTTCAGCACTTATTAAAATCAAAGCAAGCCAGTTTATAGAACAGAAATGCCGTCCTTAATTATTACCTAAGTATTTTTATCTGTTGCTTGTAAATATGCGAGGTCAGCTGTACCTTCGTAAGAAAACAAATATAGGAAAATTATTCAAAGTGACTGAGCATGTAAAAAAAGCTTCCAGCTTAGCAGTCAAAGTCATTTTGGGAAGGAAAGCTGCAGAACTTTTCAAAAGGTGTTCTTGTGTGAAATGACTGTGTACTAACATGCTACAGCAGCAACTGGCTTTTTATGAATGTGTCAAAGACAGCAGTGGACTTTGACAGCCCTATAACTCTTGCAGTAAACCACAACTTCCACTCATCATCTTGAGCATTTGTGCCGGAACAGGCAGAAGGGGAAAGTGCAGAATAAGCCGTATAACACCAGTCTGAAGCAGGATATGTCACAAAAAGGGTACCACCACAGGACACGACTCATCTTCCACTCTGAGCTCAGATTGACTGTGCATGATCCCAAATCAGAAATAGGCTTTGCAGTTTCTGAAAGCAGAACAGTCTTGTGAGCCACTAGCACCCAATTTACTTTTCATTGCACTATTTAAAGCGACATCTGCTTACCAGGCATGATTGACTGAAAGAAAAAACCCACGCATTTGTTAAACAGAATAAGAAGTAATTACTGAGATAAAATGCCACTACATGGCAGTATTTCACTGATTGAAAAAAAAAATACTCAAGCTATTCTGTCCCACAGCTATATAATATTTTGGGTTTGGTTTTGTAATTTTTTTTTCTCTTTCTCCTTAAACATCCTATTAATTTAAATCTCTTCAGGGAAACAATTTTACCAGATAGGAAATAATATAGCAACAGCATCAATCCTAATGATTTCTGATTATTTCCAATAATTTATTGATTTTAAAGAACAATTGCAACTAATAATGTTTATTAATGTCTACACCTAGCCAAATAGTACTGTACGTTTGTTACTTTATTACTTTCATATTTCAGTAAGTATGAACAAGTCCAGTATATTTTTTGCCAGAAGCTTGTTATAAAATATCTTTGTTTATTACATACCATATCTCTGCCTACTAAATAAACTTACAAAAGCTCTGAGAGAAGAGAGGAAGATAAAAGAAGAGCAATAGAAAGAACAATATTATTTTAATCTTCTGTGGACTCTGTAATGTCAGCTACCAATAGATCTCCTTTCCCAAGCAAATGGTACATGACTTGCTCCAAAGATAGACCAGCAGAGCACCATGCACAGTAGATGGAAAGAAAAACAAAAACAAAACAAAAAAAACCAAACAAAAAAAGAAAAAAAAACAACACAAAAAATTGGCATCAAACACCTAAGAAGGTATTCCCAACCAAGTCAAAAGCCTGGTTTATAAAGCCCACAGGGATGATCACCCATTTAGCCGTCTGAAGACCAAACCACAGAATGTCCTTTCTTCCCAAAAAGCAAAATTCATGTAAACTCAGATGTATGGAAAGAACAAAATCTTCTGTTTTCAGAAACAAAAAGGATTTCCAGACTCCTGATCCAATGAACTTTTTGTTCTGCTGCATTTTTATCTGCTGGAAAGAAAGGAACACAGGGCTATGCTACCAACTTGTAGCTCACCGAGTTTCTTCAGAATGCAATGAAGTAAAGGTGTCATTCTGTTGCTTGCCATGTTTCAAATGAGCATTTCATAGTATAAATGATACATAAACAGCTTTGTCTTCACCCACTCAAAAATCTCTGGTTGATAAATGCACACAGTGTAAAACTTCCTAAACCTAATCTGCCTGAGACGAAGCAGGCAGGTGAATTACCAGGAAAAAAAAGCAAAGTGAGAGCTGCAGCCTTAGCTCCTGTTTTGTGCTCTAAAAAGATCTTCTGCAGGCCAAGCTCCACAAACCTTGGGGTCCTGGATAGAAATTCTCTCAACAGGCTTTCTCTCTTGGGAAATGCGAAAGAGAAAGCTCACCCATAAGTTCAGCTGGGACTGTGAAACAGAAAGCCTATCCATAGAAAAACAGAGCTAAAATGGATCTCAAAAAGCTGCATATGTAATCCTTGATTCCTGCGCAGGACCATTATACTGCAGCAACAGAGGCAAAATCCAGACTGCGTCTTTTTCTGTGGGGAACAGTACTCTAGGGAACACGGAGCACAGCTGCAATAGGCACCATTATTGGTGCTTATTTTCAGTAACTCTGGCGCTTTGTGGCTGGAAATGTGCTGCCATGGCAGCAAGGGCTGAGCACAACAACAAGCAGGGATCATGCTGAATGAAACGAAAATGCCCAGTCATTAAGTACATTTTTATTATGTAGAATAAAATCATTTAGTCGTCTGGAAACAAAAGAGGCCAAATTACTTTCCAGCACTCTCTCTTCCACAAAAAGTTCTCTCTTATTTTGCTGCTAATGACTACCATTCCCTTCTCTCTTCTCTCTATATGATCTTTTGCAATAGTCCTTTCTGTGATTTAGATACATTATAATTTCAAGCATGAATAAGAACCATACTTTTCTATCATGCTGTGTAAGTACAACACATTTAAACTAATAGATGTTCATCCTTCAATTTTTTAAATAGTTTTATTACTGATAATGGGAGTTTCTGTACTTATTCATTACATTTGCCAAGGCCCTTCTTTAGCAATTGATTTTGAGTTTATACTACAGTGTTCTCTGTATTAATATTAAAGTGTAATTCTAAGCCACTTTTGTCTTGCCTCAGTGGATTAATTTAATGTCTTTTTAAAGACGGAGCTCTATGTGACATCATTACACTGCTAGATTTATAACAGCCAATGAAGTCACCGTTACAGCTTCTCATAATTTTCCTCTTTCACAAGTGGTCTAATATGCCATTAGTCCTTCTCCTCAATTATGAATCTAGCTTCTGAAAGGTAACCTTTACCTAGAATAGAATATTTAATTCACAATAATGGTCAGAATTACTTTACAGTGACATTTTGGTTAATAAATTGCAAATCAGTATTACTAAATTTCAGTATATTTCAGATACAGAAGATATGAGAAACTATTAAAATATAAGGGTTAATATTGAAAATGTTGCAGAAGTTTCTGAAAGAACTGTAGTTGGTTCCAATTTTTTAATCATAGTTAAAAATTTTGTTATTTGTCCTGTTAGTTTCTATTTGTAGCACAAAATTTCCTTGTATAAGGACATACATATGAAATTACAGTCAGTATTATATGAAAAAACACCTATAGCATATTGTTTTCTCTTCCTTCTACCCTTGTTAACGAGTGATCCAATACATTTGTGCTCCTGTAGTAAGTATAACATCACTAGTATAGCGAGCAGGTGTGAAATTACTAACTTTCTGCAAAAACATTAGTTTAGGCAGTTTAAACATTTTCAGCTATAAGCTATACCTTGGGCAGGCTGTACCTTTATGTCTGCGTGCTTGCTCTCTGCTTAATCATAGAATCATAGAATAGTTAGGGTTGGAAAGGACCTTAAGATCATCTGGTTCCAACACCCCTGCCATGGGCAGGAACACCTCCCACTAAACCATGCCATCCAAGGCTATGTCCAACCTGGCCTTGAACACTGCCAGCAATGGAGCATTCACAACTTCCCTGGGCAGCCCATTCCAGTGCCTCACCATCCTCACAGTAAAGAATTTCTTCCTCAGATCCAATCTAAACTTCCCCTCTTTAAGTTTGAACCTGTTACCCCTTGCCCTATCACTACAGTCCCTAATGAAGAGTCCCTCCCCAGCAGCCCTATAGCCCCATTTCAGATACTGGAAGGCTGCTAGGAGGTCTCCACACAGCCTTCTCTTCTCCACGCTGAACAGCCCCAACTTTCTCAGACTATCTTCATATGGGAGGTGCTCCAGTCCCCTCATCATCCTCGTGGCCCTCCTCTGCACTTGTTCTAACAGTTCCATGTCCTTTTTATGTTGAGGACACCAGAACTGCACACAATACTCCAAGTGAGGTCTCACGAGAGCAGAGTAGAGGGGCAGGATCACCTCCCTCGACCTGCTGGTCACGCTCCTTTTGATGCAGCCCAGGATACGGTTGGCTTTCTGGGCTGCACACACTGCTGGCTCATGTTCATTTTCTCACCAACCAACACCCCCAAGTCCTTCTCCACAGAGCTGCTCTGAATCTCTTCTCTGCCCAACCTGTAGCTGTGCCTGGGATTGCTCCAACCCAGGGGCAGTCATATTTACTCCTTTGGTTTCTCTGAGTTTCAGGGTCTCTTGGATTACAAGGATGGCCATGTGCCTCTTCTTTCTAGCCCAGTGTAGTGTTTGAGGCTATTTATGAGTATTTATGCTCATTTCTTAAATTAGTTTGGATTTTTTGATGTAAAAAGAGTCACATCATGAAAAGGCAGTAGATTAATAGCTGGCCATGGTCATTAGATAGGACTAGATTTTATCTGAGACGAAGAACCTTTATTGAAATAAAATCTAACAACCTGCATATCTGTCTACATAGTTAATTTGCATAGATACACCTCAGCCAGTTCTGAATTTAACTTCAGATCAACAGTCATAATTTTGGTGCCCTGGGCTAGTACGGCTGCAGGAGATAGATTTATGGTATCATAGTTGCATAACATTTTTGTAAATGAGGGAAAGCAGGTTATTGACAACCTTATCATAGGAACAGTATTCCTGTTCGAAACTTCAGATGTGTTAAAGAAATAAATACTTGTGTGTGGTCTTTCCTCCCCTTCGCTCCTCAGCAATGATTCTAGTTCTCCAGGGATAGAAAAAGGAAAATGCTGGAAACATGGTGGCCTGGAGAAACAGCAGGTCAGAAAAATAGCAGAGAGAAGGAGGGAAAACACAACAGACAAATCAAACTAAGTACTAATCTTCAGACAATTTTCCCTGGATTTTACGTTTATTATACTATTATGCACTTGTTTCATTCATCGAACCTCCATTCTAATGATTCACCTACCACCTCCATCCATTTAGTTACTCTGTTTGTTGCAGAGCTCAAATCAGAAAAAAATTATGCAGAGGTTGCTCTTTTCATAACATCCAAAGAATTTATGTGCAAAATTTTGCTCCAAGGTCATAATTTAATTCTATTTGCCACAGGGCAAATAGCCCCCCCCCTCCCCATAGATTTTTAGCTGTCAATATGAAGCAGAAATAATAGTTTTGATTCTTACATTTAAACTTTTCAATCCACGAACAAATTTACAAAAATGCACCATATATAAATTTGTCTCTTGTCTTCTTTTTTCTTTAAAAAAAAGATAGAAGTGGAAATGAAAAATAATTTTAAAAAACTGTTCCTAAAGCTGAGTATCAGTTATTGATTTAACCATATCCAGCATTAAAGGATCAAATGTCCCTATCCCTGACGACTAAAGACAATGAAAAAATACAAACATGAGCTTTGTCCTTTGTTGCAGGGTCAGGAGATACAATCACTCACTTAAACTATTAAATGTAATGCATACAGGCATAGGGAGATGAAAAGTGCCAGTTTAAATTAGCTTGACCTGCAGTGTTGACTCCTGGACAGACGGCATAATATACCCTGACTTCATTGCTGAGGCATTGGAAGTACACAGCAAGAGCCCATTGTGATATTAAGAAAAAGCTCAGAAGCAAACTCAGACTGAGATCCAAAAACCTGCTGGCCCCCTGTGATGCTCTTGGCTTCCTTTTGCCAGACCTATTACAATATAGAATGAAGTCTTCTCAGTTTTAACTAAAGCAATGCAGTGTTCCGGCAATGAAAACTCATTTTCTACTTTGCTGTCTACAGAACAGGCTTTAGGATGAGATTCAGAGTCCTAAAGACCAGGCTGACAAAGGGCAAACCAGTCAAAGTTAATGTATTCTTTCCAAGAGAAGGAAAAGTTAACAGCACCAGAACCTCACTGATTGACAAAGCTGGCAATCCCTTTAAGGAGGAGTGTACAGGCATAAAATTAGGTAGATCTGTAAATCCACATATAGTATTTCTCATGAGACAGTAAGAGACATCTAAAGAAGTCTTTCCCCCTATGAACTGTTCTACTGTTAGCAGAAACTGAAGGATCTTCCCTCATACACACACCAACCCACACATATTTTTTTTTTAGTAGATTTTAAATTAGAAGAGAACAAAAGTGCTTATCCAACTTCCCTTTCGAATTCATTCTCGAAATTGGGAGGGATGTCTCTGAAGCAAATGATAATTCACTGTCTAACATCCTGAGAAACAGAAAGAGGGGTATAGAGGGCAGAGCACTAACAAAATAGCTGAGTATATAAAAACAAAGAGTTAAAGGCTACTGGCATCTCAGCGAGTGAAAGGCAGTTAGGAAAGAAAAGCAATTAGCCATTTTTACAATGTATGAAAGTTGGCATCTTGAAAATGGTTGGTTCCAAATATCAGTGATTTACATCCTTCTGTTTCTTCACCAGCACAAGTTTGCAGCTGCACATTTGGGGAATTTAGATTTTATGGACTCTTATTGGAAAGGATATATCACAATACAAGTGCCCAGCATTCATCAAACAGGGTCACACGCAGCTCTAAAGGTCATCTGGATTCTGTTTTGCAATCTGGTCCCTTAATAAAACTCGAGAAAATAATATCCCTGAAATCTCCTCGTGCTTTCCTCTCCCGCAAAAGCAGAAAGCATGACAAAGGGCAAAGAAAGTTAAGAAAGAGATGACGTTGGATGAACCTTGTACAGAAAGAAGTTGTGGGATGCTCTGTATGCCATGTCTGTAGTGCTTTGAATAGACCGGGCCCAAGTTTCTCATTCTCTTTAGTTATTTTTCCGTACTGAGATAATCCCACAGGAAGTCAGACAGTAATTTATTGCATAAAATGTAACAGATTCAAATTGTTTCTGCCAGTGACACTTTATATTGTGTTTTTGGGTCATAGCATAACCTCTTGTTCTTTTCCCTCATTTTCCAAAATCTTTATTATTTTATTGACCATAAACTTTGGGAAGCTCTCATTTCAAAGAAAAAATAAAATTTAAAAAAAAAAAAAAAACAACCAGAAAAACATTTTGTCACCTACAAATCAGCTTGACGTGAAACTAGTCATAGAATCATAGAATCATAGAATAGTTAGGGTTGGAAAGGACCTCAAGATCATCTAGTTCCAACTCCCCTGCCATGGGCAGGGACACCTCACACTAAACCATCTCACCCAAGGCTCTCTCCAGCCTGGCTTTGAACACTGCCAGGGACGGAGCATTCACAACTTCCCTGGGCAGCCCACTCCAGTGCCTCACCACCCTTACAGTAAAGAATTTCTTCCTTATATCCAATCTAAACTTCCCTTGTTAAAGTTTGAACCCATTACCCCTTGTCCTATCACTACAGTCCCTACAATGATCCAAACTCAAATCCTGTCAGCAATCTGTAGCTTTCAGTACAGACTTCATTACATTTTGCATCTTCTACAGGCATTTGCCTTTTAAAGTTGTGTTCCATCTTTGTAATGTGGCTTGCAGAAAGCCTGCACACCAACAAATCATGTATGAAGTGTGGGTTTTTTTCAGTATGGAACAGCTCTTATAGTGTGAATGATTTCTCCAAAATCTCAAATGCATAATGAGAGAATGATTTGTGTTCTCATGTATGTTTTTTCTAAATAGTTAGTGTAATAAAAGATACTTAACTCTCCAGATACTGCTGTGCCTAAAATTAGGCATCTGAGTAAGAAGTTTGCATTTAGCCTTTGCATAGCTAGAGCATTCTGGCACCTGCTTTATTAACTTAAAGCACCCTCTTAAATTTAAACATATTTAAGCACCAACACCAAAAGTGTTGGGCAGTTTCAATCAATCTCTGAAGAAAAAGAAAGAACAACACAGATTTATCTCCCCGATTAAACTTAATCATGCGTATTAAAAATGTTGGCTTTTATGACTAATGGAAAGTCAAAATACTTTCCCAGTGTATTATTTTAAAGGATTTGCAATACAGTAGAGCTTTCTGAGCAATCACAACACTGTGCATATACACCCTGCTTCTTATTCATACCCTGATAGCACTGAGGTGGTGGATAATGGCTCCACTGTTGCAGTTACTGTACAGACAAAACTTTGCAGCAACCTTTGGCAAATGTACCGTTTGGGCTAATAACAAGCTGGAGCTGAAGGTCTAATCAGAGAGCACTCAGAACAAGTGAGGGAATATTAAAAGCTCCCGTGCAGTTCAGAGCAAAGAGAGGCCTCTAAGTAGGGCAGATCTCCATTCCTGGCTGTCAGAAGGCTGAGTTGTAACATGAGCTGGGCTCCATTTGCTTTTCCATTTATATAAAAACCTTTTTGTTTCTTTTGTTATAAACTTAGACGTCCAGAATAAAGCCTGGAGGAAGGGGGGAGGGGAAGGAACACATGCTGCCTGAAAGATGTAGTTTGTTGTTCGACCACCTTACGCAGCATACAGTTCCCAGCTATTTGTCAAGCTTGCAGCAGCCCCTCTATGCCAGCTACAATCTCTTAAAAAATAAAGTACTTGTCCACATCAAGAGAATCCAACTCAGTCCTTGTCCACATCAAGAGAATCCAACTCAGTCCTTGTCCACAAGGACTCTACATTGCAAAAGAAAGACTAAAGCACAACAGAGCAATCAAAACTGTTTCCTTTTACAATGCTTACAGAATAAGCCTTTAGGACACATTTTAAGATGGGAAGACCTTGTCAAATCAAGACTTCAAAAGCAGCTCATGACAGAGAGGAAGAAATTGATAGGATGGATATAGGGTAAGCACATTAAGAAAGCTTTGCATTTAGCATTACTGATGGTGAAGGGAGCAAACCCTCAACAGAAGCAGAAAAAGCTGGGAGAGACTATAAGAAACTGTTTCAGGGGAAGATATATCTGTCAAGCATACTAAGGGGAAGTGGCTTGGTAACAAATGACAATAATTTATTGATCATATTGATCATGAGAACAAAATATATCATCACCTTGCTTACACTCCATTTAAAAAGAATAATAAGAAGTAGGACATTACAAGAGTTAATGTGTAAGAGGATGGTTGAAAGCACAAATATGAGTGTCCTAGTTTTCTGCAAAAGAAGACGTATTTACCTCTTAGTCATACAGGGAGGAAGCAACAGAAGCTGTGTGGATGCATGGGTGAGGGTAACTATAAAGGAATTGAAAGACTTAACTCAGCTGAGACTTATAAGTAGTAATAAACAACAGAAATTATGATCTTCATAAAATCAGGTTTCATCACTGCTTTTATGAAGAAACCTTATCACTGCTCCTATTTTACAGAAGGAAAAATGATGTATAGCTAAGTGATCCAAGTCACACGAATCTGCCAAAGGTGGCAGTACAGGGGCAAGAACAGAAGCACAGTGCTTGGAAAACACCGCAGCATTTCACTCATAAAGCTGCACTGCTGCCGAAGTCGAATGCAGACATGCCTAAAGGAAATGGAGAGGGAGTGACATGAACTTTTTTGGGTTTTGAGACTCTGCCCTTACATGTGCCCTCTCATTTAAAAAGTACTCAGGAGAGTTTCTCATCATAAACACTTCAGTCATTATCTATACTGGAGATTTTTAAGACTGTACATTTAAAGGGAAGGAGTAAGAAATAAGTGATCTGGGCAATAGCTAGCATATGTGATAGCACTGAAGGTGGTGGTTATTCCATATTTAATTATAAACACACTTCTGCCACATAAAATGGCAAGTAGTCTATTAGTGTACATGCCAGTGAAAAACCTGCTCAGAAAGACATGAAAAGTAGAGTAAATACAGATATATGTGCATCGTTAAGGAAGGCAATGAAAATATGAAGGTGAACACAAAGGAAGAGCTCGGTTGCTCAGAACCTGAAAACTGCACAGCACCTCCTGCATCACTTTTGCATCATTCACAATCCCCCAGTGCTTGTGGAAAATACAAGGGCTGGATGCTCATAAGGTTGGGAAGAACTTCATATGACATATCACTCGGATGACAGGTCTGCTATGCTTTGCTCTGTTTGAGCCTCTCTGCTTCCCCTACCACTGGAGCAGAAAGATCTAGGAGTGGGGGCTGCAATGGTCTGAGGTGAAAGGAAAACAATGGGAGAAACTGTTTTCTTTTTCTTCCCTCCTACAAATCCCTCAGGGGCCCAGAAAGCACATTTTATATCAGATTTTGAGGGCTGAATTCTCAGCCAGTGTTCTGTAAGACATGCTTTTTCATGTTACAAAACCAGAAAAGGCAATAGCTTTAACATTTTAAATTCCATTCTGTTAAAACAAGCTTATTTCTATTTTTTCTTCAGTTCCCCAGTTCCTTCTTTTCTTTTTTTTTTCTTTTTCTTTTTTTTTCTTTTTTAAATTTTCCAAAGCCTATAGTGGCAAGTTTGACATTTGGCTAAGTTTCAGTATGAAATTTTGCAGATGAGATAATATAAACTTCCGTAAAATTAAGTAGCAACATGCTGCAAATTAGCTTTAACAATAACTGGAATGGGGAATCTTGCTTCTGAAATAAGTCCCTTTGCTATAACTGTTATTAACAAGTGCTGAAAGAGATTACTTTTTATAGGTGTTATCTTCTGCTTCTCCTCGCTATTGATTTATAAACATACAAAACATCTCTAAGTATTTAATAGCACAGATGCATGCAAAGTCCACTGTCATAATGCTTTTCAGTAGCACAATTCCATTCATTTAATTGACCTGTTCCTGATTTATAAGCCACAGAAGCAGAGCAGAATCTGATCCACAGAGCAATAGGATCTTTCTCTGTAAAATTTGGTTTTAAATGTTAAATAGTCAGTGCTGCAATGATCAAAAGATGCCACAACAGTAGCAGCATCTCTGTTATTCTGAAATTTTCTTGCTTGTAAACTTCAGACAAAACCTCTTTTTGTTTGTTGATGTGAGCATTTTAACAGGAAACAGGAGTTCAGCCACTAAAAAGCACTTTTTTTCCGACACAAATTTCACCATTGTACTGTGATTGACAGCCATCCCAATGTCTATAAACAACCTACAAGCCTCCCAAATTGACCATTCAGTTCCTGCGTCCAACATTTAAACACTGAGAGGTTTTTGCGCTCAATAAAATTCCTTTTCATTTCACCCTGGGTTGCCATGTCTCTTCAAACAGAGACAGAAAAGGAGTGCTCTGTGTCAGACAGATTTTAATTTTCAGTCCTCATCCATTCGTACAATGTAGACACAAGCAAACAAACCCTACCCAAAGCCTAGCAACCCGTAGTTTAAACAGTCAATGCGTATGAGCTGCGGGATGAAGGCCTGGACCTGTTCACACATGAATAAAGAAGATTAAGATTTTCTTTCAAAGACATGAAGCCTTTTTGACAGCCTGTGTCAACAGCGCTGTCTGCCTCTCAATGTGAAACAGTCTTCTATCACAGGTTCCCACAGGGAGGTCTTGCTTATTAGCATGCTTTACACTTCCATTGCTTGTCAGTATTTAATTTAAGAATAAGGGTGCAAAGTTTTGCAAACTCTTACTTACCCACAATGAAAGGGTAACTTACTGGAGACGCTGAAAGGAAATACCAGCTAACATGAACACCTACAGGGTACACTTTTAAAAGAGGATAACCTAGAAGGAACAAAAAAAGGCAGTAGATACAGTCACGCTCCCTATTTGCCAACACAGGAATACACCAGTAAATTTGTAACCACAATATATCTTCTTTAGCATGTTACTTTTGCAGAATTCCCATCAGCCTACATTTTAAGTGTTAACACATGCTGCTGTGGAGGGCAATATTTCAACTAAAATTTTGAACATAAAACCAAAAAGAAAAACTATCCCCATCTGAAAATCAATAATACTGACTGGATTCACATAGAAGCACAAGACTGGAAGGGATCTCCAGAGTTATCAAACTGGGCTCACTGCTATCACAGGCAATACAACGTATAATCCTTACCAAAAGTCCCCAAATGCTCTTCTAAAACAACACTAGGCACAATAAAAGAGAAGACTATGGTTTTCATTGAAGAGAAAGATTAGTCCTGGCTGAACCAATTTAGATTCCATTTCTCTGAACGAATGACAGCATCGTCACTGTTACATACGGCCGGTGTCATTTTGTTTAAAATAAGAATATTCTAAGACTCCAATCTCACAAACACACAGAGCTGTTTAGATAAAGAAGTGAGTGGTGCCAGTGAAGGTAATTGCATCATGCAGATGCAGAGCATATGCAGCTTTCAGGATTGTGGTTTAAATTTCTGGATCTAAAATAAAATAAAAAAGAATAAATAAAAAAAATCCCAACATATCTCCTTCAATGTTGGTATAACTTGTTTTCAGAAACCAACAAAGATGTTGAGTGCTTTTTAGTTCACTGTTTGGGTAAGACCACAGATTTGTTATCAAGTTGATCATCTAGTTTAACATTAAGAGTTTATTTTGAAATTATTACATGGAAATGTTAGAATGTCAGGGCAAAACACTATTTCAACAAGGAACTGATTATGTCTCAGTGAAGTAAGTGGGAAAACTTCCAAATTTATCTCAGAATTGGACTTAACACGATTAAATGACAATGGTCCTGAAAGCCAAGTCGTAATCCCTATCACAGGAAGCAAGATCTCAGGCAGGAAAATTATAAAGATTTTTTTCCCAAAATTGCTAAGATTTTTCTTAAGGTTCAAAATACCTTGTGGTTGTATGTTGACGAGATTTTTGTTTGTTTGTTTTTCAAATAATGCAGCTGAAATTAAAAGGAAGAAATGTTTCATGACTCTAGTAAAATTCAATGTGAGATACAGAAAAGAGCTGAATGACTTTGCAACTAGAAATAAACAACTGAGACAAAGAAGGATAACTAGGATTACATGGATGAACATTTAATGCATTAAAAATCTTCCTTTAAGGCTATGTACTATACACAACAATGATTCATAGTCTTTCACAAGTATCTGCTTAGCAGATGCTTTTTAACAGTATTCCTGATTTCTTCCCCACTGTCTGAAAATTATAATTGGGTGTGTGAAAGCTAATACAATTACATCAAAGATGTACTTCTTTTTATCCTGGTTTTCTACATCCCAAAGAAATATTCTAGATTTTTAATTAGTTATTTTTAAAGCAGTGCATTTTGAGTTCTACAAATTGTTTCTAGCCAACATTTATTTCTGTCAAGCAAGTATGTGATTTAGTGCACTGCAGTTATAATTCATAACACATTTAGTTATGTTTTTAAATCTACATATTTGTTTAGCAGAAATAATTCATTTCAAGTTTTAATTTGCTAAAATTAAATTGTCTAGACATCTAGAGAAGATTACATAGGTCAAAACACTAAGATAAATAAGTAAAGAAGACGTAAAAATTCAGTATGTGTGCAAGAGTCTGGATTTTATTCTTTCCAATATCAGTTATTTATAGGCATTAATTTTGAGAAAGAACACTTGGTTCTAGCGACAGTTAGTGGCAGGCCTAGAAATAAAGCATCATTTCCACAATAAAAGCAAAAAGTCCCCAACAAAAAGAAATTGTGGATTTTGGTCTTCTGATCAGTCTTTAAAGTTATAACATAAAAACCTGAAACTGTACAGCCATGCCTTTGCATCTTTTTCACAAATTAATTTATTCACTGTGTCTCAGGGTCTCAGGATGCAGTCAGTCTTTTGCTTTGCTTTGTTTTATTTGAGACAGATACATTACTTGGAATCAAACACTCCTTTTAGGTTTAGATGTACGGTGCATACTATTTGCACAAAACACTCTCAACAGTTTGGGGACCACTGCATAATTTCACTTACAGGCAGGGACTCGTCACAGCCACCACATTTGTTAAAACAAACAAACAAAACCAAAACAAACAAACAAAAAAGAAACCCAACCAAAATAACCCAAGAAAACAAGAAAACAACCAACCTTGAATTATTGTTTTGTTTGGTTTTTTTTTAAAGTAAAACTTAGTGATTTCCTGACTTTTCTGCATTAATTTTCATCACTGACCAAGCTGCATAACAAAGTTCATCACCATTTTTCACCAGAGAAATTTCACAAAGCCTTGTGAAGCCCCCTGTCAACATGGCTGCTATCTCCCCTTAGTCTTTCCCAGCTGACCTCAGTGAGCTGTGGTTTTGCAAAAGGTATTTCTAAGCCTTTGTTCTTAATGGAGCTGTCTTGTCTCCATCTCCTAACCAGTTAGGAGGTCAACCCTCTCCCTGGAGCCACTTGGTTTTACTATTGGGGAGCACAATGGGAAAAACGCACCCTCAACAAGTTTCTCGGAAGCACAAGATTTCAGGAAATGGTGGTGGTATTTCCTAACTTCCAGTTACAGCCAGCAGGAGTGAATGTGACCATATACATATAAAATACTTCTCAAAAGTCTTCACACATGTTATATCCACCTGATAGAGTAGGCAGGAAAGAGGAAAAAAGTTGTTTTAAGTGTGTGCCTGAGTGGCAGCAGGGAAAATTTAGGAATGCATTGTAGAAGATGGAGGGAAGAAGCAAAGGCTGGCAGATGGGAGGAGGTGTACATGTAAGTGATGCTTAACCATGAGCATCCATTTATGTGGGGTATGTTTGGAAGATACTAGTATAACTTGTAGGCAGTGCCTGTATGTAGAACAATGATCTTGCAGAATGAATTTGTATGTTGGACCCAATTCAGTGTTGCGCCTTAACCCATAATATTTCAAAATTCTATGACAGGTTATGTTTTGTGATCAAGCAGAATTCTAGTTGCCCTAGTACTTGTTATCCTCACCACAAAGGCAAACAAGGCAAAAAGCGGTTGCCTAATACTTTCACAACTCAAAGTGTTCAACACTCATTCCGTCTACCCATCTTGTTCCCAATCCTAAAATACCCAGCTTTAAAACAGGATATTTTGCGGATTTTTACAACTTTATAACATCTGCACCAAATATTGTGGGAATGCTTTACCCCAAGTTCCAAAATTATACATTATTTAATAAGAGAGTTGTTTATGCTGGTTAAACAAATCAGTTATTGAAAACAGATTTGTGGAGGATAAACAGCCCTAGTATGTGAATTGTTTAGGTTTACTGCATTGTCCTTAAGTATATTCAAATATAAGTTACGAAATTAGTTTACTGAAATGGCTTAGCCTTACAAGTCAATGTTTGGGGACTCTGCATAGTTTTTGATGGCACAACACTAAGCCACCTATTAGCATTTTCAATTTAACTGTTTGAAGAGTAACCAATAAACAGGAACAACATCAACAGGAAATGTTAAACAGTTATTAATATGTTTATCTGCCTATAAATAAAATTATTTTTGCATTGCCACTGATAATGATTGATCATGATGAGTTTAAAGCTTTTGTAACTATGATAATAATTAAATAATAATATTAAATAATAATAACTAAAAATCACTTAATAAAAGTGACCATTCATTTATGCTAAATGTTGCACTACAGCCTAGATGTGGTCTGTTTAGTATCAGAAGAGCTTCTTAAGGTCCCAAAAGAAGTACAGTGTGACCTCTTTTTGTGAAATAGTTTATTTTCATGGCTCCTGCTCCATGTAAATGTTTTCTTTGCAATTTCAATGAAGTTTTCAAAAGACATAATAAAATTCAGTTCCTGCTCCAGCATGCCAACAATTTAAAATATATAAAATATATTGGATAAAACATACAAAAAGATGAGACTGATTAAGATTGAGGCATCAACAGCTGAGTTTTTTACACTGTTCCTTTGCATGCACTTTTCTCCAAGTAGCTCATCAATAGACTAGTGAGTGCACAGACACAGTCTTGACAAAGCATTGCCAGGAGATGAAAACTAAGGACTATGAAGTGGGGACAAAGGGGGAGAAGAAAAAAAAAATAAAAACTATGTACAGCCATTAGAAAGGCATCTCTCACTTAGAGAATATGTAAGAAGGCAGATGTCATGCATTTGCTAAAGTATATTTCCACCTGTTCTCTATTCCCCATCCTCACATCCTCACACACAGCTCTGCATTCCTTCACCAGGGCAAAGGAGAGCTTGGCTGTGTTAATGTCAGGGTTGGGAATTTGCCTTCAGTGTTCATTTTAATGTGAGACAACGTATTCCTTTCTTTCAGCAACACTTGGCTCACTAACAGGAGAATGTGACAAAATCTGGGTATGAAGGCATCCAAGGTTTATAGCCCATAGAGCCAACTCTTCCATTGCTCTCTGCCAGCCTCCTAGCAAATGTTATTCTGCAGGTAGCGCCAGGGTCCAGCTGCTGCTCCTGATAGAAAAAGCCATTCGGCTCACCTGCTGGAGACAGGAGCTTTCCTATGACTACTTCTGCAGCCAGCTCATATACTCTAACTTGAAAAATCCAATCTCTCCCCTAGGGTTAAAGGATTGAGGAATGCAGCAAACAAAGATGACTTACTAGATAATTAGGACCTGAGCGTGGCTAGACAGGGATTGCAGCCACCTGGTTTGCACACAGATGCAGATTTTCTCCTGACAGGGAGGCAGGCTTAACGCAGGCTTCTAAGAAAACATCATTGCATGAGATGCCAAACACCCAGCATTGGCACACTTCCTTCTTTTTTCTCTGCACGACAAAGCCAAAGTTCTGATTTTTGCCTTTCCAGAGGCAAGGCTAATTTTATTTCAGTGAATTCATAGAGCAGGAACAAAACAACATGTTGAGAATAGATATGAGACAAGGTTAAGCACAAAGGAAACCACACTGATGCTTCTTTCTCCACAGCCATCATCAGGTATGGAGATTTGAGGAGTTCTCTCCCAGAACAATACTGAAGCTTATGTGGCATGGCCACAATAAGGTAAGTGGTGAACTGAGCCTAACCTATGCTTATTAGTGTCATGAATATGCAATAATTACAAGTAATCAGGTTCCAGATTAGCATCATTAAAATCTTTGGCACTACCACTTATCACAGCTGCTTCAACACTGTGCAAAAGCTCTTGTTTAATACTGACTCACACAAAAATGTATCTTATATTCAAGCGATAATACAAGTCCTTCTTTGCAGTTCTGAGGTCCACTCTTCCCTGGTTCCAACAAGACCTTAGCATAAATTATCAGAGAGGAGGGGATCACAGTGTGTCTGAGGTCAGTCATGAGAAATCTGAAGTTGTTTGTTAGCTTTAGTAGAAAAGCAATGGAGCACATCTGAAGAATACAGTAACAGAAATCATAAAGCCATATTGTCAGTGCTGGAAAAATCAACTTTTATGTGACTAGCCCCACCTTTAACAAAACATTAACTTTTTCCACAAGTGAAATATTGGGTGATTTGGTTGTTGGGAGTGGGCTGAGGTCTGATATGCCTGGCTAGTCTTTGGTGGGTAATTCATTTGGATTCTGAACACCTAAACCAGATGTTTGTATTTAATAGGTCAGTGAGTCTCATAAGCAAGTCATTATTTAATAGTAGAATTGGGTATTTCAACATCTCTCTCTCTCCTTTTTCCACTACCAAGCAGACATAGTGTCACACATACATACTTTTATCACTTGTATGCAGCATACTGTAGGCATTTATTAGCTTTGAGCTGTATGTAGAAGACTGATGTAATTTTTTTTGCAGTTTATGAGAATTCTAACTGTAGATTTATAGGATACAAAGGTTTAAGTATTCCATATCTGGGGCAGATTTGGAGGTGAAGCAGAAAAAAGAAAGTCATGTTTGGAATATAATACAAGTGTGACACAAGTACCACAATAGTCATCTGTTAAATCCTCCTCCTGACTAATTTGAATCATGGCTGTGTTCATTAAATTGCATTCACATCTAGATACTCTACTGAGCTGTCAGCCTTTCTTTAATGTGAATCTGGAGTGAGTTTACCGGGGTAAGCCTGAGTTCCAGGTCTTTTTCTTTGAATGTTCATTTTCTTCACTGATTTATTTTGGATTTAGTCCAGCGTAATAGGGTAGGGTTTGGCCCGTTGTCATTTCAAAGATTCCAGCATTGGGTTGTAAGCGAACCTGTGATATCCATAATTGATAAAGACATATATTTACCAACTGAATTCAGGTCTATATACAAGTAAGTAGAAAACAGCCAAGAAGTGTGAATTTGAAGCTTATCAAATATATCTTACTCCTTTTTCCCCATTCTAGAAGCTGCCAACCCATGTTAAGCAAAGCAAAGTTGCCAAAGTGACAGGGCAGAATTTGGTTCTGAAAATGCCACAAAGGCAAAATAATCACTATTCTCAATACCAAAAATTTCTAATATCTTCCATGTTTATTTCTAAATGCTATATGCTAAAATGTAATTTTGAATAGTATCTTTATTCAGAAAGATATCTTTGTATAATCCAGAATTTAGAGTAGGATGAACTCCTGAAGATGGGTTTTAAAATAAAGAAATAACCCATTAATATGAAAGATCTTTTTAGATACACAGTTTAATTAAAACTAGATATTTAGATCCAGTAATATAACGGTAGTAGACAAACATTGTCACATAGTGTCAATACATAGTTAAATGCTGAAACAAATATTAAATATGAAATAAAATCATTGGAATCCCCAAGTTCACAGCATGTTAAACACAAGTGGTAACAATGCTTAATTGCCCAATTTTTTTCCTCCAGTAAAACTCTATTTTGAGTTGCTCAGAACTTTGCCATATTTCAATTGTTCGTGATGAAGTATGTCCTGCTGTTTTCTCGCTTCAGGCTGCATTCTTCTAGGGAGTGTAATCTTAAGTGGTTCACCCATTTCCGAGAATAGTGATAAGACTAAAATAGTGTTGTGCATGTAAAAATGCTTCCAGCTTCTTCATGAAGAAAGTCTGGCACCCTTGCCAGCTGCAGCATGGGCATGAGCTGCTCATTAGCTTCCTGCGCACAAAAACCTGTATCAATTAAAAAGATGATGGAGACAGCTCTGGAAAGCACATTGCCACATGCTAATCACAGTCAGCTGGAGCCTGGCAGTTAAATTCTCCAAGGATCCTCTGGGTTTTGAGCATGTCTTGTCCTACCACAGCTCCTGTGTACTGACCAAGGGGCAGAGCTGAAAATGCTCAAAGTTCTAGCTCATCTCTTGCACCATATTATATGTTTCTTAACACGCCAGCTTCTGAAGAGCTTAAGAACATCTCAGATGCCAGTATTTTTTTAAAGCTTTTCAGCACTCACTATTACAGTGAAAACCCTGAAAACATGGTGTGAGTACATGCTGAACTCTCAAAGAAAGGTTTGAAAGTAGATCCAACAACCAAAACAGTTCAATAGAAAGAGCAACGGAAGTCTTTTTTTTTATTTTTCTTTTCTGTTTTTTTACACATTCTTATGACTAAAGGCAGTTTCATGATTTGTTGTGGTCTGCCTCTTGATATTTTAAATGCTTGTGGCTGAGAATACTGGAAGTATGCATGCGTTTCACTGAGAGAAGTGCTGCAAGGGCTGGGGTAGTCCTGTCATGCAGTTAGTCCAGAACTGAATACAAAAAAACAGTTCCATTTATCAGGCGTGCCATTCACATTGCTGTCCTGGCAGTAAAGGAAGAAACAATTCGATCCAAGGGGAAAGAGAGACAAGGAGCCAAAAGGCATGTGCTGAGAGAGGTTGGAATCAGAGGTTGGGCTTGGAGTGAAGCAGAAGGGAACACGAGAGGGCTGGGAAGAAGAAATAAACATGTCTATAGCTGGTGGTGAAATTGCTCCCTTCAGAAACTTGTGAAGAAAAGCAGCAGTCCTGGGTCTCTCTGTAGTGGAATGAAGCCCACTACTGTAAAAACTACTGCTAAAATATGTGGCTGCATGCTAGGTAATAGCCTACCAATGTAGCCTTGGACAACTTGAATGAATAAGATCTTTGCTGAGTTCTGAAGTTTCCAGTCATCTTGTTGGCCCTGCAGTTATGGACAGACATTCCTCCCCCCATTCCTCAGTTTGTCATGTTAAAAAACATATACTAAATAGAATCATGGAAACACATAATCATAGAATGGTTTAGGTTGGAAAGGACCTTAGGATCATCTAGTTCCAACCCCCCTGCCATGGGCAGGGACACCTTCCACTATACCAAGTCGCTCAAGGCCCTCCCTGTCCAACCTGGCCTTGAACACTGCCAGGGATGGAGCATATAGCACTTCTTGCGACAGCCTGTTCCAGTGCCTCACCAGCCTCATAGTAAAGAACTTCTTCCTTATATCTATAACATGAGTATCTATACAACCTTATAACATGAGTATCTATATAACCTTATATCTATAACCTTATATTTATATAACCTGAACTTCCCCTGTTTAAGTTTGACACCATATTACCCCTTGTCCTACCACTACAGTCCCTGATGAAGAGTCCCTCTCCGCATGCTTGTAGGCCCCCTTCAGACACTGTAAGGCTGCTATGAGGTCTCCACGCAGCCTTCTCTTCTCCACGCTGAACAGCCCCAATTTTCTTAGCTGTTCTTCATATTGGAGGTGCTACAACACCAGTAGAACTCAGAAAAATAAAGAATCATAGAATCATAGAATAGTTAGGGTTGGAAAGGAACTTAAAATCATCTAGTTCCAACCCCCCTGCCATGGACAGGGACAACTCCCACTAAAACATGCCACCCAAGGCTCTGTTCAACCCGGCCTTGAACACCGCCAGCGATGGAGCATTCACAACTTCCCTGGGCAACCCATTCCAGTGCCTCACCACCCTTACAGTAAAGAATTTCTTCCTCATGTCCAGTCTAAACTTCCCCTCTTTAAGTTTGAACCCGTTACCCCTTGCCCTCTCACTACAGTCCCTCATGAAGAGTCCCTCCCCAGCAGCCCTATAGGCTCCCTTCAAATACTGGAAGGCTGCTATGAGGTCTCCACGCAGCCTTCTCTTCTCCAGGATGAACAGCCCCAACTTTCTCAGCCTATCTTCATATGGGAGGTGCTCCAGTCCCCTCATCATCCTCGTGGCCCTCCTCTGGACTTGTTCCAACAGTTTCGTGTCCTTTTTATGTTGAGGACACCACAACTGCACACAATACTCCAAGTGAGGTCCCATGAGAGCAGAGTAGAGGGGCAGGATCACCTCCCTCGACCTGCTGGTCACACTCCTTTTGATGCAGCCCAGGATACGGTTGGCTTTATGGGCTGCAAGTGCACACTGCTGGCTCATGTTCATTTTTTTATTGACCCACACCCCCAAGTCTTTCTCAGCAGGGCTGCTCTGAATCTCTTCCCTGCCCAACCTGTAGCTGTGCTTCGAATTGCTCCGAACCACCTGTAGGACCTTGCACTTGGCATGGTTAAACTTCATCAGGTTGGCATAAGCCCACCTCACAAGTGTTTCCAGGTCCCTCTGGATGGCATTCCTTCCCTCCAGCGTATCAACCGAACCACACAGCTTGGTGTCATCGGCAAACTTGCTGAGGGCACACTCAATCCCACTGTCCATGTCACCAACAAAGATGTTGAACAAGACCGGTCCCAACACCGATCCTTGGGGGACACCACTCGTTACTTTTCTCCAGCTGGGCATTGAGCCATTGAGCACAACTCTGCGTGCGGACATCCAGCCAGTTCTTTATCCACCGAGTGGTCCACCTATCAAATTGATGTCTCTCCAACTTAGAGAGAAGGATGTCATGCGAGACAGTGTCAAACGCTTTGCACAAGTCCAGGTAGATGACATCCACTGCTCTACCCCTGTCCATCAGTTCCATAGCCCCATCACAGAAGGCCACCAGATTGGTCAGGCAGAATTTCCCCTTAGTGAAGCCATGCTGGCTGTCACCAAGCACCTTGTTGGTTTTCATGTGCCTTAGCATGCCTTTCAGGAGAATCTGCTCCAAGATTTTGCCAGGCACAGAGGTGAGACTGACTGGTCTGTAATTCCCCAGCTCATCCATTTTCCCCTTCTTGAAAATAGGGGTTATATTTCCCTTTTTCCAGTCGTAGGGAACTTCATCTGACTGCCATGATTTTTCAAATATGATGGACAGTGGCTTAGCAACTTCATTTGCCAGCTCCTTCAGGACCCTTGGATGCATTTCATCAGGTCCCATGGACTTGTATATGTTTAGGTTCCTAAGATGGTCTCGAACCAGATGCTCTCCTACAGTGGGCCCAGGGTCTTCATTCTCACAGTCCCTGCATCTGCCTTCCAAGACTTGGGTGGTATGGTCAAAGCATTTGTCAGTGAAGGCTGAGGCATGAAGTCATTAAGAACCTCAGCCTTCTCCAAATCCAGGGTACCCAGTTCTCCCGACAGCTTCTGGAGAGGGCCCACTTTGTCCCTAGCCTGTCTTTTATTTTCAGTGTACCTATAGAATCCCTCCCTGTTATCTTTAACATCCCTAGCCAAGTTTAATTCTAAGTGGGCCTTAGCTTTCCTAACCTGGTTCCTAGCTTCCCAGACAACATCCCTGTATTCTTTGCAGGCCGCCTGACCTTGCTTCCACCTTTTATAAGCCTCTTTTTTCTTTGAATTTTCCTCATCAGCAGCTCCTTATCCATCCAAGGAGGTCTCCTGGCCCTCCTGCTAAACTTCCTTCTAGTTGAGATGCATCACTCCTGAGCTTGCAGCAGGAGATCTTTAAATATCAACCAACAATCTTGGGCCCCCCTGCCCTCTGGGGCTGCATCCCATGGAATCTTACTGAGCAGGTTCCTGAAGAGGCCAAAGTCTGCTCTCTTGAAGTCCAGGGCACTGAGCTTGCTCCCTGCCAAAAGTGAAAAATGTCAGAATTAAGGTTGTTACAAATCAACTCTTCATTCACTTTCATCATGGCATTCTTAATTACACTACTGCCCATTTCTTCCACAGCTACCTCCATGTGATTATGGGACAGACACTAACCACTACTTGGCTATTGATATTTTTCTCAGATTAATTTATTAAATACAAGATAAGTATTTATTCCTGGTCTTTGAGTTCAGTCCTAATGTTAGTACTATCATAATGCCTCAGAAATAAGTTTGATTTTCCTGAAGAAGTTATCTTTCCACTTCTTATAGCCAGTGGTGAGATTGGCAATAGACAGCTGCAAGAATGTTAATTAGAAGCATTTTATCATCATCATATGAAGAACTCTGTGGCAGAAACAGAGATAAGGGCCATTTCAATACTTGAGATTTTCAGGTTCTTGTAGTAGTAATATTGTGCTTTCTCTTCTTGAAAGCTTCTGCTTTATTCACAGACATTTTTCAGCTTCTGTAAAAATTCATCAAGTGTTCCCACAAGCAGCCTCATGCAATAAATCAGGTGAGCAGAGCTCTGCAGATGCAGGGTTAGCTCCTGCTCTTGGGATTTCTTTTTGCAGGTTATGTTGGCACCGTGACTTCTGGCTCTGAGCCTGACTGTGCAGAGAGACATGTGCCTCCCTCTCCCAGAAGGATGTCATCAAGGAAACCCAGCAAGGTCCAAGCATCTGGCCATATGGAAGAACAGCAATTGACTAGATGGAAATAGACCAGCCAGAGCTGGGCTAACAGTTAGCTTTTACCCTCATAAGTACACTAGGTTCTGTGCACTTAATGGGCATTGCAATTATCAGGTAATTAAAGAACACCATAACATGTACAAGTAGGTTGAATTAATATTGCTTAGGCAGCTTTAACCCCAGCAATTTTTAACTTCTGAGTGCTTGACTTGCAATCTTAGCATTGCTGTAGTATAGTTTTCTGGATGGAACAGTCTCCTCATATCTGACAATATGTTTCATGCTTCGTTTGCCAGAAATGTTATGAGCTTTGAGTCAACACATTAGGAGCATGTCTGTTTTCAGTGGCGAAAGGCCAACTTTTAATTTCACTTATTTGCCACTGGCTAAACTGTGTCATTTCCTAAACATTTCTTAATTTTAAAAATAAATGCCTGACAGTGCTGCAATATACTAAAACATACTGTTCAAATGGCTTAAAGGGAGAATAGAAATACATAGGTAAAGCATTAGATACGGGGGAGCTAGAGGTTTCTACTCTATAATTTCTATTTTGACAGCATAGGGTGGAAATTTTTGTATGTATTCCTCTGTGTTTCAATTTAAATGTTACTTTAGGTTTGGCCCTATTTTGCTTTGAGTACCATTCTGTTTAATTGGCTTTACAGTTTTTTATTCATGATATAAAATGGTACAGAATAAAACAACAGCCTAAACTACAAGGTAGTTTTGTTGTTCCCAGAAATATAAGTAATATAGATTAACAAGATTTGGCTGTGGTTAATCAAACATTTGGCCAAAGACAGATTATAATGTTAAGAAGTCTGATGATTTTACTGTTTATCCAGAACAGTGGATTAAAAAGACTCCAGCGCTGTTCATCAGTGGCTATCGTCTACCTTCCCTGTGTATGCTACAGGCGTAGAACATATCTTTAGTTTTTAGGAGAAAAGCTCCTTTAAGAAATTATGAATTTTTTTTGTGAATTGTTTGCAATTTTAAGAGTTTATTGACACCAGTGTGCATTTGCTCACAACAGTACAGGCTCCGGTTGATAGATCCAGTTACAGAAAGTTAACCTTTCTAGAGGACTGGGGACAGTTGTGATTAGAAGTAAATGTAAACCAGATTGTAAATGAAATCTGTAAACAGAATTTGTTTGGAATAGTGAGGAAGATATTATTGCTAAACATGCACCAGATTTGCACAAAGCTGAATGTTACACCTTCAAGAAATGGATTATTGTTCTTCATGACTGAAGTGCTGGCTTCTTGCTGACTTTGATTCCTCAGTGTCCTGGGTTCAGCAGTAGCCGTCATTTTTCCCTTTCTTAGGAGCTGGTGCAGGGCTGTGGTTTTGACTTTCAGCCTGGGAACAGCGCTGATAACACCAATGTTTTTAGTTGCTGCTCAGTAATGTTTACTCTCACCAAGGACTTTCTGAGTCTCATGCTCTGCCAGGGAGGAGGGGAAGCTGGGAAGAAGCAGAGACAGGACACCTGACCCAAACTGACCAAAGGGGTATTCCATACCACAGCACATCATGCCCAGTATACAAACTGGGGGCAGTTACCCAGAAGGGTTAGATCACTGCTCGGGTCGGGCTGGGTATCGGTTGGCGGGTGGTGAGTGGTTGTATTCTCTTCCCTTGTTATTTCCCTTATCATTATTATTATTGGTGGTAGCAGCAGTGGTTTGTGTTATACCTGTTACTGGACTGCTCTTATCTCAACCCATGGGAGTTACATTCTTTCGATTCTCCTCCCCATCCCTCCGGGAGTGGGGGGGGAGAAAAGGAGGGGAGTGAGCGAGCGATTGCGTGGCTGATTTGCTGCCTGGGTTTAAACCATGACACTCAGGTATTGCCATTATCACCTGAGCAGACTTCACACCCAGAAGTCATTCCAGATTAAAATAACAAGTGTGTTTGACCTTTTCCAAGCCGACCTTTTAATTAATTCTAAGACTTTTAGATTAATTCTTAACTAAGCATTCAGTTACTTTTTAAATCTTAAGTAATTTCAAATACTGAATAGCTTTAAGGGAGACCCATTTCTGCTGTAAAAAGAAAAAAAGGCACCATCACTCTACAGCTAATGAATATACAGCCATTGAAAGTAACTGGAGCAACCATCTTTTGTTTTCAGCATGACAGGTAGCTTATAGT
The DNA here is from genome assembly GCA_039720435.1 of Amazona ochrocephala. Classification (NCBI taxonomy): domain Eukaryota; kingdom Metazoa; phylum Chordata; class Aves; order Psittaciformes; family Psittacidae; genus Amazona; species Amazona ochrocephala. The sequence goes on from CM077876.1 coordinate 36,424,795, forward strand.
TACTGATCATTAAGGCATCAATAAAAGTGTCCAAGACAGCAAATAATCATAATAAGTGATGTCAGCAATTCTTCATGACCTTCCAATTTTATAGCCTTTTTTTTTAAATACATTAATAAAAGAACCCATAAATCAAATCCTGGAATATAAGTAACATGCTTCTATATTGAAATGTCCACACTGTATTTCCACTGAAATTTCCATTTCATCTGTTTAAATATCCATTGAATTAATTCAGACATAGACCTAATGTTTCCATGCTATGGGAGAGAGACAATTCGCTTTAGATATCCATTACAAGTATTTTTAGAATCTATTTAAAGCCCCAAGGAAATGTATATGATACGCACTTGAACACCAAATTAACTCATTAAGATAAGAACAATTTTGTTAATGTTAAATCAATTTTGAGTAAAAGGCTGCTTTTTTGTGCTGATAATTTATGGGAGGATTTGACTGTTATAGCTCCTAGCAAATCCTTACTAATGTGCCCTTAATCTTACTATGGTAAAAATGTTATAGATAGTAAAAAAAGGTGCTTAGGCATCATTTTTAGAGAATGTACTGTACCTTAAGGCATTGAGGAATCTTCATCTTCAAGAAGATCATTTTTCACTTTAGGGAACTTCCAAAACAGTACATGAAGCGGTCTCTCTCTTGCCTTTTGCTAGTGCTCTGTTGTCATGTTGTAATGTGAACTTTCCACTCATAGGAAAAAGGGGTAAGAGGGAGATGAACCAGGAAAAAGATTCCACTAAAAGATTTTTTGTTTAAGAACTGTATCACAATTCATTTCATTAACTTAAACATTCCCAATTCTGTAGTGGTTCACACTGAGTATGGAGTGAATGCTTTCTGAAATAGGTACCAGATAAGATTATTAAATTTTACAGGCCATGTTGTCAGTGGCTGTAAATCAGCGTCACTGCATTTGCACAAGCCTGCAGTTCCACTGCAGTATAGAACTATATGTCAGAATTACTGTGGTCCAGGCTTCATCCCCACTCATTCCTTGCCCCATAATCCTTGCCAGACTTATCAAGGGCAGCCTGGATTTTAATCTGCCCAAGCCCCTCTGAGGCTGAACCTTTGACATATATCACTGAAATTTATCAGCTGACAAGCCCAAAGTGTGTTGGTTTTGGTGAATCTTGCCACCATAAGAATGGGGCAGTTTTCCAGGTAAGAGATTGTCAGATAACATATGATTTGGTATAAAACACTGACATCGTGGTAGTTTGAGGTACTGACTGAGCTGGGTAGATAGATGCAACAGAATGAAATTACCAATTTCAAATGAAATTACATTTGACAACAGAAAACCATAACTCCAGCTTCAAGACTTGCTGATAGCAGTTTAAAAAAAACCAACCAACCCCCAAAAACATGTTGCAGATGTCTTCACTGCACAGATGTGCAGCAGACGTGGGTTAGTTGCTGAGGCTGCAGTTACAGTCTGCTTTGTAGTAGGATCATGAAGAACATGATATGTTGCTGTACCTACCCTGGTGAGTTGTGTGGCCCAAAACGAGTGGATCTGGAGAGCAAAACAGCCAGTCCTGAGTGATTTCCAAACTATTTGTGCTCAGGAGGATGGGGGTTGGTTCAGATGAGCTATAGTCTGGTCATGTGGAACAAATGCCAGTGAATGGTGAGGGTGCATTTGTTCAGCTTCTGGAGCGTATTATCTGGCTTGGCTTAGCTCAAAAGGCAGCCTGTCTGTGTGCTGGGGGAGCACTCTGCATTGTGGACTGATGAAGAGTGGGGATGAGTCTCCTCAGCAGTGCTCACTGTCCTGGTCCTAGCTAAAAGGCTCGTAAAGATATGCCAACGTTCGTGTACAAATGCCCTCTGTGATGGAGTAGATGACCCTTGATGAAAAGATAGAGTCCATCAATGAAACTGGTGAAAGATGTATGTGTGGAATAAGTTAAAATGTACCTTAAATATTACTCCTTCACTTTTAGATATGAGGCAAAGTTCATCTTTCATACCTATAATTGCTGCTGTTAATGGTGTATTTTCTTCATGGCCAAACGTTATATGAAGCCTTATATACCCTCTGGCTTATTTCAGGCATTTTGCCTGAGTAAAGACTGTAGGATCAGGCTTATAGTTTCTAAATTCTTAAGATCCTTTGGGAGACATAAATCATGACTGCATATAACTTGGCTGATTTAAGTGAAAGAAAATACATGTAAGAATGTGTACTTGTTAGAAAAATATGTTTAAAGATATATTGAAAAATCAAGTCCTGTTGCACTGATGTCATCTACAAAGGTGGGACACTGCCTGTGAGGTACTTCAATGTTTTGTGGGTTCCTATAAAACTTGGCCAAGGAGCAAAGGCATTTCAGATTAACAAGCTAATAAATAGCTTTCAATAACCCACCTTGTGTCTCATAACATTTGGAATTAAGTCATAAAGTAAAGCCAAGGAGTATAGAAAATAAAGAAACGCAAGGCTGCCCTCTGCCTCTTACACTGGAAGGGATGTAGGGGATAGTGATGGAAACAGTTGCTTTTTGACTGATATGATCCATAGGCTCTTCTGTTTTATACCCTCTGCCTCAGTAAATGGGGCAGCATATTGTATTTCTTAAAATTAGAAAGATATTCTGACACAAATTGAAGATTTATTAAACAAAAAAAGTCGCGTGTAGAACATTTTCCAGGAAATTACAAGATGTACAAAGGTATGACAAGACATTCAAACGTTGCAAGAGGAAATCATATGCTGCCTTGAGATATAGCTTAACAAGGATAGAGATGATTGGCATTTAACATTCTGGCTGGGGCTGGACCTTTTCTAGGATTCTTTTTAATGTTCTTTTGGGATTACAAGAAAGTCACCTTGGTGTCAGCATTAAAGCATTCCCAACTGCCAGATAACCTGCCAATACCACTGTGATTCAACTAGATATTTCTAAGTTAGGAAAAGAAGTGAAAGAGGAGGAGAAAGGCCACACTCATGCAGGGCGAAGACATTTTAATGGACAGACTCTGCATTTTACTGCTAGCAAAAATTCAATGAAGTGATTTAACTATAGAACAAAGATAAGTAAAAGGAGTATTATCTCCAAAACTTTTATTGTTGGTATAAAGCTACACCTAGTCTAAGCTGACAAGTTTTGGCTTTTAACCTGTATTTGAGAGACAATGTTTATTTGTGGCTGGTGACAAGAGTAAGAAGAATAAGAGAAGTAGATGATGAAGATAACATCAATGGTAGCCCTAATTATACTGCAATTGCTTTGATATTTAATGACTTGTTTTAGCTAATTCTGATGGGAACCCTTAGGCTTTCACATGTAGAATACCAGAAATAAATTTAAAAGAGTAAATTTTAAATGTTAATTTTATACATGAAGTATCATGTCATGGATAACATCTGCATTTTAGTTTCAAAAGCCACAAGACTGTATCCACACACAGAATTTAAACCAGTTCTTGTTGTAGTTCATATAAGAGTACGTGAATAGCATGCAACCGCTCTGGTGCCATTATGCATATTGAACCTACAAATCTCAGGTGTCTGCCATCTTTAGTAATACCTGAGTACCCCAATTTAAGGTAGGGAATTAAACATGTAGCAAATGAGAATCACATGGGTAACATTTGGAAAATAATTATAATAAGTACATTGATGGAAATCATCCAAGAAAAGCCCTGGCAAAATGAACTCTGAAGTACATTTCATCTGTGTTTATATTTTTAACACTAAAACACAAAGTTTATATTGTTTGCCTTTAGTCCACCTGGGAAACAAGAGATATTTCTCTTCTACGTTCCAAAAAAAACCCCAAAATAAGTTTGGAAATAAATGTTAAACTGCTAGCTTAAGGGCATATTTTCATCTTGTTTGGAGCAATAATGTTTAATAGCATTAATAAGGGGCATACATACTAGGAGAATAAATCCACCTGGGCTTGTGTGCCAGAGGTAGGTGAGCTGAGCTGTGCATATGTCTTTGTCTATGTGGAACTGGTCCAAGCACGCTTTGTGTCTAATATGCACAAGGACCTCAGTCACAGCCTTTGCCTTCACTTTGACAGTTACTCCCTGTATAAATAATGAAGGATTTCTGTTACTTGACTATACAGTACTTCAGAAATATGTAATATCTATTTATAACCTTTGCAGAAAAAATTTAAGAGTAGAAAACATGGAAAAAAGTACTTGCCAAAGCCTTACTATGTTAATATATCACAAACATGAAGCTCAGAGAGTATGAGGTGAAGGTGTTATTATTTGTATTTATTTCCCTATTAGAGAAGGATATACAACTTTCAAACAAGGATAAGGGCCTTATTGTAGTAACCTCTTTATACAGCCCCAGACTTTCCCCTGGAGAGACCTCTAGTCCTTCCTTGTGTCCCAGCCACTCACTGGTACCTTCTAGTGACTCAGACTATGCAAGCACCACCCAATCAGCTTCCCTTCTGCTGTCCAAACAAATATCAATAAAGTTAAGGGTACAATGGACAACTTCAGCTGGTGAAATAAGGTAAGGCAGCTCATTAGCCAGAATAAACCTAGATGGACCATAAACATGTCTTGAAGTCCTGCTTAGCTGATGAGTTTAAAGGAACAGTCAATTTTTTGACTGATGCCTCAGTAAAGAGCACTGCAGTAGACAAGTAGGGATTTATATAGAATAGATGTCACATTACACCCAAGTAGGTACAATTTACACCTACAACTAAGATACATTCAGATATGCTTTTAATTGCATGTACTACTAAAGCCACTGTGATTTACAACATCAGAAAGAGCTGCACTAAGGTTGGTAAACACAGGCCAAAAAGTCAACAGCACAGATTACATCATTCAACTAAATTAAAAGGAAAATAAACAGAAGCAACTTCATGTTGTGAACTAGTAATGGCATTAGCTCTTAACAGCAAGTGCACCCTTGCGCTGTTAAAACATACTAGACATTCAAGTAAAATAACTGAAGCTCAGTAAATGATAGTCCACCCTTGAACATTTCACTACAAGTAAAATTAGCAAAATAACTACAGCAGAGTCTTCACAAAAGGGACACAGTTTTATTCCACAAGAGTAATCATCTTCTAACAGACACTTGACTTCTGAATGCAATCAAAAACCTTCTCAAAAGTGTCCCCCCCTCTTTAATTCTGTACATCTTGCCATGGCAGATCGCACTCACACACTGAAGTGCAAAACATTCAGAAAAGGGTCTGGAGAGTTCACTCGTAAATCCTAGAAACAAATACAATCTCAATGGCTTAAAGCTGTCAGCACATGCAAACTTCCTCCAGTGTCAGCAGAGGGAAAACTGTACCGCTTGTAAATTAAACATACAATTTGCAAACGGATAGCAGCTGATTAGACTTAAAGTTTAGCTTGGCTTTATCTCTGCATGTATTCAAAGTAGCAAAGTGTCAATTAAAGTATCTGCTTCTAACCTTCCTAGGTCAATGTTCTGGAGAGAAACACCAGTTTATGCGCTCCCCTACTTCCAAGTTTCCCAGTACAAACCCGAAGCTTCACCCTTTCATGTTACACAGTCTCAAACATGAAGTGGCAGGACTGTCACCTCTGCATAGGGAAGGGGAAAGAGGGTCTCATGACTCCTCCAGAAAATAGGACTTCCACTACAGTTAAATTAAATTTTATCTTTCTTGGTTTTAGACAGAAAAAAGATCAGTGGTGAAGGCTTGTTCATAGCAGAGGTTCCTGTAAAGGTGGGTCAACACCACTGGTAGAAACCAGCTTGCAGAGACCTGTCTTTAACCTTGCTTCCTGGATCCTCTGTGAAAAGTTTTGGCAAAGCTTATTAATAATAATAACCCTGAGGATCCTTGGCTACCCACATGGTCTACAACCACATTTCCAGCTGGCCTGTGAGCGTATCCTAAAAACACCTGGAATTTCTGGAACTCCACTGTACCAACAGCTTCACTGAACAGTAAATCCACCCACACCAGAGCTGTGCTGTACCCTTCTCAAAGACCATTCCTATAGAGATGTCCAGAAGACCATTTAAAAAAATTACATTCTACTTTGTGTTCCAGTTTGCCTTATATTTTGTTCCATCATGTTGTGTGCTTACCTTGTGAAGGAGGCAGCAAGTTCCTTCAGTGCTGTCATGTGTGTTCTTTCTCAAAAATAGCTAATGATGTTTTCCCTTTTGTTGCAACTAATCTGGAATGTTTGGCCAACACTAGAAACTCATCTTGGAGGATGTGGCGTACTGTAAGGTTGCTTGTTTGCTTTTTTTCAATGTAAGATTATATTGGTGTTGATGATAAATATTGGCATACATGAAATTAACTCTTTCTACTTTCGTCACCCTCTGGGACAATAAAAGGAGAGCAAGGTCATGTCCCTCAAATATTTCACAGCTTTTTGGCACATCTTGACGTGATCTATTACTCAGTAAATTGATTTTCTTCCACTATCGATTTTGTGGAATCTTTCTCATATTTCATGAAAGGAGCTTCATTTCATCTTTATGCCATGAGCATGTCATAAGAATCTCTGTGACAGCAAAACCAGATAGACTCACACTACATGAGATAAAACCTATGTTTAAAAGCCCTTCGAAACAGATTTCTGTCATAAGCAAACTGCTCCCGTTGGGCTAAATTTTACATGTACATATATAATGTTACAGCAAGAAAAAGAAAAACCTCACAAGCTCTCTTACTGACTGATGGGCACACTTTTTACTCACTCCATGTACAGGTTATAGAAAAGTCAACAGGAATGAAAATATGTTTTCAAGTTGCCAATTGCTAACATGATTCCGTGCTTAAAAGTGAATCACAATCTTCCTTATAAATTAAAAGCATCACAGATAATTTATCAACACACTTGCCAAGTTTTTTATTTCTGTCAGTTTACATATTGTATAAAAATCCACTTGAAATAATATAATGGTTTATGGAACGCAGCTACTGTCTGTTCTACATTTTTATTTTTAAGTAAACTTGTGCCAAAAGGAAAGCTCACATAGAGCCAGAAAGTCTGTATGAAATCATTTACTACACCCCAAAAAGGCACTGAAGAGAAATTCAGTTCTGAACTTTCACTAAGCTCCACTAGGGCTCCCTACAAGAAATATTTTATTGTTCATGGGCCAACACAAAAAGCGTGATTAATTTCAATTTGTGAAATATGCTTTAATCATAGTTATTACGTATTTGAATGAATCATTAAAAAACCCACCCTTGTTTGAGATGAGATTGCAAGTAGACTGTTGTACAGGAAGGTGCAAGTGGGGTGGAATGGCTATGAAGAAGAGAGGCAGCAGGTAACTTGCAAAACAGGATGGCGTGACTTTACATGCTCTAACATTGATTGCAATAAATCTCTCATACTTCAAATCAGACATTCCAGTGTTCTATCGCTGATCAAATTCAGATCTCAAAAGGCTGCAGCCAGAAAGCCTGGTTTCAATCCACCATGGGAATGGAGGCATGGGTAAAGGGAGGGAAAACCAAGCAAAACTGAAGATGATGAGATCAGCTTTTAAAGTGCAAAATAGTGTATTTTAATTGTGGCTTAAAATAATTGTATAAATTTAGGATGTGAACTGTCACGTTCAGAGAGACAATATGGGGTTATTCCCATCCTGATTAATGAAAGTGAAACTCTATCTCAGTAACATCAAGGAAAAATAGGGGGTTGGAATCTAATTATATTTAAAAAAAAAAAAAATAGGTGATTGATTCAAATTATATTCTGAGAAAACTTAGAAAATACCAAACAAATCTGGCCTTCAGACTGCTCCTTTTAGAGTCCAAAAAAAGCAATGAAGCTGCAGCAAATTCCGACTGCTGCAGCACTGGCATGTTGGCAGTTTACAGATGCAGAGCGCAGGTGGGAATGTCTTTGTCAGTAGGGCATTCAGAGTAAGTGCTGAATTACAGTGCTGTCTTGGGACTGGTGGTAGGGCTGAGATTGTCCAAGATGCATAACCAATTTTATTAAGACATAAACTATTTAAACATTATTAGACTAACCATGACATGTCTGAGTTTAACAGTCAGGTGCTTCAAGGAGATCAGAAGGGATAGATTACAAAACTAATGTAAAGTTAGGTGGTCCAAAATAACACGCCTTTGATGTTTTCAGTGTTAATGGAGTTGGGGCTAGTATTCAGATCCTAAATTAGACAGGAACTGAAAGAGCTGACAAAGATTTAACCAACATCTATCTCATACCCACGTGTAGCCTCTGTTAACCAATTCAAAGGACTAGAACTTGGAAAAAGAAAAAAGATCTCAAAAAGACTCTACAAGCCCAAGAAAACATTTCTTTGAGACCAGTGTTATCATGGCCAGCAGACTCCAACAAGCCAGCAGTAACTACCACCCTCTTAAAACTAAAACTGTAAAACCATTAAAAAATGATGAGATGTTGTTTAACTCATTTTGTTTGGAGGTGTTTAAGTACTTGTGAATGTAACTAATGACAGTTTTATATAGTGACAGATTAAGGCCAAGTCCCATTTAGCAGCTGCAAATTCTTTATAGTAACAGCATCCTAAAATACCGTTGTCAGAGCATCAGCTTTACTGTTATTTACTCTCCTCCTTTGGGTGCATGCTTCCCAGTTTGGACGTTGTTGTGTGGCACAAGCAAACTTCACAACTGCTTTCTGGTCTCCTCCTTGTCCTGCCTCCAGAATCTGGAAGAGGGATGCTCTCCCAGGCAGCATGTTGTAGAGTAATGGTAGTAACAGGGCAAAGGAGAGCAAGAGCCTTATTTTTTTAGAAAACAGAGGTTGTTTCCACAATAAAAGGTACTAAGAAGTGAGTAGGGAAGAGGAAAAAGTGAAATGAGGAGGAAAAAGGGAATTTCTGAGGTTTTCACTTTGGAACCAAAAGGATGTTTGCCTTGGTGACCAGAGCAGGTATTTTGCAAGACCCTGACATTTTGCCCAACCCAAGTCTTACTTTGTTTTAGTTTGTGAGTGAGCCTTTATCACTCACAATGTCTTCCTGTTGCTAACCACAGACTAAGTCAGAAGAGATTTTCAAGACCATACAGGGAGAACACACAGCAAAGAAGGCAGGGTATAGAATGAGGGTGGGGGGAAACCCGCCAAGCAGAAGCATACTTCTCACTATTTACAAAACTACATTAAAAGAACAGTTTACAAAGACATAGATTAAAGCCACTGCAATAACTTCAATGTTGGAGAGTGGTTGCACTGCTGCGGCGGTTACAGCTTTGAGTCTCAAAAAGAAAAGAGCCTGGTTCCAGCATTACTTAGGAAAAATACAGTGCCCATCACACATTAATTCTTGCAAATAATACAGCAGTACATCAAAACTGGCACATGTTTCTGAGGATATTGAGTGGAAAGAAGTATAAAATACAACAGCTGAATGGCATTTCTACCTGAACATAGCTAGGTTTTTATTAAAATCACTTTTCAATGTATATGACTTCAATATCAAATGAAACAGATCTTTTCGAACTTTATACTCATAGCGTCACTACCAGCTAAGCTAGTCTTTCCACAAACGTACAACGGCTACAGCCCTTCCCAGCACATGACTGAATCAAAGGACAATGGTCTAAAAGTAATAAATGAGATTTGAGGTGTCTAATTGTTATAAACCAGTAATTTTATTAGCTCAGTTATACCCAATATGTAACGTAATTACATCAAAGAAATTAGCTCCATTAACATGCCCTTTCTGACTGATACTATTTATGATATGCTTCCCATACATACAGTGTTATAAACGATAAGTAAGTTTTAAAAGTCCTTTAAATTGTTGCATGGTGTGGACCCCTCCTGAAATTGATGTCTTAAATGTACATAAAAATAAAGGGAATCAACTGTCATACAAATGGACATTACTTCTATCCCAGAAATCATCAAATTGTCCTGAAGAAGAAATATTTTTGGGTTTGGAACAGACCAGCCTGCACCCCATAATGAAGCAAATGACATAAGCCTGCTTTCCTTCCAACTAAGTAGGCTGAATATTGGTACTATCACAAATCCAAGGAGCAGAGCATAAATATTTCCAGAAAATGCACTTAGTCCAGATGTGTTTCCTAATGCTGCTTATTTCTTCCTGTTTATGAAAGCACTGTCTATTTTTCACGTAGGAGGATAAATTAAAATGACTTCATTGCTTTCCCCTTTTTTGGAGTGCCCAGTCTTAGCAATGACTTCTAAACAGAAAAACGACACAATGGGATATTTCTTCGTCAGGGAGTGGGTGGGAAGAAGGAAATTTTTTTCTGCAGCTACTGTGACTACAATACCAGGCTTGCTGCAACCATATGTTCACATCTGGGTGACCTGGCTGTATAAAGGTATAGATCATTTTTCAACAATCCATTGCAATACTTTTTATTCCTTTTGTGATAACAATCACATTTTATGGCAAAATAAAGGCCTCACCCTAAAACTGATTTAATGGTAATATCAGGGCATAGAATCCAGACAAAGCTCCATTCAGGTAACCGGACCTCTGAACTACCCAGGTGCGATATCCAGAAGGATGTTTTCAGCATAGTTCAACCTTCACAGCAGAATTGGCTCACCAAACTGAACTCTGCACGTCTATAAGGCCAGTAGCCTCTGGTGAAATTACAGTATGAAAAAAGACATTTAACTGCGCTGTGTCTGAAGCTCTACCATACATTTTGTGGCTGACTTAAGAGACAATTGTGTAACTTACTGATTATATTATACACACCATATCATATGTAGTAAATATAAGCAGGACCCCTGGGCACATAATGGGTCATTCAGCCCATGGCAGGGGGGCAGGAACTAGAGAATCTTTAAACTAGTGGTACAGAATAAAACAGAAAGATGATTATTCACACATCTATTTTTTTTACCAGGGCTATTTACTGATTTTTCAGTTCTTTAAAACAAATTTCACAGTCTTTATTAGCTCCTTCACAAAGTTACTCAAAGTAGGGAAGGGCCAAGAATTTCTGCTGACATACTTCATAACTGGAAACTATTGATTACAGAATCTTCCTGTAGGAACATGCACAGCCTTTCCAAAAAGATCAGATGCAGAAGTGAGTATTCATGAACCTATCCAAATGTGCGTCCTCACAACCAGCACACTAACTACTCTGACACAGCTCTTTTGCCTGGTGGGGCAGTTCCACATTTCATAAAATTCCGATATTCACAAGCCTAGAGCAAAACCAAAAAATATTAAAAAGAAAAAAAAAAGAGGAAAGAAAAGAAACCCCAAAAGTTCAAGGTTCTGTATCCTGCTGCCTAAAAAAGTCAAGATTTTGGAAAATCATATTCAAAACTTTGTTCTGAACCCAGAACTGTCTTTCCGTAGGAAGTATCTACAGACTAGACACCAGAGCACTCTACAGAATGAAAGTAAGCATTTCACTTTTGAAAGACCTTGATTTGCACTCACTGAGGACTAGGACACTTTCTGAATTTGCAGCCTGTCAAAAGACAGGATAGTTGCTTTTCTGCTGTGGAGCTTGTTGCATTTAGCATCTATCTAACTGCTAAAATCTATCCACTGTTTTTCTGTCTGAAAAGATTCAGGACATTTACTGTTAGTCGTCAGCTTGGAGCTGGTAAAATTCCAGATTTATGTGCAGACTTGATAAAGTGCTGTCTGTGTGATTAATTTAATATGTTTTAGAGATGAAAATGAGAAGTGATGAGATAATATAAATTTAGTGACATTCCATTAAAGGAATTGTGCATTCAATTTGTGACATTGCTTCAGTGCCCATGCATGATGCTTTGTTTCTAATGTTCTAGTTTTAATAAAGTGCTCGTATTCTATACAGGAAAAGTATCTGAACTATTAAACTTTGTCACTTAATAATACAGTGTAAGTATGAATGAAGGTGCTTGAAGAAGTTATTTAACCAAAGTCCACTTCAGGTTTGAGAGAAACCTTATTTAAGTAGCTGTCAAGTTCAGGTAGATATAGTTCTGATGTTTTTATAAGCAAATGTCATTAAAAGTCTACCAAGATCTGTGTGGGATTTTATTGATAATGGGTAGGAAAAGAAATAGTGCTGCAATCCAGCCAGGTTCCATGGGCAATTCAATAACATGGTATTAAAAAATGTTTCATACAGTGATTCATAATATAGCTATTTTCCATAGTGTCTAGATGAACAATAACAGAGTGACCACAAACTCTAATAACATTTTTATCTACTATATTATACACTATTCAGATATTGATAATTAATAAAAGGTTAAATCACCAAATAGTTTACAAGAGCAATATGAAGTATGGTATAGTCTATCTAGTCTCTTCCTTAAAATCAAACAGGAATGCACAAACACCTTGCTGTGAAGCTGGCTGCCATTGTCAGTACATTTTATGTTTAGACTGTAAAAGGAAAATGTATTTGAAACCAGATCTCATTTAGATCATAAATACTTTCAGATTTTGACATTTGAATGGACTGATATGTCACTCCTACAATGCTGATTTAATGCAATCAGGAGTATACTGCAAAACTGATTGCAAGGCTCATCTTTCCGGTAGGTTACAAAAATAGGGTTTGGTTTAGTTTAGTTTGGCATTAGCCTGTTTTATGCCCCAAGGACCTTAGTAATCATATGGAGGGAGCCCTTAAAATGAGGCAGGCTAAAACCAGGAACTATTCTGCATTCCTTAAATCTCACGGCATTCATCTAGTGGTTATCCTCTCGGAATAAGATAGCATCAGCTAAGCTAAGCCAACAGCACATATGGTATCAGCTGATTTGACCTGTCAAAAATTTCAAAATGTATGTGAAAAAAGATTTAAATTTAATTGTTAGCCCTAATGGAATTCAGCACTTTAATATTCATTTATAACTGTAGTAAGATACTAAGATAAAGCTTTTGGAAGTACTACTACTCATGGAAATGATTTTAAATGTTGATTTAAATTCAAATGTTTTAAATATTTATAAAAATTTGCATTCAACCCTTCATTTGTATATGCTTTTTAGCAATGCACAAAATCAAAAGAGGTTTGTTCAGTTGATAGAGAAATATGCCAATAGATGAGATTACTATGAACTGCAACAATACATCCAGCTGGGCTTCAACCTTAATCATTATTGAGCTGTACCACATTACATGTTTCATTAGATTCTAATTCTATTACCAGCCAACCAAAGGTGAAGATTTTTTAATGTAAACATAAATATAAATAAATATAAATAAAAATAGAAATATAAATAAAAATAAAACAAAAACTAAAAATACATAGAAAAATAAATAAATATAAATATGGAGATGATATTTTGATGGATATCTATCAGATCTAATAAAACCAGATTAAAATGGACCTCACTTTTTAGTGGTGTACACTAGCTAAAATCAGAGCAGATTAACTGGGTGCTCTATTCATGAGGAACAAGAAGACCATGTCATTGAATATAGCCACATTCTCAGTTACTGAGAGAAAGCATAAGTGAAATTTGATGAAGAGAAAATCCTGTTGCCATTATACAAGAAAATACTATTGCTATTTTGTTACTAAGATAACCTTTATTTGGTGTTGAGTTCTTCTTTTTTACTGTGTTGAAAATCAATCAGCATGCACACACGAAAACAAAGGGACACATCCGTCAGAGGTAAATAAGATTAATACTGGATCCTTGATAAAATGCAAACTTAACAGATCATTACCTATTTTCAGGTCATGACCTATTTTCTCTGGATGCTCTTAATATCAAACTTCATAGAATATAACTCATCAAAGTGTCACGTTGTGCCTGTTTAACAGCATGTTCATGTACAAGTGCAACTGGTAACCAAAATCAAACCAGCCTGGAAGGTTTTTTCAGATGAGTAATTACTATTCTCTTCATGTCCCAATTCGCTATCCCTTCAGTTTGCTTATTTGCTGTAGAAGAAGCATTACTATCAAGCCCAGTGCCTGAGCACTTTAGTGTGGAGCTTGGCTATGTGCCCTTCAGTACTTGAATGCATTGTCATGTCCATTTCTGGAATCGCACCATGAATCAAATCACTGTGAAAATACACAGCATTTTTTTGTTTGCTGCTTTTTACTCCATCTTGGAAAAAAAATTTCTTTGGTTCCAATCCAGCCCACATTGCAACCACCACAAACAGCTTTGACAACAAAACTGGGAAGGCTGCACACAACAGCAATGGCAAACCTATCACAAGGAGATGAGGGGAAGCAATACTTGAACAGTATTGCTGCAAGAAGTTTTAAATCCCAAAACAAAGTTACTGTCAGGAAAAGTCACATTTGATTCTAGTAATGGAAGTAGAGTTGTACAGAAAGCTTGCAGCTGAAAGTGTATCCAGCCCACATTTTATTTATATGATAGGGGTCCTTTTTCCATGTGCAGGGAAGCTACACTTACTGCAGTAAGGTCCAGGAACTGACTAACCAGACTGTAATCTTTTCCCCAGTTTCCAGCTCTGTTCTTCCCAAGCACACAAGCAACAGGCCCACTTAGACATAAAGTCCTTGAACGATAAGCTGAGCTCCCATGGACACCAGTGGAAGTTCTGGAAACCAGAAGCGTGCAGCACGTTCACCCAGCAGAATTGTGAAGCAGCACATTTGAAAGGCTGGAATGCCAATATGAGTGGAGAATAAGCAAAAGTGTTAATCTGAGAATTTTATGCACCGCAAGACACCTCTTAGGCATGCAATGTGTCTGATTATTTTTAAGACTCACTCTGGGAAATGTTTACAACTCTTGAAGGACTGCTTCAAAACATTTACCAAAAGGGGGATGGTGCATTTAGTGACTTTGTGCTTTTATATATTGGAGTGTATCCGTTGACAGTAGAGCACAACCTGTTTATCATGCCAACTTTTGAATGCTCCTCAATTTCAATCTGACTATAGGTATGAGCAAGGAAAGTATGTCCTTGGAAAGGGACATTAATTGGCACTTGGGAAATTAATGAGAAATACTAGATAGAAAACCATAGGGTTTTTGCATCCTTTCCACCAGAGGCACTCAGTATATTAGAAATTAATTTTGGGAACAGTTATTTCTTATTCTATCACCACAACTGATAAAGTACGGATAAACCCATTTAATTTAACACAAGCCATCCTTCTATTAAGTCACTCAGGAAAAGTCTTATTTGCAACCTCTTCTGGTAATAGCAAACTGGTGGCTGAAGGGGATCAGGGACTCCGTCACATCAGGGAAGCACAAACAGGAACAGCTGCTTTTCCTGCTTGTTAATTGCAAAGAAGATAGTGCCATGCCAAAATTTATTAAAAATAGATGGCATTAGTTTAAAAAAACACAACAAAACAACACAAAACCATCTCTGGAGATTTTTCCAGAGATTTTAATAGCGAATCTTTCAATGCACTGAGTGATTTTACAGCTAAGTGAGCTAAGTTATTTAGCTAATCGGCAATTAGGTACAGTAATTTATCGCTTCTTTTCTGGATAAAGAGTCAAACTACCTTTGGAAGAGTGTAAATTACAGTGAAACATGCATTATATCAGACTTCAGATGTTCAATTTGAACTTCCTTTAAATAAAGAAGATCCAGACTTCTTAATCTGCTAAAAAGAGACACCAGCATGCTGTTGGTATCATTTTAAATGCCACAACACAATTATTAAATACAAGATAATACGCAATAAACAAACTGGCAATAACTGTGTTAGTAGTTTCTTCTACCTTCTGTTAGTTGGTATTGTGATCAACTTTCTTGGCATCTGAAAGCAGCTAATCCCCTTTCATACAGTCCCAGACTAATAATGAAATCTGAACGTAAAAGATATGCAATCCTACTGCTGGAAAATCAATAACAAAGCTCTTAAAGTTTAAGTGGTATTGGTCTACAGCCTATAGTTTGAAGTTTCTCATCATTTCAGCCTAAGAACAGTATTTCACCAATCGGCCAAGTTCCTTTTTTACTCTACTTTCATCAAAGTCTGTAAAAAGTGGCCCTAACTGATTGTAAATGATAGATAATTGCAAAGAAATAGGAATAAAACCCAAGTTCCTTCATTTTTTTCATTTTCATCACAGTATTGTCTGTTTCTGCAGCCAGTAAACACTGGTGTTCAACACAGAAGAAGCCAGTATACATTACAGTTATGTAGGCATATTTGGCATACTTGGGTAGAACTTCAGATTATTTTTCCAAGAATAAATCATTGCTTGTCTGAAATAGTACGTGTCAGGCATGAACAATGAACTGCTATCAGAATTCTGCTAAGAAAACATTATATTCAGTATTATCATCATTATCAGGAGCAGCATTTTTTACCTTCATGACAAACTAGATTGCAAAACCTACACAAATGAAGGGCTTTCCAGTGACAAAACTGTTGTAGCTACACTAACTTCTGCCAAACGTGGCTCTTACCTTTTTATGTAAAGAGAGAAATGCACCTCAGATCCAACCCCCCAGAATGTGGGCAGAACTCCTTAAAAATCTGTATTGCATACATTAATATGAAACAAAACATGAATAACACACATTTACAAGTCATATATTTAGGAGTCTAAGGATACTGACAAGTCCATGACAGGACTAAGGTATACTTCCAAAGAAAAGGCTCTAGCCTTATAAATTTGCAAAATTTTTACAACTACAGATAGTATTAGAGCAAACCACTGCGATTTGCTGTTGCTGAAATGAATACACAAGACATGGGGTGTGCCTAAATAAAGCACTTCAGTGTTAAAGAAACAAAGAAAAAAAGAAGAAAAAAGAAGAAGAACCACCACCGAACACATTAATTCATGGAAGTTGGGAACACAAATGATCTGGAGACACAAGAAGCAGGAGTCCAGGGACATGCTCCTTGCATGCTGTACTGTTAAGCAGTTACAAGCATATTCCCTCTGTAAAAATCAGTAGGGACATTCAGTAAGTTTTGATAAGACCCATCAAAAAGAATACTTACCCAAACCCAAATACCAGCCCCTTGTCCATAGGTAGCTTGGTGAGCAGGACCTGTAAACAACTGGATGTCTGAAAGGGCTGGAGTGAGTCTCATCAAGACCTAAGTGGTGTCCAGACAATCCTTATTATCATTCTTAAGGCAGAAGGAGTTGGACATAATAATTTTCTTCTCTCAGGTTGGTTTATTTTTCTTCTCCTTGACTACCAAAATTTTCACTTTTGTCCTTCCCAGAACTTATTTTTTCTCCAAATCTACAATCATAGCAATTCATTCTTACCACATGTACAGCAAACGTGTTTTGAGCTCTCTGTCTTATCACTTAATTCCATTTTCCATTATAGAAGCAATTATGGGATCAGAAACCATCTGAAAGAACTAGTAAAGTCAATAGTTCACAACTGATTGCAAAAGGAGGTGGGACCAGATGAGAGGTTGCAGTGCTAGAGAATGTATGACGACTGTTTTGCCCACATGTGGTTTTACTTTTTATTTATATACACTGTCTGTTTATTGTGGATCAGCATTTTCTCTGCCACCCCTCAGCCTCCACCTTCTCATCCCACCTCCATATGCCTATAGGGCAATCATGAAATCTCTATCTTGGTTCCAAGATGGGACTGAGATTTAGAGAAGCCTCTAGCTAGTTCAGGTGCAAATAGCAGTAGGTCCAGGAACCAATCTGGCTAAAGGCAATTGATGAAAGCCAGTGGTTCATTTTCACGTCATCACAGAGCCAGTGATAAATTAGCCATAGCAAAAGTGAAGAAGAGGTAGCTTTATGGCAGTAGCTGGTATAGACCCAGTACCACTAGAGCAGGCCCTGATAACCTGAGAATGAACATACTGGCCATTAGGTAATCAAGCTGCAGAGACAGATACTATCCAGCCTCAGTGAAAGTACCATGTCTAACTGACAAAGCTTTGGGTATTCAAGAAATCATCCTGAGTCAGTCAACTGAAGGGCAGAGCTCTACACACACCTTCAGCAAAAGAAGTTGCTAAATGAGGACAAATATGTTGAGCAACATGCCTCTACGTAAAGATGCCTGGTGCGTCTGGTGGTACTGTCATTAGATGGAATAAAGAACTTCCATTTTCAACTAGCCACAGAGAATGAGTGTATAAGTAATGTGGCTACAGTGAGATACCAAACTGAGTCCTTTCACTTTCACCACAACATCCTCCTACAGTCTCATACCAGCAAAGTCACTGACCTCAATGAATTCCAATAATGGGATAATGGGTATTTCTCCAAATAATTTAAAAAAAGTTTCCTCTCCAAATTCTAAGCTAAGTGTTCCTATCTTCAGTTCCAATATGTGGCTCAGCAATTCAAACTGTAAGATACATTCCTAGGAGGAAATTTTCATCGTAAAAGATCTGGGATGTTCTCAACTGAAGATGCAAACTATATCATCAAGGATTTCCAAAAATAATGTTGCCATTCCCTCCCTCCATGTCTGCATAAATTAAAACTATTAATATAAATGAAAATAAGACTATGGGTTATATTACATAAATTTGTTCCCTGACACCTTTATGTCATTGTGTATTTCAAAGAGTTTGAAAACAAGCTGGCACACTTGATAATTCAATAGTGTCAAAATAATGCAATAAGGTTCAAAAACTCACAGCCCACTTATAAAGGATTCAGAGAGATCTAATTATCACCACTTTGTGCTATCAATCAACATGCCACAATGCAGCGTCCTCTGTCTTAGTCAAATTGCCTGGGAATAAGGTTCACTCCTATGTGTGTTACTGACATAGGTCCTGAACAATGTAGGTGGTAAAAATTGACATATAGTCATGTCGTGGTTTAAGCTTATAAACCCATACAGTCGCTCTCTCACTCACTTCCCCCTCTTTCTTCCCTCCGCTCCTGGAGGGATGGGAAGGAGAATCGAAAGAATGCAACTCCCACAGGTTGAGATAAGAACAGTTTAGTAACTAAGGTATAACACAAAACCACTGCTGCTACCACCAATAATAATAATGACAAGAGAAAATACAAGGAAAAGGAGAATACAATAGCTCACCATCAAATATCAAGCCCGACCACCCAGTGCACCCCCACCAGTAACAATAATGACAAGGCAAATACAAGGAAAGGATACAATTGCTCACCACCCAGTATCAAGCAGTGCACCCCCACCGGTGCACCCCCACCACCCTTCCGGGTCTCTGCTCTCCGTTCTACATCCTGGACATGACGTGCTGTGGTATGGAATAACCTCTTTGGTTAGTCTGGGTCAGGTGTCCTGTCTCTGCTTCCCCCCGGCTTCCCCTCCTCCCTGGCAGAGCATGAGGCTCACAAAGTCCTTGGCCAGCCTAAACATCACCAAGCAGTAACTGAAAACACTGGTGTTATCAGCACTGTTCCCAGGCCCAAAATCAAAAACACAGCGCTGCACCGGCTACCAAGAAGGAGAAAAAATGACTGCTGCTGCTGAACCCAGGACAAGTCATGATTAAACGAAAGTTGTTCTGCTATAAATCAAAGAATGGTGCCAGCTGTCATCATTGGAAATACACAATCACCTTCCAAAACGGCCAAAGGCCACTGCTTGTTTTGGTTTTGCAGTGGGCTGCAGCTCAAAAACTAATTATTTAACCTTCACACAAAAAAACCAACAAAAAACGCTAAATTGTACAGTGGTAGATTACACATTGCACCTATCTGCTTATTCTGCCCCTTTCCACAGTCCTGTATGTTAGCTCTAACCAGATCTCATTCCTTTGAAATACGCCAGTATGCTAGCCACCAAATTTCATTCTATATAGAAGAAAACTTCATAATGGCATGTAAAGAAAGGGAATATTTTATTAACTGAATGGTTCCAACTTCAAGGCAATACAAGCAATAAGAAAAATCTTAATTTCCAAATATTTTAACATAGGAACTTTAAATCTTATCAAAAAGGCATTTTTAGAATGCAAAAATTGAAAGTAGTTAGTCTAGAATACTGTGTAATATATTGGAGAGTATTTCTCCTCTCTGACATAAATACTGCTTTCCACTGCCACCGGTAAAATGATTTGCTCATTCTGTAGTTACAGTGTCCCTTACCATGTGAATAAACTGTTCCTTCCTTCTTGAAAGAGAAAATTGGTATCTCTTCGCACAGAATGCACAAACCAAAGAGCAGATTCGAAAGCTCTGCAGGTCAAAACTGGATTATAATGTTGTCTGTAACTCACGTTGTGGCACTGAGGGAAGCACTTTCTGCAGTGTTTCAACATGTCAGCATCAAATAGATGGTTTCAGAGAGCATTTTTAAATGCCCTCTCACAGCCCTGTCCAGGGCTAGAAAGTTGCCTGGCAGCAGCATAAGCAACACTAAATTGTATCATTTTCAAGATAAGAACAATACCCTTCACTTGTGGATTTAAGACTGTTCACAGCTCTGAGACAGGACCATTCATCCTGGAACAGTACCAGGGCACCCTTCTGGGAGACCAGCGTCAGATAACTAACCACAGAACACACAAATTGCTGTCAACAGGACAAGGGAACTATGAGAAAGCAGAGGATTTGGGGTGCATCAGAGAGTGTCAGTGAGCATCTGTGTTTCCCAAACTGATCTACTGATCTGCTTACTCAGGGGACTTCTGCTCATAGTGGTGAAGTAGCCTCTCAGTAGTGGCATGGGCCTTTCAGAAACATATGATCAAGCACTTGAGAAAGTCTGGATGTTCATTGAGAGCAACATAGAGATCTCCCATCATGGTACACAGAGCTGCCCATGAGTTCAACTTGTTCAAAAAGAATAGTACATAAATATCTGTATACACACATAGCCCATACAGCAGTGTAGAAACACCTGTGTGCAAACCCCCTTCACTTCCCAATGCACCCAACCTTTTCTCTATCTGTAAAGACACATTCCCAGACTCCACCAAGGAGAGCTACAATGGCAACAGAGCAGCCCAGCCTACAGTGCAGAAGGAAGAGCTTCACGCGGTAAAGCACATACCCAAGACATACCAGGAAGAGGACAAAGAAAGGTACAGCATAAATGCCATTACAGCAGCTTTAAAGGAGAGTAACTTGAAGAGCTTGGAGCACTGTAGGCTAGGAAAACACCTTATGGAGCTTGGGACAGATTTCACTATCCTTCAGCCTTGTACACTTAGTAAATGCCCATGACTGCCTTTACCTAAAGGCACTCTGGACCTGTGAAAAATCATTAAACACTTAAGATTGTCATAATGTTAGCTGGCACTCAGCTACACATTCAGTGTGGCTAAGTGCCATGCCATTCACCCAACTAACTTCAAAAACAAACAGGAAAAATCCAGAAAATTCCTCTTATCTAGTAGCATGGGATTTCTTACTGGGAAACATGAACTAATACTAACTAGAATATAAGTCAAGACTAGTCATTTTTTATTAAAGAATGGAGAACAGACTCTAGAACTTCACACTAGCCTGTGAGAGTGTTAAATGTTACTTTGCCACGGAAAGAAACACATTTGTCAGTTAAGTGAACTATGATCAAACTTCTCCAATAGTAAAAAAGCACAAAGATCATAGAACACTACAGTATTCATATGACATTATAGGGTATGAAATTAAAATGCACACCAATTGTTGGCATGCTAAATGGAGAAATAAGAGATTTTTTAATTATTTTTTTTTTTATTGGCAGGACTTATGAATGTGTTTCATATAGAAAAATTCAGCTTTTACAAATAGTGTGACATCAACAAAGTAGTAAACTTAAAAGATACTATGGAGTCCAAAATGGTAGGAAATGGAGTTTGTTTCTCATGTGGCTCAATCCTTCAACGCTAAGATAATGACATAGGTACGCAAACAGACAGGTCAAGATGAAAGTGATAGTTACAAGCATAGTAACCCTAAAACCTAAAAGTGAACCCTAGCAAGCAGGCAAATTGTTCCTAAAACATCCCACATTTCCTTGAAATGCTGTGGTAAAATTACAGCATAAAAAACCCCATAAATAAAATTCAGCAAATTCATACCTTTATCTTACTTTGTCAAAAAAGAAATTTGAAAAAGTCAAGCCAGTTATATTTAAAGAGAAGTTGGTTCTTAACAAAGCTGTTTTGCTTCACCAATATTTAAAAATAAAACCAAATCAGACCGTGCCATTAAACACACATTATTCACATGGCTCCGTTCCAGTATCTACACTTCAGAACTTTCATAGTGGCATTGACTGGCATCCCTTTTAAGTTCAAAGAGATGTGACTCCATGTTTTGGCAATTAACATATTAAAATCATCAATCAGTCTCCCCAGGACAGGAAAGGTACTCAAGGAGACATATTAGGACTCTACTATGTTAATTTTGTTTAGGCAATCACCGACCTATGACAAGATCAGTCACCTGCCTGTGGTGCTCTCAAGGATAGGAGGTATGGCACTCAGTCAAGCTTCAGCAACAACCTGAACTCAGAGTGCCATATCAGCACTGCCTGATGCAGACAATTATTTTGACATCTGGTGGGTTTGATACGTATTTCCCCCCAAATCCTTCATTATGAACTACTGACTAGGGAAAATAATAACATATTGCACTTATTTCCACTGTATTAGTAGCATGGTAGTTCAAATCTTAAAACCAAATGAAATGTCTTAAAATTCTTATAAACAGCCTGGCATAGCTGCATTTAAACAAAAAACTGAAACTGGAAAGAAGGGTCTCAGCTTCCTCTTGGAAGAGAAAAAATATCCTGGGGGTCAGAGGAGAAGAGCTTCCTCCCTTGCCAAGGTACCAATGAAACATAAATCCCTGCAGGCTTGTTCCTTGTGCTGAAAGAAACAAACAGCTGTGTTCCACTTCAGTAAGTAATATATTAAAAGAGTTGGGCGGGTGGAGGACAGGGAAGACCTGAAGATGTCCCTTGCCCCTAAGCACTTTTCTGTAAATTCTGTAAATCCAACTTAAGTTTCAAGTCTGTCTCAGTTATTTCCCTAACTCTCCCAAAATCTCATGATAGTAGTAAATTACAGTTACTAGGAGGAAAAACTAGCATTGCTTCCCAGAAACACTTAAACCTGCTATATTTGGATTAGAGTAGCCACCTCAATTAAGTATTTCAAACAATATTTAATATAGAGGCAGTGGGAAGGGGGCGAACAGATATTCCTAATGGAAAAACTGTAGCCCTGTAATTAATCACTGTCAAAGCTTTCCTACTCTCAAAAGAAATAGTTTAGAAAGAATGATTAAAACTTTCAGATGATATTTAATATATGTCCAATAATAAAACTGGATGACTTCCAAGCTCATAAAACATAAGGACTGCAAGCAACGGAACTTCACTGTGCAGTGCAGAATCTGCTGGAAACAGCAGCAAGGATGTGAAAGATCCTTCAGCGTACTGAGAGGATGCAGCTGCTGGGGGGCTGCTCTGCCCACCGAAGAGAATATCCCATGTTAAAAAGACCACAGGGCAATTTGGATACAATGCTTTTCACAGTTCAGAAAGGAGTTAGCTGTTTGAGCACAGAATTTATTAATACTGTAAACAACAAAGACCATTCTAATGGATGTAGCAAAACTGCATCACCTAAGTGAATACCGTATACACAAATGTTAATAGTAATATTTCCTCTGTATCAGTAAACACAGGATAAAGATTTTATCTCAGTGTCTCTATTATAATAGACCAATGTATAGTATTTTATAACTAGACTAAGCATGGAAAAGTATCATGGGTCAGGTAAGCAGTTTAGCTAAATCATGTTACCTCAGGAACATCAGAGGATGAAGCGAAGCAAATACCTATATCATTATCCCACATTCTTTGTAGAGCTTATTTCTTAGTATTTGTAATGTCTCATTGTATCTCCCTGAAGAGATAAAGACCACTTTGCATGACACTTGCTAAGGTTTTCAGATTTCTGAATCACTAGTGAAGACAGAATTAATATTAAAAGTATTATGAAGAGTTCTTGAAGTGTATGCTATCTGCTTGAATGTGGGTCAACTGGAACAAAGCAGGGAAGGAGATATTGTATATTTTTTATATCAAGTTATATAACACCCCAAATAAAACATTCTTATTGATGATACTTCAACTGCATACAAGAATAAAAAAATTCCACATTCCTGAATTCATTCTCTTATATTTTTAAAATCTACTGACTACAACATTTACTTTTCTTAAATGAGCTATTCTTCTTCCGACATGTCTGAAAGCTGAAAAAAATGCATTCCAGCATTTGAACACGGTATTATTCTCCACAACCATTTAGCATACAGAACAAGTGACAGAAGATTTGTCATACTATGGATTAATTGCTTTTAAAGACAAACAGCAAGTGCACAATCTCTATGGGGAGTATTGGCTATGTTTTTACCTGAAGATCTTTAGCTCTGTCTGTCCTTGCATAAAGCAGACACAGAATTATGGATGCAGTTGATGCTTCAGTCTCTCCCAGAAGGCCTATGCATCACAGTACCTCTGGCAAGGCCATCAGATGTTTTCAACACATCCTCATAGGAAAATATTCTAAATTCTGTAAGATCTGTGTCCAGACGAAAAGTCAAGAACAGACAATGTGTTTTGGGACACAGAAATGTAGCATCACCTGCAGGGACAGGAAGTATAAGTTGCTTTGTAATCTCAGCTAAAGGGCCCCACGCTTTATTAAACCCGGACTTGTGAGTTTGTAGGTGTTGGATTACACACATCAATAGGAAGAGAAGGATTTCTGGAGGCACTTATGGAGAGATTTTGAATTACGGTGCTTATCAGGCCCCAGGGAACATTTTGGAAAATTTTTGAAATGCATTCATGAATTCCTCATGCACTTTTTGGAAACAGCTACAATAACCAAGGCATGGAGGCTCAAACGACCCTTTGCTGTTTCATGACATGTGATTTCCAGCGCAAAAGCAGGGCTTCTCAGCACCCTGTAGAGCACAAGTCCTTGTCCTCAGTGGCTGACACATCTCCTAGTCTGTAACAATGCCTCTTCACTAACTGCCTGTAACTCTGGGGTGAAATCCCGGCCACATTTACATCATTGCAAAAATTCAAAAGGATTTACAGGACCAGTAATTCATTCTGTTGCTTTGGGTGGCATCTGAATTCAATGTTATCTGAGCTAAAACAAGATACGGAGAATTAAGATGTGAAGAATGTATTCGAGGGGAAAAGATTTTGTTCTGGGAAACCACTGCCAAGCAAAAGTACAAGCACTTCGGTATGTGATTTTCTAAAGATAAGGAGAAGGATTCACTGTCTGCAGACATTCTCAGAATAGATTCATCAAACATCTGTCAGAAAAGATTGATTTAGCTGCAGTTATGCTGCCTCAAGGTTAGAAATTAAAATATATCTGGAGGCCTTTCCAAGCCCCATTTCCTGTGACAGTCCCTCTGTAGGCAAACATTTCTGGGAGAGGACCCTGGTGATAATCAGCAGCTCAGTACTCAAGTAAGTCACAATAGGAACTATTTATGCTTGCTCTCCTGCAGAGTCTCTTTAGATCTGTGGTGTATCTGAGTTTGGTGGGCAAAACCATGGTTCCTCCTGTCTCTCACAATTCAGAACAATATTCTGTCACAAAACTCTCAAGAAAAAGGTCCATGAATCTACAGATTCAGCAGTGATTCTGCTTAATTGCTTCAGACCCATTCTCAAGGATTGGCTGATAATTAATTAAAAAATAATGCAAAGCTCAAATATAATACGGATAGTATTCATACAACAAAGATATGCTAGCTGGAGAGTGTGTCAAATCCTATCTACAGTTGAACTTCTGGAATAGCAGCTGGCATAACGTAATTCACTAAAGCACTGCCATCTTCCAAGAACAGACATATGCATGGAGCTTCATAGATTGAATACCAGCTCTCGATACGGTGAAATTTATACATTTGTAGTGTTTGCGTAAGTGGAAACACCACTAGACTGCTTTGCTAATTGAACTGAACTTAAGGTCTAGTACAGTGCTTTCACTTGATAATGTACCTTGATAGGTTTAAAGCTGTCACACAGGAAACTTCTGCAGACAGTAAATATTAAATTTGCTGCTTGTCTATGGCAGACAAACCATGGAAAAGAGTATCTGACTGTACTCTCCAAAGGGAAAAAAAACAATAATAATAATAATAAAAAAGGCCATCAAATTGGATTCTATTTGGCTATGCTTCAGGCTTATATAACATCAGGAACAAAACAGCAACCAAAGTCATAAGAAACACTCATGAAAGAATTCTAACTTATAAAGATGCATCTTATTTTAACAAACAATTTGGCAACTAAAAGTAATTACAACTAATTTGACTAATATTTCAGCAATATACCATTAAGTAAGCTAATGCTATAAAACCAGGGATCTGTTTAAACTTTACTAGATTAAACTCAAGCTTTTGCACTTTCAGCTAAAACTGTAAGGGGCAAAAATATCTACAAAACTACGTACTAGCATTGCCTAACCAGCTGCTGCCTAATCCAAACAAAGTAGAAACTAGTGACATGAGTGACTGGGCACCAAACTTCTACAAGCATAGGAAGAGCCATTTGGATCTGAACACAGATTTTTGTACATCTTCTTTCATTGTGAAGCTGCCTGGTTCTGGTCATAGAAAGCTACTGAAATCATGGTAACTTCATGGGTAGCTTACATGCTGCAGAAAACCCCAGGTTACGTAATCTCTCACAGAGGAGCTTTGCTGTACTCTGCATTAATAGATCACTGGACTAAATGCAATGCATGTCCACATGTAACCATAGCAATGAAA
This sequence comes from Amazona ochrocephala, assembly GCA_039720435.1. NCBI lineage: Eukaryota > Metazoa > Chordata > Aves > Psittaciformes > Psittacidae > Amazona > Amazona ochrocephala. The sequence continues at coordinate 36,451,396 of CM077876.1, forward strand.
CACTAATGTCTCATACATGTATGTGAGTTGACTTTCATTTATTTCATGTATTTCTGTGAGTTTAGTTGTTGTAATATAGAATTCCCATGCATTTTGGAAGTTTCCCCTGTAAGTGAAATGTAGCCACACATGAAGCAATACTCCAGGAAGCAGGATACAAGTTTCCCTCCCTCTTTTGCAATTACTGACTCAGGAGAAAGAGACTTAAACTGCAAATAAAGCCACATTTTTAGGAAGCATATTCACACAGTGCCAGAAGCGTTCATTAATACCATACATGCACAGAATGGTTGGTTGTTATATAAGTGTTTTTAAATTCTTGCATAAGTTTTCAAGATGAGGATTTGCTCAGGCAAATCTTCCACTGGATAATATTATAAATTATTTTCTTTTAGTAACTTCTGCAAGTAAAATTTCTTCTCATTTCTCCCTCAGCCACACCTACAAATCCTAGAACTAGACACTGTGGTAGCAAGAAGTCACTCAAATCTGCCACATTGTGAAGTTACTTGACATGAGCAGTACAGAAGGAAACCTATTAATATTATTGTGTTATTGAAACGAATAGAGATATATTAAGGTTGCTTTTAAGATTATTCAGACAAAGTACCAAGGGTGCGAAGGTCTTCACAGGAAGCAGCAGAAATTCATATGGCAACAAAACCCCATTTATTATAAACTGTCCTTCGAAAGCGAGCCAGCTGCTTATTAGACAAGCTACACAAAATTTTATATACTGAGATATGTTTGTACTTTTTTCATTAACGAGTACTACTGAGTATATTATGTCCTACATTATTGCATTAATAAATGCTTTTAAAAACTAAGATGTAAACATATGGCTAGAAAAAAATGCATCTGTTTATCATGGCTGTTTTTTCATCAAAAAGCAGTAATTGAATAGCATCAGCAATGACCCATGAAGTATCTTTCTGAAAAGCACTATATTTACACTGTTCCATGCAGTTAGAGAGAAGTACATTTCTATGTAGCTTACACTGAACATTTTGTGATGACTTTGAAGTGTCTGATGCAGTCAAAACCAAAAGAAATAAAACCGCACCTTGATAATCCTGCCAAACTAACTACAGCAGCATCAACAAGAACTTCCACAGCTGACTCTCAATTCAATTAGGCACCATGGAGGCAGAGTTTGCTCCATAAGCAACTGACAAATGGAAACTGCTTTCTGAAGCCAAAAAGGTCAAACAGAAAATGAATAAGGCTTCCCGCAGCTCAAAGGTGAAAACAAGTTTATCACACATGCCTTCTGCATGGCCTTTCCAGCTGCTGTTTAAGCTCCCCAGTCCCCTAAGCCCAGCTGCTTGTTGCCTATTACGTGAATGTCAGCTCCTCCTTGGAGTTCTCCTGACTTGTTACGCTTCATTGCCAGCTTGTTCACAGTTGGGGTACCAGGTGGCTGCTCCTCCTCTACAGTGCCAGCAGTGGTTGCTGGGCTGACTGCTAGTATCAGCCAAGACTGCTTCCATAGGCTTTAGATGGAGTAGTGCTAAAACATCATGAGATCATCTCAAAATCATGAGAACTAAAGCAAAAAAGTTACACGGGGTTTTCTTATGTTTTAATGTGAAAACAAAAAGCAATATTTTCCATGAGTTTATCCTCAACCCTTTAGTTTAGAAAGTGTCCCAAAAGCTACCATTTTTCTGGCCAGCCCCAAGAACAGCCAGATCTCAGGAGCCCAAGATTTCACAGCATCTACAACTGGGACCACTCAAGAGTCAAGCCATCTTATCACACTTTGAGACACTTGCATACAATTAACATTTGCACAATTATTAATCATTCTAATGAGTGTTGATGGTACCCACTATATTTGGAACTGAATTTTTTTTCCCTCTAAAGATCAAAAACAGGATCAATATTCTGCTTTCCTCTATAAAGCTTGTCTTGTGTTTCCTCACATGTAATCAAAACACAAAACCAGCCATGTCCCTGACCAAATCTCTCTGTGCAACTCAGCCAAAACTGTCTTCAAGCTCTTAGACATACAAGAACTTCTAGAATCACAACGCTGCCAAATTCTAATTTCTTTTTCAACTTGTTGTGGGCAATCTTAGTTCCACTGAAGTAAATGAGATTTTTCCCAGGGATTAAACATGGTCATAATTTCACCCAAGAAGGGCATGAAGAAGAAAAGAATGGAGCTTAACAGATGTTCTGTGAAGCAACCGGAAGAAGAAAACAACCCTGAAATCTACTTTTCATTTTTCAGTAGTGTCAAGGTAAACTATGAAATGCAGGCCACTAAAGATGAATAAAACCTGTGAAAAAGAGGCACTAGTTTCATAAGAATGTTTTACTGAACACAACTGACTAAATATAGCATATCAGTGATAATACGCTCTCCTCTATTCAAATGAGCCTTCAGACATATTGCAAATACACACAGAATAGATTTTCTTTACTGATGACAAATTAACAAAGCCGTTTCCTGAAATGAACTTAAAGGAACAATTCCTATGGTGTTCCAGTATGCTAAACATTTTACGTATAGGAAGTCTACACTAGGATGATACATATAGCAAGTACTTGCTCATCACAAGGAGCATTTTACTTGCTTATGACTAAGACCATACACCTTCTATTTCACACTGTGTTGGTGAGACAGCAAAAAAAGTTGACACTATGAAACATCCATGACAGACAATTCCTTTTTATTCTTAAAAAAAAAAGATGGTTTGTTATACTGCATTTTTTAATAGTTGCAAGCAATTTCATTGTATCATTATGTCTAAGATACAGGAACCAAGCGTACATAACTGAAGACAAAGGAAATTGAGAACATATTTGACAGAATTAACACGTAAATGAAATCAATAAATGCAACTGCCACATCCCTTCAATTGTTGTCTGCGCAAAAGCAACTTCTAGAGTTCCAAGCACACAGCATACACCAGCTAGTTTATTTTAAACAGCAAATTTGTTTCAGTAATCCATATGGGTAACTAATGGCTTATCATATATATGAAATGCCTTTAGGTGCTTTATTTTTGTATGCATGCTTCATTCTTTATTGGTAGGTTCCCTTTTTAACAAAGTCTTTGTTTGTTTTAAAGATCAAAGTAGATAAACTCAATAAAAAGCTATGCACCATGGGCAACACCTGTTTCTGCTACCCACACAAACACTCTTTCACCAACTCCCCCTTCTGACCTCTCTCTGCAGGTGACTATGAGTGAACAGCTAGGTTTCTGTGAGACCTGAATGGGACACAGACATTGGCAACAGGCAAATACTTTAATATTTATTCATCTAAAAAAGGGTAAAGATTACAAAAATATATGGAGTAGAAAAACCTTAGACAAGTCAAAATACATAAAATCTTTAGGTAAAGTTTATTTTGGTCAGGCAGAGTTTAGTTTATCAAATGTCAATCCAAAATAAGAGGGGTATAAACGAAACAAAAACATTATAGTAACTTTATACTAAAAGGCGACAGTTACCCTTCTTCCTTAGCCACTGTACCACAGTAAATACTCTGATTCAGTGCATTACGGCATCCACATATCAGAGTGGTTCCACTTATGTACTGCTGATACTAGAAAAATAACTTTCTTTAAAATTATTATGTATAAACTAAAGCAAATTTTCAGGTGGAGTTTTGATCACCATAATTTTGTTTTAATTAAACTGTTCTTCAACAATCCAACTGATTTCACAAACCTGTGAAATCAAACAGACAAACACAGAAGTTAGGGTTAGAATTTAACGTACGTAAAAACAGGATAAAAGGGAAAATGGATCTTTCACAGCACTTGCATTTTGTAAAAGTTTTCCATAGTGCTGAATTTAATTAACTATGCAACAATGATCGGTATTTTGATGCATCCTGACTCATTTTTGTTTCTAAAATATTCAGAAGCAAATCACAGCTTTAGCTATATTATTTGTTTGATTATTCACTGAGGGTTTGTTTGGGGGAAGGGGTCTGCTGCTTCTTTTTCAATAGTAGTAAGAGATTGCAAAAAATGTCCAGTGTTTGAAAAAGTATCAAACATAAAAAGCAATTGTGATGAACCAGATAAGCTGAGATAGCAAAGTTTTAAGTTCTGATTGTGTTCATTTTGAAAACCTTCCCCAAAGCAAAATGGAAATTTAACTCTTACAAATATTTACGCATGCGTATTGAAACAGATTGTTTTGCAAATGTTGCTGACTATAACATAACCTGCCTCCTGCCCCAGGGTTTTAAAGGATATAATGCTTTCGTATTATACCTATTACAGGGATCTGGTTAGAGAATCAGAGTTATAAACCAGAAATAAACACCACAACGCGTATAATTACATAGCTGAATGCATAAAGGTCTGTATGTTACCTTAGAAGCCTTTACCTTTCCATTTTTAAACACTGAAGGAAATCAGGCACAGCAGCTTTACATTTATTCACTCCTCTTGAACATATAAATATGCAAGCCCTCTTTGGGAGATTAAAGAAGCTTGGCAGGAACAAGCTATTCCCATTATCTCCAGCTAATCAATTAACTGCAAGTGGAACAAGATCCTCAAGGTTCACTTTGCCAGGCAATAAGCCTGGACTTTATATCTGATATTGTACTGATATTCAACAGAGAAAGGTACATACCATGAAAACCTCTGCATCAAAAAAAAAAAACCAAAACTTAATTAAGCCTAGGAAATCTTAGCAACAGTTCTTACCCTTTATTAGCCTTAAATGTATTTTTTTTTTGTCACTTATACCTAATGTTTAACAACTGTTTTCCTTGGAGGCACTTCATTTAGCAGACATTCAAGTATTGTCAAAGTATGATCTTTAAGCAAAAAATTTGTCTTGGGGGAAAAGCAAATATATATAAGCCTGTTTCATTTGCAGATTCTTCTCATGACTGTTACCCACAAAAACTCCAGGGACTGTGATTGTCTTAGCTGCAGAAGGAAATGGGATGCCAGCCAGAAAATATATCCATGCTACCCAATATACATTATGGAATTCTTGGCTGATGAGAAATGATATTAGCAAGAACAAATCAACTTGCAGTTGACATGAGGTAGAGACATGCCAAGGTCAAGATGCAAGAGATGAAGGACACCCTGGAAGGGTGATGGGATTCAGTGTACCTGTCTCAGTCCCCCTGTCAGACAGATGTCTAGCTGTCCTCTGAGGTCGCTTTGTGTCTCTCCTTACTTCAGAGAACAAATTGCTTGGACTGGACTCTGTCCCTTCTATCTAGCTGAAGGTAGGTGAGACAAGTCATACCCTGACAAGCTGATTTCTCCAATACAAAAGGAAATTACAATAATTTAAAAGTAGTTACTACAAGCAGGAAGCCACCACTGACTTACTTGGGGAAAATAACTGAAAAACTCTAGCCATTTCAAATTTAGTGAAATCACGCCAGAAAGAAACACAGATAGACATTAGAATTTGGGGCCAGATTCACAACACATTTTCAAAACATTAACTGGTGATTTCTCATAGCTTGATGTCAGTTATCACATTTTATCATTCCTTCACAGATCAGGGAAATAAGACACAGAGAAATAAGCATTGCCCAGATCCTGTTGTAATACTCACACTGGCACTACACATTGCCAAGCAAGACTTAACCAAAACGAACAGAAATCAATCCTCCTCTCTTCTCCCTCTTCCCCAGTCTCCACATTCATAGATTTTCTCCCTGACAGGATCAAGAACACCATAATTATGTCAAAAAATTTTAACCCTTTCCATTATGGAGCTTTTCATACTTGAATTTGAAATCCTTCCTCTTCATGATGAAAGAGGAATTTCTATGGGTTTGGCTTAGAATATATCTTGGCCTTGTAAAACACATTTACAGCAATAGGATAATAAGAAGTGTTAATTTATTTGGTTTAGAGCTTGAAGAATACCAAACCAAAGAAGGAAACCAGATTTCTTTCATAGATCCTTCACCTCCTGGTCATTTTTGCACCCAGGGACTACAGTCAGGCATTCTACCTTTTTTCTGGTTTCTGCAGCAATCTAGCCCCTCTTCTGAATCAATCAGGCAGTTGTAGAGCCAAAAAACATTCAAGGCCTAATTTAATGCAAAAGGACATACTCCCTTAGCATGTTGCTCCCTGGGTCTTGCACTTCATGGGGTCATTTGCATTCAAACGAATTAAGTGAAAAGTAGGTGTAGAACATGATCAGTGTGCTTCGGTAGTACTTCAGGACTTTGTGCTCTTTAGTACTGCAAATGACTACACAAGGCAGTGGTGAAAGATGACTGGGTTTGATAGCTCTTGAAAAAAGCTGGGACAATGAAATGCAACAAAAAGCACACGAGTTTGTGGCAAGATCTTCTTGGTCTGCAGTGAAAGCACTCAGCAAGCATGGCAAAGAAAGGAATCAAGAAAGGCAAAGAAGAATGAGCCCATCAGCCCATCAAAATTATTTGGTCCCTAGCTCTTTCCAATGCTCTGTACTGTAAAAGATACTTGAAATGGCCAGTTCCATCTAACTGGAAAGTTTGGACACCAGTCCCTCAGTCAAACAGGTCATCATTATGCCTCTCCACAGCCACACACAATTTTCACAGGGTTACAGTCACTTGTCCTTACTAAAACTCGAGGAGTATTGCTTCAGAAGCATGTTTTAGTTGCAAGGCCAGCTGAAGCAGTCTCTGCTCGCCACTATCAGATTCAGATATTGCTGCTCCTGATTCACACAGCACAAACGTTGGGCAGCCACAGGACTGAGCAGCAACACAGGACTGAATTATCTGAGTAAGATTTTCCAGTGAGATTTTTCCCCTTCACTGCCTGTCTTCGCAAAGAGCTACGTTCAAGTTACCTTTACTCAGCAAGTGCTTTGGAAGAGCAAAGGCTAAAAGGGTGTGGATCAATCTGATATAAACAAAACCAAATCAAGTGATTTAATTAAAGTTCCTTCATCAACATGCACCAAATTAGTCTGCATTCCCATTTCTTTGCTATAATGGTTAGACTTTTTAAGTGCTTGACAGCTGTTAGTCATTAAAAGCTTTATTCTCTGAAATTCTTTAATATTAGAGAAGAGCTTTACTTTCCTAGGTATTATTTTTTATTATGTCCTTTTAGACTGAGCTTTTAACAGCACAGTACTAAAAAACCTGTGTTTCAACATATACACTATATTTTGTGATTCAAAGTGAAGATCTTGTATCAACCTGTATCTCCTGCTAAATCAATATACAGTTAGTGGAGTATTTGTATTGTGATGTGTGTAAATTAATATATGTTTATATTCTTATTTTGGAATAAAATTCTAATAAAGCTCAGTACAGTTTTTCAGTGATGAGCATAGATGATTATCTGTTGAATTTACGCGGCTACCTATCCACAGTGGTTTATACAAGGCACAGAACTCTGTGGAATTAAAAAATTATGGACAGCCAACAATTTTTTTTTTCTTGGAAGCTCAGAACTCCACTTACAAATATGTTTTGAATTTTTAAAAGTTAAATCTTTTAAAAGCAAAATATTTATATCACTGCTAGAATGTAAACTGCGATTTAATACCAGCCATTCACACAGATAAAATGAGCATGAACATCTTTTGTGCTTTGAAATCTACAGACTTCTATGACTATCTAGAGCATAGTAAAGTTTAACAGTATTTTATTAATATCTTTGTTTTGGACAATATTAACCCAAACTGTCGTTTTTCCCAGGTATATATTTTTGGATCACTAAGGACAGCCATTATTTTATCCAGACACAGCCTACTTTTTCCTATAAAAGATTTTTACATTCCAAGGACTAAATTATGATAATAAAACCAACTGGGGGACAAAAATGGAGAATCATGGTCATCATATCATGCACATTTTTATCAATGCCTAACATGTAGTGCCCAGGAAAGCAAGACTGTTCTTTATGAGAATGAGTAAGTACGTTCATAGACACCAAGTTGACCTCCCATATATCTGTGTAGAGTCCACAGAAACTCCTGCTGGATTATCTATCATCTGTCAGTTAGAAAGCTCCATCACCTCATGCTAATGACTCCATGTTCATTGTTGCTCTTAACTTTTGCTTTCAATGCTTAAGGCTCCTGGTTGCTAGGACAGAGAACTTCTCTTTACCACAGTTGGATGAGTTGAATCTTTTTAAATGTCTACCTACAGATACCAAGTAATCTCTGAGGTTCCTAGTTGAATGCCTTTAGGTGAGGCAAGCTCCTAACAGCATTTCCCAAATGCTGGGTCGTTTTTAACCATCTTCTGAAATCTCTCAAGTAATTCTAATCTTGCTTAATTGCAAGACATCAAAACCACGGTATTTTACTGATATTATGTGGAAGAATTACTTTGCTGCTTAACTTTTTAGGCATTCAAGGAATGGTCTACTCTTCTTTGTGACAGCATTACGCTGAGAGCTCACACAGAGATGATCTTCTATGATCACTCTAAATCCATTAGGTCACTGCTTTCCAGGACAAAGCCTCATTTTTCTGCAGCAGAGACAGATATTTTTCTCTGGTGCCAGATACATTTAATTTGTTTCAAATATATTTCATCTGGTTATAATAAAGCACATTTTACTGGAATGTAGCCATTATACCAGGGGATTCATATCATTTAATAACTTCAACTTGTCCTTCCCACCAATTATCCAAACCTATCAGACCCTAATGAGCCCCATCCATCTCCATCTTCCCATTAGAAAAACTAGCTTTTGTTTCCTCAGTGAGCCAGCCTTTAATTTACCTAATGTGTGCCCTGATAATTCTCTACACCATTTTTTCTATTACAGTGTCATTTTTTATTGTTAAATGTCTTTGGGAATCCAATTTTACCATAATAATGCAAGTTGCAGAAAAAGACATCCTTAGGTTTGGAAGATATAGTGAAAACAGCTTTCTGTACTTTAACAAATTTTGAGAATTTTTTTCCTCAATGCAATGGAAAATTCCCTCCTCCTCCCAAACATTTAGTTCAATGTGAACTTTTCCAAGAAACCAAATATTAGTCAGTAGAAAGAAAACGGCATGAGCAGAGCCTTAACAATAGCATAAGGAGATAATGGCAGATTTGGATTTAAGTACGTCATTCAAAAAATAGGGATCTTGAGTCTTGTTCCAACTTTCCTTAGCTATATTTGAACTCCCTCTCACTATCCAACAGTCATCTAACTTCTGGTAGAGATAATACCAATTTCCACTTTTCTTTCACTATCTAGAAATAATTAAATCCAAGTGGGCAAGTTTCCATGCTTGAAAATTTTTTTCTCTCATTTTCAGTCTCAAAAAGCGGTTATATGAAATGGTGCAGCTTCAGCTATGGACGTTAGAAGACATACAGCAAAGACCATCCAATAGGCTTGTAGAATTTCTGTTTACAGGAACACAGTCCTTACTGGTATCCCATTTCTGAAGTGGATATAGAACCGTCTCAAGCTAAATACCTAGCTAAACCAGTGGTAGGGAGAATGAGAGACAACCTATTTAACATATGCAAGACCAGTGCAAAAATGAGTGGAGTAGAAATCACACTTTTTCCCAACAATCAGTTTTGATTTATCAGTAGCAGACTTTCCACTGCAAACCTTAGAAAAGCCTTTACAGATGTACAGTGGCAAAACATTAAAGGTTCTTGCCAACACACAGGTCAGCAGGTGAGAGTTTAAGCCTTGTCCCAGATCAGGTAAGCTAGAAATGAGCATCTAGCGCTCCCACTGGCAAGCTGAAGTTAGAAAGTGGTAGTAGCCACACCACTCAGTGCACCAATGGCTACAGAAACTGACATGCCTTAAGCGGATTAAGGCAAAGGAATGTATATACACATTGATATATATTTAATACATATTAACCAAGTAGCAAGTTCACTAAGAGTCTACATTATTCACCTATCATGCACACCAGACACATGGTAGGGACCACGCATCCAACACTGCAGGTAGGGATCCTCCGTGTGCAAGACGGTGAGACCTGGGGAACCTGTTGTGTGGTTTACTTCTTGAGTTAGGCATCCAAGAAAGCAGACTCAGGCTTTTGGGCATGTTGGGACTACAGACAGTAGGTTAAATTACACTAAAAGACTGTCTTTGTCTTTTCAAGGTTCTTGGAATCTAGCAGTGCATCAGAAATTTCCACCCAGCAGTCTGTGGGACCTGTTCTCAGATGAAAATTATACACCCATCTTTCTCTCTGACATGTGGCCACAAACTTAATTATGCATATAAGGAGGAAGTAAAGGGTATGCTGAAAAAATCAGCAATGCTTCTTAAAATTTTTGCTTCCCTGCTGTAACATAACAAACCTTTAAGCTGTAATCATTTATACTGTTATATGAGAGCCAATTTGATTTCAAATTTTGACACAATTTGTACAAATATTTTAAAAATATTGACTTCTAGTTACCTTTGGATCTTGCTGATACGGATAAATTTTAAAAATGCTGTCAGAGAGCCTGAAGTATTTAGAAAGTAAGGTCTGATTTACAAGAACTGAGAACTTAGATCTCACCTCTATAAGAAAATGCGAGCTGTCTAATCTGCTTTGCAAATGATGTTTATTGGAAGATGCTGTGATGTCAGAGTGACCCAATTCTTTTCAGCTACCGCTGGCTTTGAAAATAGCCTCTTTAAACTCTTACATCTGACTACATTTGAAACTGTTATCCCCAATTTTTTTTTTCCTTATAGAACACTAACCAGCAGGTATTCATTTAAAAGAACTCAAGGTGACTCACATAGCTTCTCTTTTTTAACTGTTAGTTTTCCCACCACCAAAAACTAGCTTTACACCTGGCTGCTATTATCTCAAGGTAGTTTAAGAATGTGGTAAATATTATCCACATATAATTTATTAAAAGCTGAGTCAAAGAACAGGTGTTGCTATTGTAAAGATTAATTTTGCAGCTCTTCTGTTCAAACTCATAAATTATGAACCCTTGGGCCCCCTGAACACTAAATCACACACACAACATCCACATAGATTTATTAACTTGAGGGTGAAAAATGATGTGTAAACTTGCCAGCTGCTCTGCCTACAAGCACTAGCACCAGCAAGTATGCCAGGCCCCTTACTGTCTCTCCACTTTGCAACTTGGAATTGGCAGCTTCTCTCTGTCATCAGTGGCAGTTCTGTAATTTCTGTTTTAGTTTTACTCTTTTTAGTTATATTAGAAGAAACAATGACCTACTATAAAGGGTGTAGCAGTTAACTATACTACGGTTAACCACACAGTCAATGTGGGTTCACAAAAGAAAAGTACTATTTAACTAATTTGATATCCTCCTACTATAAGGTCACATGCTTAGTAGATGAAGTGAAGGCGGGGGATGCAGTTTTTCTGATTTTTCGTAAGACATTTGATACTGTCCTGCACAGCATCCTTCTGAACAAGTTGTCCAACTGTGGAATAAGCGAGTTCATGGTGCACTGAGTGAAGAACTGGCTGAAGGGCAGAACTCAACGGATTATAGTGAGTGCAGCTACATATGGCTGGCGACTGGTCATCAGGAGTGTTCTAAATGGCTCAATCCTAGGTCCAATTCTGTTCAACACATTTAAGCAGCAACCTGGATGCAGGAGTTGAATGCATCGTTAGCAAGTTGGCTGATGATACTGAACTGGGAGGTGCTGTTGACTGTCTTGAGGGTCAAGAGGCCCTGCAGAGAGATTGGAGGATTGGACAATGATTAATGGCATGAAATTTAACAAGTCCAAACGCTGGATCCTGCACCTAAGATGGAGTAATGCCAGGAACAAGTATAAACTGGGAGAGAAGTGACCGGAAACCAGCCCTGCAGAAAGGGATCTGGGGGAGCTGGTCAGCAGCAGGCTCAATATGAGTCTGCAGTGTCTTGGCAGCCAAAAGGGCAAACCACATCCTGTGGTGCATCAAACACAGCATCACCAGCTGGGCAAAAGAGGTGATCATCCTGCAATAATCAGCATTGGTGCACCTTCACTTTGAATACTGCGTGCAGTTCTGGGCCCTGCAGTTTAAGAAGAGTGAGAAAGTTCTTGAATGTGTCCAGAGGAGGGCAACAATGCTAGTGAAAGGGATGGAATGTCCTATGAGGACGAGAAAGTTGGGGCTGTTCAGCCTGGAGAAGAGAAGGCTGCGTGGAGACCTCATAGCAGCCTTCCAATATCTCAAGGGGGCCTATAGGGATGTTGGGGAGGGACTCTTCATTAGGGACTGTGGTGAGAGGACAAGGGGTAATGGGTTCAGACTTAAACAGGGGAAGTTTAGATTGGATATGAGGAAGAAATTCTTTACGTAAGGGTGGTGAGGCACTGGAATGGGTTGCCCAGGGAAGTTGTGAATGCTCCATCGCTGGTGGTGTTCAAGGCGGGGTTGGACATAGCCTTGGATGGCATGGTTTAGTGGGAGGTGTCCCTGGCCATGGCAGGGGGGTTGGAACTCGATGATCTTAAGTTCCTTTCCAACCCTAACTATTCTATGATTCTATGAATGGCTAAGGACTTTGGGTTTCCCTAATTTGGAGAGAAGGAGGCTGAGGGATGTCCTCAGTGCTCTCTACATCTGAGGAGGGGAAGTGGAGAGGGAGGTGCTGAGCTCTTCTCCATGAGATGCAGTGATAGCATGTGTAAGAATAGTTCAAAGCTGAGCCAGGGGAGGTTTAGACTGGACATTAGGAAGCATTTCCTTTCCAAGAGGGTGGTCAAATACTGAACAGGCTTCCTAAGGAGGTGATCAATGCCCCAAACCCATCAGTGTTTAAAGACACAGTTGGATAATGCCCTTAATAATATGCTTTAACTTTTGGTCAGTAACAGTGGCTTACAGCTACCTTTTCTTTTCCTTTGTTCTCGGCGCCCTCAGATTCAGCAAAAACAATTATTATTTAGGCAACAGTCGTGTCCACTAATCTGGTGGTGGAATTGAAACTTTTATCTATAAATTACTACTCTGTCACACTGGGCAGTGACAATGATCAACCAGGATTCTTGGAATCCTATAGCACAGGATCTTGGATGCTCAGAAGTCCCCACACCGTGCAATTCATGTACAGCAGCTATAAAAGAGCCATGCTGTGCATCTGATGTGTTCTGAAGCATCAGTCCCCCTGATCACGTAATAAGCACCAGCCTATGTGTGTGCAGCTTTACCAACATTTGGGTGATTGTAAATTCATTACAGAAAATATAGAGGAAAATTCACATGCGCAGAAAAGGCAGGTACCAGGCTCTCCCTTGGACCACCTAAGGTGAGATTCACCCCAAAGATAACTGACAGGTTCAGGCCCAAGTCAAATTGGACTTTACTGGCTTTGGATTAAAATCAGCTGGACACACAGAACTTCATTTTAACACCGAACTAGTGTTAAAAAAACTGGGACATGCTTTTCAGTATCTCACTGCGCAAACTGAAATTTCACATTCAAACCTCGGGCTATGTATGGACTTGTGAAACTGGTGCATGAATAGAAAACTCTTATTTTTTTTTATGTGGCACAACTTAAAAACTTATTCTCTTTATTATGAGTCATTAATCCCTTACACAGCTGTTCCATTCTGTGAAGAAATTGGCTTTTTCTTAACTCTGCATGTTTGAAGCAGCTTTAGAAGAAAGCATTAAGTTTACTAAACATGCTGATTGAATCATCTGTTCTTTTCAAGTACATTACCTAAAATGTGTTAGGATATGGTTTGCATATTCACACTTGCAGATCCCAAAAACTGCTGTGAATTAAAAAAGAAAATGCAAAACATGCAGTATTTTCAGCAAGATCATTTACAGGTACCTCGTAGGCAGACAGAACTTGCTACAGTTTGAATGTATTGCAATTTAGAGCATTTTTCTTGTTGTTACTTGTTCTGTCATTTACGTTATGATCCTTCCGACCTTTGCTTTCATGATTAGACAGCTGCTTCAAAGAATGTAGGATATTAAGGATTACTTGTGTGATTAAGAAAATTTTTTTTCCATACAGAAGAATTCAAAGGAATGCAGGCAAAATAGAGGTAATGCAGCCAGAGGCCTGAGGAGGAAGGCTCTACTTTTCAGAGCTACTGAGGCTTTTTTGATGCATTTATTTTTGCTGGTCAATACAGATTTACTAAACAGAGCATCTATTTCAATTTCATGCTACTTCACTTGATCAGCTACTCTAACACATTAGGACAAATTGTTTCACTTAGCTAAGTAAACTGTGATCATTTTGTCATTGTTCAGTGATTGTAGGAAAGCTTATGTAAATCAATCCCCTGAAGTTCAGTCCTTAAACAAATGAGTAATTGGTACTTAGAAGAAAAGCTCCTGTGAGCAGGCATGACATCTTCACAGGATTTGAAGATATGAAAAAGAAAATTTAAAATTTTGAGGGTTTTTGACGTATCATCTGGTCCTAACAAATATACTTACATTTGTCTTGGTCAGCTTCCACTCCTTCGCTGTCTGTGTCACTCGGTAATATCCAGGGTTGATGAGCAAGCTGAAGCTGTTGTAAGAATTCATCCTGCCACAAACAGATCTATTTTAGATAAAATGACAGAGAATGGTTCTACGTAAATGTAGATTGTAGCAAACACTCTAACCTCAATTAAATAGAGACGATAAAGCCTTTAATAAAAAATATCTTGCCATAAAATAAAAGCAGAATGTAGAGGATATGCAGGCTCCTTAGATTTATTTTTTTTTTTAGGTTTCTTACTTATTTATCTATTCTGAAAAAAGACACAAAGGTCTCTTTAGCTGTTTATCTGCTATAGCCACAGATATATACCTATTCATCTTCAGAAATGCAGTGACAGAGCAAAATCTTAATATAGATATTAAATCTGTCCCTGCAGTTTTTGGACTACACCTAGGAATGTCCTGCACAATTTGCTTAAGCAAGGCTTTGATTTGTCAGAACTTTCACTGTTTCCAATCAAGTAAGAACAAGGACCTGAAACTTGATTTAGAACCTATGGCTTTATTGGAGAAGGAGAAAACCTAGGAAGGAAAAATGCTACGGAAACTTTTGTCTCTAAGATACCATGAAACTCTAAGCATCAAAATATAAATGTTTTACAGAGTTAAGAATCCATATGCAGCTGAATATATTCTTTCAAAAAAGTTTTACAATTGCCTCTTTTTTACAGAATGTATATACATATGTATATAAAAATATTTTTCCATACACACACATATGCATGTGAGCACACACAGACAGACTTATAAAGTACTTTGACAGGTTCCTTTGCAATATCCAGGGTGAGAGATGAGACTGGAATGCATTTTATTTTCAAAAGCAGTTCAAACATGCAAGTCTGGTCTCTAAAAGAGAACTTAAACATTGCCCAGGTATCATAAAATTACTGGCCAGATTCTTGTAAGTATTTGAAAACAAACAAGGGTAATAGCCCTGTCTTCTTTTACACTAGCTAAAAACCAGAATCTACATGTTCTAAGTTAAAATGTATTGCACAGTACTATAGCATAATTTTCATTGTCAGGCTATCATCTGGTTTATAAACAGAAACCATGCTTGTTTAAAACAGTTATTGGAGACTAAAGGCTGTTCAATCAAAATCTAACTCATTGGTAGTAAATTACTGATTCTATTAGTAACCTGTGAAAAAACCCACAAAGACTGCTGCCATGGTGTAACACTAAACCCAGGGAGGAGTTCCAGGCCTTAACACCAGAATTGCCATTTCACCTGTGTCCAGTGTTCAGGAAGGTTGCTGACCATAGCACCGAATTGGGTGAAGCGTTTTGCTTTATAGAACAGGATTTTTGCAGTAGGAGAGAGTGGCTCTCAACACTGATCAGCATACTTTTTAATCTTACAAAAACACAGAGCAAAGAACTGAGTCAGGCAGCAGATCTGACCACAAAGAGAGTCCTCATCACATCATGTTCTGTACCCCAGTAAGTAGGAGAAATCTGCTAATCAATGATATATTAAAATTACCTGAAATTTTCCACCGTTAACAATGACAGATCAATAAAGATTGCTGAATACCACTTTAAACTATTTGGATAAATAAAGTGATTGTAAAATTCCATGTGTTCAGTAAATGATATGGCAAACAAGGGAGTCAGAAGTATTTTCATCTCAACAGCTATTGATAACTATCACACAATTGTACCACTTTAATGGAATCCATCCTAAAGAGATAAGCAGGATTCAACATTCCTTTGTCAATTTATGCAAAACACCAAAGGATAAGGTAATGCATAGAAGTATTTCTGCCAAAGGATTTGGAACCCTGATTTATTAGTTTTATAGAGATAATAAAACTATTTCTCTAGGTAGCGTTTCTTTGCTATAATTCCATTCAGTCTTGAACAGAGCAGATAATAAAACACATCTGTTAGAACTCTGCAATATTATGTCTGCCAAGAGGCAGAAACTTGTCCACAAAATCACAATCATTTTAAGACTTGAGCATTAAAAACCCCCTACACATTCTTAACAGCTGATATGTTAAGTACCTGCCAAATTACTTGAGATTTGTACTAAAACAAGATTAAACCACCCTGAGTTATAGCATGAACTTTACTAAAACTGAAGGACAACTCTGAATTGTATTTAGCAGTAACATTTTTGTATTTTAGACTTATTATGTTAGTGTGAAACACATTAAAAATTAGGAAACATAAGGCATTGAGAGATACTTTAAAATTCTTGGTAAATAAAAAAGTGACAGCATACTGTGCAAACCCATGCAGATTCTGAAATCTTTCATTCAAGCTCTTTATGGTAAAACGTGCTCCTCATAGCCAGCAATGACATCCTTTTCAACTGACTTATTCTCATCAGATATGTATCAAATTTGTACTGGTTAATTCCATTACCACTACCTAAGAGTAAGGAAGCAGAATTATTTGCAAAATCTTATCATAGAATCTTCTCTAGAATTGGTGAGACAATCACAGTGCTTTCACATCTAGTGGAAATTCCCAGTCCACATCATAAGGCTAAGAAGAATAAAGACAATTTCCCTTTTTTTATTTTTACTTGTTTTAAATGGGAAGAGGATACAAAACCTACAACGAGAGTTGCAAAATCATTTACGGTATCAGCCTCGAGTTTTACACGCTTGTGATCTGGCAAAGTGCAAAGTAAGAACTTCATTGTCCTTCGCCTATCCCAGGCCACCTCTGACTTTTTAAAATTTGTCTCCATGGTCAGAGAGAAACTGTGACACAAGAAAATGAAATCGCATGGCCACAAATAGGGGACGCCTCTAACATAGCAAAAAATGTCACTGGACAGAGATATTTCTTTGTATGTTCTGTCTAAACCCACTTCTCTAACTGACCAGAAATTTCAGTGGGCAATGATAGCTTAAAACAGCTCCTAGAGCTTCTAGTATAACACTCCAAAGATGAGGCTGGGAGCAGCAGATTGGCCAGACCTCCATCAGCTACTTTCTGACATCTGAGGACCTTTACACCTTGGCAGAGGAAGGTCTTTCATATGAATGTGTCATATTAGCAGTTTTCCCCTTGGAAGCAGAGCTAGTCCCAAGATGAGTTTCCATTAAGTCAAAGGTCACATGTGCTTGTCAGGAAACGATAAATAGGGTTTGAGCTGGGTCACTAGCAGCCACCATACTATTGTACCCAGTGAGCAAAAGGAAATAAAAGAATTTGTCACAGAGGATAAGACTCTGCATAGAAATGATGAGATTTAACACCAGCTTTACAGTAGGCTTGTTGGATGAAATTGGACATGCTATTCTAACTGTAAACCAAGGTAATACTATTGTAATATTGCTCTTTTTTTAAAGTTCTCAAGACATAAATATACACATATAAAAGTATAACAGGACACTTACTATAAGAGCTATTAGCAAAGCTTGGGATTTGGCAAACAGAAGTAATAAATCACAGCAAATTGAACGAGAGTCATTGTTAATGTTACTATAACTACAGAAAGGCTGTGGAAGAAAGCATTTTTAATTGGCTGCCTTGTTACAGGAAAGATCAGAAGTGATGGACGGACTGGATGTCCTTTGGTGTAGATGCAGTGCTCATTACACGGCACCTTCAGGAGCTTATACAATAATTTTAGTTGGCATCATATGACTATGGATCAGTCAAGAGCGGGGCTGCTTAAAAAGAAAGAAAAATAGGAGTGAAGTATCTTGCAGGAAACAATGAAACTGTTCATTTCTTTAGAACATTTTAAGTTTAAAATGAATTTCAATTTTCATTTTCTGGTACATAAGAAAAATTCCAACACACGAACACACACTCAAAACAGGAGACAAAGGGGTTCAGTTTGTCAAAAAATAAATTTGTTACAATTACGTATTTTTTTTCCATGGAAAACTTCGGGTTTGAAAATGTGTCAACTGCCAGTGAAGATACTTTCAACAGAACTGCAGTCACCTTCAGTCCTCATGTCTTTAAGTTGGATATCCAGTTCTAGGTGAAGAAGTAGCTTGAGAGATGGGATTAGTGCACTGCCATTCAAACACCAACATGAGGACTTTTTTTCCCCACGAAATTTAAGTCAGATTTCCTCCACATATTCTTCAGTTTTAGTTATCTGTGCCTCATTTCCTTCCTTTCATACTAAGTAATGGTGGCCATGTACTTAATTGCAAGATTATACCAAGTACCAAATCTCTAATTTTCCTATAAGCATCTCTAAGCAGTATTACTAGAAACAACATCTTTTAAACTTTTTAAGAAATCATTAGACTGATACTACATTGGTTCAAGTGTTATACCCAACAGAATTTAAGAACAAATTATATATCTTAGAAACAATTACCTAAAAGTGTGATATTTTTTTAAGTCTTGGAACAAACTCTCCAGGCTTTGACAAATGGATTACAAAGACATTGGTAGTAAATGGTGGGAACCAACTTAATCCACCATGAAAAAATAAGCAATCTACACATATATGTCCTTCTCAAGTCAGTACAGAAGGACTGGCATTTCCTGAGAAGAAACTCACCTTTGTAAGGCATGTAGCTAAGACAGACAGAAGGGCTATTCATTCACAGGTGCTTTTCTTTACACTGCCTACATGCTGAAGATATCTTTAAGGCAGCTACAGTTAGCAGAGGAGAATCCCACGCAAAATTGACAAGGTATTTTAACTTTCTGTCTTGTTTTAAAGACTAATCCTGTAAAAGTGATTAATATGGGACAGGAAGTTTTTATGCTCTCTGAATCAGCCTAGTTAACATGCACTCAGTACTATACCGTGATTCCATGATACTGGACATTTTCTCATTGCACTTCAGTTTTATGTTTCAGAAAATTTGTTCACTCAGCAATGCCTAACTAATCATTCCAATGTGTCCAAAAAGTGACAGAAAAAAGAAAAACAAGGAAATATAATGCACTGCCAGTGCTGCAGGAAAAAAATACCCTGGAATCATAAAGTTGAGATAAGGTTGTAATATTCCAGAGGTAAGCACTTCTTAGAAACTGTAAGGCTAATAAAACCACTATACATTGTACAGGCAAAACCCTACAGAACTCATGGAAGATTTGAGGGGCATAAGTGTTTCAGTACGATTCCTATAATAACCCTGACATTCTCTAATCTGTACCTCTCAAAGATGAGCAGCATTTCCTTACTAATTTTCTCTTTATATTTCAAGTTCTTTTCAGAGTAGTAAGTTACATTAGGTATACCAATGTTACTTCAACATAAAACATAACCTAGTCTTCACGTTCTAACAGCTTCTAAACATAGCAAAAACATTAAATTGAAAATCTTACTTCTGATAAACTGCTTCTCTGAGTAGTGACAGTTCCAACAGTGTCTCCACTCATTTGCACTGAAAGCCCTGAAGCAGTGCTGAGGGTCCTCCCCATTTGGCTCTTAGATGTCAAAGATCTGCTTCTTTGCATACTAATGATGCCTTCCCTATTTCCTTGGTTGCTAGGGGTAAGAGGCCGTGACAGTAAGCTATTTGGGGTCACAGGCCTGCTCCCTGGAGTTGATGGCCTGTTGGTTTGTGTACCAGGTGTTGGAGGTCTGCTGTTTGCAACACTGGAGACCTGTGTTCTGCTGTTAGTGGGCAGTGGTGGTGATTTGTTTCCTTGGAGCTGAATGCTCTTCCCCATCTGAGTTGGCACCTGAGGCCTTGGATTTTGGCCTTGTGTAGCTTGAAGATTGCCTTGATGGTCAGATGTAACTAAACTATGATGTTGGATACTAGGGCTTCTTGAGAGTCTTGCTTCTTCCCACAGTGCTAGGTCCTTCTCAATATCTGTGGACACACACAAAAACAAAAAAGAAAATAATGAAATTAACTTTCTGTTTCTCTCTGATTTAAAATCTGCATTGATTTTCTCCAATGTAAGTGACAATCTGAAGTTGTGCATAGAAATTCTGTTCATCCTTAAAATATAAGACATTAGAATAGTTCAAATGTTTAACAAGCATTCGCTCGAAGTTTATTTATATTCCATTTATTACAAACACAGCTATCCATCAGAAACAAAACATTACCACTAAATTGAACATCAATACAACCTATAAAAATCCCTCTCATACCCTCAAAGTTCTCTCTCTGTGGCTTTTGCACAGTTTCTCTCTGCAGTGTTTGCTGGTTCTCATTAGTAACAAACCAAGACAAAGCAGTGAGCTAAATTTGCCATCCTCAGCTGCAGTGAAGAGCAATCCAAAACTGGTTCCAGGCAAGACTTTTGCTTCTGCCCTTGCTGTCTATTGCCCAACCACAACTCTGGGGGAAATAACCCCCTGAACTCTTCCAAGTCTGGATCTGTGATCCCATTTGAATCTGAGTTTTGTGCTCGGGCTTGCAGTCAGTGCCACAGCAGATGGAACATTCAGAATCCAAGGAGAAAAGTTACAGACCATTTGAAGGTCCAGTCCTTACCCCTCACACAGCCATAAGGAATAAAATCTATTTCAAAACAGAACAGATCAGGCTTAGTGATAAAAAGTGTCTTCTGAATTTCATTTTAATCATAATAATGCTTCTAATTAATTCAGATTATATCCAATTAATCAGATGTAATACTTACAATCCAATTAAATCAGATACATCCAACAGTTAGGTGAAGGAAGTTGGAATTCAGGTTACCGTTGCTAACACACTGAAAGTCCTCACAAATAAAAATGTCAAACTTAAGGAACAGTTTACTCAAGTTCATTTTATCTTAACACAATTGCTATCAATTTTCACTCTCACTGGCATGTACTTTACTGTAACTTGTTTTTGATAGGAACAGTTGGTTATTGTAAGAAAAGCAATAACATTTCCCATTAAACTGTAAAGCCACAGTCACAGAAGCTGTAAATCAGCCAGCCTCTGCTGATTTAAATACCTGGTATGTGAATTTATATAAAATACATTTCCTTTTTATTTTGATAACAATAATTTCAGGTTCTAAAAGTCCTAAAAGAAGCAGGTTTAAATTGCATGTTGGAAAATCAGATTTTCCTTCACTTGTGTTTACCAGTAGGTATAAAAAGAATGCTGTAAGTAAAATTAACAGCAACTTATTTTTTATAATTTTTATTATAGAAATTATAATGTATTTGTTATCATAAATAACAATCACATTATTTATTATTATTATTCATCATTATATCATTATATAACATTATAGATCATTGTATAATGAATGAAATAATAATTTGATATTATAAAATCATAAATATAATGGTTATTACAATAACATCTTTAAAACAGGAAAATAAGCTACGTCAATTTCACATTAGCAGTCTAATACAAGATATTCTGCACATTTCAATTGCTATCACTAGAAAAGCTGGTAAAACTGAAACAGTTGCGAAAGCCTCAGATAAAAGTGTCTTTAACTCTTTAAAGATTAAGTGCTTTGCTGCCAGCAAATTTCAGAAGGCAGTCATTGTTTATAGCACATAGTTAAGAACATTTCTAATTGCTACCTTGCTGACCTCTTAAAATTATTTCCATTTTGAAATAATTATGTCTTGAAGTACTCCTCCATTATGCTTTTAAAAAAATCAATACACATCACTTTGGAACTTGTAAGATGTCTGGCAAATATTCAAGGGCCAATAATGTACAATATTGGTTACCTGATTTAAACCAAATGAGGAATATGTTAATTTAAATATTCAGCTTAGCCTATCTCTTTCCAAAATGACAGACCTTTAACTTTCTCATGATGATTCAGTATGCTAAGAAATTATCTGAATATTGAATGACTTCATAAGAGTTAAATAAACATTTTATTTTGGCTCATGTTTTCTTTATTCCATATAGTAATCAAGCCTGAAGATAAACCAATTATCCTAATCATTTCTCCACATATAATGAACATGTTTTCATTGCATAATTATTCAATTTTATTTAGCACACATCCTCTATTTGATTTTGCTTCAGTATCAGCTTTTCAACCAGAAAGAATACCTTTACAGTATTATCTGATCCACAGTAAATACCAGAATTGAATTACAACTTAGGATTTCTTAAATTCCTTGTTAATGTGATTTAAAGGAAAACAAAATGCAGACAAGAGAGCAACACACATGTATTTTACTTTCATATCAGGAATACCAGTATAAGGAGGGGATGCATAATGTACCTCTAAACTGTTTATGCATTTAACAGTTCTTCTTGTGATAAAATATATTCCAGAATTATCCAATGACCACAGAATCAGTACAACAAAACAAACTGCAAGATACTGGAATTAACTACCAAAAAAATATATCATCATCTTGTGTGTGATATAAAGCAGCCACAGCAACATAGGAGACTCAATCTTAGACAAGAGTATTAGAAGCCATATGTAGAGAAGGAAAAGAAAACTAATTGCTTCAATACCTGACTTTGTAAAAGTACTGCTTTCAAATATTGAGGTACTGAGGCTGTTGCTGGCAGTAGGTGCTAGTCCCCAATTTAGGCACAGGCACCAAATTGTTCCTTATGTTAGGAATGAATTTTATCCAGCATGTACATCTTAAGAGAAAGCCAGGCTCCTTAAGAAGATGTATCTGAGGCAGGAGACTAGACTTCATCATTACACAGGTAATACAAATCATAATTCAGGCACCTAAATGCCTGGACAGGCAGTCATTTAGGTAGAATTAATAGGTTCCAGTGCACTTGGTAAGAGAACTTAAACAGGAGACTTGCTGATATGAGAGACACTTGAACTTTTGCAAATGTATGAGACAAATATGGTTAAGCAAAACCATGGCATTATTATCTGAGGTCTTCTGAGCTGATTTTTTATGAAATTTATGTTATGCTTGTCTGTGAGAAGAATAATTGTCTTAAGCAGCACTGGTGCTATAATAGGACATGAATTATTAGGAATAAAAGAGTCCAATGTCTATTAACTGCGCTGTTTTATTGTAAACTTCTCAGGCAGACAAAAATTACTGAATGGTAGAACAACTGAACCCCATGTTACAGCATTACTGAAATAGCGTGCCCAAAGTCAACAACAACAGCAGCATTGATGTGAGACAGAAGACCTTGTAGGTCACAAAACAACAGGCTGAATTGCAGAGACTAAGTGAATGTAGCTAGTTAGCTTATGGTCAATTAAGTATTTAAAATTCCATATTCTGTTGAATATGGTAGCTATTACTGTCAGCTATGTCAAGGGAGATCTAAAGGAACGGCATCTTTCAGAATATACTGCATACAAGAACAACCATGGAAATGTGACCAGTTAGGACATAAATAAAGTACGGAGTTCTTCATCAGACCTGAGTGACAACCACAGCAACACAAAGGAAGGTAAAAGCTACTTCAGTGGCAGAGGCCCCTGTGGTACTTAGGTCCCTGCTATACCACAGAAACATGATGACCACAGCTTGGCCTGCTGGTTTCCCAGTTCTCACTAGGTCTTCCTGGAAGTTTCACCTTGGAGACAGGGACCATGGATTTCAATCTAGTTTGGCAGTGACTGTGTCTTTAATAGTAACAGTGACTTGAACCAGTCAAAAAAGACCTGTTTCTGTTGTCAGAAACAAAAAAGGTCTAAAAATACCTGCATCTGCAGACAGAATAAATTTTAGTTGTTGTTCCACTACAAGGAAATTTTTTTTCTAAAGATCTTCCTTAATTGTGTCCACAGATTTGTCTTCTGCTTTGACTTCAGCTCCAGCAGCCCCTGGGCAGAAGTACAACAGCTGTACCTCTCCCTAAAGAGGATAACTCTCAAGCCTTTCGCTCCAGTACTATTGGTAGGATTAATGTCCAAAGTCTTTTAGAAAATCACACTGAAATTGGTAAGTTCTCTGCCTCACTCTCTAAGTGACATGAATTTAGATTCAGGTCAGATAAAGTTAATTTCTCCCTCCACCTTACATATACTGTCTTCATATTCCAGTTCTGGTTTACTTTTCATAGACTTGGTCTACAAAACCCAGATTTCACCATGCAACTGTAGTCATTTAAGACCAGCTGGTAACTCAGAATCACACAGCTTTTTGCTCACCCCTCCTTTCCCACACCCCCTCTGGGTGGGATGGGGAGGAGAACTGGAAGAATGTAAACCTCATGGGTTGAGATAAGAACAGGCCAATAACTGAAGTATAAAAATACTACTACTAATAATAATGATAATGGTAAGAGAAATAACAAGGGGAGAGAATATAAAACTAAAATAGGAAAGGGGAAAAACAATAAACACAAGTGACACACAATGCAATTGCTCACCACCCATTGACGGATACCCAGTCCAACCCAAGCAGTGATCTGGGCCTTCCGGGTAACTCTCCCTCAATCTCTATACTGGGCATGGAGTACCCCTTTCGCTAGTTAGGGTCAGATGTCCTGCCTTTGCTTCCTCTCAACTTGTGCCCCTCATCACTGGCAGTGCATGACAGACTGAAAAGTCCTTGATGGGGATAAGTGCTGCTCAGCAACAACTAAAACATTGGTGTGTTACCAGCACTGTTCTCAGACTAAAGCCAAACAAGCACTGCACCAGCTACTAGAAAAGAGAAAAATAACTGCTGCAGCTGAAACCAGAACAATGACAAACAGCCTGCACAATATAGAACCTCAAAACTAAAGCTGAAGATAGCAAATATTGATTACAAATAACAAAAAAATGCAACATATCCTAGGATATCCCTCCATTTTTACAGAGCTCTGAAACATATTTTCACAAAAGAAAAAAAAAAGGGGGGGGGGTTGTTTGACCTTTCAGAAATGGTTGCCCCATCAAAGATGTTGCAGATGTTCCCCTGCACGCAAGTTAACAGACTTCACTTAGCCAGAAGTCTCATGAACAAGGTAAGCTTTCAATGCAAAGCAATCTGTTCTCAAGCTAAAGGTTCATTGCAGCCTTTTTGAAAGGTTACTTAACTGTAGGTAAAGCATCTTCTTTATTACGTAAGTCTTGGTGAAATGTGAAAACAAATAAATAGGTGTAGTACTGAGCTGTCAGACTGCAGTATATTTAACACAGCTTAATTACTGTTTAATTACTGTATTTACTGTAATTACAGCAAAGATCATTATATCTACAAACATAACAATAACTGTGCTCTTTCTCCTCAATAAAAAAAAAAAAAAATTAAAGTTTTTATCTGTTTTCCTCAACATGAGAGACAGATCATAGAATCATAGGATAGTTAGGGTTGGAAAGGACCTTAAGATCATCTAGTTCCAACCCCCCTGACATGGGCGGAGACACCTCACACTAAACCATGCCACCCAAGGCTATGTCCAACCCCACCTTGAACGCCACCAGGGATGAAGCATTCACAACTTCCCTGGGCAACCCATTCCAGGGCCTCACCACCCTTACAGTAAAGAATTTTTTCCTCATAGCCAATCTAAACTTCTGTTTAAGTTTGAACCCGTTACCCCTTGTCCTATCACTACAGTCCCTAATGAAGAGTCCCCTCCCAGCATCCCTATAGGCCCCCTTCAGATAATGGAAGGCTGCTATGAGGTCTCCACGCAGCCTCTCTTCTCCAGGCTGAACAGCCCCAACTTTCTCAGTCTATCTTCATACGGGAGGTGCTCCAGTCCCCTCATCATCCTCGTGGCCTTCCTTTGGGCTCGTTCCAACAGTTCCATGTCCTTTTTATGTTGAGGACACCAGAACTGCACACAATACTCCAAGTGAGGTCTCACAAGAGCAGAGTAGAGGGGCAGGATCACCTCCCTCGACCTGCTCATTTTTTTCTTCATCTATAATACTAGCAAAGCTAGCTGGCTGAGTACTGCTAGGTGTTTTACAATACGTTGCTACCATACATACCAGCTAGGTGTTTTTCCATAGTCTGAAGTTCTTTTGCTGCTAAGGAGTCCTTTAAGAGTTTCTGCCTTGGGGAACCCCCTGGTCGGACACCCATGGCATCCAGAGTCCAAACTGTATGAGACTTAAACAGAGAAAAGGAAAAGGGAACACTTTTAATCTAGTTTCTCATTTACATGTGAAGAAATAAAAGAAAAAAAAAGTTTTGTCTTTTTTTTTTTAAGAGTGAATCTGGTGCTTTTTATGTAGAATACATAACATCTTATGCAAAATATTACAAAATATCATGTCTTACCTTAAATAACATAAATCAGAGGCATTACTTAAAATCAACAGTTCTAAAAGTAATTCAAATATATACCTTTACACAAGCTCTTGTTCCATGCTGAGACATCATAACTGGGCAAATTTTTCAATGATTTACATTCTGTGCAGTTCCAGTTACTTTGTGGGGGTTGCACTTACTTTAAATTACCATAACATTTGGCACCATATCTCTGCAAAGCAGCACTTCTGGGAATATCACAGAATTTTCTAATCAAAATTGCCAGTGCTTTTTTATCACTGCAAGAAGTATCCCTTTCAGGAACAGCAAGTAAATCATCCAGGTGACACAGCAGTTTGGAAGGGATGCCAGCAAACAGACCACCTCCCCAGACACTTCACTATTGGATGCTGTGGTATTCAAAATTATCTGCATTTTCTGGAATCCACTCAATACAGTTTCAGGAAATTATTTTAAAATATACTATGACATAAACTTAATAACTTTTTTTTAATGCTTGAGATAGATACACAAAAAATATATGACTGAGTATGCAAGACTTGGTCATAAAAACAACAAGCAAAAACATTAACTAAAGCATTTTTAACAGCCTATCTGAAATAAATTGTACAATATTACCTCACCAAAGCATTTCATCAATAGCCTAATGGGTTTTGTTGATTTCCTGAAGACGCAAGGTTTATGCAATGGTCTCACTGTCATTCATCTCTTTCTGATCTTTTAATCTTTCAGTAAATATCAAACAAATTTAGAGAGGGGGCATGGATTCAAAGACATTAAGCTGACATAATTTCAGGGAGAAGAATGATTGAGCAGAGGAGGGAGACCCAAACTGGTGACCCTGATCACAGAAGGCATACAGGGCTCTGCTGCTCCACAGCGTGTCAGGCTGGAATTGTATCACCTGCAGACATGTGGGCTGCTGCTGATAGCTTCTGCACAAGGTGGTACTTTAAAAGGATTAATCCTTTTGAATGTACAATTTCATGCACAAGCACAGTTCTGATGAAATATGGAATAAAAACTAGCCAGTGATCTATGGTAATAACTGAAGACTAAAGTGATCTTCTAATATTCTTCAGTTGGATTATTCAAGTTTACCATACGGAAATTACTGCAGATTTTCATTAACTCCCTAACCTCCTAAAAACACAGGGTTTTAAATGTTAGCCTGATGAAAGGGTTACAGTCTCCATGTTATATTTTCTGGAAATGAAATAGAGTTAACTTTCTTTTCTACAAACTTCTACTGTTTCTTACACTCTGCTTTTCCCTCTAATGTACTTCTTTCCTTTATGCACAGTAATTGTGTAAAACACACACAACTAAGATGACTAAGTAAAGGCAGCTGTCTACTGCCTGTAGTAGATTCAAAGATAAATGGAGAAAAATTATTTAACTGTAGTCATCATTATAG
Organism: Amazona ochrocephala; assembly: GCA_039720435.1. Taxonomy (NCBI): domain Eukaryota; kingdom Metazoa; phylum Chordata; class Aves; order Psittaciformes; family Psittacidae; genus Amazona; species Amazona ochrocephala. The sequence goes on from CM077876.1 coordinate 36,479,215, forward strand.
TGCTCCAGATGTTTATAAAAACCTATGTAATGTTTAAATTAAATCACTTCCAATTAGGAGACTCCAAATCACAAAGATCATCAAACATCAGCAGTACCTTTGTATGTTTCAATACAGGTTTTAAAATCTTATGTAAGTGCATGTAGGACACACAGATACGCCTGTGCGTAAGTACATACAGGCACACAAAGGCAGGAACGTATATGCATTTAATAAATAATTGTGCCTGACTTCATTGTGTAACCCACAGCTACAAAGACATATCGAGTTTGTGTTCAGTTCTGTATCTAAGACAGATATTCTTTCTAGGAATAAATATTAATCTTGTGTATGTTTTAAAACAAATACATTTGCACATATTCACTACCTATGGTTATATATTCAAACTCCCTTTCAGATGTACAGTTCCAACATCCTGTGAAATTAATGAGGCAACTTTGGATTACTTTTTTCCTCAAATTTTGTAACTCCTCCTGTGCATTTTTCTGTTTTATTTTCTATTTTTCAAAGGCTTATGGCATTTTGTCAGGCAATAGCTTCACAAAAGACCAGAACAGTAGTGTAATACTAGTTATGGAAAATTGAATATTTAATATCAGCAATTAAATTTCATGACGTTATGCGCTTATAATTATGCCTTCTAATTAAACACTCATTTTACAGAAAATAATGATGCTCAGGGGAAAAAAAAAAGGTACAAGAATTTATTAGGACATTAAAACCATAGTGTAACCATTCTTCATTCCTTCTCTGAAGCTAGATATTTCAGGGCTATAACCAACAACATTTTTGGAGGTAGACTCAAGTAATTTTTTTTTCCTCTATATCTAAATAATTCTGTATATAAAAATATTTATTAACATTTTGAGACTATGAGTTCATCTAAATGAATAATGCACAAACACAGACAGATGTCCTCAGTGTGTCCAGTAGTCAATTTATGCAGCAGCCTTATTCCTAACAGACAAATACAAGCTGAAAGTAGGGGATGTTATCAAGGAGGCTTTGGAAACTTGCCAGTTCAAATGTGAGGATAAATTATTTTGTACAGCTCTAGCAGTATTCACTGGTGCCCCTTCTCTCCACTGGATGCATGGCAACAGTTCAGGTATGTCACTTAAGAGATGCAGGCTTGCAAGTCATGTATTTAAACCTTCTTATTCCACTTCACCAAAACCTATCCTTTGTCTACTGGCCAGGAATTGCAGAGATAAAACATTAATGTCAGTTAACTCAGACTTCAGTGATGACAGCAGACTGAAAAATATATATGTATGGAGAATGTCCAAACTACAGTTGCCCTGGATCGTTCATTAAGGTTTCTAAATATTAGCACAAAATTTATGGATAGCATAACAAGATTAACCAGATCTAAATATGAAGATGTTCCTGAAAGACATCCTTGTCTTTCAAACTTGTACAAACAGCTCTGGGCCCTGTCCATCACCTTCAAACTTGGAAGGTGAGGCAATGTCTCTTTGTACCAGAAAAATGTTCAAACAAAGCCCTTAGGATATATTTGTCAACTTTTAAGGTCAACTATTTCCTAAGGGGTTTTCTTGACATATCATCATAATTTCTTCACATACAATACATTCACAAATGCTATTTTTACTTAGGACACTTAGCCAAATTACTGCGAAGATAAAAAGTTACAAACAATAAAACTAAAAGTAAACTCATCACCGGTTCCCTGAACTAGAAAACACCGCCACTTACTGGGAGTGCCACAGTGGAACAGAACTACAACTAAGGATGTCATTAATAAGAATATTTCCAAGATCATTCAATCTGCAGCACAGTGTTAGCCAGTATACATTAGTATAGCTTGTACCCCTAAAAAACCCCAGTGCAGATGTGAAAGCCTTGATCCCTCTGTTGAGATGACTTGACATGGGCTATGTAACACTCACTGAGACCTAAGGAGTTCTACAGAGGTGCAACATTTCAGAATACGTAAGGCCAAGAGGAAAGCCTCCAAATTACCTACAGTATGACCTGGAAATCAAGTGCTTGTTAGAACAAAATTACTCTTTTTTGCTGACCATAAAAAGTGTTAATAAACAGCACAGCATCATATTTCTGCGTCATTTTGGCCTACTTCAGAGTAAAACCACCCAGGTACTCACATATGTGTTCATGAACACACAAAATCTCTTTTCAGGTATGGGAACAGTTCCCACTTCGTAAGAGAAGTGCTTAAAGACTGAATTGTATGATCACAATGAAATCAGGAAAAGGAGGTGAAACCCAATTAATTAGTTGTTCCTGGCAAGCTGTAAATATATGCACTGCATTTTGACTGAACTTTTTTGTCTACATAGTTTTGCTAATCAACTGCAAATTTTATTGGTAACTTCAGGAGATAATACTGTAAGAAAGACAACCATGCTTGGTTTTCTATGTATAACCTACAAATCCTTTGCAGAATAACTTAGATACCTTAAATGGACACATTTGACAGAGATTCCTCCAAATGCAAAAAAACCCACTCCCTTTATTGAACAATTTGTTTGCAAGTGTACCTTCTATTCTGACAAAACAGCTGGCAAAGACAGTTGTTATTCATGCAATGGAACTTTTTGTGTAATATTTTGTTTGAAGATTCTCCATACAATATACACTTGCTATAAGAATTCATCAAATACTTAATCTTTCAGCTTCCATAGTCTGTTCAACAACATATGGTGAGGGAGTCAACATGGGGTTTTGGTGCTGTAAAAATAATAAACCTCAGAGATCTGAAGCAATATTGGCAGCCACCTCTAATCCCCACCTACCACATTAGGGCCTGTTCTACTTGAAATGCCATGTAATTGAAATTACAAGCCTTTTGCTTCCCATGGCAGTCAGCCAGCACATTTTATGCTAAACCTTACACTAAAAAAATGGTAGTTTGAGTTAACTTACACACAATTTTTCTGTTTATAGGCAAGAAGGAAGGAGGAAATATGTGGGCAGCTGGGTATCGCATTTGTTTTAATTTCTGAAGTGTAACTAGTATAATTTTTTTCTAAGCTTCGGTCTTGTTTTGTTTACTGTTATTTGGACTAATATTTTTGAATATGTCATACCCCAAAACTAAAATTTTAGACAGGTAAAAACAAGGCACTCATTGATTTTTCTATGTTGTTGTTTTTTTGGTGTTTCTTACATCTATTATTTAAAAATTCAGAAAATTATTTCAATTTAAAATTACATTTTCAGGGATTAAATATTTTCAAATAAGAGTGTTTTTACTTCAAAAGACATCTACCCTCCTGTCTGCCTGATGAGAGGTCTTCTTGGAAGCACTGTATTCAACATTTACTGATAGCAAGAATTAAAAGATTATTTTTTTACCGTGCATTGACCCTCAAGTCATTTAATAAATTGAATTACCATTAACGAATGTTTGTGTTTATCAGAGAAAAACCATGTGCGCATTCCTTCTAGGAAAGCAATTGAAAAATTCCAAAGGAGCAGGAAAAACAGGAGAAAATTTATTTAAAACAAAACACCTTCATAAAACAATTCATTACAGTATTTTTCCCACTGTAATAAAGCGCAAAAACCCAAGCCCAATTCAGGCAGAAATGTTTTTTGCAGTTGGGCAATTTTTTTTTTCCACAGTTTCTGTTACACTTGGATTGGTTTGACTTACATGGATAATTTGCAAGGAAAAATATACCTTTTTATGTGCACAGGCAAGGCGAGTGAATGCAAATATTCACATTAAAAAACCAGTAACCATGAGTGCTGCTAGATCCAGGTGGTAAAAGAAGCAACTCAGAGGGAAAGCCCAGTCTACTCAATGTGAATTGCCCAGTGCACGTGCCCTCTTTCTTTCTGTTAGACTGTAAATTTAGTAATTTCCCCATGTACTTTACTTTACTGTACTTTACACTGTAAACATCTCAAGAAAAAGATTTGTATTTTGCTTAGTACTTTTTGTTACGTTAAATATTTGTCAGAAAAGGAGCCCTGCAGTAAACTGCGATCTCTAAGGATATTTGGAATGCTTGCTTCCACTTTCAATCCTTGCAAAACACTTGGGAAGAGTGCTGATCCCTGTTAAATGCTTCAAACTGGGTTTTGCTAGCTTTACTCCTTTATTAATTCAGTACACTCTGTTTGATATATAAAAATAGAAATAACTTCTCCATTTTTCAAATATCAACTCTCTGTGAAAAATAAAGCATATCAAAATAATCCATTAAAAAAAAGGTTAAAGAAAGGTTAATTGCACACCCTTCTAGATTCGTCAGAAACAGAACAGTAAACATATACAATGTTACAAGAAAATCATAATGTATCCATAGTATAAATTACATGAACCATGTTAGAGACATAGATGTGGCCTATCTCTTCTAAGTACCAGTGTCCAGATTGCTTTAGTCTCCACATCAAAGATTTTATATGGGGACATACACATGAGACATGAAAAAAGAACCCACATGGCTCTTTTCTAAACATCCTCATGCATAATTCTTGCTGGTTTATCCAACTATTTTTCTCAAAACACTTCTTCTTTGACTGCTGAAGCACTTTTAAGGAAAATTTGTCAAATACATGAGTACAGGGAAATTTATGATAATGATACATTTAACTAGCAACAGACTCAAATTACCCTATTGGAACGCAGTACCAATATTAAAGATGGCACACCCTGAACCAGATCAGGAATTTTCACATGTGATACATGCATTTGACTGAATGCCATGAACCACTTTGTCCAGTTTATGCAAAACGTCTGATCAACATCATAGCTGTTCTATTTTTCCCTCATCTTGTGTCTCATATAGTATCTCATATAATATCTGAAAATCACTTCAAGTCATGAAAATGTATTTTGGTACCAATTTCTGAAGTAATTTTACAGGCTCATTTCTGTTTCGAAGGATCTTCACAGCCTTCCTATGGGAAACCTCAGTTTCACCTCTATATTTTATATGTCAAGATTGTCAAAGAATGAGTCCACTGGAAGTTATTAGGGGACAATGGAATATACCTCTATTCCTTCAGAGCCCTAAAAAGAAACTAATAACAGTGGTTGAATCATTTTTTCCTTTTGAACAGAGAGAGTTGCAGACAAATATAGTGTTGGATAGCTGAATCTTATTCCGGATAACAAGTCACTTTAAAGATATAAAAGTACACAATCAGCTATGCATCATTTAAGCAAGAGTTTTAAGATACAAAATGCAGGGAAAAAAACAACCCAAAGCTGCTGAACTAACAGTTACTGGCTTATGGCTCTTTAGAAACTTAGGCAAAGGAATTTTCCAAGAGCTCAGGAAACAAGCTAGCTGCCTTTGACCTATGGAGAGGTTGTGTGGGCAGAGCAATAGCTGTAACTGCTTTTCTTGCCATCTCTTTGCAGCACTGGCAATAGCCACAATAGCCGGTGTGGCTTTCAGGGAGTCAGGCCAGGCAACTTTGCTGCCTCTGGCAGCCTGCTGCTCCAGGGAACCTCACCAGTGTCAGGAACTAGCAGAGCATATTCCACAGCATGCACACACAGAGCATATATCTAAAAATAGCCAGTCGAAGGCTGTACATTTCCGTAGCAAGATTTTGCTAATAGCATAATGATCTTTTGTTTTCCTTGCATCTTTCATTTTTTCTGTGCAATTCAATTTATTTGTTGCTAATTCCCTATGCTACATGTCTGCAGAACTGAAAAATCAAAGCTGGTAGCTGCAGGTACAAATCAATAAGGAAAACGTGGGTTCAGAAACTGCTGCAAAATTTATTACACCTCTGTTCACCAGTGTGAAGCAGAAAGGAAGTTTGACAAAGAAGCTCACAGCAATGGCAACTGAAGTTCTGCTCCATACTCCTTTTGCCCAATATCTGTAAATGCTCTGTCAGGTTCTTGCACTCCGAGATCTCAAACAGCTTTAGGAATTGATCTGGAACTCAATTACCTACCAACTGCTTTGATAACTCTGGTTAGAAATACTGTATGATCAGTATTATTAGTAGTAGTTAATCAGCTGCCTGAAAGATTGCAGGATCAGTCTGCATTACCCGTTTTTCTTTAACACTGCCCTTCTCTCCTCAGCTAACAAATACGGAGCCCTTCTTTTGACTGACTTTATCAACACTAAAGTGTGCTATAAGCCAGTCTTGCTAGGATTGAACAGGAATTAATGTGTCCTTTTACAGCTATCTGAAATTCTGCAAAACCAAACAATTACTGTCAGCTTATCTGCCTTAAAAAAAAAAGCAATCCATTCTTTAACCTATATTCAAATTACGATGCAATACAACTAGTGCAAAATTCTGATTATATTATTTTTCAAAGATTATTGTATTGCTGGTTATATTTTTGTGCAATCTGCAAACCTGCAAATGTTTTCTTAAATTTCAAAATAAAAGAACTGATGAAAACTTTCCCAAGCAGAATATTGCACTCTTTAAAAAGATACATAAATTAGCCATGTATTTTAAATAGATACCTGTCATTTATTAGCTTCCAAGCAAATGTTACCAAAAAGCTAAATTCTGATACTATAATCATATTTCATAATGAAATGTAGAGCCTGCAATATTTTGTTCTCTTATTTTGTAAAATTGAATACAATCTGGTAAAACAGATATTTGACTAACAAGAACAATCAGACATAGCATAAGATGACTGCACTTTCAAGGGAAGCTATACATGTAAGTCACACAACGTATGCTTTTATATGAGAGTATAATAATTTCTTTCAAAATATCACCCTTCCTAGAATGACAAAAAAAAGAGAACTGAAGATTCAGAAGGCTCAGGTAAATCAAGTTTTCTCCAGGATGACAGTGCTGCCACATACAACTTTTTGTCTATGCAAAAATCTATTTTCTTTTTTTATCAAACTAAACATAAAAATTACAGAATTATCTATGAGGGAAGATACTCACAGATCCTGCCACTTGAGAGGCACTCTGAAATTCATCAATATCTTCTGTAAGTGTTTCAACCCCGGGTGCTTGAGCTGTTCCAAAGAGATAGAAGTAAATCATTCTAATTAAGTAAGCATAGTCACTTTGAAAATAAAATGCCTATAAATTAACTGCTGGGAAGGTAAATGTGGCTACAGCAAATGCACAGTTTTTCAGTTGCACTTCAATGGGTTTTCATTTATGTCTGATTTTAATTTATGTCTGATTTTATGCCTGATTTTAATTTATAAGCTTAATGCAATATGGTACAGTGTCTCTAACAAACATGATTAGAATAAAAGCAAGCTTCCTTCAGCTGTCTCATATGTTGGGGTGTATTAAAACTTGATAGTGTCTGTTCTTTACACAAGTGAGTAGCAGATCTTCAGCTTTCATAAGATCAATACAATTACTTTTAATTAATTTTGTCAAACTAATTAGAATATAGTTAAAATCCTTGAAGTAAGAAGTTCTGGTCACTTTAGCCAATGTTTAAAAGCCCATACTGCCACATTTGTGAAAATAAAATATGACTTGGTGAGAAGCCTAGAATGCCTCTTTGACACATACGTAACAACTTAAAGCAAAATTTATGTACCTATGTCAGAGAAAGCAATTTCCAAGTAACATGCTATGCGGTTTCATTCTTTGCCTGACAGTCTGCTAGGCACTTGGATGCTGTTCATAAGCAGCTTAAGAAAAGAAGATGCCCTGATCTTCCCTAGTTTATGCTGTTATTACGACACTTAGCAGGGAGATCCTTACGTTTCCAGAGTGCCCTGATTTGTTAAACATCTCAGACTATACTTATTATAAGGACAGAACTATACCGAAGTACAGTAATTATGGTTTCCATATCATTGCAAAAATAAATGAAAGCAGAGGAAGAAAAATAATGATGATGCAAAGTTTTGGTCAGAGAACTGTGGGAGATGATGTCACATTTTTGTCACTGCTACATCTAGTTCTCAACCCTAATTCCCACATATTTGTATCCGTCTTAATTTTTTGCCCTGGTCATGCAGTTCCATCTGGAATAGCACTATTTGTGTTTCATACATTCATATTTCTATTGAACATCCCCAACTTAAAACAGCTCATTTACATCCAAATGCCTGTTTTGAACTTTCCACTATGCTGGCACTTTAACAGGAGAAAAAAACAACCAAACAAAAAAAGTATGTAGAAGCCTCACGGCTTGGTCTTTTCAATCCCTCCAAGCTCGAAAACTGACTGCAGGTTGACAGATGCAGATTTTCACTGGATCGATCCTGTTGCAGTGCCTATCTTTTCAGGCCTCAGCCATTCTCCCCATCTGTCTGTACAGAACAAGAGTAAGGCTTAATAGAGGTCTGATCCAAGAGACAAACCTGACAGGCTTGGAATCTACAGGGGAAGTTTGTTATGTGGTAATTCGAGCTGTTTCTTCTAACCAAAATCAAGAACCTAGCTATTAAATTCTTCCCTAAGTTCTTTCCTGTGAAGTGGTCCAATGGGAAAGTTTTGAGTGGTATAGTTTAGGTCAGTAAAAAGAAACTGCAGTTTTAAAATATCCTGTGTTCTCTGATCTTGAGACCTGATTCCCATCTCTGATTTTTACTACTTAGATCAACACAACTCTGTCCAATTCTCCAGGATTATACTAGAGGGAAATCAGTATAATGGTTAATTGGAACCAGGTCCAGATTGACAGTAGAGTCACTATAGTGCCTGATGCTGCTGATGAACTTTTACATAAGCCATTACATTGACTTTATTAGCTGGAATTGCTTTAGTAAGGTTTATTTATAAGGGCTGTTAGATCAGATGTGTTGCCAATTACTTCTGAACCTAGTTCATCTGAAATCCACAAGAGAGATGCTCCAGATCTAACTCACCAATTTCCCACAAACGCAAAAACAGATCATTATCTAAAGAAACCTACCCTTCACTTCGCTGTGCATCAGCACCTTGCCTGCATATTCTTGAACAAATGGTTTAGATCAGCACTTCTGAATGCATAGTTTTCTTTCAGTAAGGCCATTGGTACCAATAAGTAAGAGCAGAAAATAAATTCAAACAAACCTGGTAAGTGAAGCCTGTTAGTCACTGTTTAATGACATAATACATTCTTAAGAGGACAAAACAAAAAATTCAGTGCAATATGATGCATTGATTTACTTAGTGTTTTCTAATAGTATGTTTAGGAGACTCTCTTATCACCTTCTTGTACATAATATTTATTATAAATAAATATCAGATGCACAGAAAACAAGTAATATGATGCATTTATAGGAAAGATCAATAGACTGGGCAGTTGCCTGAGTTCCGTGCTTGTTTCTAGTCTATGCCTATTTGTAAAGTCCAGCTGTGATTTTTTTCAAATCAAAATGTATTACTAGCCAACATTTTAGGGAAAAAAAAAAAAGATATTTTGGAAGACTGAATATTCCTAAGAGTGCCTCTTGACAGAAAATTGGCAGTACCTCACTGCTGACCTCAGTCCTTTTGCCCTAGAGGTTTTACTATATTCTAGCTATATGACTAAGAGGTTCATGTATATTTACAGACCTGAGATAGATGTGTTTATAACAACATGAATGTCATTGCCCCACCTAACTAACTTTTAGTCCCTACATTTTATTGGAGGTAGTTCTTTAGGGAAAGTGTTCTCCATCTTCCCTATATCCATGCTGACTGCAAAGTATCCTGAAGCATAAGCTGGAGCAATCCTGTGCTCTGCACTCTGTGACCATGAAAGATACAGCTTCATTATTACACAAAATCCAGCAGCTTGTTTCACCTTCTTTAATCCTGGTGTCTCTGCCACTTAGCAAGAGCTTACTACTTTATTGAAGTTTACAGTTTCAGAAGATAGCATGGCAAAGTCGGTAGATTTCCATTTCAAGAGCAAGGGTACACAGGAACAGGGAAGGAAGGCAATGATCTGTTAAAGACAAATTGTTTCAGGAACTACGGAACATTTTACCCCTCTACTTGTTTCTGCTGCAATAATCTAATGCTTGCATGCCCCCTTACCTATGCCAAACAAGCCACCACCACCTCCTTTCCTGGGGTTTATTCCCATAACGGAAGAATTTTGCTTTCCTTTCACAGGGCTTGTGAGCAGTCACCAGTTTGGGACACTTGCTGACAATCCTCATGAAGCAGTAAGAACATCATAGTTTGAGATTCTGAATCCCCTATTAAATTTTTATAAAGTGATCAATGGGAGATGAAAGGAAAAACAAATGGCATGGCTGCATGAAGCCATGCATTCTCACAAAGCCAGTTTGAAAATATTATCTTCAAAGACATACTAGTTACTAATGCTGATATATATTGGTTTACAAATGAGGCAAGAGAAAGGAGTGAAAGCTCAGGTTGCTGTCATACCCAATAGCACACCTAATAGTACTAAATAGCAGACAGTAGGCTAATTGAAAAAAAAAATTAAAAATTTCATTAATTAATCAACAAAGCTAACTTGTCTGTGGCTGCCGAAGATGAAACTACAAATCAAATCCTCCAATTAATTGCCTGGAATTAATTGATTCTGCCCACCGGTAAGGCAATAAACTGAGCCATTAACCTTTGCGGATTCTCTGTCCAAACCTCTATTTCTTTCTGTCCGAATCTCTATTCCTCTCCGTCTCCATCCCAATGACAGCTAAGATAAAGTTAACCTTCATCAACTTAATCGTTTGTAGGAAAGCAGGTTTTGTTCTGTTCAAAAACCTGAGCAGAAATTGAAACAAGGCTCAGTGTCCTGACTGCAGATTAGCACAATGTATGAATATGTTTGTATGAGGAGAAAAAATATTCTTCAGAGGTACTGTATGAACACCTTTTAACTGTATCTTAATTCTAGTCAGTGGTGCTTGGATTGATCAGAGAAACATTTCTGATATTTAGTTTAAAAACAGGGAAGAAATTCTATAACTCTTGTTATTTTTAGTGTATATTATTTGAATCCTGTGGATGCATTTCTAGTGTCAAATTAAATATTTCAAAGACCATTCCTTGACAGAGAGGCCAACTGACAATGAATAGCCCATGTCTACACTATTAAGTTACTTTACATAAAAAACAGTGTGCTAACATACAAACTGTCTACTAAGAATGATTCCTGGCCCAAGGCAGCTCCCAAAATATGCCTAGGAATTATTCTGGCATGCTAATTGGCCATGACAAAAGCTATGTTAGGGGCTCCTCTAACAGATTTGATTGTAAATGATTGAGTTCAAATGGCAAGGAACATTGTCTGGAAGTGCTTCATCTTCTTTTACAGACTTAACCTCTATTCTCCAATTCAAGATGTTGACATTTGGGGGTTTTTTTATGAGCAGCAAATATTTATGCAACTTACCATCAGAATCTGTGACTACTGGTTCAGATGTTTGAGATACCACGAAGACATCTTCTGGCCTTTCTGCCAAATTCTCTCCTTGCAATCTAAATTGTGGAAAAACTGAATGAAAACATTTGCAATCATATTTCATAGATAAGACACAGAAGAGTGTCATCTTTGTCTATACACCCTACTCACAACAGTGTCCTATTAAAATGGTGGCTTTGCCAAAAAAGCCAACATCCATGGTTCAATCATATCATCCCACAGTGTCTAGTAACCAAAACTAGCCTTTAAAAACCAGTCAGCTGGATCCTAGCTTATATATTTTTGTAGGACTTACGTCAGCAGCCGTGGAGTTTTGGTGGCATCATGTACATATTCACTGCATTCAAAAATATTTTAACTGAACAGTTAAACAGAAAACATTTTAACTAAACAGTATTGGGTGTCCATGTCAAGGTGTTGTCAGTGGGGAGGTCTAAAGGGGTAGCCCTGGTGAGGAGAGGGGCTGCCCTATGATGGATGCACGTGGTTCCATCCAGCTCTAAAAGACCAACAGCAGGACGCAGCTGAGCCCCTTAGCCACAATAGTGGTGTCTTATGGAGAAAACATAATTAAGAAGAGCAACCAAAGCCACACAGGCAGAAGAACAGGGAACAGAAAGAGTGGGAAACGGCAGAGGGAGCACCAAGGTCAGAGGAGGAGATGCTCCACACTCCAAAGCAGATAATCCCCTGCAGACCACGGCAAGGTGCATCCCAGAGCTGATATTCACTGCAGCCTGTGGAGGATCCACACCAGAGTAGGTGGATACGTCCTGGAAGGACTGTGGTCCATGGAGAGCCCACAGTGGAGCAGATTTTTTTCCTGTAGGACTGTAGCTCATGAGGAGAGCCCACACTGGGGCTGGTAAAAAGTGTGAGGAAGAAGGAGGGGCAGAGAGAAGCTGTTATGGAATGACCACAACCTGCTGCTTCCCATCCTCCTATGCTGCTCAGGGAGTGGGGAGAAGGACCTGGAGTGAAGTTGGGCTTAGGAAAGGCAAGAGGAAAGGTGTCATTTTAATGACTGTCTTTCTGTTTCTCACTACTTAAATCTATTTTATTTGGCAATAAATTAAACTATTTTTCCCCAAGTCTAGCCTCCTTTGCCCACAACATGAACTGGTAAGCAACTTCCCTCTCTTCATCTCAACCCACAGATTTTTTCATCCTACTTTTTCCTCTCATCCTGCTGAGGGCGGCAAGTGAGCTAGTGGCTGGGTGAGGAGCTGGGCCTTAGCCAAGGTTAACCCACCACAGGGAAATACATGCAAGAATATTTCCTCCTCCTTTGTTATTTTTTAAAAGACAAACACAATAATTATGGCAGGCTTCATCTTCAGGCTTTCCCCCTGCATCAGCTGACTGCAATGCCTTTGACAGCAATGTACAATAACACTCCTTGTATTTGTTCTTTTAAATGAGCATCCCAAGAGTCCCACCATCCTTCTTCAGGCTCTTATTAATCCTTAGTACAGATCCTGCTCTGAAGAAATGGTTTGTAGCTCCTAACACAATATAACTGCCAGTTACATCAAGGTTATCTCACCTTGAATTTATTCAGATATGAAAAGAGAAATGCAATTCAATTTTGCAAAGCCCAGGAATCATAAAAATGCACTGAAGTAAAACCTTGGGGAAAGAAATAACCCATCTTTTACAAAAAAGTTCTTTTCACTTTGTATTCTCACTTTTTGCAGCTGCCTTACACTAAGTTTTGAATTAACCTTTGAAACCAAGCAGAACCCTCGTATCTGCCCTACCTATATTTCACATTTTGTGACTCTCACAGTTATCTAATATATTTGGATCTCAAGTCATCTATTTGTTTTTACCTTCTCAAACCAAGCCCCCCTAAATTACTTTATCTCCTTTTATTGCCCCTGGGAGAGTTTATTTAGGCTGGAAAGCTCAATGTATATTCACAATGACTCTTACCTGAGCAGGCATTTCCACAGTCCTCAAGGCAATGTAACTTAGAAGCTGTAAACCTTATTTTGAAAATCACTTATATGACTCCTTTATAGCTCTATACCTGGTTTGTAATGCTCTAGTTACCAATTCTTTAAAAGGCTGCTTGTCAAACAGGCTCTTCTGAAGATGCCAGCGAAACAGAAGCAAATAACTATGTACTATTATCAGAGATATTCAAAAAGGGAGGAAACGAACTGCAAATGCAATAATCATGTGGAAAAGATTTCAAAAATCACATCATTTGCCTTTGCATTAAAATTGACCAGTCCTCCTTCATTGCATACATAAATGTTTCCTGCAAGCATGAATTCAAGTTTATAAGGTTATACATGAAACAGCAGGAACCAGCAGTGATGTACTCTTCTCTGCAGCCATGTTGATAGTTTATTTGTGTTTAATTAAAAGGAAAAAAAAACACCTCTGTTTAGATTGCAGTAATTAAATATCCTCTCTAGACGTAGCAGCTGCTTCTTTTATCCCATTAGATTTTTCAAGGTTTTATAATACATTCTCATTCCGAGCTTTCGTAAATCGCAACCAGACATGAACACCTGAAATTACTCTCAGATTATTCTAGAAATTGCATATATTTAAGTGGCCCACTGCCTCATGAAAAACATGGAGAAAAAAAAAAGAATCTTTTCAATAGTCAGAAAAGCTATTTCATATGATTTCCTTTTGCAGGAGGAAATGGCTGGGTGAACTGGGTGGGTGTATGGGTGAATAAGATATTTGACATATTCGAACCTCATTTTTACATCCAGTTTTCAACTTGTTTATGTATTTCTTACACGTGGATTCATATCGGAATAGAATCATATGTGACTCAAGCAACAAAAAAGTCACAAACACTATTGCTTGCGAAAAGAATTCTGTTACTCAGACCGTTCTCATTTCTTCTTCAGCAGTAACCACATTCATAAGACAACTCCACAGTAAGACAAAAACGTAAAAATTCTTAAGCAACCGATTTGAAAGAAGCATACATCTAGAAGAGCTGCTGAATGCTTCAGAAGATCTTCATACAAAGATGCATTTTCTAATATAAATGTCTTCCAAAAGAAGTGTGTTGCACCATGCTCCAAGCATCATTAATTTTGGATGGCTTACGCTATGAGATTCACTTACCTGGTCCCTGGTACTACAAAAACATTTTCATCTCCAACACTTCTTTTTTGCAGACTAGTTCTACACAGAAGTGTAAACTACAAGGTAGACTTTGTTCTTTGTTACCAGATACCAAACAGAAATCCTTTTAGCTAAAAAAGGTAAAATGATGAGCAAAATGTTATGTTGGAACTTTTCATCCACTGCTTTGGAAAAGGTGATTATATAAAGAGGAATGTATATGAGATCACATCCTTATTTGCAAATCAATCTAAAAAGTCAAGCTTTTCCAAACTGGAAAACCTGATACCAGATAGCCAACATGTTTTTTTCTACATACATTCTGTTTATAGTGTGAACTCTTGATGAGAGGCCATTGTTTCAGTTACATTCAATCAGCCACGTGCTGGAGCTTCAACAGCTACAAACAGCCTCTGGGCAAATACTTTAATTTCCTTTGACTCAAAAATGCATTCTCTAGGAACTGATTCAACAAAGCTGCTAAGAACTTCAGGACCAAAGACATTCTGAATAAGTTCTATAGGATGGTTGCAGCAGCATTATACCAGGTCTATGACTACAAACAGGCTTATTTGTGTGTGAAACACAGTAACACTGCCAGTATCACTCGGCAAATATGATACTATGAATATGCAAAAAGAGGACAAAAGAAGTTCATCTACATTCCTTGAATAAGTCACAGCATAATAAAATCCTATATTGCTTCATCAAAGAAAGGAAACAGAAAAAAGAAAAAATAGAGTCAAGATTGAAATTATGGATTTTTGTTTTTCACCCATTACTTTGAAAAGGACTTCTCACACTCTTAAAAAATCTGTGAGCACGCACAGTATTATCTAAGAAATGGCAGTGACTAAAGTCAGCAAAATGAAAACACGTTGATTCCTTTAGGATTCAGATTAGGAAAACATTTCCTCTTGACTTAACATCTGACAAAGCAGTGTTTTCTACAGAAGTTTAATATTTATCACCTTACCAATGATTTTATATTATTTCCATGTAAGTTGCCTTTATCTACTATGTTAATTATTCTATTAGTGCTGGTGCGGTATTTAAAATTTGTGGACACATTTAGCTTGAGCAAAATGGACTTTTAAGAGGTAAAACAAACTCCTGCTTTGAGCACAAGTATGGGTATGTCTATACTTGAGTGTATACATGACTGCAAGTACAGACACAGGACAAATTCCTGTTGAAGAACTCTAACGCACTAAATGTAGATACACACTATGATTGCCCTCTATGTCAACACTTGTCTTCTGATATTCTTAAAATTAGCAGTAAATAAAATTAAAGCAAACTCTGTGTTATAGCAGAATACTATAATAATAATAGCAATAACAGTAAAAATAAAGTTCACTGGTGAATATCATTCTCACAACATTAATGGATAAGAAGAAAAAAAAAAGCTTACTTCCAAGGACCAGATCAGATTCATAAAACCACAAGCATAGGTACTTTCTAACATCAGGGCCTAATGAGAAGGAATAAAGTTCCTGAAAACAAAGACATGGAAATGTTTCCGATACCCAGTACTGAAATATATGTTCATTAGTACTTGTTCTTTGTGTAGACTACTAATTCAATGTATGCGCATTACAAATTGCCATGTACCAGTATATAGCAGAGTGCTTTAGGAATTTTTTGTGTACAATGAAATATTAAGTAGGAGAGGAGATCCACCTTCAGAGAATGGTGATTGCTCACTCACAGAAAAATTTGCATTGTATTAATACTATTCTGACAAGCTCTTACAGAAAAATGCCATTTAAATAACAAAATTTCCATTCTATTCCTCCTAAAAATGAACGACAAAAAAAAATCCAATCAGGGTAGGGGTTATCATTTTTGGATAAACTCTCCTTTAATCCCCAAATATACAATGACAGGCAAGAGTGACGGAATTACTGTGTATGTGGCTAGCTTTCAAATTCTGGTACATGACTACGTATGGGACTTCTTTTTAAACATAGCAATCTAAAGCTGGATAAATTTGCTCAAATTCTGATGTTCCCCAGAAATGAACAATAGAAAATTTAAAATTCCACTTGAGAAGAAATCCTGAAAACCTGTTATTTCAAGACAATACAAATGCTCCTGCTGGCTTCTTACTAATAAAGAAAAATTCCTTCAGGGGCTCCAAGACAATAGAAAGAGGAGGAAGTGGGAAATTACATGTCTGAGAATTGCAGCTCCAGCCATTCTCTCTGCTCTGCCCTGCGTCAGCTAAATTTTGTTGAATCTGAACGGTTTCTGTAAAATGCCTTGGTTTCTGTGAATCACTACTTTCTGAAGGATGCACATTTCATTGGAAAATTCCTGATCTGCTTTGCTGAAGACTCAGCTGATTTTTAGATAAACATGGTAAGAAGTAAGAGAAAGCTCAGCAAAGAATCCTTAAACTTTCAACCAAAAAGAGCAATAAAGCTGTTTCAGTGTTCACCCAAGATCAGTGTATGCTTTTAAGGTTACAACCACAAAAAAGAGTTCCTAACTCTGTAAAACAGAGGTAGTGTCTTGCTTGCATTAGAATCTTAATTAAGGAGACTTCGGCTTGCTGAATCACTGATTTTGCTTAAATTATTTTGAAGTAGGCTAACTATGCTCATGAAAAGATATTAACAAATACTTCAATGATTTATAGTTAGTTTCTGTATGAAGTAGTTAATTTGTACCAAAACCTGTAAAACACATTTTGTAAGATTAATGAATATCATGAACTTATTCACAAGAAACTTATTAAAAATAGAGCATGATGACGTTTCTTTGGCAACCAAAGGGAATTTCAGCCAGAAATGAGAATAAATTGGACTTACAACATTTTCTTGGGGGGGGGGGGGGGGGGAGGGGAGTGAGTGGGAGGGACAGGTAGGTTTTGTTTGATTTCCTTTTTTGCTTTTTTCTTCCTTTCAAATTACCTGCTTCCTTTCTGCAGTTTAAAACATGACATGCACATCTAACATCTCTCCCTGATATCACTGCAATACTGAATTATAATTTCCCTAGAATAAATACGTAACTCCAGGAAAGTTATAGCAACAGAGACAACAGAAGTCCTGAAAGCTCCCAAATGCTTTTAGGTTACACTGGCTGTTTTCTTGCACTTTTCCCTAGCAACCTCAACACCACATCAGTAGCAGTACTCCAAGCTTTACAAACATTTGTCATGACTTGCCTGTAATATTTCATTCTTTGTTCTCAAACATACCGATCCAAATTCTGATCTCATGTACCTTGACTTACTGTCTCCACAAGTCCTGCACTCCTTTATACTGTTGTAAAATCCAAAGCTTCTCCAGCATCTAAACCCAAAGCCAGGATTTTCCAACCTATTTCATTTGTTCTACTAATCTCTTTTACAAAAATAAAACCATTAAAACTGTGCCAGCGAAATTCTGAGTGTATTCACAGGTACAGAAACAAAAAAATATGTCAGTTTTCCAGTATCAACTATGCCAGTTAATCATAGAATCATAGGATGGTTAAGGTTGGAAAGGGCCTTAAGATCATATAGTTCCAACCCTCCTGCCACGGGAAGGGACATCACATAGTAGACAATGTCACCCAAGGCTCTGTCCAACCTGGCCTTGAACACCACCAGGGATGGAGCATTCACAACTTCCCTGGGCAACCCATTCCAGTGCATCACCACCCTTACAGTAAAGAGCTTCTTC
Organism: Amazona ochrocephala; assembly: GCA_039720435.1. Taxonomy (NCBI): domain Eukaryota; kingdom Metazoa; phylum Chordata; class Aves; order Psittaciformes; family Psittacidae; genus Amazona; species Amazona ochrocephala. The sequence goes on from CM077876.1 coordinate 36,497,272, forward strand.
CTTATATCTACCCTGAACACCCCTCGTTTAAACCCACTACCCCTTGTCCTATCGCTACAGTCCCTCATGAAGTATCCCTCTCTGGCATCCTGGTAGGCCCCCTTCAGATACTGGAAGGCTGCTAGGAGGTCTCCACGCAGCCTTCTCTTCTCCAGGCTGAACAGCCCCAACTTTCTCAGCCTGTCTTTGTACAGGGAGTGCTCAAGCCCTTTATCTTCATGGGCCTCCTCTGGACTTGTTCCAACAGTTCCATGTCCTTTTTATGTTGAGGACACCAGAACTGTACACAGTACTCCAAGTGGGGTCTCACAAGAGCAGAGTAGAGGGGCAGGATCACCTCCCTCGATCACCTGCTCCTTTTGGTGCAGCCCAGGATACGGTTGGCTTTCTTGGCTGCAAGTGCACACTGCGGCTCATGTCCAGTTTCTCATCAACACCCCCAAGTCCTTCTCTGCAGGGCTGCTCTGAATCTCTCCTCTGCCCAACCTGTAGCTGCGCCTGGGATTGCCCCAACCCAGGTGCAGAACCTTGCACTTGGCTTGGTTGAACTTTATGAGGTTGAGGTTGGCTTTGGGCACTTCACAAGCATATCAAGGTCCCTCTGGATGGCACTCCTTCCCTTCAGCATACCAACCAAACCACACAGCTTAGTATCATCAGCAAACTTGCTGAGGGCAACTCAATCCCACTGTCCATGTTACGGACAAAGATATTGAACAAGATTAGTCCCAACACCAACCCCTGAGGGACATCACTTGCTACCGGTCTCTTCCAGTTGGACATTGAGCCATTGACTGCAACCCTCTGCATATGGCCATCCAGCCAATTCCTTATTCTCTGGGTGGTTCATCAATCAAATTTACGTCTCTCCAGTTTAGAGATAAAGATGTCATGCAGGACAGGGTAGGACACTTTGTACAAGTCCAGGTAGATGACGTCAACTGCTTTGCCCCTGTCCATCAGTTCTTTAGTTCCATCACAGAAGGCCACCAAATAGGTCAGGCAGGATTTTCCCTTAGTGAAGCCATGCTGGCTATCACCAACCACCTTATTTTTCATGTGCCCTAGCATGCCTTCCAGAAGAATTTGCTCCAAGATTTTGCCAGGCACAGACGTGAGACTGACTGGTCTGTAGTTCCCTGGGTCTTCCATTTTCCCCTTCTTGAAAATGGGGGTTATATTTCCCTTTTTCCAGTCGTCGGGAACTTCACCTGACTGCCACGATTTTTCAAATATGATGGACAGTGGCTTAGCAACTACATTTGCCAGCTCCTTCAGGACCCAGAGATGGATTTCATCATGTCCCAGTATTTAGGATAATGAAATTATACTAAAGAAATGGTATTAAACAATATACAGGCAAGAGTACTCTTTTGCTGGTAAAACTCTCCATCTGCTTTAGCTACACACTCTAGCTTCCTAATAAAGATTAGATTTTAAAAGAAGTTTATATAAATTTCAAATCAATAAATTACAGAAGAAAAATGTCTCAGATCTATGAGGGAAAGAACAGAGGATTGTGAATTCAGTGTGTAATGAGAGTGGCTGGTACCTCTCAAGTATGAAGTAATAATGGAAAAGCTCTGCAGCATGACCCCTTATTATATTAAAAAAAATCAGTGTCATAGCTTCTTTCTTCACCATAGACTAAAATGCAGGAAGTGTCTGCATCGAAGAGAAATGAAGCATAATGACAATTGGATTATCCTGCAGAACGTTATCCAGGAAGGCAGATGCTTCCAAAATTAAACTACATGGATAAATATAGATATTTAACAAAATTTCTGAATAAAATGTAGGACTATAAACTTAGTGACATATTCAGCATGTTCTCCAGTAGAGATTTATAATTCCTTTAAACCCATTTTAAAGAAGTAGTGCAAGGCTCTCAGGCAGGAGTATGCTGTTATACCATCAATGCTATTTATATGATATATGCAGCATTTGTATTCTTTGATTTTCACCATCGTCTAAGGAATAGTTGAACTAAACAAATTCCATTTTCACTGATACAATTCAGATCACAGTCTGTTTCTTACTTTTGCACTCACTTTCTAAGGACAGCATTACTTAATACTTGCACACTAAAACACAGCAAATTAGTTGAGAATTCATTAAAAGCATAGGTAAAAACGGATTTTGATTGAAGTTCATTCTCTTTCTGCAAATTAAAAGGATTAGTTTCCAGTCACAAAGATTTTTCTGGAAAGTGTCCATGTTACCAATACATTAATTCACAGCCATGATGTTTTCAGCTGGTAAAACTACAATATCCACTTGCCGAGCAAAACTTACACATTGACACAGCCTGCAAAATAACCTCTGTGTGCTGTTTGCCTTTTCAAAATGTCTGAATGCAGGTCTTTGTGCATTTAAATAAGTACACTCTGCAGCTATTTCTGAGGAGAACCAGAAGTGGAAATATATTTCCCAGAGTAAGGAATCCATAAAGAGACTGAATTATCTAATCCTTTGTCAAGATGGGGAATTAAGCCATTCTTATAGCAATCTTTTATCTGCTGCTGGCTTCAAACCATTATCTCACAGGAGAAAAATTACAGTCTTTGTCAGTCTTTTCAGACTTAACACTCTTTCTTCCCCTGTGAACAGTTTTTTCCTAGGACTTGTGAAAGAGTTTTGTGTGTGCGTGTGCATGTGCATCTTTAAGAGCTATATTAAACTGTTATACAGAGCTGCAAATTATGACCAACAGGCTTCCCCAAGCTAGTAATCTCCTGGCTTCCTCCCGATATCAGTTTGCATCCAAAAGCAACTGCTATTGCTGATATACATCACAGTGTAGCACCAAAAAGAAAAAATCTCTAAACACTGCGGTAAAGAATCAGCTTGCAAAGCACACATCAAAGAGAGCAAGGAAAAAGAATGGGGAAAGTTTTGGGAAAGCACTTGATTTTTTACATTATCGAGAGGGTTAAATGTGTTTTGAAGGGGAAAAGATAAAGAGATGCCTTGACAGAATCTACAAACGAAGGACAGGATGACACAGATGTTATCCTCTATTAATTTGAAAGACAGTACAATATTTTTCAGGACTAGACAAAGTAATATTAATTTCATTTTCAAATATGCTCCTACTGCTTTCTTTATTACAAATCAAGACCAGTACACTCAAAAGAACTGAAAACCCCTTTAATTCTACTCTTAGAATCTCTCAACAGCATTTTTAAACATTCACAAGTGTACAAACCCACTACTGGTGAACAATAGTTCTTAGAAAAGATGTTCTGGTGACACATCATTAATTCACAGCATCTTATACTGCATCATTCTTTTATAACCAAATCCAGACACTAATTCCCTGTCAGTGAATTTACAGTAGGACTATCTTCAGATGAACTTGGTGCAATAAGTGTCACATTTCCAAAACCAGTCCTATCATGAAAACAGTATGTTAGTGTGTATGTATAAGATTCAATTCACATGCAAATTTTATGTACCTAGTGCACATTTTAAGTGTAAGTCTATTAACATGCAAACACTTATCTTTCCTCAAACAAATAGCCTTCCATTTCTCTTTTGCTGATTGGCAATTACTTATGTCAAAAATAAGTCTACTCCACATGTGCAGCCTTGAAGGCAATTAAATAGTTGTTAAATCAAACTCAGAAGGAAAAGCTTCATCTCTGAAAATATTGCATAATGCAAGGACACAGACACACACGGTGCCTTTTAAAGAGATATGCTTCATCTGAAAACACTGGTTTCTTTGTAAGCTTACAAAATTTTTCATAACAGTGATTATCACAGTTCCACTGTGATACTTGTGGAACTTCTGATAGGTCTGAAATTACTGCCTGGTGGATTTATCCAGTGGGAAATTCTGGTTAAAAAAAAAGAGGAAGCAAAGAAGTCTGAACCTCCTGGGATGTCTGACCTCGATCCTCCTGCCTGAGCACTTGATATAAATCTCCTTATATTGTTCCTTTCCCAAGACACAGTTGAGACTTTGAAAACAGAGACCTTGGACAGTCTTTTTAAAACACAATTCATTGAGAGCCTGCTATAAAACTAGGGTTTGGGATTAAATATGATAATATATTGTGCATTTCAGAGGTCAAACTTAAATCTACTAACTCAAAACAATAATTTGAAATCACCCAGATATTCTCTACTTTGCTTGCAGTAAGATGTTCAAAAGAAACATAAGTCAGTGAAAGAAAAGATAAGCCAACGTGTTACTCTGAGGACTTAGCAAATCCACCTATTAACTCTTTATCTTCTCTTTCTCTGATAAGGATTAGGATCAGTAAAAACATTTTCTGATTTTCTTTTTTTAGTGCTCTCCTAATTTTTTGAAATAACAAGTAAGACATCAAAGTGGTAAATCACTACAGAAAGGAAATATAAAGTGGTTTATTTTAGCTGTATTTAACACTAAAAAGCCAAGAGGACAGTAAAGACACTTCTGAGGTTATTTATGCATCACAGCTGGATAAATTAATCACTGCCCAGCCAAAAAACTACATTATTTTTTTTTTCTTACTGATTTCTTTTTTTTGCCACAACTTTTTCTTGTGTTGTAATTCTTTTTAGTTTTCTACCTTATAGGAATTTCTAAGCAGCAAAAGGAAAAACACCGGTTTCCTCCACAATTTTCCAATGTGAAAGGTGATGTTTTTAAAGTTATGATGCACTACTACACAGAGTTCAATTTGTTTGCTTACCACTCTTAAAAGCAAAAGGATGCAAATAAAATACTTTGTTTAGGACAAAGTCTGTGAAGCTAGCACAAACAAACATGAGGAAAATTCAGTTCTTTGAAAGAAGTGATCCAATAAAATTAAGGTTATAAAAAAGAAAATAAAGGAAAAAAAGAACAAAAAAAAAAAAGTGACATGAGTCACCTGGAATATTAGACTGTTCTTTGACTATTTCTAAGTAGCACTTAAAAATTAATACACAGATAGAATGCTAATGTGATATGCAAAGCTAACATGATATGCAAGATGGGAAAGGGAAAAAAAAAAGAAAGGTTTGTCACCATTTGAACAGAAATGTCCTAACATTCTGTGCATGAACTTAAATCAGAGAATTTTTCCCCAAAAATTATTTCTGCACCAATCACTTCAGTTTGGAAACAGTTTTGTCCCTTGGTACTTTGAAGTCATTTGTTCCCAAATTTCAGGAAAATTAACAAACCAGAAGTTTCTGCCAGAAACTGAGTCACTAAGCTGGCCTTACCACTACTGGGCAGACATACAAAAAACATTCTTCATGCAAATGCATGTACCAAACCACACGTATACCTGTATCCTTTCCCCAGTATTACATCACAGTGTACAGAGCCAAAAAGGGATTATATTCAATATTTGACAGGTTATTCTTTCTGACATGTGTGTACTGTTGATTACTTAGAAATATAAATTGTATGACATGATATCATCCTGTGTTTCCTACCTTTCTGCTGCATGATTAGACAGAAATTAGCTGCTTCCTTTCAAAGATGACATGTTCCACATGGAAAAAGACTAAAAACTCTTATAAACCTCACAAATAGCAAAATACAAATCTTATGGGGTTCTCTGCTACACTTCTGTGCAAAAGGCTGCACTCAAGGCAAATCAAAACCCATTTAAATGTACAAAAGGACAAATTCATGTAAAATTCACCATGGAGAATAAGGCTAGGAAGGAAAAAGGGGTCACAAAATCAAACAGTCAATAAAAGAAAAAAATGGAACTTAGTGGGGAGGATAATAAAAGACTCAGATGCAAGTCATCTGGATGCTCTGCACCTTCTGCTCTGACAGTACATTCACTATGCATTTATTTACACGGACTTTTGGGGAGTAGCAAGAAAGGAAAAAGAGGAATCAAAACTATGGCTTGGGTCTAAAGAGGAAATGTGATGTTAGGTTTTCCAAATAGATATATCATGTTACATCATGATTTTGATATCAGAAATTACAATTTATTCTCCCCAAATCCCAATTTCTAGTTATAGCCATTCCAAGATCCACCATTTGTAGGTTACTCTCCACAAAATATTAAATTAAGAAGGAAGTTAAAGTCAATAAAGAAAAACCAGGATTTAAAGACATCCTTTGAAGCCACATACACCCTAGGGCTCTACTCTTAACTGTTAGGAACAGATGATTTTACATTCCCAGTTATCAGGTTCTCTTCTACCTATTTCCATTACCTCTTGTCTCTTGTTTTGTATTAGCACTGCAGTTAAAGGGCTGATTAGAGTTCATGTAAACATACCTGAACCACCTTTAAATTAGCATCTGTAGATGCCATCACTGAATAGTTTTGATAACTCATATAGCAGCTAGGGTAATAGTGCGCAAGCAGAAATCTCCCTGCCAGATTTCAATGTAGGCACAGCCTTTTATCACCTCACCCAGACACCACATACTGTGGCATAGGCGATTAAGTGGAAAATAGTCCCTTGATGTCTTTTAGACCTGCATGCATTTTCAAGGTACCACTCCCTTTAGAGTGACTCACACCAAAAGAGCTCAGCCTAGGAAAAAGACTAGGAAAAAAATCACAGTCTGCTGAAAACAGAGCAGAAGGTTCTACAGTGATGGTTTGGTCTAATTTAGCAGAATATAAACCTAGACCACACGTTAAAAAGCACACAAAGGAGCAAACTGTACATCCTCCCATCTTACAGGATCTATGGCATCTTCACTGGGATGTCAGAGGTTGCCTTTCTTCTTCACCCTGCCTGATTAGACCATCCCAATGTTGCATGTTACAGCATCAATTCCTTAACACCTTCTGCTCCCCGGTTATGGAGTTAGTCTGGGATTACATGTCTGGACAAGATAGGAGAATCCTCCCCATTTCAAAAGACAAGTCGGCTTTCCCAATAGTTTCTGTGCAGGGCACACAATGACAATAGGAGCAGACTAGCCATAAAGAATAAGGAAGGGATGTAGTGCACAGCTGGAGATGAGGAAGCTCAGTAGGCTTCCTTCCTCCCCTTGAGGAAATCTTCCAGGAGCCCATCATCTTTAATTCCTTTTAAAATGTAGTCTTTTGTCAGTACTTATGAACTTCCTCACAGGGGTAATTAATTTAATTAATATTTCTCTTTGTTGTCGAAAGTTTCTTTAATGTTGTCTGCGGATGGTACACACAGTAACACGGCTTCTTTAAGAGCAACGCTCTTCTCTATTTACAGTCATCAGCTTTTCTGCTTTAGATAGTTAAATGAGATCCACTTGCCAAGCTTCAGACACTATTTTCTGCATAGCTCATTATCAAATTTTCCACCAAATGCTTTTTAATGACCTTGAGTCTCATTAGTATTGTTACTGCTTTGTGATACTCAGATAAAGCATTTCCATACAAAATCTTACTCTGTAAGAATTTAAAATGGTTGAAGATAGATTAACACCAGAGAATTCCCTGACCAAACATTCTTTTTTAGAAATACATATCATGGCCAGTTCAGACAACAGCCCTATTCTTTCCTCCATAATTCTGCAATTTGTGACAAATTATAACTGGTTCATCCAATTCTCTCGTCTCCTCTCCCACATCTGCATGGTCCTCATGGCTCTATGACATTAAAATCTGCTTAAAGTTCAGTGGTATATTTCACAGAATCTACACGTGATTCTTAAATTTCACTTAGCATCATGCAGTTTATATGACTGTGCTCCAGGTTCACATCAAAATGGTGTAGACAAGGGTGTAGAAAATCAGATTTACTAAAATATTGACAAAACTTCAGATGGTTAAAGAAAAGTTAACTGGCTTCGGTAAATAAGCAAGCAAACTTGAAGATTGTTTGGAGGACAAGGAGACAAGACATATTGAAGGAGTCAGACACACAGATGATGAGCAGGGCAATGATGAAGATTTCACAGGCAACACAAAATGACACGAGAATTTTTGAGTGTTTTTTCCAAACTAAGTTTTCAGAGAGCATCTGTAAATGGTAGCATGCACAAAGCATCTCATTTATTGTACATTATCAGCTCAAGCACACAGGTTAACACACTTTAACTGTACTCCATGTCTCAATGGTGACAGATAGAAAAGCCACATTTACTTTTTTAACGTACAAATGTGCTTTGTTTATATGTATATATTTAATTTCTCTAATATGTTAAAAGTCTTTAGGACATCGTGGTTTTGCTCTGGCTTATCTTAAAATATTAACTACAATATTGCATATCAAACCTGCATTTGTATGCGACTAGTGCCCCTTCCCAACATTCTTGTTCAGAAGCCTTCAAGCTTGTGGCACAGTATGTTTTCTATAATCCCATTTCTTTTTTAATCACATGCAACCCCTTTTTTGTATTCTATTGATGTTAAGAAGAATGAATGCAGCCCTTGCACTATTAAAAACAAAAAGCTTCTTACTTCCAGGAATGCATTGGCAAGACTCCACAAGAACAAGATTTAACTTTTGAGCATGGCAGTGGGCATACAAGGCTAATGGGTGGTCCTTACCCCCCTTCCAAAAACAAAAAAGGAAAAAGAAAACCCTCTAAGATTCATTCAATAGTACATTAATACCATCTTAAACCTTATGTCTGATTACATTTTTCACAAAATTATTGATGTTCAAGTCATAATATGTAAGAAAATATGGAAGTATTGTTTGGCTTTAACAAATATTCATTTAGATCTTTATTTAATCCATATGAATTTGCTTATGTGTGAGGGTGTCTTGTGATTCATCGGCCAAACCTGAAGTTAATTTGTGTTGCCTGTATGTGAGGAAGGATTCACAGAATCGTGTTATAGAATGAATCACTCTATAATTTAAGACAGTCAGACTATAGATGAAGGAGGAATTTTTATTATAACAATTTTGCTCAAAGGATCTAAATCCAGATCAGTTGTACTAAAAGTGTTTTTTGTTAATTTTCCAGACTAAATAGCAAAAAAACAAACCTTCCAAATACAGGGGGTTTTGTACCCTTTTTTCTGTATCTATAAACCTTGTTTTGTTCCACCTTGTGAATGATGTCACCCCTTTATTTAGATGACTTGATATGCTGGTAAACTTGCACTGTAGTCCAAGAGCAGCTATGGGAATAACATTGTTCTGTAGCTACTCTCCCATTTCAAAAACCTCTTAAAACTGTTATCCATCTGCATTTTGCTCATTGTGTGTGACACATCTACACAGAAAACAGTAAGGTCTCTGTTTCCTACCGCTATATTCCAGTCTACAACCCAATTTATACTCGAGGAGAATTAACCCCTCCTTTTATTTCCCTTTCTCTGCTTTTTAAAGGTTGTTTGGGGGGAGATTTCTTTATTTCTTTATTTATTTATTTATTTATTTTTAAATCATAAGCTGTAAAGACCAACTTAGTGTCATAGCTCGAAAGAACTCCCCATCTCAAGCTCCTAAATGTCTCAGTGGAGAACTCTACCTTTTATTAAAATTACTGACCTGGGTTGTGATAACTCTGTTACTTGAAGATTGGTAAAATTATCAGCATCGAAGATACCACTTTCTAAGGAAAAAAAATACATTAAAAGTTCTAGGGCTTTATTCCAGTTCAAATTACGTCAATTTCTCATGATTCATAAAAAAGCCCTTAGCTTTGTTTGAGAGACCCAAGGCAAGGGAGAAAATTTTGACAAATGCAGCACCTCAACAGCATGGCAGGTTACCCTCACAACATAAATTGTATTTACTTTGCCTTGTAACAAAATAGGTTTTTATCTTGAACTATAGTCACTCTCATTTTGCGTTCTCTTTTAAGATCTTCTTCTGACGATGTGTTAAAATGCTGTGTCAGAAATAGAATAGGGGAGTTCAAAGAGAAGAACTATTTTGGTGCAGAGTAACAGCCTAGTGACAGTAACAGAAAACCACCTACACAGGACATTTAACACTAGCTTGAAGTAAGTGCCAGTTACTAGCAAAATAATAAGGCCATACTGACAGAGACAGAAGGAACCAGAAGCTGCTAGTAGTATCCTCCTACTATTACATTCTAGAATTTGGGTCCTGATTTTCTCATACAGAAAAGGGAACTACAAAGGGAAGGAGTAAATTCGAGCTAAACTAAGTTCAATGACAAATACTTCAGCATGGGGAAAACGGCTGGTTTAGCCCATTCTTTTCACAAGTAACTTTACTTCCGTATTTAGCCCATTTGCAGGAAGCTATAGAAGCCATTGAAGAGATATACCGCTGCACTGCACCCTACTGCAGGTGCTCTCAGTGGACATACAGAATTAAACTGGCACTCCTCTAAAGCTTAAGCAACCTACACAGAGTCACAGGCCTGTTCTTTCTAATTCTCAAATAAGTGAGCTCAAATGATGTAAGGCAAGAAAATGTAATCCTAGTAGCAGGAGGTTCTAAAACACATCAAATTTTGATGAAGAAGTAAGTTAGAACTTCAATAAGAATATTGGTCCTTTCCGAGTGAGACCCCCAAAAATTAAACCAAATTAAATTAAGCCTAGTACTGAGGAACTCATTCAGTTGTTTAAATAAATCCCTCTCAGAAGAGCCACAACATAGCCAAGGAAGTAAGAAACATTCTGGACAAGATATCACAGAAGGTAAATTAACTGGAGAGTAATCAGAGCAAAACATTTAAAACAAAAAAAAAAAACAGCGAGGTGAAAGAAATAGATTATGGAAAAATAAACTTAAACCTTTTGTCTGAACCAAGAAGAACGTTTCCTAACATTTGGAACCCCACCAACCAAATTTCAAGTGAAAGCCATCTTCCTACAGAAAGCCAAAATTCCTTCAGCAAACCTGATTTGGTAATCTGATTTGACAAGCACTATTATCTACAGAACACTCACTGCCATTAACAGCCCCATTCATTTTAAATCCTTTTTCTAGAACAAAAAATTGGATAAAATTAAGAGGAAAGACACCTGTTTAATTATCAACAGAAGTATGCATAATCATAGAATCATAGAATCAACTAGGTTGGAAAAGACCATCAAACCTAACCATTACTCCAGGACTGCCAAGGCCACCACTAAACCATAACACTGAGGGACTCACCTACGCAGTTTTTGAACGTTTCAAGGGATGGTGATTCCACCACAACCCTGGGATGACTGTTCCAATACCTGATTACTCTCTCTGTGAAGAAATTCTTCCTAATATTCAGTCTAATAACAACAACCAATAACAACACAGAATCATAGAATCATATAACAGTTAGGGTTGGAAAGGACCTTAAGATCATCTAGTTCCAATCCCCCTGCCATGGGCAGGGACACCTCACACTAAAACATGAAACCCAAGACTATGTCCAACCCCGCCTTGAACAGCACCAAGGATGGAGCATTCACAACTTCCTTGGACAACCCATTCCAGTGCCTCACCACCCTTACAGTAGAAAACTTCTTCCTCATATCCAATCTAAATTTCCCCTGTTCAAGTTTAAACCCACTACCCCTTATCCTATCACTATAGTCCCTAACGCAGAGTCCCTCCCCAGCATCCCTATAGGCCCCCTTCAGGTATTGGAAGGCTGCTATGAGGTCTCCACGCAGCCTTCTCTTCTCCAGGATGAACAGCCCCAACTTTCTCAGCCTGTCTTCATACGGGAGGTGCTCCAGTCCCCTCATCATCCTCGTGGCCCTCCTCTGCACTTGTTCCAACAGTTCCATGTCCTTCTTATGTTGAGGACACCAGAACTGTACACAGTACTCCAAGTGAGGTCAAAACGAGAGCAGAGGGGCAGGATCACCTCCCTCCACCTTCTGGTCATGCTCCTTTTGATGCAGCCCAGGATACGGTTGGCTTTCTGGGCTGCAAGCGCACACTGCCGGCTCATGTCCATTTTCTCATCGACCAACACCCCCAAGTCCTTCTCTGCAGGGCTGCTCTGAATCTCTCCTCTGCCCAACCCGTAGCTGTGCCTGGCATTGCTCCGACCCAGGTGGAGGACCTTGCACTTGGCATGGTTAAAATTCATAATATTGGTATCAGCCCACCTCACAAGCGTGTCAAGGTCCCCCTGGATAGCATTCCTTCCCTCCAACGTTTCAACCGAACCACACAGCTTGGTGTCATCGGCAAATGTGCTGAGGATGTACTCAGTCCCACTGTCCACGTCACCAACAAAGATGTTGAACAAGACCAGTCCCAATACCGATCCCTGAGTGACACCACTCGTTATGGGTCTCCATCTGGACATTAAGCCATTGAGCACAACTCTTTGTGTGCAGCCATCCAGCCAGTTCTTCATCCATCGAGTGGTCCACCTATCAAATTGATGTCTCTCCAACTTAGAGACTAGGATGTCATGCGGGACAGTGTCGAATACTTTGCACAAGTCCAGGCAGGTGATATCAACTGCTCTACCCCTGTCCATCAGCTCCACAGCCCCATCACAGAAGGCCACCAAATTGGTCAGACAGGATACTTATACCAGTTTCTTTTTCAATTGTGTTCAAATGTGCCTCCAATCAAATTCCGTAGTATTGATACATAAAATATACAGTGTACAATACTACTTAGAAAATATAAAATCATAGAAGTATCACTTCTAAAACAAGTAAATATACTAATAGGTTCTGTATTATGACCTTATCATAAATATTAGGCTTTGTCATAGGAATACAGATAAATGTCAACATTTAGGAATTTTCACAGAGAAGACCCAAACACTCAAGCTGTGCTCTTACAGCCCAGTAATTTCAACAGCTGTATCACTGAGTAACAGAAAATTGAACTGTTATTGGATCCAAACAGGAATAAAAACTATCTTTGCGTCCTTGAAGCCACTTACTCCATGCAACTCTCCCTACCCATTACTTCAGCTGCTGCAGGAAGGCATCTGACAAACCCACAGAGGAGACACCTATCAAAACAGAGAGGTAACTGAGCTAATAACTCTGTGGAAAGGTGTCCTCAGACTCAGTAAGAAGGAAGGAATGCTCTAAAAAAGCAGGTAAACCTTCATCATCTTGAAGAATATATGTTAGTCTCCTCACTACTGAATACAATAGAGATACCCATTTCCCTCCTTTGACTTCCCTTGCCACCAACGAGATGGTATATTTTTTTAATTCCTCCGAAGTTTAAAGAATCTGTTAAATTGCAACAAGAGTGAAAAGAACCACAGTCAAGCAGGTATCATCCAATTCCTCACCAACTTTATTACACAGGGTAGGGAATGCAGGTATACAGGTGAAATAAACCATTGCTTTGCATTCTCTGATCAATGACAAAAGGGGATTTAATGAGGTCTTTCTCTCACAACTCATATTTTTGACTGCAGAGTCAAACAGTATAGCCAGTTAAAGGACAATAACAATAACCAAGGTTGCTAGGTTTGGCTGGAGATCTGAGCTGTTTGTTCCCTGCTGTGCAGGACTGAGAGAATATAGAGTGTCTTGGTACCTGCTGTTAGCGGCTACTTTAGGGAATTTAAAATTTAATTAACCTTCATAGTAATCCATACAGGATTTTACGTAAATTCAAAAAGACCATGTAGAAAACTTAACATTTCTATTTTCCTTACCTTTCTACTTGTTAATCCATGGACAACTGAAAACAGTTGGAAAAAAAAAAAAAGGTACCACACTTTAATGTAGCTAGTTGTTTGGAAATATTTTACAACATTTTTACAACATTTTACAAGCAATTTGTTTCTAGGGAATTGGGAAGAATCCCACGACTAGCATGTTTACTCTTTTTTTACAGTATAAGGCCACACTGCGTACAGCAAAACTCTCTAGAATTACATGGCCATCCAGCCACTGCTGCTTTGACAGCACTATGAAGTTCCTTGAGGCTTCACAACCCTGCAAAAGAGATGCTATTGCATGCGTGACTCAGTATGCTTGTAGTTATGCTCCCAGAGCATCAAAAAAAGTTTTGAAGCCCCTCTTCCTATATAAGTGCCTTTCTAAAAGCAGTAATTTACAGGCAAAATGGGAAAGAAGTAGAAACGTAGGGTGGCATATGGCCAAACTTTTGACTTAATTTCACCACAGGTTGCTTTTTATTTACAAGCCGCTAATCCCCTCTCAAACTACACAATAGAGCAGCCATTGGCAAAGGCAGGCAGATAAAATTGGCATGCCTCTGTATTGTTCTTGCTAATCTGAACCATTAACAGAAGGGTGAGAAGGCTAGTTTTGTCATTTAAACAGGCTTAAATCCTTTCCCAAATGAGCTTTTGTCTACATAGAAGAATGCATCTAGGAAATTTAAGGGGTTTCTGTTAGTGTTGCATTCTCAAGTTGACTTGGCTACCGGAATACCAACCTGTTTATTTGTCCCTCATACTGTAAATGCAAGAATTATTTCCAGCTGTCAAAACCAAAAAGGGGTTCAACCTGATTAAATTATTTCTCAGAGGTGAAACAGGATGAGATTATAAAGTGCTAAGAAGCAACTATTTGAAATCCTGAACTGCACCTGTGCAACTAAATCTCCATTTATACAGGTGCTTTTCAAACTGGATTTGAACCATTAAATTCCCCGATTCATCCCCTGCAAAACCACAGAAGCTCAAATAACTAATGAAATTCAGAGACAGAAAGGCTTAAAATAGTTTCAAGCTGTGAAGTAAGGCCCAAGACTAACTATGTTCTTTGATTCATTGTTGATGTGACATATCAAGCATAAACATAAGTTGCACACCCCAAATGCTAGAGGTCATCGGGTAGCCAGTAGCTAAGTAATTATTTTTTCTTTAGCCCAGGAGAGGTCATCACCTGGCCCATACGCTCAATACATAGCTGAAAACCTGGGGAAAAGAATGCACTGGTTAGCATGATCTGGTTTTTTTTGCTTTTTACCTGGCACATCTTGCGCAGATATTCAATGTGACCTTTGCTTGAGGCTCAGCTGTATAAGCACTTCGAGTTTGATTGAATTTGCTCCCAGAAGACATCACACTTGTAACTCCTTCCATTCTTAGATCATCGAGATCCTCTGCAACAGGACAGAATGACTGGATGAACATACCATTACATTTTGTAGCAATAAAGGTGCTTCACCTGTAGAATCACTGAAGAATGGAACAACTCAAAAATCACGAATAAAACACACAGCTACTTGCATAATAACAGGAAAAGACATTTAAGAGGATTTTTATTTATATATATATTTACCATCTTACAAGGGGTTCCTTGTGAAATATTCACTATCATTTCCACTTCAAACAGTGCTGGGCATTTTTTTCAATTGTTATTTCTCTGATCCATTTATAAAAAACTTGTCAACAAGAGATGCTGTTCAATAGCTCCATTTGATGTAGGGCATATTGAAGACATATCAAACAGAAAAATCACCTTTTTTGAGTGTATGCTCCTCCTCATTATGGCATTATCCGTTCATTTAGCAATGAAAAAATATTGGTAAAATAAAAGTCCTCTCACACCCAGCGAACGTAAAATGGATACACACATCACATTGAAAGAAACCATAAGATGCATACTTATACCCCCACATTGCTGTAATATTTGGGCAACTCAGTACTAACTGGATTTTCTGCTACTTTGAAATTATTCTCATTTTGCAGTAAGACAGCTCAGGCTCTCAGATTTTTCTGTCCAAGATGACATCGGAATAGTGTAGCTCAGTTCGACTGTTATCCAGATAACGGATACACATGCATTTTCATATATTTATGTTTACAAAGGAAACCTGATGGTAAAGGATCTGAGTGGAGCAGAAAGTGCATAATGGCAGACTTTAAATCCCAACACCAGATGGGGAGAAGTCACAGAGAATTTACAGATTAGAAGAGGCAATGTTCAATTACAACTTAAAATACAAAAGTAGTCATTACAGATACATAGTGGAGTACCAGGCTCATTTCATACACAAAAGAGTGAGATGCAAGTCCCTGAATAATTACCTGAAATATTTCTTGTTGTCCTCTATATAGTTCATAGGCACTACTTTTACTGCTGTGCTTCAAACTCCAGATAGTATGGTCAGATTGTCAGCATTACGCCATGTTAACAACACTTACTGGGAATGTTTACCCATTTTACTAAAGAACATTCAAGAACAGCAAGGTTATACTTGAATTCAAATGAATTTTTTGTGACTAAAGTCCTTGAACTAGATTTTCTTATCAGTTATGTTTTATTTTACTGCTTAAAGAAATTCTCCTTCCTACTAAAATTCGTTGTCTCGGTGATATTAAATAGACAGTTCTTCTGAAGTTTCTGGCATTGATCTACACCATTTCCACACCTTTCTCTTTAAATTTAATCTATGGTTAATATACAAACTAATTCAAAGGACTTGGAAGGTTGTATAATAAAGAATTATGAAATTAATCATCTATGAGTCATTTCAGAAAAGGTATTACATATTCAGAACACATTAGGTATTAAAATAAATAGTTTAATTGTGCTTTAAAGAGGTGTGAAAAGTTCCATATTTCTTAACAGATGTAAACCACTGAGTGGATTACAGTTTAAATGAAATTGAAGCATATGCCTCAGGGTTTGTTTTTTTTTTCCCTAAACAGATGTGATTTCTTTAAATGAGGTTTTCAACAGTTCTCTGCTTGATTAACTTTTGGCTCTCTGATGACTATGACTGTTTTAGTAGAGCAATGACATAGGCTGCCTTCTATCATAGCTTTTATATTTGAATCTGTATATCAAAAACATGGCCTTCTAAAATTTTTGGTCAACATTTTTCTCTCAAGAGAAAACAAACTGAAACTTTGTGCAAGAAGCTTGTATGTCAGAGGTCGCAGCTAACAGACAAGTAGACAGAATATTATGCAGTATTGATTTATTCTCACATACTGTTAGACCAGTAACATCAATGTTCATGCAAAAATGCAGATTTAAAAACCCCCAAACTACATCATACAAAATTGTTAATTTTTTTTCCAAGGAATTTTCAATGATCACATTCCGCATTGGATGTAATTTGTCCATGGCAAGCTACAAAGAGCTGTTAATATTCCAGCTAGATGGAGAAGTATAACCCTATAACCAAATCTGAAGAATAACTGCTGCATTTGATTTAATTTTTATTACTGCAGTTCTGCCTCAGTACAGAATGATTTCAGCCTCTTCTGGATGCCTGAAATTTACAGTGCAGGTACTGCACTTCCTTCTCACTAAAGCAACTGGGCTTTGAGAATCTGCCTTGTTCCCAATACCCATAACTGTGGATGGGAGTTTTTGAGTTGTGATCAAGTTTACATGTCATCTGGTAATCTTCCTGACTGACCACATTCACTATTGAGGGCCCTTAATTAAAAATAAAACCAACAATAAATCATAAAGTCATTTTAGAACTAAAGTCACTGTCTGTGCATATTGTTCAACAGTTGATGCATAATTTGCAGAAGAATGTTTGTTCATAAATAAGGATGTTATCAAAATAAATATAAAGAATGAGTGCAATAATGCATTTTAACAATCAAAAACATAAAATAAAATAAAGGTTTCCAAAGGTTCAGATGGTTCTATGTAAAATCAGAAAAAATCAGTTTTAGCAAAAAAGGATTTAATGAGAAGTCAATTCAGTTACAGGGTCTGAAACACTGGATCTTTTAATTATTTCCCAGACCAACTAGTGATGATACAGCTGAACAGTGAAGTGATTTTATTGAGCAGCAATGAGGTAATTCAATGAAAAAACTGAGAAAGAAAAGCCAGGTTGAGGTCTACTTATGTGATAGATGACAAGAACACTGGGAAACTTCTCAAATCCTTAGAAAATTGTCACTTCTCTTTGTAGAGTGATAGGCTGGAAGTTCACTTAAATGAAACAATCTCACTTGTGCTAATAAAAGTTTGTTATTTTAATGCATCACTGTGCACTATATTTCTTTGATTTAAGCTTAATTCTCTGCTCTTCCCTATATGAATAAGGTGTGTGAAGACCCTACCTTGGTCCTAATGTAATTTCCATTAAGTATGTTTTGTGTAGTAAAAAACCTACCTACTTACAAAAACCCCAACCTTCAATTTTTCTCAAATCAGCAATTCCCCAAAATAAATTCACACAGCTGCAATCTTCATGCATTGCCATAACAATACACAAAAATACTTAAAAGTGATATAAAGATCACAAATGTAGCATATCACAGCACAGAACCAGATGTTTACTGTACTAATGATAATGATGTACTAAGCTAAATTCTTGGTGATTTTTTTAATAGACAATTTTCATCAAAAAGGAAGGGGGAAAAAGGGTATCTATTTCAGCTAAACAAAAACATAGCCCAGTAACAAGATAATGTTTATAAATAGGATGCTAGTAATTATTTACTTCCTTTCTTTTTGGGGTGGAGGGATTGGAGAAAGGGAAAGGGGCACTAATGGCAAGAGTTCTAGAAACTGTGCAAGACTGTTTAATGTCTTGGATTGACAGCCTGCGGAATAATCTTATAAACATCTCCTATAGCACTCACATACACCATTCACTTTAAGGACAGAGGTCTTCTTATGCAAAACTCAAATGCAGTGAAAATGCAGTTGCACAGACGGCTGAAGTAATCAGGTTGTGTGCTACATTGCTTGTTATGATCCAGTCACTTTTGCCTCCTTCCTCCATCACAAAACATAAAGTAATATCCCAGAAGTAATTTAAGAAGTATAAGGTGCAAGGCTAGAACAAGTATGGTTCAACTTTGGAGAGGGTATGACAGCTCAGAGCTTGTTCAGTCTAATGCTAAGAAAAGCACTAAATGTTTTCACATGAGAGAAAAAATTCAGACAATGAATTCTGACCTATGTTCTTGCAGGCAACCAGTCAATTCTGATGCACCAGTAAAATAATGCCTCTTTCTTTGAAGCCATCAATTTCTTAAGGCAGTATTTTTGCATCATGATAGACATTGATACAGACATTGATGTATTCCATATACATAGCATTGATTTGTCAGGGATTGTTGACTGAAGCACAGATTCCAAATACATTCAACTGCTCTCATTAAAAAGAAAACAAGATAACCCCCAAAACCCCAAGCAGACAAAAAAACAAACAAACAAACAAACAAAAAAAAAACACCCTGCGCCCTCCTCCCCCAAATAAAACACAAAAAAAACCCTATTGCCAATAGCAGTTCTGTTTGAATTCCAGGAATTTACGCTGCTTTATATGTCATACTTCTATGTTTCTTATTATGTTAATAAATCCTTTCCATTTCAGGTAAATTTTCTTACCAGTATCAAGAGAACCCAATAAAACCCCCATCTTAATTCCAACAGAACCGTTGGAAAAAGCAGGAATTAAACTTCCAGATAAAGAACAATTTATCTTGAACACCTGATGCTCCACTCCCCAAAATTATGTTTAATCATTTACTTCAAAAGAAACAAAACCGGAGTTATCTTCTGCAATACACTAGCTATGGGGCATCTCACTTTGTTTCTTTTTATTCGTCTATGACTTCAACATCATCAACAGGCAATGCTGTTAGTCTGGTACATATTTTATCATATGTCTTCCTATCAACATCTTCAAATAATGGCATCTGGACTGGTTCAGACCCATACCATAGACTGTTGATGCAAATATCACCCTAAGTAAAACCATCAAGAGACTTTCATTCCTCAGAGCAATTTTAGATATCTGGACCCAATGCTCTGAAGACATCTTACTTTATAAGCATCTCAAGTTAACAGTAAATTCCCTAAATATTTGTGCTTCCAGTGATGGATGTATGCAAAACCAATTGAAACATGATGCTGCAAAGTCTTTGAGTTTGCAAGTCCACTTCTACCTGTGTCATTCGTCAGAGCCAATCTAGCAGAATCCCAATCCACAGCCAAAACCACAAACCAACCTGAGATTACAGAAAGCAGGCTTGTTCAAAGGTACTGAAATGTACCATGAAACACTGATTGGAGTTTTCACTTTTAATCAGCAAGAGAGAGAGTAATATGTCTTCAGTTCCTCCATATTCTTATTTTAAGCTGGGACTGGAATTAACACACAAACTATCCTTTTGTAATGAAGTTGCTCTAGTTCCATTTGAACACGCTTCAGAATCTTGGACAACTACACTAAGCACTGGCTCGCAAGTCTCCTGCTTATTCTCCCTTTTTCCACTAGGTGGAATATTTGTTTATCACATAAAACAAATTACTTGCAGGCAAGACTGATGTAGCAGACATACGGGATTAAGAGTCCCATTTAAGATATAGTGTCTGTACTTCAGAGCCTTATTCCAAATCAGACAGTTGAAGTTTATAAAGCAAGTCTTGGATATCCTAACTGCCCAAAGCACTGACTGAATGCAATATTGCATTCTTATTTTATTTAAATGAGAAAATCAATTACCACAGTTGAAACGAGCTGGCATCATGCCCTCTTATTAGTCCCTACTGGTAATCTCAGGCCAAATGATATAATATCACCAAATAGAATCCTATCATCATAGAATGTTTTTTGTTGGAAGTGACCTTAAAGACCAGATAGCTCCAACTGCCTGCCATGGTTAGGGACACCTTCCACTAGACCAGGTTACTCAAAGCCCTGTCCAACATGGCCTTGAACACTGCCAGGGATGGCACAGCCGCAGCTTCTCTGGGCAACCTGCGCCAGTGTCTCACCACCCTCACAGTAAAGAACATCTTCCTTATATCTAATCTAAGACTACCCTCTTTCAGTTTACAGCCATTACTATGTACTGTTACTACATAACTGCACCCTCGGACTACATAACCACTGTTGCTCCACACCTACAGTGATTACAAACACATTGGTCTGCACTTTCAACTAGGCAGTTTCATTCAGCACTGAAGAGTTATTTCAAACACTTTATTTTTACAATAACACAAATCTACTATTGATTGGAGCACATCAATTACCTCTACATTTCCAATAAAATATCATTTAGAGTATTTCACTTGTTACATCACATTCTATAATGCATTACTGCAACTGCAACAACTGTACAAAAGTACTTGCACTATAATAGTAATACAGAACCACAAAAAGGCCATAATGAGAAAATGCACAAAACAATCATAAATTCTGGACTTCAGAAGGCAAAAGGAATGCCTTTTAATGTTTTTCCTTGGCAAGCTTTTTCTTTTTTGCACTTTGGCTTTAAGTAGAATAGCTTTTAAAATTAAAAGCAAATTTGGATCAATATTTCTAATCAGCGCTAATTCTGATGTTGTTTACTTATGCAACCACTACATTTAATGGCATATGCAATTCAGACCTTGGTCCAACTCTGCATTCTTAAAGAAAACAACCAAAAAGAGATTTGTCATCATAATAGAAAAAGCCTTGTTTAAGTCAGTCAGCTTTTTTTTCAATCATATCAAAACTATCAAAGCATTAGAAAGGAATGCATATTTAAAAGGTTTCATTTTGTTTTTAATTTCATTTTGGATTTTTATTTTCTATCAAAAAGGAGCCAGCCATAATATTTTTCAAGTGTATTTGGTTAATGAAGTACAGATGTTTAGTACAGATGTTCCTTATATGTCCAAAATACTGAATTCAACATTACTGTTGTTTATGTTTTTCTTTATTAAATCTAGTTCGAATTAAACTGATAATTTTCATTCTGTTTTTTATGAAGTTTTATAAGAATAAGCTAAGATGAACAATAATTCATAAGTTCAGTGATACACCTCACTAAACATAAAGCAACTGCAGAGAATTTCAGAGAAGCTATTAAATTGTTCAGCTTTGTATGAATTTGCACTGGGGGCCACATTCATATTTCTTTGCATCCACCTAATTTACTCTACCAGCCCCTTAGCAAGATTAATAAGCTTGTCAAGAGGCCAATGGAAATTCATACACTTTTTATTGAAAAAAAAGTTGAGGCAAAGCATAAAAATTACAAATAATCTTATGCTGAACATTTCCAGTAACACTGAACCTTCCAATAGCTTTCTTTTGAAATATTATTATTACAAGCATTTCTGGAATGCCAGTTACTAGAGCATCTGTACGCCCTATTCTGCAAACCTATCTAGATCAAGGATTCCTGCAGTGGAAATATCTCTCTTTCCCCAACTTCTTTTTTTTCTTTATTTTTGTTCTTGTAATTATCAAATTTAAAAGGCAGTCAAACACCTTACTGTCCTTTAAAGAATGATCTTCATGAAAAGAAAAACACACAAAGTTAGAAGCAAGATGCTTGCACAGCTGAAATTTTCTACTAAGAAACTAATGTATCTTTCATTTAAAAAAAATAAATGCTTTTCGGTCAAGCACTATACGCAAATGCACCCAGCTGCAGCCCAAGCTGTTGTGTTAGCAAAGTTTTAGTAAATTTAGGGACTCATATGCGAATGATGTCAGACTGGACAACCTCTAAACTCTGTGCACAGCCACATCTAGCAAAGGATGCTTAGTGTGTTGTATGCAAATGTTCATCATAAGCTCTAGGTGCGACAAGACTGAGACAGAAACGTATCAGTAAATCTAGGATAATCACAAGAACTCTTAGATAATATAGCTGGTGGAAACAAACTGTGGATCTTTGTTATTGCTCTTCGAACTTGCGCCTAGTTGCAAAGGGACAACTGCCTTCCTTGTGATGTCACCTCTGCTAACTGTGAATCAAAGATAAGATGGCATCCAACAACTGAAGCTCTGCCGTTTCTTCCAGTTCCATCCCACTACCAGCTTGCACCTACTCTTCTTCGTCCTGAGACAAGACCATCTGTTTTGTATCACCATCACTAATTTGGCTAGACACTGGGACATCTGGAAGACTGCACTGTCTACACTTAGAGCAGCAGACACTGAGCTGGATACCATCAACATACCAATGGCGTCACCACTGACAGTACATGCTCTTCCTCACTTATTCATTAAGTTCATACCATTCACATCTTTTGACAGATGGTAGAACAGATTTTTAAAATATAATTTTATATCTCCAGCTGAGTTAAGCAGATAAACTAGCAGGTGTGTCAAAAACATCCCACATACCCAAAAGATTAGCCAGGCAATAAATTCCTAAACAAACAACACAGTTTTCCAGTAATGTTTCTACTGAAGAGAAATTAATGCTTTTTAAATAAACTTTTGGTCACTGAAAAAACTGTGTAGTTGGGGTGTTGTATAGGCGCCACTTATTCTCTAAAGATTGTTTTGTGTAACCTATCAGTCCTGTGCACTATCAGGTTCTGTTTGCTCATGCTTTTGGTTTGGGTAGGAGAAAATTAGAAGGTTTTTGTTCTGCCACATTGCTTGCGCAAGCATACTGCAATTCAAGACAGAGATCTGGCTGAACTGGAAAATAATATAGTGGTACATGTAATACATGTGGTTGCTACACTTTCACTGAGTATTGCAGGACTAGTTTATTGCCTATATAATAAATCAAGCATTGAAGCATGCTAGTTCATGTAATGTTAGCTCACACCTACTATCTTATATATCATAGAGGTACATTTGCTTTTACTTAGCACTACTTTATCTTCTGGGTATGAATTAGTACCACATATTTCTCTAGAAGATCTCATTTCAGAACTATAAAACCATCTTATAAACAAATCAGAGAATGTTACCTGACAGTTCTGCTTCGCAAGACATACTAAGGTTAATCACGACTCCACTGAACTCAAGTGGAATTTGCCATTGACTCCACAAACTGAAAATTTATGTAAAATATGTCAAGTTTCTCTCTTTGAGGTTTTAGCTCCTTAATGTGAGAGCTGTGAAACTCCCGTAGATCTTGAGAGGTGCTTAACTTGAGCCAGTGACTCAATTCCCCATATGTAAAGACGAGAGAACTCCTCTTACCAATGGTAAGGGTATGGTTTAACTGGAGTACACAGCAGTGAAACTGAATGCTCCCTGGTGGCCACTGTATGCCATCCTCTGTGGAGTACAAGAACTGCAGACGAACTGTTCAACGCAATTCTATCAATTGAGAGGGAGGCAGAAGTCCTAGACTGTAAAGCCAGTTTTACATCAGATAGCAAATGTTCCTTAAAGAACCATAAAAAAACAAGGATAAAGGAAACTCAAAACCTTAGGAAGCACAATTGTCATATGCTGGAAGGAGGCAGCAAGAAAGAGTACATCTTATCACGAAAGATAAATTACTAATTTGGGATGTTTTCCTTCTCAGAAAGAAACATCTGTACTAAATTTCTAAAGTGCAGGCAGTTTGACAGACAACCTAAAAAATGAAATGAAGTCAAACTTGCAGTACAAACCTTATCAACAGGAGGAACAAAGAAAATGAAATAAATTAAGAACTCTAAACTGAAAGCATCTTCAACAGTACACAGCAGAGGTCTATTTCAAGTAAAAAGAAAACAGGTAGCATTGCACTAAGAGAAAAGTTAGGTCAACACAAAAAGGCCAATTGTTCATGATTTTCAGTCTTCAGGCACACTACCAAAGCTCACTGGCCTTAAAACATTATTAGTTCAGGTGGTGGATGAATGAGGTCACACTCCAAGGTGCTAGCCAGCAACTGCTAAGGGTGCAGTTCTGTAAGACAGTAGCTTGTTCCCAGTGATAAGGTCCCACTTCTTTCCATTCTCTTACCCCTTTCTACCATTCCCAGTGATATCAGTGCTTGATTCTTATCTGACCCTGATATGAGCTCATTCAGGAGAAAAAATATGTTAATTGCTGGACTCTTCTTGACCGGGCTTAGTGAGCTGCACTGGCACATGAAGGAGTCATACAAGCATTAAAAGCAGTTTAAAGAAAACAACAGGAGCATACAGCCCCACTTGAAGGAACAGAGGAGGAAGCAGGACCAGATTAATGAAATAAATCTGTCATGTTCAGTTAGGCTCAGCTCATCTCCCATAGCCGTAACCTAAATGGGTAAAATCATTAGGTATTTAAGCAACACTAAGAACTCACCATATGAACATATTTCTAGAGCACTAAAGAGCCAGAAGAAAAAATAAAGGTGTTAATCAAAATATCACAAATAAAAGAAAGCAAGACATAATTTTTACACTGATGGAAGGATGCCCCATCTGCACCCCTGCTGCTTCTAAGGACCATAAAACTTATTGTAATTTTGTTTCTGTCAAGAAACAAGAATCAAAGTTTTTCAAAACTGGTACTACATCAGAGTATGCAAGTATGTATTCAGAAAAGCATCCCTAATACAATATAAAAATATGGTTCTTAATAGTATGTGTTAGAGCATTAAAGATATGATTTTGGATTTTGTTTTTTGAGTTTATTACATTTGGCAGTAATCTCTGCCTTTCAGGTTTTTTTAACTGAGTAATGCCAAGCTGATATAATCTAGTATGACTGAACTTGTAAATAAGCTTGAACTTGAAAAGCAGGTTAAGATGTCTTGCTATCAACACAACGTCTTAACTTCTTACACCTTTTCTTCATCTATCTTAGAATTCCTGAAATACGGTAATGTACATGAATTAAATGAATTCTGATATTATGATGTGATTGTATAAAGATTTTTTTGAAGTGAATGAAGATTTAATGGATGTTTCTTGCTGTACCAACAGATGAAAGAAAAACTGGTTGCAGCTACTTTGAAAGTTATCACAAATGAGAGAGGTCATTGATGTGTTCAAAGAAATTTTCAAAACACGTAATTTACCAGTTTCACTATCATGGATATAAATATTATCCTGAAACTAATGTACAGACATTTATCGACATTTGCTTGTCCATAAAATGACATCATCTTAATTCAACTGCATTCGTCCGAATGGAACACCCCTTCAGTTTCCTAAAATACAAGAAACAGTTTGTAGCATCTGATAATGCTTCAGCAGATCCACAGAAATACCTTTTTTTAGCTCCCAAATGACATTTTAAATAATCTATGTACACAGTTCCCTTTCACATGAGCACCCAAAAAAGTCCTGAGCAAGAAACTCCCAGCTGTCACAAACTTACTCTTCCCTATCACCTGAGCAGCTTAGTTTGTAGACATTTTCGTTAAGCACCCTGAGTAAATACCCAGAGCAGCTAACTTTCACACCAGTGAAAGTCTCCCATCTGTTTAATGTTCTGTTCCAGGTATCACCTACTTGTGAAAAAAAAAAAAATTATCCATGTGAAGATTCAATATAATGTGAAATATTGCCAAATTATTTTCCACTTACAAGTTAGAAATTATGTTCAATATAAACAAACCAAACCAGTATAATCAAAACAAATTCTAAAGAACAGGCTATCAGAAACACAATTCCCAAGGCACTGGTGGTATAATTATGATGTTTATAGACTTTGGAAGTTTCAACAGAAGAGCTTTGATTCCTTAAGCAAATACATTATTCAAGTATTTTCAACAATGCTTTTGAACACATCAATAGACAAACAATATCCAAAGATGAAAAAATAACTACTGCTCAGCACCTTAACAATATTTTTTCTCTAGTAACTAGACTTGCATTTAGAGTAAATTTCACAAAACAAGTACTGTTTTTATCAGGTCATTATGTCAGTATTCATAAATGCAGTGACAAAGCCTTATTATTTGTGATTGATATGACCCAGTTGCTATCCATTTCCTGAAAAAAAAAAAAAAACACAAAAAACAAACCAGGAAAATTAGTTGCTCAGAAATACTCAAATATGTCAAAAGCCAATTACTCAAGTAAGTGTGAAGAACAACTGATAAAATCCTCTGCAAAGATACATTACCCCATGCAGCCAAATAGAGAAATAGGTCTGCAAACTATTGTCAGACACCTTGCCAAGACTCCTCTGTGCCAAACATTACTTAGAGTACTTTTGCAGCTAGGTGATAGTGATTGAATAAATAAATCTGTGACATTCTGAGGAATCGTTTCTCCACAGCCGTTACTTCACATTTGCCTATGGCTATATATACCCTGACTGAGAGTCAGAAAGAGAAATGAAATGACACAGTTCTTTTTATGTGTAAAAATGACAACCATTCAGTCAGCTTCTGAGTATTGTAAATACAATATAGACCAATTCATATATCAAGAAAAAAACATACGACTTTGATGTACTGGAGTAATATTTTAGAGATGTGGCAGGTGAGCAAGAGATAAAAATTCCACAAGTAAGCATTAATTAGGAATTACTGCACTCTCTGTGTGTAGGAGAGTAATGAGGACTCTTGTCCAAAGTTCAGTGTTTGAAGAAGTTCAGTTACATGTTCAGCTACAGGTACTTTCCTGCAATGTGACAGGGAACTACCCCAATGAATGGTAACTTCTCTGTAAAGGCACATGCAGAACATGCACCCGTCTATATACTCACGATGAAAACAGCTGATTTGCCTTCAGGTGCTCAGAAATCTACAAGAAATAGGAGGAATTTTTTCCACATAAAAGCTAAAATGTGCATAAGACAAGCATGGCTTATCTTCTTAGTCTTAACGCTTTATGCTCTGAGTTGAGTTTAGTTCAGCAAAAGATCATGCATAAGAACAAAATTAGTTAACCTTCATTTGAATTTTATATAATAAATCGTGATTTATATTTATTTCTATATTGATTATGAATAGCAATAAATGTGGTTTTTATATAACACAAATATTACTTTTTTCAGCCTACTGGACAATAATTCGCTGAAAAATTTTGAAGCTGAAATTTCACATCAAAAGCAACCTGAAGGAAGACTAAGAAAGGATTACATGCAACATTACTTTGGTACTTCAATGTCACCATTTATAGTTTCAAAAAAAGAAAATTTAATAGTCAATAACATTAAAAATTTCTGCAACAATGCAGGAGTGTTTGGGATAAAAAAGAAAGCATGCTCTTTACCTTTGTTGGAAAGGACAAATATGTGACTATCACTATTTTATTATGAACTATGCCTTTAAGAACAATTTTATATTCTTATTGTTTCATTTACCACATCTTTCAAGTCTTTACTCTCATCATATTGAAAAGAAAACAATCCCTTTATAACTTCTGGTTTTAATAAAATAAGGGGAGAAACCTTTTTGAAGCCACAATTGGGTTTGTCTCGCTGCATCTGGCTAAAAATCAAAACTGAAAAATCCTATTTTTTACATATTTATTTATATTTAATTATTCCTAGGACTGTAAACTTTCTCTGTAGAGAACTAAAAACAATGTAATTACTATAATTCTTTTCATTTCCATTTTATTCCTTCACTATTTGATATTTCAAAGATACACCATTTCTTTACAGAGAAGAAACGTGGGCTACATCAGTGTTACCCAGAAAACAGCCAGCCAATACATGTAGCCTTCATGTGTTCAAAACTCCTCCTTCTGTCACAAAGGCACGTTATAATCTCAGCTGCTCTGTCCAGGAATGTACAAACTTTATGCATTTAACATCACATCCATCCATCCATCCATATCCTACTAAATTTTGATTTCTTTTACAGCTGCTGAATATTTCAACATTTTGCTAACCATTTTCATTCTCATCTTTATATATTCTTTCAAAGGTGACGCACCATCTCTCTTCCCATGATCATACTCCCCCCTCAGCAAAACCTTGGCTTTATATGCATCAGTGGCCTAACTCGTATTTCACTGTACTGAAACCAGGACTTAACTCTTTTAAGTGTGCTTCCTGTGCAGCTTACTGTTCCGATATAGTGATGATTTAAGGAGCAGTTCCACAATTGTTTTAAGCTAAACTAAGTCTGTGCTGCCACTGAAAGAGTCAGTACGGCCAGCCCCCCATGTCAGCTGACTAACACTTTCTGTCCTGACACCAGTGGTTCTTGTGTGGCCCACCAAGAGCTGGGTGAAGGAGCTCATCTGCCTGAAGGTTCTCTCTTTTGCTGTTGTTTTGTTGATTTTTAGCCCAGCTCAGACTCACTTTTTCATATTTTCTTTGAGGCTTCTTGCGCAGACATGGACTGTTTTAAATAGGCAATCATAAGAGACAATTTTGAAATACAGCTCACTATTTTTTCAAATCAATGTCTGGTGACAAAGAATCATAGAATGGTTTGGTTTGGAAAGGACCTTGAAGATCATATAGTTCCACACCCCTGCCACAGCAGGAACACCTTCCAGGCTGCTCAAAGCTTCATACAAACAGGCCTTGAACACCTCCAGTGATGGATAATCCATAACTAATCTGGGCAACCCATTCTGGTGTCTCGCCACCCTCACAGTAAAGAATTTTTTCCTTATATCTAATCTAAAACTACATTCTTTCAGTTTAAAGCCATTCCCCCTTGTCCTATTACTACATGCCCTTGGAAAAAGTTGTTCTCTAGCTTTCTCGTAGGCCCCGTTTAGATACTGGAAGGTTGCTAGAACTCCCTACAGCCTTCTCTTCCGCAGTCTGAACATCCTCAACTCTCTTAGCTTGTCTTCATATAAAAAAAAATTAAATCAGGGTCATAGCTGATTCTTGAAGTTAAAATAGAGGAAAACACAAGGAAGCATCTTCATAGAAGATAATACAACATCACCTTGAAATATCATTTTTATTTTCATAGAATAGAATCATAGAATAGTAAGGGTTGGAAAGGACCTCAAGATCATCGAGTTCCAACCCTCCTGCCATGGGCAGGGACACCTCACACTAAACCATGCCATCCAAGGCTATGTCCAACCCCACCTTGAACACCGCCAGGGATGAAGCATTCACAACCTCCCTGGGCAACCCATTCCAGGGCCCCACCACCCTCACAGTAAAGAATTTCTTCCTCAGATCCAATCTAAACCTCCCCTGTTTAAGTTTAAACCCATTACCCCTTGTCCTCCCACCACAGTCCCTAATGAAGAGCCCTAGGAATGTGATGCTGAAATCCTATAGGTTGCAATTTGAGGAAATATTCAGGAGTTTTTAGAAATTAGGTTTAGGATTTATTTTAAACACCTCTTGTTTCGGATTTTTTTTATGCAAAAAATTTTGCATGAATTATCTTGAGGTCATTGCAGTAATAGGTAAGTACAGAGACAACATATAGAAATTGCCAAAACTTTCACAACTCCAAATAAAATGGTTGAAAGATAAATTTGCTCCACAAATAGATATTAAACCAACACACTTTCTGACTACAGGGAAAACAAACACAGAAAGTGTAATAAGGAAAGGATTCGGAATACAGACTTACACACAACGGATTCCAATGTCAAATCATGCTTACTGTAACTCTGTAGACTTCAAATAATTTAATATCAAAGGTAACTCAGGTCCTTATATTTAAAACTAGCAACTTTCCTCTTCTTTGCCCCATCTTTGACCGTGGAAACACTTTTTTTCTTTTTAGATTTGGCATTTGGGTGTATGCTTACTGTATTGATGACCGGACTTCATGATCCTAAAGGTCTTTTCCAACCTTGTTGATTCTATGATTCTACTTGCACCTCTTTCACCCCTCCTTAGTCCTTACTAATTAAGCAAACGACCTAGCAGCTATTTATGACAAAGAAAAGACATCCTTCAGCTGAAATGCTCCTTTAGGTTCTTCTTATTTATTAATTTATTTTCCAGCATTCTTATTGTTTGATGTTACAAACTGATGATCACTCCTCATTTCTCTTCTTGTTAATTCTTCTGGTTTTTAATTTCTCATGTCCTAAATTCTTTCCAGTCTCAACAGACCGCCACTCTACCACCCTTTGCAGTATAGCCTTTGCTACATTTTGCCTCTTTCTCATCTTTGCTACATTAGTAGTCAGAATGTCCTACATACAATAATACTTTCTGCCAGTATATTCACGTACAAAGAACTATGTCTTCATGAATGCTGGGTCACTAAAGAAAATGCAAGAACAGAAGCTGGTAGCACCAGTTTTGATGCCAGCAGCTGCACTGCAGACACTACAGCAATGTGTCTAAGCTAGCACTGAACTTGCAAACTGAAGGTACTGTGTGGCACAGTGACCCTGTGAATCATAGCAATGTCTAATGAGCAACTTGGTCTGCTCAAAATTGCTAGATAACACACTACAAAAGCTGGCACTGGGAGTGGTGTCTGACTTAGACTGTCTGAAACTATCCTTTGCAGGGCAGTCACAGCATTTACTGCTGCATTTGTAATTTTACCTGATAAAAGTTCTCTCATGTAACTTGTTAAGACAGCAATCAAAGATGACAAATGGGATACTGGAAATTGTAGGTGGACCAAAGAGCTATTTAGAGATGCTTTTATTTATTTTTTTTATTTTCAGTCTCTCTCCTCTCATTTTTATCAAGGCTTACCAAATCTAATTTTGAGTTCTGCAAGTATCACAAGAGTTACCTTTCTGAAAAAGCTTTTTAATTTGCTATAAAGGATATTTTACTTCACTCTGTTCTTTCTTCTCCACGTTTACCCCTTATCCTCTATTTTGCTGTCAGCAATTACAACCATTAGAAAAAAAATAATTCCATTTCAATTTAATTTTACAAAACAGAACACTCTCAGAATCTCTTCACATTCAAAACACTATTAGAAAGAATGGCTGGCCAAGCAACAGCCTTTTAATATACGTTGAATCAACTGTTTTCAAGTAAGAACAGATAACAAGGTTTGGATTTTGCCACGTTATTTACTGTTTGTCATATTACTTACTGCTTGAAGCATTTTAAAGAACACTTGTGATTTTTACATTTAGTGTTGCACTTGATATCATGTTCAGTGGCAAGAGCACTTATTTTGCAATAAAATTAAAATGCTGCCTGGCCATGAAAAGAAACATAAGCAAAAAAGAAAAAAAAAGAAGTACCTGTAACAGCACGTGTAATTAACCTTGATTTCTAAGGATTTGTGTTTCATCCCAATAAATCCTTCACAATAATTTCACTGGTTTCCCTCCATATTTCTTACAGTATCCTCTCCCTAGTAACTCTGCCCATCTTCCTTCTTTTCCTTTCCTTCATTAACTCAAACAGCTTGTCCCAAATTGCTTGAGCAAGTCAGCAGATGCTTTGTTTGATGCAGAGCCATAATACTTGATCCATCTGCAATAGTGCGTCTTTAGTTTGTACTGAAGCTTCAGGGTGGTACTAATGAGATTGTCTTTTATCCAGACACCATGTTTTAGGAAATAGGAAGAAATTTTATGTATTAAATGCCTGCCAAATTCTGCTGAAATTTGACAGTAAAATACTAGGAGTAGAACCCAAAGACAGATGGGCACACCTTAGAAATCATCTAAGTGTACAGAAAACCAGCTTCATGGGAAAGTAGGGGCTGAAAACTTCGGGTGCAAAATGGTATAGAGGGGAGGTTGCTAGTGGGTTACATGACACTAAACTCATGGCTTTGCAACTATATTATTGTGAACATTTACACAAGTTAAATACACACTGGATAAAACATGTATCAGTAGCTGCAGTTCTATAAGCTTTGTCCTTGAAATATCAAATGTATGATGTCTCTGGCAGTCTCACCCTGTGTGATATTACTATCAGCTGAAATGATCTTCCCCTCCTCTGACACACATTGCTGCTCTTCTAGGCAGAAATAGGCTTTCCTAATGCACCAGGCTGAAAACAGCAGCGATCCACAAGCTGATTTAAGAGCAGATCAGATGCCTCTGCCCTGAGGGCTTCCACATTAAAAGTGCAGGCTGAGGCAGACAGCCAAGGGTGGCAACATCTTCAGCCAACAATCTCCTGCTGCAAGTCTGTCAGAAGCCAAACAAGAATCAATTTATACTCACTAATTATTTTGCATGCCCTTTTTCATTCCTTCTCTAAACTGATATGTACAAAAGTCTTCAACTTCCATCTGTCTCCAGGCATTTCCTTTTCACATTTTCCAAACTCCTTCCCTTCTGCTGTATCCACTCCGAGATGAGGGTGCCAAGAATAGAAAGCCTTTACACCAAACTGGGGCAGCTCACTGGATACACACAGGGACAACTGAAAGAGACTTGAAAGAAGTCGAACAAAATATGCAGCGCAGACAAGGTTACACGTTGACTTAATTGCACGGGTCAAAGGTACCCGGCTCCTCTTATGGTCACAGGACTGTGAACATCTTATGACAACCATTCATGGTAATTTAGTAGGCTGAAAATTGTAGCAGTAGTTCAAATCGTGCTCTCTCATATGTTCCCTGGCACTTCTCAACCACAAAATGAATCTACTGCCATGCTTCTCATTTTTAGACAATTCTTCACTTGTTTTCAGTCTTGACCAACCTGGACATTTTTGTGTAACATTATAAATATCATTTCACTTCATCACCTACCTCCCAGTGAAGAATAATAGAAAATAAAATGATATCATTCTAATAGAGGCACTCCACTGCTACTGGATTGCTAAAATAATAAATATTCAAAAGCATCATGTATTTATTCATTGCTATTATATTGCCACATGGGCAGCTTCTAATCCATGACAGCACTATATTTTTCAATTTAAGACTACTTTATTTCCTTAGTACCCCTTTGAGAGGATTTGACTAAGGTCTTCAATTTTTATTTTGCCAACACCTTCACAGAATCACAATTACACAGACACAAGTAAAGAAAAAGCTGCACTGAAGGCTAGACTCTAGAACAGCCCCCTTTTCATAGTTTTCTAGGGAGAAAAATAAACTTTGCACTGCTATCAACATTCACCTTTAAAAAAGGGGGACACTGCCCTGTGCTAAAATGATTGTTTTACGAAATACTGAGAAGGAGAAAGCAATGAGTAAGTATTCAGTGTCTGAGCCTAATATCAACATCAAAAGCAATATTATAGTTCACATCCTAACCCCTATTTCTTAGGAGAAGTTGTGAAACATTTATATGAAACTCCTTTGATGTCTTTCTCAAAACTGGACCTAACAACTAGCTAACTAATAATTAATCAAACTGCATAAGTAAACTCACAGAAAAAATTAAATACCATTTCTTAAAGTGAGTCATACCCCTTGAAACAAATTTACTAATAAATTCAGATTTTTCTCAGTTTTACTGTAAAATAAACATTTACTTTAAAAAAAGGTTATTTTCCATTTTTATTACACAAGATGCTGCTTAAGAAGTAAGTGCTAGGTTCTGTAATATTTCAAGTAAAAATATTTGTAGAAAGATATTTGGTGGGAGTTAATGACACTGGGGCATTCCATACCAGCTGTAATTTTGCATGTTACAAAACTGATGCTAGCAACATACAAGAAAATACTTAACTGGCAATTCTTGGAATGGCAGGGTGCAACAGAAGTGCTCTAATACATAGAATCATGGAATAGAATCACAGACTCATAGAATAGTTAGGGTTGAAAAGGACCTTAAGATCATCTAGTTCCAACCCCCCTGCCATGGGCAGGGACATCTCACACTAAACCATGTCAACCTAGGCTCTGTCCAGCCTGACCTTGAGCACCGCCAGCGATGGAGCATTCACAGTTTCCTTGGCCAACCCATTCCAGTGCCTCACCACCCTTCCAGTAAAGAACTTCTTCCTTACATCTAATCTAAACTTACCCTATTTAAGTTTGAACTTGTATATATTATATGCTGATAAAAATGCATGGTTCAGGACAGGTTAACAAGCAAACAAAACAGAACTTAACTGACTATTCCCAATGAGACACTGAACACACTTACAAGCTCTTGAATATTGCTAACCATGGTTAACTAATCTTTTTTTTCAAATCCTGGCAGCTTACACTTCCATGCAGCCTGATTACACCAAGAAAGCATTATATATTTCACAGCCAAGAACCATCTATCTGTTATTAGGCAGACTGCCTTTAAGGAATGATTCAATGCCCAGGGAGTACATGCACTATTTATCCTGTATCTAAATTTCAGCTCATTTTGTTAACTGAGCATGCATAGGACAATAGCTCAAAGCCCACCTTGTTAAAACATGTAAAACCACAGTCAGAAGTATTTACTCTACTGTTAGTTAATAAATGCCTTTAGAGGTGGAAAGAGCACAAGCTTTTCAGAAGTGAGCACCTGTTCTGGACCACTGAAAACAGAAATGTAGTTTATGATAAACAACAGTATTGCACATGCTCAGCCCTCCCTTTAGAAAAAGCAATTCTGAGCTGAAAATAAAAAAATAGCTTTGGTGTTACCTGTTCTGTATTTCAAACATACTTCCTGCTAGTATCTTTTCTAGTTGAATCATAGAATCATAGAATAGTAAGGGTTGGAAAGGACCTCAAGATCATAGAGTTCCAACCCCCCTGCCATGGGCAGGGACACCTCACACTAAACCATGCCATCCAAGGCTATGTCCAACCCCACCTTGAATGCCGCCAGGGATGAAGCATCCACAACCTCCCTGGGCAACCCATTCCAGGGCCTCACCACCCTCACAGTAAAGAATTTCTTCCTCAGATCCAATCTAAACTTCCCCTGGTTAAGTTTAAACCCATTACCCCTTGTCCTCTCACCACAGTCCCTAATGAAGAGTCCCTCCCCAGCATCCCTATAGGCCTCCTCCAGATATTGGAAGGCTGCTAGGAGGTCTCCACGCAGCCTTCTCTTCTCCACACTGAACAGCCCCAATTTTCTCAGCCTACCTTCATACGAGAGGTGCTCCAGTCCCCTGATCAGCCTCGTGGCCCTGCTCTGCACTTGTTCCAACAGTTCCATGTCCTTTTTATGTTGAGGACACCAGAACTGCACACAATACTCCAAGTGAGGTCTCACAAGAGCAGAGTAAAGGGGCAGGATCACCTCCCTCGACCTGTTGGTCACACTCCTTTTGATGCAGCCCAGGATACGGTTGGCTTTCTGGGCTGCAAGCGCACACTGCCGGCTCATGTTCATTTTTTCATCAACCCACACCCCCAAGTCCCTCTCTGCAGGGCTGCTCTCAATCTCCTCCCCCCCCAACCTGTAGCTGTGCCTGGCATTGCTCCGACCCAGGTGGAGGACTTTGCACTTAGCATGGTTAAACTTCATTAGGTTGGCATCAGCCCACCTCACAAGCGTGTCTAGGTCCCTCTGGATGGCATTCCTTCCCTCCAACTTATCAACCAAACCACACAGCTTGGTGTCATCGGCAAACTTGCTGAGGGAGCACTCAATCCCACTGTCCATGTCACCCACAAAGATGTTGAACAAGACCGGTCCCAACACCGATCCCTGGGGGACACCACTCGTTACTGGTCTCCAGCTGGACACTGAGCCACTGAGCACTACTCTTTGCGTGCGGCCATCCAGCCAGTTCTTTATCCACCGAGTGGTCCACCTATCAAATTGATGTCTCTCCAACTTAGAGAGAAGGATGTCATGGGAGACAGTGTCAAAGGCTTTACACAAGTCCAGGTAGATGACATCAACTGCTCTGCCCCTGTCCATCAGTTCCGTAGCCCCTTCATAGAAGGTCACCAGATTGGTCAGGCAGGATTTCCCCTTAGTGAAGCCATGCTGGCTGTCCCCAAGCACTTTGTTGGTTTTCATGTGCCTTAGCGAATGCTTCCAATCATATTTCAGTGATGACTGATATTCAGATGTCCATGCTAATCCTTTCACTATATTCAAAGGTATTGTATCATTAAGTTTGAACATATTTAATTCAAATAATACCAGGTTTTCTATACTTCCAGCCAATCCAGAAGAGGTCTGCTCCTGCTTTCCTACCCATCAGCAATCATTTTGGAAGGCCTATCTTAGTAATGCTGAACCTGCCTGTTGCTATCACCGAGCCTGAGAAAGCCTATTTGGCACCAGTCAGCATCTGCCTCTAAGAGCACAGAGCCTTCGAGTTTCCAAGAACATGGAAGGCTACAGTTTAAGGAAACTTTATCTCTAACCAAAGATCAGGTTTACCTGCTGCACATTTAAGTCAAAATACCATTATAACCCTGTCTCCTAATTGCAGAGTTTGGACATACACCACGCTTGTAAGTTCTGAGATAGTGGCCCAGGTCTGCACAATCCACACAGAAGCTGCCCCTGAGCCACACAGGTCTGGGAGGTCCCAGGGGCTCCCCCATGAAATTGCCATTCTTGTCAATTTCACAGCTCCCATTAACAGGGAAACTGACAAGAATGTCAATTTCACCCGCCTGCAGCAGCAGGGGAATTGGGCTGCTTCAGCCAAAGAGCAAATTTAAAGATTCCTGCTTCAATCCTACTTGGAACCAAACACTAAAAGAAAAAAAATAAATTTCTGCTATTCAGCCCACTTTAATATTCACACTTTTTCTTTGAGGCATGCCTAAACAGCCATGTGAATTGCAAATGTTTCGACTGCAAAACTAAAATTGCATTGAAAAAATAATCTCTCATTTTCAGTGACATACAGGGAAACATAGAAGATGTAACTACTTGTCACAGGAAATGGCCTAGCCTTTTACTGGCAACAAACTATGAGAATATTGCAAAATTCACTCTTACACTCTAGTTCTTGATGCAATCCTCCTCTTCATAGCAATGTCTCAGGAACAATACCCTGGTGTTTGTAACAAAGAACAGCTAAATCCTGTAGTCACAGAAAAGATGATATATCCATATATATATATATAAAATATACTATATACATAGATATATGTGCATTACAGACTATCCTGCTAGAGATTACTTGAATTAATTCATATAAGTATATGGAACTTCAAGTGGAAAAAGTGATTCTTTTCTCACCAATAGGGCCCATGATTCTGCAGATTACTTAATCTGATTCTGCAGATTTACTTCAGTAATCTCCCAAAAAAGTTATTTAAGATAGAGACATTTATGAGAAGTAGAACATCAAGTGCTGAACAATCTCCGGAGTAAGACTTCTCTTCAGTTTCTTATAATATTAATATTTGCAGTTTTAGTATATCTTTCCTTATTACTTGCACCTCCTTTGAAAAGATCTTTTCATTTTTTTATTTTTAATAAGTTAAATTGTTTCATTAATTGTTAAGGGTGAGGAACAGAAAAGTATGTTTGCCTGTGTTAAGAAAATTAAGTATTTCACTAAGGAGTTCTTCAACTGCAGCCACTGAAACAGGAATACAAACTTTTGGGGCAAGTCATGAGAACTTAATTTTTATCAGACATCTTAATGGCACTTTTATGGAAAACTCCATCAATGTAAACTCCTTATAGTGTCTCAAAACTTCAAATTCATCCACAGTTAGTAAAAGCTCTTTAGGTTAGCATCTTACTCTGTCTACAATATGGGAATATGGACAGGTGTATCCTATCTAGTGAATATTCCACCTCTGTATAATAGATTCTTCTCAAAGCCTCCACTACTGGACAATTAAACAACTATTTTCTGTTGGATTGTTGCTAACATTGTTCTACCAAGGACCAAAACTGAGACTATGCCAGCCACTCAGCACAGAAAAAAGAAAAGGTGGAATGCAGTGCCAAAGGGAGAGAAAAGTGAGGGATGGGCTTGGTGTGGGAAAAGATAGAGAACAGGAAAAAAATGCAATCATATATAAAAAAAATATCCTTTAACACATATGCACAAGGAGTTCAAATGACATACGCAACAGAACCCTAAGCGTAGTATTGCTGAATTTCTGATTAAATGTCCTGCTGTTTTACATATATATATATATAACTTTTTTTTCTGTTATATATTTGATAATCCACTTACTAATGATAGATCCCACAAAGGTGTTGCTCCTCGAGGTACTTCGGCATGTGTAATTTTGTCAAAATGAAATTTAATATAAATGCACTTTATTTTTTCCCGTTAAGGTATACTTACGTCCTTCTTTTCTCTTGCTGAATTTCCCTGCTCATTCCAACTCAATTCAGTCAATATATGGCATGTCCTAACAAAATAATTCACTATCCTCCATTCTACACTTTTTATCTCTCAGGAATTAGTAGCCGAATTGTATTATAGATTCAGGGAAATGCTTTGTTTTCTAAAGTAAAGTTTAAGTCAAGGTACTGATGTCTTTCAGCAGCATTTTCTATGCAAGCTTGCATCTATTTATAGTGACCACCATAGCCTGTAACATATGATCTCATTGAAGGGAAGATGGGCAATGCTTGTACTTTGGAAACTATTACTTAAAAGCATCTTTTGAATAGCATTAGCTTGTTTTTTTCCCTAATCTTCTGTGGGGAAGTGATCATTCACATACACACACACAAAATTATTTATCAATCAGCGGTGGGTTTCACATTAGAGATTGTTGAGCCTTTCATACTCATAGGTCAAAAGCTTCTATTATATCTCAATACCACATTTCCTTTGACAAAATAATTTGCAAAACAAACTACTTTTTCCCTTAAAAGATAAAGGGAAGCATTAGCTCTTTTTCTCATTCAAACCATGAGTTCTCTGAACATTACCTTCTTTCAACAGACTTCAACTCAGCCAGTTACATAAAAGAGGCTTTTGTATAAACAAATCAAACAACAAAAAAAAATCAGAAGCTAAAACAGTCACACCTTAAACAACTCAGCAGAAGAACAAATCATATAAGCACTCCAGTAGGAGAGGTTTGACAGCAGTTGTACCACTGACTTCTCAGTTTTTACAATGATAAACATACGGTTCATGAGTTAATTGCAAAAATTACATTTATGTCACTCCTTTTAATCAAAATTTAAAACAAAAAAAATTCAAACTGTCCCTACTACTCCAATGCAGTGTGTCTTTTGAAGGCACCAGCTGAGCAGAAATTCTGTTAACAACAAAACCCATTTTATTTTCATGAGAAAGTAGTAAAAAGATTAATTTCAAAGCAGCTGAAGTTTGAGATACTGTACCAATTTTTTATTTTTATATATTTACATTTTCTCTCAGAGAGTTTATTTCACCAGTCTCTACACAAACTATTTTCCACCCTTACCATGTGATAAACATTTTCTACAAATAATATCAATTGTATACCTGGGGAAAGGATACCATAATCACTGTAGCAGATTTTTTGCATAATCATTGTAGCTGAAATTTTGCAGTAGAAGCATGAATCAAAAATGACCATTTTGATGACCACTTTGTGTTTCACATCTCCTTTGTCCCACATAAATTAGTTGATTTATTCTGACCCAAATAATTGTGGTTTTGTACTACACATTAATGTATACCCGATTAAGCGCATGTTGCATCATATACTATGTCAAGATTTTGGTCTGTAAATCATTTTCCAGCACTATCTGTCACAATTTGTAAGTCTAGCATTAACTACATACTAAGTTAATTATGAATGCTATAAAATTAAATTAAGCTCAAATGCATCAAAACAACTGTTCATTCTTGCAAAAATTGAAACTTATCATCCCTAGCTGAATATTAGCACTTCTCTTCCCTCATATTTATTTCCTCCCCTATACTTACGTAACTGTTTTGCCAGCACTTACAAAATTTGGGATAAATTATGAATATATATCCGTAGCAGCATCAGTCTTTATGGGCAAGAATTGTTGATATGATTCTGCCACATTTTGACAAGTGTTGCTCTCTGAGTTCACCTGCTTCTACATTAACCAAGATGACATAAGCCAGATATTCGCAATTTGTATGATTATGTGACTCATGCAACATGCTTACATGATCACAGACCTAGACTTGGAAAATTTGGCAAAAAGAAACACATTTTGTTATAATGGACAAATCAGAGCAGTATCAGAGTCACTACAACACAGGTTATAACGGAGGTTTGTAAAGCCTAATATATTGCTCCACATTACAGCATGCCTTGATTATAGATACAGAAGAATAAGCTACTTGCTTTCTCATGTGAAAATGTTATTTTTTAATTTCAAGAAGAAAAAAACCCATCTGTTTCCCAGTTCTGCATATTCCTTTTAAAGGCTGTACATGTATCACAGGTTTAAAAATCATGTGCTTTGCAAAAAGTAACAAAAAAGATCATCAGAGCTTACAACAGTGAGCTACAGAACATCAGTTAAAAACTGATTATCGGTTTTTGCAGTCGCGTGCAGTCTTCAGTGTAAATTTGCATACATCTCTTACTAGAATAAAGCACCTATTTTATTTTTACAACCTTTGAAAATAAAAGGCTTATAGTATGCTGATTTTTTCCCGTTTTCTTGTACATATGGTACATTTTTCTTGCAATGTTAAGTACTGTGTTCGCCTTTTAAATAGATTACATCTAATTACATTTAGATTAATCATCCCATAAAGAAAAACGCCAGCGCCCCCCGGTGGGCACAGCTTCCTCCTGACAATACAGGCATCACTATCCACGGCCTTTTTCATCTAGCCATAAAAACCAATTCAGTTCACCAATAATCATGTTTAATTCCCCATATAAACATTTATATTTTCTAATCATGCAACAGATTGTGGAGCTAGATCTTTAAACTGGAGAAGCATGCATATTTGTGTCCATTTTTACTATAAAATACATGGGACAGGTTTATAAAGAATAATCTCTAACTAACTTAGCTCTAGCTGTATGCTTAAAAGACAATCTCTTCATAAATTAATTATAACCAGTGAATCACATTTATTATGTTGGCTGGTTATTCTAAAGCAAAAAAATATTGCAAACTCAAAATGAAACAGCATGACAGGCTGTAACCAATAGGGTTCAATTCTATCACAAATGGACATAAAATCCACACAGTATATAGTAGCCTTAAAGCACTAAGAAAAAGCCTCTTTGTTTCAGTAAGGCTGTTTGCAGAGTCAAAGCTTAAGTTTGTTCACAGAGCTATTCACAGTAGTTTTGCACGGCTTTTAACATTGCAGATTCACATAAAATGCATGGCTGTCAGCAGAAGTCTCACCTGAAACATAATCCCCTACATTTGAATTCTAGGATATATAGCAATCACAGTATCCAAATTAGAATGCCTCCAGAGTATAACATGTTTGCAGCAAGATAAAGATATCATTGCAGCACCAATGAGGTACAGAGTGAGCTGCAAATGTAGAGCAGCACCCAGAACCAATATGACCAAAGCAGTTACCCCTACCTCAGGAGCTTCTCAGTCCACTCTGGAATTGTGTTCATCTCTGTATGCAGAAAGCACCTGAGGTCACAGCCCAGGGCTCTCGATGATGCATAATCCACATAATTCTAGCTATTATCTCCAGTGTATTACAGAAAACTCCCTTCTGGAACTGGAAATAAACTCTTCCAAGGTGTCACAGCCTAATGGCATTAACCTGAGTCAGTACTGAAAGGTACTGCAAAAGATTAAGCCTATACCAATAATTTTCAGAGAAAACCATGACTTTTTGAGCAATTATTTTTATATATGTCCAAACACTTGTACTAGAATGATACTCAAGTTATGAGATAACTTTGCATCCAAAGACAAACCTTTAAACAAGCTTCTACTGAATTCAATGTACCATTTTGGTAGGAGATCAGTACAAAACAAGCAAAAGCATTTACATTAGGTCAATACACAAACAGAAGATTTCATTATTGTCCCCTGTTCATGTAGCTTGTCCATCATTAATTTAAATGAAAACATTACAAATCCATCAGAAGTTTCTTTTGCACTTGGATTATTTCTTTTCTTAAACAATATAAACCTTGTCAAATTTGAACAAAAATGTAAATGTTTGCAAACTCCTGCTTACATTTCTTTTTAATAAAAAAAAAAATTATAAGCCCCAGCAATAATACAATCATGCTAATGAATTTTGAAGAATGTGAAACAGAAAATTTAAAATGAGGCAGAGACTCTGAAGTTTCCTGAGTAGGCTGTGTAGCAGTTGAAAGGGTCAAGGTGCTTCTGGCTCCCAGGCTCGCACACTCCTTTCCTTTCCTAGTACTAGTCTTTTCTAGTTCTGTAGCTTCTTCTCCTCACTTTCCAAGATGCCAATGCTGTACATACTCTGCAGACGCAGCAGTGAACAGCATGGATGTGCATCTCTCTGTAAGATACTACTGTAAGACATTATCTTCATTTGTTCAGTAACCAGGACTGCTTTGTATGGGTCACAAAACCATCGCTTTTTAAAATTATTATATTTGTTGCATTTTAAATAGCATTGCTTTGTCACCTGTACCATGGGTAAGTGCGCTATCCATAATCTACTTCAGGGATTTTGGAGACATGAGGTTGTTGCTGATTGTCTGTAGAGATATCTGCCTGCATGTATAATTTGGTGATGTTTCTTTGTATCAAATACACCCATATTTCATCTTCACTTTTCATATTCACTTCATATTCTACCAGAGAAAGTTTCCAATTTTTCCTAAATAAATCCAAATGCTTTCTAATGGATATTCACTGATCTTTTTATTTTTGTGGGTTTGTTTTGTTTTTTTTTAGCTCTCCATTAGGACTGTTCTCTCTGAATCTATGGTGTTAATACTACACTCATCTAACCTGTAAGAAGTGGTTGTTTCTTCTAGCTAATTACATTTTTCTATCACACAGTCTGGGATGCCTTCAACTTTGTGTTTAGAGGACTGACTTTTCAATCTATCTTGTCATTCTCCTATTTGGATTATCTGAGATATTTCAGTCCACATTAAAGGGTCAGATGAGGGAAAGAACTGTAACAGGCTGTAATTACTTGTCTAGGTCCTTCTATACTAACTTTATATCTGCACAATTACTGTATAATTTCATATCTGTATAACTACTTTAGTGGATCAATATCTGAACTGTGGCATAAAAATACATTTTCCCCTGAGTGCTCATCCTGACACTACACTTCAACTTTCTTCTTCTCTCCTTCTTTCATCTGTTTTTCTTTCTAAGTACAAATCAACATTTTGGTTTTGATTCAGCTTGCAGCTTTATTTTCATCACATTCTGGAGACAACCATGAAGTTTGATAGAATTTTGGCGCTACTAAAGGGCTAATACAATTCTTATCAGTAAACAAATCTCCTTTCTGGATGACTGAACTTGTAATCAGCTACTGGTTAGTTAAAAGCTCAGCTGGCACCTGTAATACTTGCTACCAGATTTGAAACTGTCATTTTATGTTAAGTAATACAATTATGTTACGAGAGGAATAGGGGAATAGAGCAATCACTCATGCATGTTTGCATGACAGATATGCTTCTTATATAAGTTGTCCCAACCATCTAATATTTTAAACCCCTCTGCATGCTTTCTAATCACACCGAAAGTCTTCTATTTCATCACCTATTTCACTCTCCTTCTGAAATCTAGATCTCACCTGTTTGCCTCAGTCTGTTCTGTTTGGTAAAATACTTGCACAGATGTTTACCCAGACATAGAGCAACATCAAGTTTCTAATGGTTTAATTTTCAGTATTTTACAAAGACTAAAACAAAATTACAGTTCATGGGCCTGTGGCCCTCCCTATGCTAGCAATTCATAAAATCATTAAGGCGCAGAGGGACCTCAGGAGGCATCTGGCTCACCTTCCTGTTCAAAGTAGGGTCAGCCACGTTGCTTCGTATTCTATTCAATTGAGTCTTGAAACCTTCCAAGGCCAGTGAGTCCACAACCTTCCTGGGCAACCCATTTCAGCAGTTTAATATCCACATATTGATTTTTATCCCCCTTCATATCTAATCAGAACCTGTCCTGTTTCAATTTATACCTAGTATCACTCACCCTCCTGCTATGTACTTCAGTAAAGAATATGTATCCTCTTTCTCAGGAGCCTTCACTTAGGCACTGGGAGGTGCTCTTACGTCCCCCTCAGGCCTTCTCTTTTCTGTGCTAAACAAACTGAGCTGCCTCAGCTTCACACCATAAGGCCCCCATATTATGAA
This sequence comes from Amazona ochrocephala, assembly GCA_039720435.1. Classification (NCBI taxonomy): domain Eukaryota; kingdom Metazoa; phylum Chordata; class Aves; order Psittaciformes; family Psittacidae; genus Amazona; species Amazona ochrocephala. The sequence goes on from CM077876.1 coordinate 36,541,580, forward strand.
CAATGGATATTCTTAAAAGGAATGTCATCTGCTCTTAGCTGCCAGAGTTCCTGTAGCATAACTCCTGCAATCTCTTCACTACCACAACTAATATTCTGCACTGTACTCCATGTATTTAACATTTTTTCTTCTTTTTTTTTTTTTTCTTTCACAGGCTACAAGCAAACACAGGCTGTGAGAATGGGACGAACCTCCCCTCAAAGAAGGCAATATCTCTGCTTCGTTACTATCATCTTCAAAGAATCATAGAATCATAGAATAGTTAGGGTTGGAAAGGACCTCAAGATCATTTAGTTCCAACCCCCCTTCCATGGGCAGGGACACCTCACACTAAACCATGCCATCCAAGGCTATGTCCAACCCCACCTTGAACGCCGCCAGGGATGAAGCATTCACAACTTCCCTGGGCAACCCATTCCAGTACCTCACCACCCTTACAGTAAAGAATATCTTCATCAGATCCAATCTAAACTTCCCCTCTTTAAGTTTAAACCCATTACCCCTTGTCTTATCACTACAGTCCCTAATGAAGAGTCCCTCCCCAGCAGCCCTATAGGCCTCCTCCACATACTGGAAAGCTGCTAGGAGGTCTCCACGCAGCCTTCTCTTCTCCACACTGAACAGCCCCAACTTTCTCTTACTGTCTTCATATGGGAGGTGCTCCAGTCCCCTGATCATCCTCGTGACCCTCCTCTGGACTTGTTCCAACAGTTCCATGTCCTTTTTATGTTGAGGACACCAGAACTGCACACAATACTCCAAGTGAGGTCTCATAAAAGTGGAGTAGAGGGGCAGGATCACCTCCCTCGACCTGCTGGTCACACTACTTTTGATGCAGCCCAGGATATGGTTGGCTTTCTGGGCTGCAAGCACACACTGCCAGCTCATGTTCATTTTCTCATCGACCAATACCCCCAAGTCCTTCTCCGCAGGGCTGCTTTGAATCTCTTCGCTGTCCAACCTGTAGCTGTGCCTGGCATTGCTCCGACCCAGGTGCAGGGCCTTGTACTTGGCACGGTTAAACTTCATCAGGTTGGCATCAGTCCACATCACAAGCGTGTTAAGGTCCCTCTGGATGGCATTCCTTCCCTCCAACTTATCAACCGAACCACACAGCTTGGTATCATCGGCAAACTTGCTGAGGGCGCACTCAATCCACTGTCCATGTCACCCACAAAGATATTGAACAAGACCGGTCCCAACACCGATCCCTGAGGGGCACCACTCATTACTTTTCTCCAGCTGGACATTGAGCCATTGAGCACTACTCTTTGTGGGCAGCCATCCAGCCAGTTCTTTATCCACCAAGTGGTCCACCTATCAAATTGATGTCTCTCCAACTTAGAGAGAAGGATGTTCTTGTGTGGGACAGCCTCGAACGCTTTACACAAGTCCAGGTAGATGACATCAACTGCTCTACCCCTGTCCATCAGTTCTGTAAGCCCCATCATAGAAAGCCACGAAATTGGTCAGGCAGTATTTCCCCTTAGTGAAGCCATGCTGGCTGTCACCAAGCACCTTGTTGGTTTTAACGTGCCTCAGCATGCCTTCCAGGAGAATCCGCTCCAAGATTTTGCCAGGCACAGAGGTGAGACTGACTGCTCTGTAGTTCCCTGGCTCATCCATTTTCCCCTTCTTGAAAATGGGGGTTATATTTCCCTTTTTCCAGTCATCGGGAACTTCACCTGACTGCCATTTTTCAAATATGATGGACAGTGGCTTAGCAACTTCATTTGCCAGCTCCTTCAGGACCTGCAGATGCATTTCATCAGGTCCCATGGACGTGTATACATTCAGGTTCTTAAGATGGTCTCGAACCAGATCCTCTCCTACAGTGGGCCTAGGGTCTTCATTCTCACAGTCCCTGCGTCTGCCTTCCAAGACTTGGGTGGTGTGGTCAGAGCATTTGCCAGTGAAGACTGAGGCAAAGAAGTCATTAAGAACCTCAGCCTTCTCCAAATCCAGGGTAGCCAGTTCTCCCAATAGCTTTCGGAGAGGGCCCACATTGTCCCTAGTCTGTCTTTTATTCTGTGTACCCACAGAACCCCTTCCTGTCATCTTTAACATCCCTAGCCAAGTTTAATTTTAAGTGGGCCTTAGCTTTCCTAATCTGGTCCCTATCTTCCCAGACAACATCCCTGTATTCTTCCCAGGCCGCCTGTCCTTGCTTCCACCTTTTATAAGCCTCTTGTTTCCTTCGAATTCTCCTCAGCAGGTCCTTATCCATCCAAGGATGTCTCCTGGCCCTCCTGCAGCACTTCCTTCTAGTTGGGATGCATCGCTCCTGAGCCAGCAGCAGGTGATCCTTGAATATCAACCAATAGTCTTGGGCCCCCCTGCCGTCTAGGGCTATATCCCATGGAACCTTACTAAGCAGGTTCCTGAAGAGGCCTTACTGTCACTTCTTCTGTAAATCATGGATACTTCCTCTAATTTCATTATTCCAGCTTTAGTAGACAATATTACACTTCTATGCGATACCAAATTTTTTAAGTACTAATTCATTTTATTTTCTATTGGGAAGACTAGTTATTCTGAAATACCCACACTTCTGCAGAAAAGTGTGTAACTGAAGCTCTATCATTATTTCCTCATGCTGTTGCAGTACTTGTCAACTCCAATTTCATTATGCTAGGACCCATACTAAAAAATGGCAGAGTTTTACAGTTTTGAACAAAGACCTCACGATCCAGTTACTTCCCCTCAATAAAATTATCCACACAATAATTTGTCTTTTTTCTCACACTTACAAACCCACATTGCAAATCAGTGAATCTAAGATGAACCAATTAGCTGTGTATTAACAACTAAATGATCAGTCTTCTGCAGTTTTTAACATCATTAGTGTTCAGCGTTAGAAAGTTGGGGCTGCTCAGCCTGGAGAAGAGAAGGCTGTGTGGAGACCTCATAGCAGCCTTCCAGTTTCTGAAGGGGGCCTACAGGGATGCCAGAGATGGAATCTTCATCAAGGATTGTAGTCACACGACATGGGGTAACAGCATCAAATTTAAACAGGGGAAGCTCAGGTTAGACATAAGAAGGAAGCTCTTTACTGTAAGGGTGGTGAGGCACTGGAATCGGGTGCCCAAGGAAGTTGTGAATGCTCCATCACTGGTGGTGTTCAAGCCCGGGCTGAACAGAGTCTTCGGTGACATGGTTCAGTGAGAGGTGTCCCTGCACATGGCAGGGGGTTTGGAACTTGGTGATCTTAAGGTCCTTTCCAACCCAAACCATTCTGTGACTCTATGACATATAGATTTCAACCTGATTTCCAAAGTGACAAACTGACATTCAGAATTACTCATCTTCTGCCTTTGAGAAACTTGCCGCAATTTATCTATATGGTTTGAACGTTCCTTCTATCAGTTCTGCATGAATAAACTGTAGTGACAATTTTTACTTACATTATAACAATTGCTAAACCAGATGGCAAGTCTTAGGACATGCTAATCTTCTTGCAAGCCATAATTAAGAGCTGGCTTTAGTCTGTTTGGGCTTGCCAGAAGAATAATGGAATAGTAATGGAGTAGTACCCAGACATCTTTTACATCACCTTACCTTTAACTAAAAGCAGTTGGCATAGATGAGCTGGGAAATCCTGGAATCAAAATGTACAGACTGATGGAATGAGCAAGAAGCAATCCATTTTCTGCAGAGAGAAAAGCCAAATTTTTCCATTTTCTCATGGAAGAGAGACAGTGAATCAGCCCTCAGAGAATAAATATTTATTTAGCTGTCATTTTCCCATGCTATTAGCAGAGCAGGAATAATTAACATCAGAATGAACTCATGAGTGATTTAGGGCAAAAAAATATCTTAAGAGTATCACCTAAACAGCAAATAGAGAAAAGGCACTGCCTAACTTCAAGCAATAAGAGAAATACTTACAACTTCAAAGCAAACTGCATGTACTACTCCATATGAAGTCTCCAAATTGTTCCTAGTACTTAGTGCCTACTGCACTGTACGTAGTACATTCCACATTAAAAGACAGTTGGCTGTGTGAAGGAGAATGAGAGGACAGTGATGTATTAGATACATGGCCGCTCATGACTGTGATGGCATGCATAAAATCCCATAGCCCATAGCCTAGCTCACAGGTATATCTGGCTGCATGGCTGGGCCCAATGAGTTGTGGTGGAGTTAAATCCAGTTGGCAGCTGGTCACAAGTGGTGTTTCCTGGGGCTCAGCACTGTGGCCAGTTCTATTTAATACCTTTAGTGATGATCTGGAGGAGGGGATCGAATGCACCCTCAGTAAGTTTGCAGGTGACACCAAGTTGGGTGGGAGTGTTGATCTGCTGGAAGGTAGGAAGGCTCTGCAGAGGGACCTGGGCAGCCTGGATCGATGGGCCAAGGCCAATTGTATGAAATTCAACAAGGCTCAGTGCCAGGTCCTGCACAACAACTACATGCAACGCTACAGGCTTGCGGAAGAGTGGCTGAAAGCTGCTCAGGGTAAAAGGACCTGAAGGTGCTGCTGAATGTGAGCCAGCTCAGACCTGAGTTGTGAGATAGCATAGTGCCCTGACTCAAAGCAGCCAGCAGTGTACAGATGGCAAATAAAGATCCTCTGTTACGTGCAGTTTCCAAATTTAGGACTGTACCAGAACCAACATATTTATTAAAGTAGAACTGATCTATCTTCTATGAATTTATCTAGTTTTATATATTTACACTTCTAGTCTCCACAATCTTCTGTGGCAATGCATTCCACAAAACAACTATGTTCAACTCATGAAAAGCTACTACCTTAAACTTCATAGCTCAGAATGTTATCTAAAATATGCCACTTGACTCAACTCCAGCTCTTTGCTATCTGCCAGACACCTGATGTTCTTGGCACATCTAGAGGTGGGGAGAGAAAAAAAAGGGGAAATAGACCTAGCTGTGAGTCTGGTAAATGGTGCTGAGGTGGGAGGAAGCATTTTCCTATAGTTTCCTTAAAGGGACCTCTCTGTCTCCACAGCCATTAAATATGATAGTCAAGAAAAATTATCAGTCTAATCCAATGATATTAGGGTAAATATGACATCATAATGAGTGATCTATACCATGTTGCTGTGCCCCCTTGCTTTCCGTTAGAAGGAATCCCAGGCTGTAAGAAGGCCTGTAATAGACATTTAGATCTCTCATCTGGACAGTTAGGAGACTAGAATAGGGACTAGCAGGGACACAGAGTCCCCACTCTGTTCTTTAGGTATAGATTTAAAATAAGCTTTGGGTCCTCGTGTAAACTGTAAATAAATGACATTTCAGGATCGTGCACATCATGATACTCAGTATACATCTATTTTTTAAAAATTAATAATTTTTTCAAAGCTTTTTATTAGTTCACATAATTCATTTCAACTCAAGAGAAGCTGGTATCTCTAACTGGTTTTCTCTCTGTTTTCCCTTTAGCAATGTGAAGCAAAATCAACTTCAGTTTCAACCGTTTTATGCTTAGCAAGCCAGAAATAACTATATGTGTTGCAATAGGATGTGACTAATTAAGTTTGTAATTTACTCCAACCTTACAAACACCCTCTTAACAAAACTATATAACTTACTAAGCTTACTAGAAGATATTGTCATTCTAAAAATTCTATGCAAACATCAAACACCTGTAGTACTACTAACAGCAAAAGTCAAGAGTAGCATTCCATTATTTTAAGACTTTAAAAACCAAACTCCTATTCTTTGAATAACCAGTTAGAGCTTTGCTTAAACTCAGGTCAGCTAAAAGATTCTCACTGATGTTGCTGCCTTTTATCACAGGACCACAAGATGAACTGAAATCAGTGAACTCCATGAATGACATTGAACAGACTTGAGCATCTCTCTTGCTTCAAGGACTTTATATACTGGCAGATTGAAAAAAAATAGTAAGTATGTAATTCCTTAAAATTCAACACAGGTGTTCAGTGACAAGTACAATGCATGAATATATAGCTTTAAAATTAGTAATAGATTTCAAATTTATGGCTTCTCTCTACACAGTAGTCCTTCAGATCAAGGAATATGGAAAAAAAAATATTATTGACAGTATCTGCAATAATGTTGCAGTTAAAATTTCAGTGAAATGCCATAGAAAAAGAATAAACTCCCACTTTTTAAGATTATTTCTCACCTTAGTTGTTTTGCAAAAATAATTACTCTGAGTGATTTACCAATCTGCCATTAATTGTATACTACATTTGCATAAAAATGATCAGCATTTACTTTATTGATTGAAGCATGAATAAAAATTTATATATAATATATATTTTTACATATATGTCTTGGGTTCTATATATAATAATATTATATATTATTTAAAATTTAATATTTATTACCCTAAAAGCAAAAAAGGTAAAGATTTAATGACACTTACTGGGTTAGTGCATGCTAATCCGTAACTGCTCATTTTGAAAAGAGAAATACCTTTTCACAACCTTGGTGGTTTCTTTGCTGCTCTTTTTCCCCCTACCATTTTCACTAGCCTTTAATATTTATTACACATTCTCCAGATTACATACTGCACATGGACCCCTCCAGGTAAATTTCACATAACTAACTAAAATAAACAACAGAGTATATCTATGTTAAAAGAGACTAGTGAGAGAAAGGAGAAATTACTGCAAATACGACCTCCTGAATGAAAGAATGTGTCTTTATCTAAGACCACAGAAGTTATCTGAATAATAACCATAATGCTCTCTATTGAGCTTTACAGGATTTACAGTCTTCAACACTTACGGTGCCCTTACACAAAAGCATAAGAATCTCAGCCAGATACCATCACTTCCAAACTGTATCCTCTGTGACAACTATGGTCACTTCTCAGTGGTATGCTAAGGCCTTTGTACACAAAAAGACTAATTAAGAAGCAAAGAGACACAAGGCAAATGTCAGAGACATTCTGGAGTCCACAGTTAATGGTCTAAAACACACATGGGGAGAACAGTATCAGCTGTGAGTGAAAGGCAATAAAAATTGGGAGAACAGTTGCAAGAGATCTAACCACACGCTGATCAACCTATCTCAGGAAGAGGAGAGAAGCCTTTAAAACAAGCAAGAACTACATCTCTGTGATGCCAGACACCGCAGAATAAACCTTCCATTATCTCAATACAAGCTCTCAGTCTTTAAAAAGACAGTAGTGACTTGGGAAAATTATCTTTACGGGATATCCTGGGTCTTGCTGGGATGGAGGTAATTTTCCTCATAGTAGCCCCCATGGTGCCATGTTTTAAACTTGTGACTAAAACACTGTTGATAACACACTAATGTTTTAGCTGTTGCTGAACAGTGCTTGCACAGAGTCAAGACTTTCTCTGTTTCCCACTCTGCCCCACAGCATGGAGAAGAGGCTCTGAAGTGAGACAGCTAGGACTGCTGACCTGAATTGACCAAAGGGATATCCTAGGCCATTTAATGCTCAGCAATAAACACTGGTCTGTGTTTTTTATCAAAGTTGACTGGGGACTGGTTAGGCACTGTTTCACAGGAGGGAGGTGATGAGTAATTGTTTTGAAATCACTTGTTTTAGGTTTTGGCTTCTTTTCTTTTTTCCTTCTTCCTCTTCCTTTCAATTATTACACTATCTTTATCTCAACCCATTAGATTTCTTGCTTTTGCTCTTCCTAGTCTCTCCCCTCTAACACTGTGGGGCAGTGAATGACTGAGGAGCTCTGCAGTCCTTAGCTGCTTGCTGGGGTCAACAACAAACAGGGGAAAAAACATCTTCTGGAACTTTTGAAGAAGCAGCATTCAGCAATAAGAACATGAGACAACACAGCCATTATCACTTCTGCATGACTTGGGTTAAAGCAGTGATCCCTACCTCTGACTAGACAGAAAAATTACCTTTCCAGTGGCACAAAAATACTCTGCTGACTTCCCTTCTTGCTGGTGATTTGAACCTGATGTCTATCATACAATGAGGAGTTTGTGATACACATAATAACAGAGCTGAGCAGGCACGGGTCTGTGCTGTGTTATGCTGTGTAATCATAAGGTTAGGCAATTCCCACCTGGCATTTGGCAATTACATTAGCTGTCTGGTCTCTACCTTCAAAGTGAACCACCATGTTGTCATGTGAGCATCTTTTTGCTTGACAGTATAAATGCTGACTGGAATTCTTCACTTGTAAGAAAAACTAAATTATTTACTTCTAAGAGCAATAAGGTCTTTAATGCTGATCAGCCTTAGCATGGCAAGGTCTGTGCAGCATAACATGCCATGACTGGAGGTCTCTCCAATGTTGTGTAATTTAGGGTTCCCAGCATCTGAAGGAATGTAAGATTATCTATGCTATCCCATTTTTCCACCTCCAAAAGGTATTTATACCCACATCTGATGGAGTCCTCCTAAAGGAGATCTGTAACACACACTTGCACCAGAGCATTACATCTGCTACTAAAAATTTTGCAATGTATATTATAGCCAGTCTCTGCATGCAGAAGAGGCCTACTGTCTCCCAGTGGTGTCAGCTTCTACGCATGCACTACACAGAAGATGCTCCCTGGTATTGCTGCCAATTTCCCAATATCTTCCACAAAAGAAAAGTCAGCAAAAGCAGTCATGATGGGCAATTCACACAGCTTTCTCCCACACAACCACTCTACTTAAAGCCCAGAAAACTGTTCTGAAGATGTAGTACAACTCACATACCATCTTTCCCAGGGCCTTGTGGCCTCTCTTCTGGCAAATGATGTATTCTAGTCACATAATGGAGAAGTTTCTGTCCAGCTGGGAGAGACAATAAAGAGGATCAACCTGCTATAATTTGTCAGGTCTAGACTGCCCCCCTATGTTGCCAAAGACCTCCAGGAAATGGGAACATCACAAATGTCTGCTGAACCAGAGGAAATGTACTGAATGCACTGCAGATTGGACACCCTTTCATTACAGCATTTAGAAAACCAGTCTAGACTATGTAAGGTAGACTTCGCAGAGACTTATTGTTTCATCCTACAGGCAAAGGCAATATTTACTAAATTCTATTTACCTCCTCTTGTTATAAAATGTAAATATATCATCAGCCAATCTGTCAGGGGTGTTACAATGATTAAGTAAATAACTTTTGGAAAGATCTTGAGGAAGAAAGAAATTCTAAAGACTGGAAGAATTATTGAAGCAAACAGATGACATCAGGTATCTCTCAAAGCAATAATCAAAAAGCATATTACTTCTTGACGTGCATTTCTGTCTTTAAAGATTATGGTTTGTTACTGCATATTACACATAATAAACATGAAGCAGACAATCACTGAACTTTCACTTAAGATTTCTACATCGAGCAAAAAAACCCACTGTTACTGTGAAACCAGCTCTAAAGAAAAGAAGAGATGGTTTTACAAGTCTTGGGGCTGCAAACACTTAAATTTCTCTCAGATACATGATTATTTCCATTGAAATCATGGAGGCTTTTCAGAGTCATACAGACTAGCATACACATCAATTGCAGGAAATAGGGTTCAATTACCACCACCTTTCACTTCAGCCACACCTGTGTGTGCTTCCTGGCTACACTTACCTTTGGAGTGGTGCTAAATAGATAACTATTGCATAATTAACATATGGCAAGCTTATAATTTTGTGAGCATGCATAAAGATTGGGCAACAACAAGAAAGAGGTGTTTGAGCATTATGAACAAATATCATAGAATCACAGAGTTGTTTAGGTCAGGAAATATAAAGATCAAGTCCAAATATTAACCTAGCACTGCTGAGCCCACCACTAAACCAGGTTTCTAAGTGCCATATCTACACACCCTCTAAATATCTCCAGGGACAGTGACTCAAACATTTCCAAAGTTTGAAAACCCTTTCAGTGAAGAATTTTTTCCTAATATCCAAACTAAATCTCCCCCAGTTCAATTTGAGGCCATTTCCTCTCATTCTATCTCTTGTTACTTAGGAGAAGACACCAAAACCAACCTCACCACAATCTCCTTTCAGGTAGCTGTAGAGAACAAGGTCTCCCCTGCGCTTCCTTTTCTCCAGGCTAAACAACCCCAGTTCCCTCAGCTGCTCTTCACAGGACTTGTTCTCTATATCAATACTGTGTAAAACAATATAGAATTTCTTTTTCATCTTCTTGAAACAGCTCAAGAATGTATACGTAAGTCCAAGTGTGCTACGAAAAAATATGCCTTTACTACATGCAGATTTATGCATAGCAGTGCATTTGAAAAATTATATTCTTACACTTAATTAAACAGCTGATTTTTAAGAAAACCAGGTAAGTCATGCTTTGGTGACTGATCAAACAATATTCCTGTCGATTTCAGGGAAAATACAGTTCAGCCCATCCCAGTGGACAGCTACAGAGGGAGTAACATGATTTCAAATTCTCAGTACACAAAGAACTACTTTAGTTCCCTATTACATTTACATAACACAATTACAACACAAAACAAGCGTCTTGATATAATTTTCAATCACAGACCTCAAATGCATTATCCTTTTACATTTATAAATACAAGTAATTTTACAGATACAGTTCTCAACTTTTTAAAGTCAGGAGAACCCTTCCCACTATGACATTACCTGCCAGCAATCCATTTCAGCCACCTGCATAACTGACTTACTTAGAAAGTTACCAGTGTGTTAACAGCCATCTTACGATATACACCAAGAGTGATAACTGACATGAGAATGTAGGCCCATTAATATTCTTTTCCATCTTTGCAGATATATTTCTTTTGAAATAGATTCTTCAGAAGTATAACAGCTTAATTGTTTCATCTATTTGGAATGTTACATTCTAGCTAAACTTTTATTGACAATTCTCATGTGAGTACTAAGAGTTGTTTGGGGTTTTTTTAAAGAAAATATACCAACAGTAAGTTTCATGCTTTAAATATCTAAATAAATCAGCCAAACTTTGAAAAAGATTCTCATGAACACACACAAAGATGGAAATTTGTATTCTGTAAAACCTGCATTGTAAGTCGGGTACGTATTAAAGTTATCTGCTACAAATAGTAGAACTTTTCTCAGAATCCAGGCGTAGGAGTGTGAGGTAATTTTTTTAAGAAAGTGCCGAATAAGCAACAAATACTAAATTCTAAACAGAACAATGAAGTACCTATATACAACTGTGCCTTGCAATTCAGTGATGGCAGAAAGCCATGATTTGAAATTAGGTACACTGCATATAAGCAGCGTAAAAACCATCAAAGCAGTTACTGGATTAATGCAGTAAGTAATAAAAAAAATTCAATCCCAGTATCATACAGTTACTGATCTGGAAAATACAGAAATGAAAAATGCCTATGTTTGCTGATAGAAACTTGAGTTCTCTATGTTACCTTCAAAAGAAAATTGAACACCCTTCCTGTGTAACACTTTGTCATATCCTCAAGTTTTGAACAATTCCGCACCATATAATTTAACTATTATATCAAATATACAACACACACTGACAGTAAACTGAAACATGAGAATTAAAATTAACAGCCAGTCTTTCAGAAGCACAGCACTTTCAACACCAAGATGTGCATATTGAACTTCCTATCTGTGATTATTACTCCAACATGGCTTCATCATAATCACTATAAGCATAACTATTCATCAAATACGCCATGATTTTGTGCTTCAGAATCACTTATATAACACCTGAGCCAGAAGCCCTGCTTGTGACATCTCTTAGTTTTAAGACGATTTTGTATAAGCCTTGACAGTTCTCATGAAATGCCCGAAAGAAAAATGTTACAGGTTTTGCATGGGACAAATGCGGAATGGATTTCTACAATCAAATCTTAACTAAAAAATACACCAAACCCCCAAAAACCCAAGAACTTCACTTGTTTCTACAAAGATAACATTCAACCCAAACATCAAGAAACTAGAATATAAAATTCCTTTTATACTGCCTTTCTGGTTCCAGATACCTCCACAGACACAAGTATCTGGAAGAAAAGACCTACACATCTACTGCACACCTTTTCCTCACTATCGCCACAGAATTTAACAAGATTTTATACTGTATGTGACACATAATGAGGACAATAACATTACACACACACTTATCTACTGTGGCTTCCAGATGCCACGGAATCCTATAGGAGTTCTGTGATTTATGCTAGCACAAGACACCCATTCACCTTTCTTTTCTTGCGTTACATTGACAAAGTTGGAAAGGTCTGTAAATTGCAGGAGGAAATAAGGAGGTAACGCAGTTACAGACTTATTATGGCCTTTACTGGAATGAATGGATTAGTTTTGGAAATACCAGTTGATTCTATGAAGACTGCAAGTCCACAGTCACAAACACTGTGACTTCCTTCTAATACAAAGACAAACTGACTCACTGTGACACCTGAGTTACCCAGCCCATTACCTCTTCTTTCTTGCAGAAACAAATGCAAGCATCACTTAAAACTACTGAAAAAAAGAATACATGTATTAATTCACAATTATTTAACCATAACAAAAAAACTCTTTTACAATGAGCATGGTCAAGCTCTGGCACAGGCTGCCCAGAGATGTTGTAGTCTCTGCCTTCGGAGAGAGTCAAAACACAACTGAACAATGTTCAGATCAGCCTGCTCCTGCTGATTGTATTGAGGACAGGGTTGGACTAGATATCTCCAGCAGCCCACCTCAGCTATTTTGTGATTCTATGAAGGCTGCTAAGGAAGCAACATAAATATAATGAAGTAGAGCACCACTTGTTTTTCTGATTTTTAGATTGAGGTCCAACCTGAAAGAAAAGAGTTTGTGATTGAATTTTTAAGTGTAAGAATGCTGAGCTATCTTGAGACTGCATATTTTCCACGCTTTGATCCCACATAAAGCTCCATACAGCAAAAAGTGAAAAAAAAAAAAATGAAATCCAGTACTCCCTTTTAAGTATCTTATACTCAAACTTTTAAAAATAGCAGAAAAGAGACTATTAATTAACTTTCTTCAACAATTTCCTTCTCACAACTAGTAATTTTAGGAAAGGGAGGAAGCAGTGAACATACAGCCTTCTAGAATGCAATTTAACATACAGTACAGTCTACTGGAAAATTACAATCAAATCCTCTCAAGAGGTTACAAATTCACATTGCATAAGTTATTTGTAGCTAGTAAGCATCAAATAAAATCCATTGAAGTTAGAACTGTGATACAACTAAGAAAAAGAAGAACCGGATGAAAGCCAGTGAAGCTGATTCTGTTCCTTTTGCATAAATACATCCTCCAAGTAGAACCTGCGAGTAATTTATGTAGAAAATCAAATTAATTACTTTTAGCACCTGAAGCATTTTATATTTCAAGGTATTTTGATGCATCTGGCAGTTTACTCACACACATAGAATCATAGAATAGTAAGGGTTGGAAAGGACCTCAAGATCATTGAGTTCCAACCCCCCCGCCATGGGCATGGTCTTTATTACATTCACTCCTGAAAGTTCCAAGTTAAACCTTCACACAGCTGCTGCATACTTTAGCTTCAGACATATGGAGCAGTTTCACACTAATCTATGTTTAATGAGCTACTACACATTTTAGATTAATCTATAATAAAAAAGTATCAGAAAATATACATAATTTTTTGCAGTTACCCAGCAGTTCCATTGCGTCATCTTCATTGTCAATATCGTCTTCAGTTACAGATGGAGCTGTGCTTTGAGCAGAATCAAAGGAGTCCTGAGAAAGCATGGCAGCCAGCAGTTTCTTATGTTGCTGCTGTTGTTGTTTTAATCCTTTGGTCTTTGGCTCCATTTTTAAGCTGTGAGGGAGGAAAGCACAACTTTCTTTCACTGGTGCTCTCTACGAAGTATGTTACATATTTGTCAAATTACTACAGCCCATGATGTCCAGACCTAAAGGTTAACGCCATCAGATCGCACATAAACCAGCTGGTTATCATTCATTTCCTGACCATTGGATGCTGCTGTCCTGGTTTCAGCTGCACCAGTTATGTTTTTCTCCTTCCTCATAGCTGGTGCAGTGCTGTGTTTTGGCTTTAGGCTGAGAACAATGCTGATTACACACCAATGTCTTAGTTCTGCCAGTGAGGAAGGGTACAGGAAGCCAGGAGGAAGCAGAGACAGGACACCTGACCCAAACTCACCAAAGGAGTATTCCATACCACAGCACATCATGCCCAGTATATAAACTGGGGGGAGTTAGCCGGAAAGTGCAGAGCACTGCTCAGGTCAGGCTGGGTGTCGGTCAGAGGGTGATGAGCAATTGCATTGTGAATCACTTGTTTTATTGTTTTTTTTTTTTTCCTTTCCCCTTTTAGTTTTATATTCTCTCCCCTTGTTATTTCCCTTATCATCATCATTAGTAGTAGTAGCAGGAATTTTATATTATACTTTCATTATTGGATTGTTTTTATCTCAACCTGTGGGGTTCACATTCTTTAGATTCCTCTCACCATCCCACCTGGAGGAGTAAGGGTGGAGGGGTGAGCCAATGGCTGCATGGTTCTGAGTTACTCAGTGGGCTTCAACCACAACAGTTATAAATCAGTTTGTGTTTTCAGTTCCTATCTGAATTTTGACTGAATGATGACAGGAAATTTCCCATTGACTTCATGGGCATTAATCAAGTCTAAATAAGCTACATGTACAGAACAGGATGGCAATTACTAATCAGCATTGCTAAGGCACTGATCATACAGCAACAAAGCTGAAAACAAAGAACTGTTCCCTTGAGTGGTTATGTTATCATAAGCCCACAGGATTAATGACTATATACTTATAACAATAATTCTCACGATTTGTTGACTCGCGTCCCTAACCTAACTAACAGACAACTGGAACTGCACGGAAGTTAGTAGAAGGGCCTAAGGAGGACTTGCTATAGTTAGCAGTTTCCAATTCCTTACAATATGAAGACAATGGGACAGAAGTTTGGTGTCTCACATAAGGATATCAGCAACATCTCAGACTGCTGCACAGTCTGTTGCATGAAGGCAGATCTATTGCAAACATATGAAATCTAGTATAATCAATAACAGTTAATTTCCCACTACAAAGATAAACACTAGTAAGACAAAGTGGACTTTGGAGATGAAGAACAGACTTTGAGTTTAGAACATCAGGTTATGGATGAGGCCTCTGCAAGCTCCAGTTCATTTTGGGCTCTAAGAAACAAGAGCATCATATTAAAAATCACTAGATTACCCACTGTGTACATACATTATCACTTCAGAAACTTTCCCAAGAGCCTTGCTGCTTCTCAGAATTCCTCCAGGAATTTTTTAACGTAGAAAACTGCTAACAATGACTTGGAAATGAGTTCAATCCTATTTTTACTCTGAACTTCTGAAACATGAGCTCAGTACTAGCAGGATTGCCATCAGCACTTTTATATGGTCCCTTATCACATGTTAATACTTTGCTTTGCTCCCTTACAGCAGCAACAGAGCAGTACAAAATCAGTGACAAACAGTTTTTCCTCTATAGCAGTCCAGAACATTAAGGGCAAAAAGGTGACCCTTCATCAGTCTGACAAGACATAACTAATACAACTGCCACAGACTTGCTACATTATCCTTCCCAGTCATAGTAGTGGTAAAAATCAGTCCTTTCAGTTACTCAAAATTAATTCCCCTTCTTTTTTTAAGTAAATGGTCTTGGCTTTCAGATATAAAACATGCCTGCTTCTGTTGCTCATCATCACAGGAATATATGGTAAGACATAGTGCTTCTCTCCCACTGTTCACTACTGAATTGAACAAGAAGTGAGGTTTGTAGTTGCAAAGACAGAAAAGCAGACAACTTACAGATTCCAAAGTATCACATACTATGTATACTCAGCATTATCTGCTATACGCTGAAAAGACCAATACTGAAAATGGGCATGTTATCAACAAACCAGTGGTCCATAGGAATACACCATTCTCTGCAGCCTGTTCAGTCCCTTACAGAATTGTATGAATGCGTAAGGACTCAAGGCGTTCCCTTCCACCAAACAAAAAGAAACTTGCGTGCTACGGTCTGTGCAAACAACACAGAAAGAGGGAGTCGCATGACACTGATGGCAATTACTCTACCAGTGATCATAGAATCATAGAATAGTTAGAGTTGGAAAGGACCTTAAGATCATCTAGTTCCAACCCCCCTGCCATGGGCAGGGACACCTCACACTAAACCATGCCACCCAAGGCTCTGTCCAACCTGGCCTTGAACACCTCCAGGGATGGAGGATTCAGTGCTCAACTGTCTGGATATTTATGTAGTATTTCATTCACGTTGCATTTCCTTCTGTTTAGTGATAGGTAAAAGAAGACATATTACCTAGAAATAATGGCACAATTAGTTTTTATTTTCCTGTTCTTATGCTGTAATTGAAGATTTGGATTAGTTTTGAGTTTGCTGGCTTATGACATAAGTCCTGATGATTAGTGATCAATAAACAATCACTTTTTATTGAAAGTGTCGCTAAATCAAATTTAGCAAGATATAATTGGTAACATTTAATGTGAATTTCAAATTGTTCCCTCTTTCAGTTGCCAGACAAAAATGTAACTGAATTACTTTAGGCTACATTAAATATAAAGTGAATGAATGAAATAAGATGAGGCAGACAAAAATTCTTTACAACTGAAAACTTCATTCTTTTAAGAGTTTCATTTAAACTTGTAAAATTTGTACTATTCACACTACTTTTGGATAGACTAGGTATATGCTACATTTAAACTAAATTATTATTACCTATTACTTGCCTCATGCATTTGGGGTACAGTCAGTTCCAAATTCTGCCAGTAGCACTTCACTTCATAGTAACACTGAATCATACTTGGAAGAAACTACCTGTTATTAGCAAGCTATTATTAACCTTTCAGTTTAACCTTGATCAATACAGGTCTTCCAAACTTCCATACATAGATTGCACCAATTTTAGTATCATCACTATCTTAAATTCTCCAATTTAATGATTATTTTGCAAGACTGCAAACATGGTTTTTATAAATGCCTTACAAAAGCTGATGAAATACTAATGAACCAAAGAATTATCCCAGATACAAAAGTAGTCATACAAATGTAAATCCATATACGGCATGTACTTTAGTACTTATTCACTTCTCCCGAAAATCAGTATTCCCACTTAACGATACACATTCTTCAGCAGGTCTTCAGCACCTAGCTGCACCTCAAAACCAGAGATATGTGTCCCATGAGACTTTCCTGGCATCAAGTATCCCATATTCTCCTAATTTCATACACCAGGCAATGTGATTTTGTCATGATACTCAACAAGACTTCTCAAATACAATTCTCAAAGCCATTAATCCTATTAATCACATTTTTTAATTAAAGAATTAGTTGTGAGGTTTCCCCACAGCCTAACCAGCCTCTACAAAGGAAAAAATTCACTGCTTTGAATCAGCTTTGTTAGTCAGAACTAAACCTTTTTGCTTCCTTCTAGAGATTAGACACGAGATGCTTATTTCTGCTCCTTCCTATTTAGTAAAAGGATACAATATCCTCAACTTGCTTTGCAACACGGAACAGATCATTATTCACTGTCTTTATCAGACTGCTGAATAAGGAAAAAGAAACCCAGGTCCTCACAATGAAGCTGCAGTGCCAGTCACTCACTCCGTTACTTTCCCAGGAACTGCACTGGAGAGACCTAGTGTCTTGAGTTCTGTTGGTGCCAGTCCAAAGTCTAGCTGAGGGATCAGTGCTGCATGCTGCTACTTCTTTGAAATATTAGTACTTACAGCTGCATCCCTCCCCTGCCCAATAATCTAATTAAAAAAAGAAAGAAGTACTCATGGGTAACAAACATTCGCAACATGTGAAGAATGCAGCCTGTAAGAGCCTATAAGTGACAGGCAGTTTCCTTCTGACGTGGAGGTGAATTCCAACGTGGAAGGCACATGGAGGACATAGTAAAGAAATACCTTAGGCCTTTTCAAAGGGAAGCAGAGACTTTTTGCCTCCCTAGAAGAGGAAGAGAAAGGTGCCTATTGCAGTCAGAGTATTAGTTATAACCAAGGAGAAAGACTACAGGGCTGAGGGAAAACCATAGGTGTTTAAGCCAATTAACAAAGGCAGCGCTTTACACTTAAAAAAAAAAAAAAGAAATAGTTCACTTTCTGTGACAAACAGGTATCTTCAAATCATGGAAAATGGACCAATTGTAAAAATGATAGTCACTTCCAGCTAGCTGAAGCACATTATCAAAGAAACATACTCCTCTATTCTCGGTAAAGCCCAATAAATCATTAGAAGTTGTTTACTGCAGAGATTACAACTTTCATTTTGAGAAAGACTTGTTATTAACGCCAAGATGCTAAGCATAAGAATTGAAGATGAATTTAGGAACTCCTGTTAAAAATAACATAGGTACTGTTTCCCTTGTTCATCTTTCCTTTAAATAAGAAAATCAGATTTACCGCTTACATGTCAAGAAGATTAATGAATAGGTACTACCGATCACTTAAAGACAGAAGGGGTAGAAGTATCTGAATGAAGCAATACATAACAAAATCATGTCACGTTGCCAAATCATGTCAACATACACTTAGCTTTATACATAGAATCATAGAATCATAGAATAGTTAGGGTTGGAAAGGACCTTAAGATCATCGAGTTCCAACCCCCCTGCCATGGGCAGGGACACCTCACACTAAACCATGCCACCCAAGGCTCTGTCCAACCCCACCCTGAACACTGCCAGTGACGGAGCATTCACAACTTCCCTGGGCAACCCATTCCAGGGCCTCACCACCCTTACAGTAAAGAATTTCTTCCTCATATCCAATCTAAACTTCCCCTGTTTAAGTTTGAACCCATTACCCCTTGTCCTATCACTACAGTCCCTCATGAAGAGTCCCTCCCCAGCATCCTTATAAGCCCCCTTCAGATACTGGAAGGCTGCTATAAGGTCTCCACACAGCCTTCTCTTCTCCACACTGAACAGCCCCAACTTTCTCTTACTATCTTCACACAGGAGGTGCTCCAGTCCCCTGGTCATCCTCGTGGCCCTCCTCTGCACTTGTTCCAACAGTTCCATGTCCTTTTTATGTTGAGGACACCAGAACTGCACACAATACTCCAAGTGAGGTCTCACAAGAGCAGAGTAGAGGGGCAGGATCACCTCCCATGTGACTGCAAATAAGTATGAAGTTAATATATAGAAGCATGATAAGAAATCAGTCACGTATTAATTTTGCATGCTGCCACACTACAGCATGGGAATTTAAAAGCCTTGCACTCTGCTCTCAGAAATTGGGTGTTACAAAGACAGCTTTATTTCACAAATCATAAAATTTCTAAGCCAAATCAAAATCCCACCTTCCTCCAGGACTGCTGCTATCCTCACTGTCCCACTGCTCATTTTTATTTCTTGGTATTGGAGGCTGCAGCATCTCAGCAGCCAGTGGGTCTGCATCATTCTCTTCACGACCAATCCATTCTCCAATCACACGAGGTCTGAGAAGGGGAGTGTTAAAACCCGCTGTGTCCTGAAGAGAAATAAATAATAATAAAAAACCCCATAAACACTGCACTGCATGTTCTCAACCACACATGCAAATAGGAAAAAAAAAATAGAAAATAAAACTATTAGTTTCAAAAGTACAAAACCAGTAAAGTACATTATCATTTCAGAGGGCTATAAAATGCTCTAAAAATCATGAACTAATGAAAAGATTCCCATTAACAAAATTCCAAGAGAGATTTGCCCACCCTGATGCCTAATATCTCTCTTATTTCTTAACTTTTCAAAGCAACTGTGGAAATCTGCAACATAGGCTTGAAAAATTATATATATATATATTTTTTATAAACACACAACTCTTGTAATCAGCACTGTCAGTTCTGCTAAGAAACACATGAGGTCACTTGTATAATGAACACCCCAGCCAAAAGACTGTTGTAGATTAATAGCATCACTCTTATTTGCATTATGAATTAATGCAAAACTAATAACATCTGCATTTGGCATTTAAAAATAACCCTGCTGGGATTTACATAATGTATCCTTCAGTTCTGAAAATGGTATTAACATTTTAATAAAATGCATTTCTAAAACTAGTACTAGTAAATTTTTAACCACTGATTGGAAGAAGGTAGCTGGAGAGGATTGCAAGAAGCAAGCAAAATGCAACTGGAACATTCAGTGCAATAGTTGTATCATTATATCAGGAATTTAGATTAAGGAAACAAATTGTCCTTAAAATTGTATGAAAAAACTGTTCAGAAGTGATGAGTATATCTGTTCTCAGTGTTACCAGAATGGTTGTAAAGGGTCATGTACAACTGTAGTCAAACTAAAAACACGCATGTGTGCAAAAATAAATTGAAATAATGGGATATTTATTTTGCTTTAATTAAACTATTTCCACACTTCAAATACAGTGAGGTCCTCATTAGAAGAGATGTACCTATTCCTATCCTTTAATGAGAGAAAATTTCAGGAAAACAAATCCTTGGCTGTTCCCTAGCTCAGTGTCTCAATAAATATTCCTGCCATAAAACAATGTTTTGAAAACAAAAAGCGTCAGAAAAAAGGTACAGCACAGTGATAGCTTAGCCTAGAACCATATTTTCTCATCTTCCTAAAAACAAACCATTTTTAAAGTCTCTTCCTAATTGACACAGATATGGTAAAAGCACAGTTTGAAGGAGAGGTGGGGGCCTATAGGGATGCTGGGGAGGGACTCTTCATTAGGGACTGTGGTGAGAGGACAAGGGGTAATGGGTTTAAACTTAAACAGGGGAGGTTTAGATTGGATCTGAGGAAGAAGTTCTATACTGTGAGGGTGGTGGGGCCCTGGAATGGGTTGCCCAGGGAAGTTGTGAATGCTTCATCCCTGGCGGTGTTCAAGGTGGGGTTGGACATAGCCTTGGATGGCATGGTTTAGTGGGAGGTGTCCCTGCCCATGGCGGGGGGGGTGGAACTCGATGATCTTGAGGTCCTTTCCAGCCCTTACTATTCTGTGATTCTGTGATATGAGACAAAAAAAAAAAAATAGGCTGCAAACTGCTTTCAGATGTATATATTTATCCCACTCTAGCTAGATGTTGCAATTTTGCCCAGCAGAATGACAGAATCATAAAATGGTTAGGTTGGAAGCGACCTTAAAGACCATCCAGTTCCAATCCCCCTGCCATGGGCAGGGACACTTTCCATTAGACCAGTTTGCTTAAAGCCCCATCCAACCTGGCCTTGAACACTGCCAGGGATGGGGCAGCCACAGCTTCTCAGGCAATCTGTTACCACTCCACGAGCTTCATTTTGACAGAGCCAAATGCGACCCAGGCCCTGAATTTTATTCATACACTCTTGTTCTTTTATTTTCTGCAGTGTGCCTGTGAGTGCATTCTCACACTCCAGTCTCCGTTTGTCTGTCCAGAGTGCTCCACCACTTGCCTAATTCAGTTTTTACACAATTTTCCATTTTCTGCAATGTTGATGTGACACAGTAGAACCACTGAAAATGTAATGCAGCCAATACAGAACAGAGAAATCTGAGGTAAACACCACAGCTTCAGAGGTTTTATAACACCTAACCACTGCTTTTTTTTCTGTACTTACAAATACACATTTTGTGCATCTGTCTGGTGCTCTGTTATAGTCAGGCAACATAGACTAAAAGACAGTGGCCAATGGTCACTTGACAGACGTAACCTGTTCCAGGTGCAACTAACATCATATGCCTATGAGCTAGGAAAAATGATTATTCTACTGCCCACAATGCTTTCATTACACAAGGTGCTTACATTAGCTTCTCTAAGCAAGTACCATTTGGCCTCTTTTAAGGTTTATTCCTGCTACTCCGGCCATTTTCTCCCTTCCCTTTTATTTATTTTATAGTAATTAATAAAAATGGCTCCTGGAGCTAGTTAAACTTGCAACAACTTGCATGGTCAATCTTGCTAAAAGCTTTCTGTCCTGTAAGTGAAAATGAAAAGCACCTAAAAATTCACCCTTTTTTCAATACCATAAATTTTTCCTGACACTGTATACTGCACCATCAGCATATGAATAAGTAAACCATTAATGTTGTGTCTATCCTTGTTATGCTGATTTCTTTTCTAGACATTTTAGGGATTAAAGTAGCACTTCATACTCTAAATAGAAATGTAATTTACATTACATAGTCGTGCTTTGCCTCACTTTATCACCTTGCTTTCCATTTTGAATCTCGTTAGATTAGCACACCACTGTTTCGGTGACCTAATTTATTTCCTTCCTTTCAACTACATAAGCAGCCACAGTGAAAACATAAATGGAGAATCAGAGATGGCTCTATTCAGAACACCAGGACATTTATTTGGCACCTTATTTAAAAAGCTTCTAGAAATTCAGATGAAGTATTCTGTCCTCAAACAAGGGGGTTTTGTTTGTTTCTTTAATATCAACCTTAGATCTTAACTGATTTCCAATTTATATTCCCCCATAAATAACATAAGAGATTGACCCTGACATTAGTGTACACAGAAATATTTTCAGGACAGGTAGGTATTTAAATCGGCACTAAATGAACCTAGAGGATTATTTTATGGAGCAGTCCAGGTGTCATCCATGTATCACCCACATCAATGGCTACCAACTTGACATACTCAAGTTTCTCTAATGTGGAGATCAGGAGAGGAAGAAAAAGACCAGAGGACAGCTGAACGTCATCTTCACATTGGGCTGAGATCTGGATTTTGAAGGAACCTCCACTGCAAGAAATACTTCAGGGTGAGAAGAAGTTTGTTTATTTTTATGACTTAGAGCAGTTCTTTCTTCTGTTTTATTAATTATAATCTGTATTCATTGAGTAATACTACCCGTAAGATGAAAGTATACCCTAGACACTGCACAGAAAAAATGTTTTAATATTACCATTGAGGGTCAAAATCTGCTATGAATAATTATATCATCTTCACTTGAGCCTGATTTTGGATCTCCAACACTTAGATTTCTCCCATTATTAATAATTAAAGTGACTGAAAGACATTGTTGGGAATTCTGGACTAATCTCACAATGTGAAATTCTCATCTACTTAAAAAAGAAAATATTTCTAGGTCTCTATATTTGCAGATAAAAACAAAACAAAACAAAAAGCCTGGAAAACATTCACTAAGTATTCTTCAGCAAATCAAAAGCCAGAAGATGAATAAATCCTCCCCCACCTCCTCTTAAATTGCTTTAAAATGACAATATTCTAGTCCATCTCCAACCATGGCAAGAGATACAAGGTATGACTCCTTTTTTTGCAAGGTCTGGTTCAGAAACATTGCTGAAATGGGTACAACCATATCAACCCATTTTAAACATACTTTCTTGCACTGTAGCATCCAGGCTACATTTTGCCTCAATGTTTCTACAGTTCTACAGTGCAACACATACTAAAGTTTATTTTGTGACCCATAGACAAGTAGGGTCTTCCCGTAGCAGTACTTCCAGAAGAGGCACATCATCAATAGCCCTATGGTCAGAGCATTCACCTAAGACACCAGAGTTTCCGTAGTACGGTTATTCTATACTTCCGCGTGTATTTGAACTTCCACTTCCCAGGGAAGTGCCCAGACAGATTTAGGAAAGAACCCTGAAATTCACAATTAATTCTCTATAATTATTTTAATCAGCCTAGAATTCCACACATTTGGCAGAAAAGCTAACATTGTATCTCAATTTCTTTGTTTACATGAAATTCTTCATGTTATTGAGGAACTTTAGGAAACTACACACTTCCACGCATAGTTGCTGTTCAGTGGAAAGGAGAGTCAGTTAATTCAGAAATTTGTATTCCATTAAGTCGGCACTTTAGCCTTCACATCTGAGAGTCACAAATCATCCCTTCTCATTTTCTTTCCTCACACACAATCCAGCCAGTTGCTGATTTTACATAGTTTCCATGGCCTAGAGATGTGGGCTGAATTAACAAGAGAGACAGAACACCAAACTCTCCCAGTCTCAAGTAAATGAGATTAAAAAGGAGGGGATCTATATAATAAATCTGTTTTAATTGCAGTAACGTTAGGAATTTCTTTTGCAATGATACTAGTAAACTCAGAAATTTTATTAGACTTTAGCAAACTAAAAGCTTACATTTTGACAGAAAGACTGACCTTGTTTGCCTGTATTTTCTCTACTTCTGTCTTGGACTGAAGCTCTAAGTTATTAGTATAAGTTATTAGTCTAAGTATTATTAGCACAAAGCTAATAATAGCTGATATTTGACAAGAATCTTTTTAAATGAACCCTTCCACAAAAATGATTGTAATTCAGAGCAAACTGGTATTCCAAATCCAAATCCTCGAGTAACAAAGCAACTAACTAATTAACTGGATTACTTGGGAGGAGTTACACCAAACAACAATACTGATCAAGTACTCCCCTGACAAAAGCAGCAAGAGTTTACTACAGCCAGAAAGAAATAAGTTTTTAAAAGACACTTACATAATAAGACACAAAGAATACACTCTTTGTTTTCTCTGGGTTCATAATCTAAACCACAGATGAACAGCAGGATTATGGGCTCTGCCCTAATCCTCAAGAATGTTTGTGATCAGGAAAACAAAGCAAGGAAAAAGGTATAGAAGAATTTATTATTGTGTTTAGTTTTTGTTCCTCTCATGGCATTTACGTAATGCCAGTGTTCTAACAGAATCTAATGCCAAGTTTGCGCATGATGTTCCAGACCCGTTACATGCACCTGAAGGGTTAAATGGTTAATCCAAACCACAGATGAATGTGGTTTGAAAATGATTCAGTGCTGCCACAGCATAGATAAGGAATCTGTAGTATTAGCATGTATTTCTGGTAAAGGAATTACAATGAACTTGACCACATTTATACCTGAAAAATAAACATCACCGGGGTACCCAACTCAGGTGAAATGGAACCAAATTCTGTCTAATGTTAAACCATTATCAGGCAGTCTTTGGCTGCTTTTGGCCCAAGCCAAATAAACAAAACATCGGTGTTATCAGCACTGCTCTCAGACTAAAGCCAAAACACAGCACTGCAACAGCTACTTGGAAGGCGAAAAATAACTGTTACAGCTGAAACTAGGATACACACCTATGTTTTAGTTGTTGCTAGAGTAGCACTTACTCTGATCAAGGATTTTTCAAGTCCTCATGCTTTGCCAGTGAGGAGGGGCATGAGAAGCCGGCAGGAAGCAGAGACAGGACACGTGATCCCAACTAGCCAAAGGGTTTTTCCATACCACAGCACATCATGCCCAGTATATAAACTGAGGTGAGTTACCCAGAAGGAACTGATCGCTGCTTGGATCAGGCTGGGTATTGGTCAGCAAGTGGTAAGCAATTGTATTCTGCATCACTTGTGTCTTCTGAGCTATCATTTCTTTTTGTTGTTGCTTTCTATTATTATCGTTACTGCTGGTATTCTATTACCTCTATATTTTACTGTATTTTAGTTATTAAACTGTTATTATCTCAACCCACACGTTTTACATTCCTTTGATTCTCCTCCCCATCCTGCCCAGGGCAGGGAAAGGGGAGATGTGAGCAAGCGGTTGCATGGTGCTGAGTTACCGGCTGAGGTTAAATCATGACAAGGGGAAAATAATAAGTAAAGGCCATGGTTTCTAAACGGCAGCCCCATATGCACAAAACTGCATGGTAACAGTGATCAAACTTGTCTAACCAGCCTTTCCTGAAGAACCCAGTGAAGGTACACTTGCGACACAGAATGGTTCATGCCCTCATTTTACCAGGAAAAAGGAAAGATTAAAAAAGTATCTATCTCCTCTATTAGGCATTACTCCTTTGTTTTATATATCTTTTGAACTTATTTCCCTAAGAGTATTGATTTATGACACCATGAATAAACCCCAAGATTCCTGGCACTACAGGCATGCTGGTGTTCACTGGTGAAAAGAGGGAAGATAAAAGGTGTTCCATTTCATTTGGAACTTCGAAAAATTAGCTTGATTACTCTCTCAACACAAAGTTCATGCCAGCTAAAACTAAAATTCATGTTAAATATGCAATGTATCAAAAAGGCCAAACCAGAAGAGATTCTTGTTTGTTGCACTGAGTAAGGAAGCAAGGATTGATCTTTATGCCCTGTGCATTCTTGATTACATTTCGGGAGAAAAATTATTTCTAAATATTCTAACAAATCATAACCAAGAATGCAGAATTCATGACTTCAGGAATAAAAGGTATTTAAAGCTTTCAAAATTTAAAATTTTAAAATTTTATTTAAAATTTATTTTGTTAAACTCAGTGAGGTTTCTTTTCCATAGTTAACAGCCCGCTCTGGATCCACCTCCTAATTTATCAGCATGTACTGTACTTATCCATATAGCTTTACATACCCAAACTTCCTCTGAATATTCAAGAGAACTGAAGTGTGTGTACCAGGAGGGGGAGATGTGACTAAAATTATTATAATCATCTGTCTTTTTTTACTGTTCATTAGGCATAAAGTAAATCTTACCTTATCAAGTTCATCAGAAATAGCAATGCCTGAAAACAGAACAGATTAAAAAATATTTAGAAACATTCTTTCTATAAATGTCTTTAACTACAACAAGTGAAACAAAGGTTTAATCTGGAAAGTCTACCTACTGTTCTCCTCACTCTGCTGCACCATACAATGTATCATATTCTCTTCCATTAGTGAAATTGCCTGGAAACAACATACTCTTAACTTTCCTCAGCTGCAATATTACCAAAACGAGTTTTCAAAAAAACATGGAAATGAAAATGGCAGATTTGCCAGTAAGTGACAATGAGCTTAAGTATACTTCCACCTGTTTTCTAAAATTAAAGCAGCAACATGAAATTTACAAATGGACACACTGTTATGCAAATCTCACCCTGACCAGCATGCATAATATCATGCTGCAATTACAGGGAAACATGGACATGACTTCTTTCTTTCTTCGTGGTTCAGTATAAAAAGATTCTATGAAAACATATGGAATTTAAAGAGTGGAAAATCTCGCTACAAATTTCACTATAAAAGGCAAACCAGTTTTTGTAAACCCCTTTAAAAACAAAACTTGCTTGTTTGCTGCTGTCCTTTCTGCTTATGCCTGCCTGAGGCTTTCCTGTGCTGGCTTCCATCATGTCATCCAACTCTTACATATATGTATGGCTGGTGTTGGAATTGTTAATGTTTCTATACACCTCAGCCATATCACATGGAGAAAGCAAGTAATCATACATTTCATGCTATCATGTTGAAAATTCTTATATATTGAAAGTAAAGCATTTCCCAGGTTCCTATGAGGTTTCATAAGAAACATTTCCAGTTTACAGCTTTAATTAAAAAAACATTGTGGTGAAAATAAAGTGGAGAAGTATCCATGCATAGTAAGAATACACACTTGAAAGTAATTGTCTAATTCATATCATATTATCGAGACAACTTTGTCCAAGGAATGCAAGAGATGATATTGCAAAATAATTAGTATCAGCTGAGTGGAGAGTTATAATTTCTAAAATCACGCTATAAAGATTGCCGCAGTATAAGCTTATTTCCATGCCATTTTTATTTCTTACTATGTGGTATACTGTAACTACAAGAATTCTTTGGTTTTTTACTATACTTTGAATCATTAACTCTATACGGCTAATTCTCATTTTAGATGACTTCCTTATATATATATTTTTGTTTTAAAATATTAAAGTGCTAGCAGAACTGAAATTACAATTTTAAGACCTCATCAACACATAAGAAATACATCAGTAGAGAGAGTATTTCAGTCATTCAACAGTTCTATAGTAGATTACATTCAAAAAATATGCATTTTGCTTAACCCTTCTACCCTCACAACAATTAACCTGTTTTAATAACTTCAGACTTTTATTTAGCCCAGATAGATACTACACTAATGTGTATACAGTATAATCAGGAGGTTGCACCAACCTGAATCATTCAACAGGACTTTCGTGTATTATGAGTTTCTTCAATACCCAACAGGTATTTACTAGAGGGAAGATAACTGCACTCTTAGAGGTAGTAAAACCCTAATTCAAGATTCTACTTATCGCAACTTCGAAAACCTAATTTCCATCAACCAGCTCTCACATTGGATGTGTTTTGCATAACCACATATTACAACCACAAATACCCTCACTAAAAAGACAAACTGACTTTTTTTTCAGCTATTTCCCATAATGTTGAGACAGTTCATTTTGTTTTGCACAGACTTATTTCCTCAGATTGGAAGTCGGTCGACTTTTCTTCTTTCACAGATGCTCTCTGAATGGGTCTTTGAAACCTGGGAGCAGATGCAAAAGCCATTTTTCCCTGTGCTGACATACCCATTAAAACTATTTATTGTCAAGTACAGCAAAAGAAATTACAAAAGGTAACCCTGCCATTTCTAAGACCCTCTTGCAAAAAACATCAAATGATTTTACTATTCAACTGACTATGTTGCTAATCAAAGATCAATAATGAAAGTACCAAATAGCACATACAGGAAAAACTGTATATAAAAATACATGGCTTACGAAAAAACTCTACTAACTTCTCTGATTAAGTTACACGTAAGCACATAAAATTGAAAAAAACCTGCAATCAAAAGGAGTGCTTTCAGCAAAATGCTTTTTTGTATAAGTCCCATCGGTTGCCCAGAATTTATTCTGAATTTACAGAAGACTAAGCTGTGTAACTGAATTGACCCCAATGTCTCAAATTTCTTCTTTACCAAATTGCAAACAGTAGCAGGACACCAAAACTAACGGTATTTCTTAGATAGCCATGTAGAAAAAATAGTAGTTTCTGAGGACATGTTGCCAAAATTAAATTTTAAAAGTTTACTAAACTTTTATCTTTGCAATTCCTTTGCAAGAATTAAACCTGCAAAATCTTTTTATCTCTCCTTCTGATGTGGTACGAGAAGAAAAGCAAAAGGATTCTGCGGATTACCATAATCTTGGCATGTTGATTCTTCCAGTGGCAGGGTCTACCATCTTGCCTGTCATACAGATTTTTATGTTATGGCTTGAGCCCCATTAATTAATTAATATTAATTAATATTAACAAAACTCAACTAGTTACTGATAATACAAGTCCATTAGCAGTGACTGGGATAAATTAATTCATAAAAAGGTGATTGTAAAAAAGCTTCTGATTTTCTTCTAGGGCACTACTGCACCGCACACTTAGTGTCTTACCAATTTTCTTTTGCAGTTGCCAAACTGACAATATATCATGGCTGAACTTGAGAGGAGGGGGGACTTGCACCCTGTGTGCAGTAGATAAAAATTTACATCACTGTAATGATTTTCTGAGTGTGGATCTCAGGTGGAATTATACGGACTTCAATTTTCACAAA
The DNA here is from genome assembly GCA_039720435.1 of Amazona ochrocephala. Classification (NCBI taxonomy): domain Eukaryota; kingdom Metazoa; phylum Chordata; class Aves; order Psittaciformes; family Psittacidae; genus Amazona; species Amazona ochrocephala. The sequence continues at coordinate 36,570,770 of CM077876.1, forward strand.
GTACACCAGCTGCATACTAACCATAGCATTAAAAAAAGAAAATCTAAAACACCATAATCCAGAATCCTGAGAATGCAACTAGAGACAATAATAATTATCATACAGGCGTATTTACAATTTCTATTATCCTCTTAAACTTAGCACGCACCTGACTTTTCAGTAGTCAAATAGGTTACTGTCAGTTACTTTATTTTCAAATACTACCTTGACAACATAAACACTTGAATTTCTACAAAGTAATGATTATAGTGCTTGCCATCTCTGGGTCATGTAATTGCTACTATCCAGAGATCAGTATTATTCAAAAAGAAAACCCTCTTTTCACTTATTTTGTGTATTTGACAGCAAATAATTGGTTGTGCTCTCTGCAGCTTGTATAGTTATTTTCACCTTTCTTTTTTTTTCTGTGGCTTTCATACAACATCAAAGAGGAAATATAAGTTTTAGTTCTTACATATTCTAAATAGGAAAATGTCATTGCAAAATCATAGAATACTAGAGACAAGGGGACAACCCATTTCAGGAAACTATTCTAAATGGAAATAGCTACATTTCAGGTTTCGGCAAAACACCCATAGGTGTAGCCAGAATGTCCACACACTAAAATCTTTTTACCTAACAAGTTAGCCACTTCCTCAAACTGTAGCCTTTTTTCCTCACAACTTAATTCAAATCCCCCAAAATTAATAACACCAGAAAAATTGATAAATCTAGTTTGTTCAACCTTGAAACCAATGGCTTTGTCAGAATTTATGTTTTTAGGAACAACTGCTTCTGACTTCCCTCAGCTTAAAGCATTCAAAGCCTGACTCTGCATGATGGTAAACACAGAGAATGGAAGTTTTAGGGCTGTTCCATCATTGCTCTGCCTCAAGTCACTGAGCAGCGGATAAGAAGGGGACTCTTGAAAAAGGTCTTCTGCTTTTGCAGGGGAAGGTATGCTGACGTCAAAGGCAAATCTTTCAGAAACAAAGGTGTATGCTTTACCCTTTCTCTCATAGCAGCTGTTTCTCACAGACAACATTTGCTATAATTTTATATTATACTATGATTGACAACTGTACAACAGTCCTACATTCTCATTCTTTCCAATGAGAAAGTGCAGTGTTCCCACTAATGGGGTGAGAGGTTTGTCTGACACCATCAATCAGCTAAAGTTCACAGACAAGGTTTACAGTCGGAATTAGATACCTAACTGCCAATTTTATGGCTTTAAAAGTCCTTCCTTTTACAAGTAATTAAGGGTGCTGAATTTTGATCAGGAGTCACAAATACTCAGCCAACTCAGCTGTCTGGTGAATTACAAAGACAGACTCAGGGCACTTGTTTCTAGTTTCAAGTGTAATGACCCTCTGTGCTGGAACAATGAAGTAATTGGTCTGAACATGCTTTCACAGTCCTTCAGAAGTGCTCCACAGCCACAACTACTGCCATCTCTGATCAGCAACAAATCTGGAGTGGAGCTGTTCATGCTAGCACAGCCTTTTTCAACTGGAACACTTCTATCCCATCAATAGCTTGGTTTTTGAAAAGAACTGGAAGAACAAGCTACCCTCTGCAAGAAAGGTCTGGCCCACTAAGATTAAGTGAAACATGACTACCAGAGAATTTAATAACGATGCAACTTATTAATACTTATTATATTTTAATTACTATTTTCATGCCTCCATTAGGCAAATTACCCAAAAGCAGATCTCACTGTATTAGCCATGTAGCTTACAGGGCTTTTTTTTTACCTAAAATATTAAGCTAGCTGTTTATCATGCCTCTTTTTTTTTTTTTTTTTTTTTAATTAGCATGGATTATTAAAAACATTCCTTACATGGTAATCTTGGATTTCTGTTCCCAATCTTCTATCCCTATGGCAATCTGCTGCAGCACAATATTAAGAAAGGGGAAACAAAGATGATGTATTATTCCTGATCAGCTTTACAGTAGCTTAAAAGCTTGTGATATCTTCATGTTGTACATGCCTGAAACTTTAGAACAGGTGCTCTGATAAGAGTGAAAGTTATGCTTTTATTTGTGGTCCTTAAATAATTATAGGAAGAGGTAACACAATAAAAATTAGTTGAGATTCTTTTTAAGACTTACATTTTTCTAAATGCACAACATACATCTGACAACTGTAATAGGTACCCAGTCATGAGAAAACAAAATGCTACGACTTTAGCATATGCCAGACTACCATTATTCAGCTCAATGGGAGCAAATAGCTTATGCATTCTCCTAAATATCCAGAAGATGGCCACAGAGTTCCCGACAGCCAGTTTTCCTACTTGCCAGACAAAACCTTCTGGATTTGACAGGTTTTGTCACACAGTTTGGACACACGAAGTGCAATTCTGACTAACTTGACAAAATTCATTTGCGTGATTGGTCTAGGCTGGAGAACTTGTGGACGGCTGAACTGTCAACCTCATAGTGGTTGTCACAGAACACAGAGGTTCTATAACAAACTCCAAGACAGAAACAGCATTACTATTCCATCATTATTAGTACTGCAGCTTTGAGCATGAACGCAAGAATACTGCATCATATATCAACTGCCTAGCAGTTAACTGTCCCACTGCATTCTCTTATCCACTGTAAATCAGGGGAAGCCTTTGTTCCCTCACTGGTGGGACAGGCCATCACAGATGTACTTGCATTTCCCACGGTAAAATCTCATGCCATACTGTAGCTGGCAGCATAATAATTTTTAGTCCCTGTTCCTGCTTGCACCATGTAAACACAAGGTAAATTTAAATTATTTATCTTATACAAGCTTGGAATATAAAGGACATGAAATGGTTGCTCTGGCTGCACCAAACAAAGCATTTCCCCCAGAAAATACATACGCAAGAACCAAACCAGCTCAGTCATTTCTGTATAGAAACTTTGCAAAAGATTTGTCATTGACTGTCATAATACACATTCTTGTATTATTTTCTTTACTTATATTGAGTCATTTACAACTTTCAAAATTAGACATTTTCCTCCAGTAGTAATTCAGATATTTTCTGTGAAGGCATATTGAATTGAAACCTCAGAGTTCTTGCCAATGAGCAGCATATGTCCTTCTATTATTAAACAGCTGTGTATCAAGTTTATGTAGTGGTATCCATTTTGAATTAGGACAATGTTCCTCCTAACATCTAGCCAGATAAGAATAAGGGAAACAGTGTCATCTACAAGGCACCACATAGCGCACTATACATCAGTATAGTCACTATCCAGGAAACACGTATTTAACCTCTCCTCCCCACAGTGTCTTTCTAAAAAAAAAATAATAAAAAATTTAAACCCCAGCAAAATAATCAGTGTTTTAGATTTGCAGCATTTCTATATCCAAATTTCTGAGTGGATCCAATGGTTTCAGGATTTGCTTTAGTGAGTAATGAATTAGGCAACCAGAGAGAAACAAAATGCAAAGTACGCATGAAACGTCCCACAAATTCTCTTAGGCCAAGGTCATTTCAGAAGAGAATAATCTTTAAAAACACTTCAGTTTTAGGAAAAGATGTACACTGCAGCAGGCTGGTTGAGGTGGGTAGCCCACAACAGCCAGCAACCAAGGACAATCATAGCTCTCTCCCTACTACAACCCCCTGAATGCAATCCACTTCTTCTAAGAACTAGAAAGTACCATATGTGAGATGATCATCAACCAACCACCTTAACTTTTGGCAAGGCAAATACTGTCCCAGCAAAAGGTTACTGTGACTCCGAAAGAGACTCTAGTCCTGAAACTCTGAGTAGGCTAGATGAGAATGGCAAATATGGCCACAAAGGTAATTAAAAATTTAACATCTGTAGGAAAAAGATACTTATAACTGAAGTAACAGCCATCTCCCAGCCATATAAGCTCCACTTTATAATTGAATAGCAAAAATTATGTTTATGTTCTTCCTGTTTTAATCTTCGAAAATATCATTATTTTGTGTTATTACTCACACATCACATTAAAAGCAAACGGATTTTACGAGCAAAGGCAGTATTGGATAACAGCTGCAGTACTGAGATAAAATTATCTTCCTTAAAGGTTTGATTGAGCTTATCTAAAAATGTCGATCTCAAAATACATCACAAACATTGATCTCACACAGAATAACATGATTTTAAAGTTCAGCCTGAACAGAAGAAATGAAAAATCCTCTACGGAGTACTGATGACTAGCTTCATGGTTCAACTGGAACACATTTAGGGCTAGATGCTCAACTGATCATGGATAAGTAATTTTTACAGACTAAAGAAGTCCTTTTTACAGACTAAAGTCTATTTCACATCAACTGCATATGACTGAAAAAAAAATACAAAAAATTCTGAAGTATTATGTCTTAGAACAATGCCACTCCTGAGGCAATAAATAAAACTCTAGTAACATGTCATGCAGGTGTGCATTTGCAGTCACATCATCATCGTCAGAAATGTCAGGTTTCAAAGAGAAAATTCAGAGGTGTCTGATGAATGTTATGGCATTCCATTAAGTGCATTTTCCATAACCGCAATGTAAATCATTAATAATTTCTATAGTGTAGGAGGTTCTAAATGAAACCCCATTCTAATCTGTTTCAGACTGCCAAATATATAGAAATAGTTCATTATATATATATTAAACTCCTCACATCACACATATTCACACGTTCATCGACAAAACATGATTTTAGTGGTTTATTAACAGATTCTCATCTTTTTCAGAACTAGTTCTACCCTTATTGTTACGAGATTTTTACTCTTGTTATCTTCTTCCCCATGAAAGATAAAAAATACATAGGATTTATGTTTCACTATTTTAGTTTTCTCTTAAAGGGGTAAGATCATGGTTGTACTTCTTAAGCTATGCATAAACATAACTGTTTCTAACATTATGAGAAATAACTTTGAGATACTCCAGAAGGACTCAGAGAGCTTTTTGTTCTCCTTAATCAAGAGCTATGGATATAGGCCTGGACAACCAGCTCTAGGTGGCCCTGCTTAAGCAGTTGGTTTGGATGAGATGACATCTACAGGTCCCTGCCAACTTCAACTATTCTGTGAGTCTATGATTCGTCATGGTTCTCAGCAGTATTTCCTACTAGACTGCAGATGGCTTTCTTCTTTACTGATTATTTATTGATTGATTACTCCCCTTCCATATGAAGAAACAAATGACTACTTTTTTCTTACTGGTTATAGATAGATACCATTATTTCTGGGATTCCCTCGAAGTAACTGACTTGGATTGGTTACCTAATAGCTTTGGCTAATGTTAACTTATTAGCATTTCTGACCTTACAAAGTCAATTGGATTCAAAACATGATAAATTTGTTTCTCCCCCTCTGATCTGTAGTAGATACCTGGCGCTAACAAGAATTCAAACATGACTAACAAAATATTGGTTATCTCCGCTGAAAGGCTAGATGCAACTATGAAAAAGTACCTCTCCCATAGTAGAACACATTACCTGGCTTCAAATGCTGTTACCATGTATAAATTGAAACATCCAATATACACACTTTAATATGCACTCTAATCCCTAACTGTTTAATATAAAAGACAAAGCAGGCAGGCTTCACACCTACTTTGCAGTATGCTCTTGCTGTTTTAGTACTCAATTTTCCTATTCAAAACACTTAGAATTCACTGTTTTCCATCTCTTATCTGTTTTTCTACCCTTAGAAGATGGGAGGTGAAGACAGATATATTCAAGAGCAAGATCCTTTGCTATATACAGGATATTTTAACTCCGTTTAAAAGACAACCAGACCAAAAACAGAAAAACAAAAGCATACATCTGAAACAGCATGGAACTCTTCTTACTTAAGATTAGCTGAGGAAGAAGGATGCTAGCAATAAAGATGAGAGGCCTTGCAACTGAAGAAAACAAAACATGCACAAGGAAACACAGTATATCCCCTGTATGTTGCTTCATAAATCAAAATCTCTCATTGCCTTGATAGCTCAAAATCTACTTCCATGATGCACAGCTGATTGGAGAAGTAAGCAAAACCCAGCCTTCCCACCTGGGTAGGCCTCTGGAAAATGGTATACTTAGATCACCAATCTCCAACGCGTGTAGATCACAATTACGGCAATACTGTTCTCCAGTCTCTCAAAACTCCAAAGATACTTTTAACAGTAAGTGTGAAGTCACTTTTGGTTTCTCAGAAATACTGCAGCACAGAATTACATATTGTCTTGATCGGGCTTGGGAGGACGGCTTCAAATATAAGGAAGGTCAGTTTTGAGCACTAGGAGGGCTGAACACAGGAGAGACCAGACATGCAAGTGCTTCAGCCTCATTTTCCAAACCTATCTAGAAGTTCTAATTTTGTGTGAAGTACACAGGTTTGACTCAAAGCAGATATCTAGACTGTACAATGAATGAAGCAATAGAAACTAGAATTTAATTCACAAGCTGTGTCAGCTGCATAGCAGCAATGAAATCTTGGAAACTCACAATGAGATCCAAATCTTATCTTTAAAAATGCCATGCTGCTTTGAAACAACATTAGCATTAAATGTACTATTAGACCCACAGATTTCACAGAAGTGCTTGCAGAACCAAAAGCACTGACTAGCCTGCCCAAAATAGGCATTAACACAGGAGACAGTAGCTACAGGACCTTGCCATGGCTTTTATAAAATTGACCACATGGGATGTTTGTTTGGATACAGCACAGATGTGTTTCACATGTCTTACACTTTTAAGGTTCCAGATGCGTCTATTCACTGAAACCCTCTAAGTGCAATCCATATTCTACCTTTGGAAGAACAGTAAATCCACATTTATTTTCAAAATTATCTTTTCATTTTTTTCAAACTTGTCACATTTTTTATATAGAATTTTTGCACCATCCTAATATGTAAGAAATCTCAGCATAGAAGAGGTTTATTTCATGAAACGATCAGAAAATCAAGAGTACAAAAACTGAAAACAAGGACATACAGTCTGGAATTAAACTGATGCAAGTGTTTAAATGACACAACCAAAAAGGCTAAAGTCCAAAATGAGCAACTACTGTCAAAGAAAAGAAAAGAAAAAAAAAAAAAACCAACCAAACAAAAAACCCCAAACAAAACCCACACAATAAGAGATACTATAAATACACTAGGAAAGGGGGAGAAAGTAAAATACAGAACTACTATATCAAAGAAAAGGAGAGCAAATAACAAAGAAGTCCCAGCATTCCATACTTTCACTGCTTCAATATTTAAAACAAAATTAATTGTGGCTAGATGCTTAACGCTAGTGATTTTAAGAGGAAAAACTGCAAGCAAGATGACAGCTGAAAGATATTCTGATGACTTAGATATATTTAAGTTGGTGGAATCTTGTGAAATTCACTCTAGAGCACTTCAGTGCTCTTTAAGAAGAAACCTCTAATCCATTAGCAACCATCATTCAGGAATGGAGAGGACAGAAAAGGGTGAGTATCTTTCTGCAGAAAAAAAAAAGGAAGATGTGGGAACTACTAACCAGCAAGCCTAAATCTGACAGCAGCAAGAATATTTGACGAAATTATTAAATAAACAATTTATCAACCTTTAATGGACAGGAAAGGTGATAAGAACCAGCTGACAGGAATTTATCATGAAAGAATCGTATCAAATAATAACATTGCTTTCTCAACTGGGAAAGTGGCTTAGTGGACAAGAGGAGGAAGTAGACATAAAATACTTCAGCTCTAGTAAGACTTTGTTTACTGTCCTAGATGATACTCCAGTAAACAAATTAGAGACTATTCTAGGTGAAATCACTGCAAGCTAGATAAACATCTGGTGGGTAAAAAAATGCACTTACTGAGAAGCTTTCAAGGGCTGGCTGTCAGATCTGAAATGGAATCATGAAGAGGTCTGACAATATTTCCGTTAATGATCTGGATGAAGAAATAGAGATCATATTCATGAAAGCAAACTTAGTATCAGGCTGCAAGTGATTTAAAGCACTCTGGGGGATAGGATTAAAATTCTATATTACGCAGCTAAATCATCAGAAAACATCAAGTAGTAACAAGGAATAGTGAAGAATGTTTCATTTCTGAAACAACTCTATGAAAATGTGACTCCAACAACACTGACCAGGTACATTCACCTCTGGTCCAATGTAGGACTTAGAAGAGCTGCAGTGTTTTGTACTCCAGTTAGAAAGCTCTGCAGCAAAGAGAGGTATAGAACGCTGCAAACTATATTTTAGGCATAAAGAAGCCAGAGCTCAGAGGAACCTACATAAATAATCCTGAGGAAAGACAAAGATGTAGGATTGAAGAGTGGATTTAGTTCTTTATTAATGAACGTGCACATCCAATCAGTTTGTATCTCCAGACAGTGAATAAATAACCCTTTCTGAAGCTGAAAGAAGTTGTTTCTATATCTGTGTTAAGCTTGCTAACAAGTCTCTGAAGGAGAAAGGCTTGAAAATGACACTTGCAACCATCATAGTAGCACGGTCAGGCAATAGTGGAGCTGCAAATCAGAGACCCTAATTGGAGGTGGTTTAGCTTCCGAAGAGCCATAGACCAATTTACTAGAAATACATTTAAAAAGAGTCCTCTAATGTATACTACAATAATTAATATAAGTATGAAAATTGCTCAGAATATAACTGTTGTGATCAACCTAAAACATTTGTGAGAGAGGGAATCTGGACAAACTAATTTGGTACATTTGACACAATTTGGAAAAATGATGAAACTCAAAATCCTCCGCAGAACATTCTTTATTCAGCTCTGTTTCTGACCTCACCACCTGCAATTTCTCCAGTGAATCAAGTGACATGGACAAAATTTAATGAGAGGAGAAAGAAAATACTTCTCTTTCAAGTGTTTCCCACGCCACCTGGTTTTCATGTACCATGACAGAGAATACTTTTCATATTTTGATAACTGTTAGTAGTCTTTGCTCCCACCAATGTACTTTAGAACTCTCTTCTACAAAAAAAAAAAAATAAAAAAATAATAAAAAAAGAAAAGCTGACAAGCTATTCCTCATCATGTCCAGTAATTCTCAGGGATACTCTTTACACTAGAGTATACTATTTTTAAACACTGCTCATGTTTGACCATGTCTTTTAAAGGCTAACACTTGGCTTTTGTTAGGAATTAATTGGCTACTATGTTTTTGAGTATTTGAGATGCTTTAAATATTTTAATTGCTTTTGAACATTGGAAGAAATTAACTGGGGTCAATTTTTTTTTAATAACAGATCTGATCTCCATCAATGAGGTTAAGGTTTCACAAAGGTTAATCCAATCTAACTGCTACCACCCAAGAAGCAGTCTCACTGCTGCATGTTCCACCTTTTTTATTAAGCCAGCCTCTTTTGTTGATCTCTTTATGAGCTAGTTCATATCACTAAACTAGCAGAAAACTAATGTAACAAGAAAGGATGCGCAGGGGAAGTAGTTTCAGTTAGCAGAAGAATGTAACTAATGATGTCAATGAACTTGGTCTTCATTGAACAAAAGACCACCTTCTTGACACATACTTCCAAATTACAATTCAGGCTGCATGGTTACATTAAGAAACTAAAATCAACTTACTGTGAGACAGATTCTCAAGGGCTTTTCCAAGTTTTTTGCTCTCTTGAAGAATATGATTTAGTTCATCAAAATCATGGCTCTCCGGTTTTGTCCTCCAATCCCATTTAGGATCATCTATTGACCTTGGCACTAAATAGATATATAGATGAAGTTTAGATTTGGTAGTTCAGACTCCTACAGTAGAAAAAAAGCTGCACAATGAGTTTACAAGCTCAAGCACCTTGAGTGATAATTACTTAACTATCCTATTTTAACAGCTGGAAATATTTTCTTTGGTCAATGTGAAGTAAAAATGAAAACACCTATAAATAAATGCATACTTGGGATGATTCTTGTGATTGAATTCATTGGTAAAGAGGAATAATTAATATTAGCAATTAAAATAAAAATAATGCCATAACAGAAAAATAGAATACAAATATTGCATATGAAGGTACTTCATTTATATCAAAATAGAATTGTGTGTCCTAGAGGCCAATAAGGAAAAATGTCAACATGAAAATGAGCAATGGGTACTTTTGGCTTCGATAGTCATTTTATCAGAAAAAAAAATATATAAAGCTTTTAAAACAACATTTATACATATTTAAAAAAAAATCATAAATGCAGGTAACATTTCATAAAAACAGTGAAACAAAACATGTCCCTATTGTTCATGCTGTACAGCTTTATTCCGATAATTAAACAAACCCAATCTTTGGGAAGTGCAATCCTGAGCCTACAGGCTCCAATTCATTATCTATTACCAAAACCTTTGATTTAATTTTAAAATGACAGTTTCTCAACTACTGAGCTAACTTTACTTACAACGGCAGGGAAGAACAGGAGTTTCTGAGATACGTAGGACCCACAATGAACATAGCTGCACTGACCAACGTGAACATTTTGAACAATTTGTAGAAATGAAAACAAAAGTGATGCTGGCTCTGGAACTGATATTTAACAAGTTCTTTCTGCCAATGTTCTGAACAAAGTGATCCGCTGCCTCCACCACCAAATGCGATTAATTGCTGGGTTGTCTCCAAACACAGCATTACCATTCTGGGAACGGTACATTCTAGTGAGAAGATGATGACGCCTAGTCCACATTTCCAACAGAAGGGATCAGTTGCACTTATCAATGGTTGCTAACTACTCACTTAAAAATAAGTTCAAAAACAAAGCCTATAGTGTCTAATATGTTCTGGCCAGTTCTGAAATGTTTATTTACTATGTTGACAGCTACCGATGAATTTATGCTTACAAAATTCAGTTTCACTAAATGCTAAGAAGGAAATGCAGACTCCTATAGATCACGTGAAAAGAAGTGGTATCTTAGGATCATTTGGAATTTCAGAATGCCGATTTATGATGGTATGCAGAAATTATGTTCAGACTTCTCAAGTTCTGATAGCTACTGTAAAATGTGTTAAAAAACTATTGCTATTGAAATTTGCCTTACTGCTGACTGCCCTCTGCTTGAATATAGAACCTGCTTCACTTCGGATCAACTCCACAGGGAAGGTTGAAGTTAAGTCAACAGCCACCTTTTCCACACAAAGAAATGGGACCAGTGGTATGTTTAAGTCCTTCTGTCACAAAGAATGCAATTCCATCATCTCCTATGGACATAAACCAAGCCATCTTCAAACCAGACACGTACAGAGAGTTCAACAATTCAGAATATATTTCGATCTGCAACACCCAGTCAGGAACCTAAGTTAGTATTAGCGAAGTTAATACATTAGACTGTAAGTACAGACATTCTCATAAACAGAAGACAAAGGAAACAGTGAAAAGGACCTACAGAGATAAGAGCAGGAAGAAAGAGACACAGGAAGCTTTAATAAGGAGAGGGGAAAAGGGGGCCAAGATGAAGTGTCAGAGGCCGATTCTGCTTTGTGTTCAAAAAAGACAAATCATGTATTTCTTTCGGAGGACAACGGAAATAATGAGCTATGGTGGTTCCTAGGGAATAGACACAGGCCATTAGCGTATGACTAGCCTCTATTTAGATGGACAGCTTGCACCTTTGGTTGGTACTTTTAAATGCCAATAATTTAATTTATAATTCCCTGGTTTAGAAACCGCTATGTTCATTAATAGTTATTTAAATTCTGGTGTGACCAAAAATTGCCTCAATTCATAGACCCTAGCACAATTAACTTAATTAGCACAACTTCAGGTTTTCTCATCCTTTTTCTTATTTAAAGAAAACAGTATGTTCTATCTATTACTTTTTTGTAAACTTACTAACTGTAAATATAAATATTTGGTAAAGTAGAAAAGAAATTCTATAATGAAATCTCTCTGGTTTTTATCACCTTTGTTTTATATTGAGATCACACACTCCTTTACTGCCTGCTTTTCCAGCCATCTCATCTTCTCCCTTCAGTGTACCAACACTGTATGTTCTACAGCATCTCCCACTCTAGGCTACTAGCAGTTAGACAGACTTTTCTTTCCATATTTATATTGAACTCACCACACCACAGAATTCTTACAGTACCAACAAAATACAGGCAGTAATTTAATACAGTAAAACCATGTAGAAAGATGACAATACCTTAGAGGTTCTTAAACCTTCCAGAAACTTTCCAGTTTCAGAAACCTTCAACAAGCTGGAATTTGATAACATGACAGTTTGAAACAAACCACATTTTTCAAAATTCCAAAGCACAGAATTTTTTAGAAACGATTTTGAAATTTGTCACGGGACAGAAGCTGAATGAAACAAAGTTACACTCAACAGCTGCAAAGCTTCCAGAGTAACCAACTGTCAAGTATATGAACCAATCTGCATCAGGAAAATGAAAGTATCAAGACTCTATCCTTGGAAAGTAAGGAAGTGTGCTCAGGAGACAATGGTCTGATCCCTAGTTTCAGAGAAATGTCACAGAAACACAGGAATCTCGGACTGCATTTCACTAGTAGGATGCTGGGAAACCAGTCAAAAAACATGGTGGAAATTTGCTCTGCATGCTGATAATATAGTATCTGTTTCAGCAAACCATTTTGTACTTCAGTAAAAATATACTGAAACAGATGTGCTGTCATGGAACATTTCTAAGTTTCAATAGAATTTGTTTGAACAATGATTATGGCTCATTCTATTGAGCCAAAACTGAGAGGGAAGTTAAGCAGAATTAGAACTGAAATTTTTATTACTGCTAAAGACATAGTTCTTCTTACTTAACTACTTTTCCAACTAATGAATGGATACTAAAACTAAAATCTACTTCATTACGTCATGTGGCATGTGTCTGTCTTTTCACAGTATAAACTTGTATCTTCCCAACTATAGGATCAACAAGCACTGGTCATTTTCAAGTGTATGGTTTTGTGTGACACATGCAGAACTGTGTAAAGACTGTATGACCCTTCCTTGAGATATTTCAAAATACATGATTATCTTCTCTATGTAGGAAGTCCAACATATATAATTTCCAATACACGTGTCACTGTGCATTTAGTAAAATCCTCTCATAATTTTTTGACCCTCCTTTATTATGCTCACTCAACTCCTCAAAATCATCGTATCAGTAGTTTTAAATCCCCCATCACATTACCTGCCTCAACCTCATCTCTGTTATTTGATTTCTAAAATATTTTCTTTTGAAATTATTTGCCTACAATTAAGATTTATTATCTCTACATCATAGCATTTGTATATGAGACTTTCCCATCTCAGAAGACTGTAAAGACATGCTTTCCAGTATTTCTAACATCCTGGTGGTGCATCATCCCCCAAATGCACATCAGATACATTCCCATATGTTATGAATTCTGCCACCCACAAATCAACAGACCTTTAATTTCTACTGGATGACGGTACAAGATTGGTACTGTTTTAATCTGAAAATACACTTATTTTTAAGATGTTTTGCAGACAGAAGCAGCCCAGTTGCTCATTAAATCCTGTATTTCATTAATACGTTTGTATGACCATTTTACATCTCAAAAAACAAAAACAGGTGTGCTATTATTGAGCATAAAATTATTCATGCATTTAAATCCTATAATAAAATTCAGATTAGAGTTCTTTGATAACACAGCCAAACTGGTCTACACAGTACCAGGATATTAAAAGGCTAAGAGAACAATGGTCTAAAGTCCTAGACTGACCAAGGACAGTTAGAAATACACAACATTGTAATTGTAAATGAGATATGGTCAGAATGATGAACTGAAGCAGAGTAAAAGAATGGTCCATGATCTGATTTAATATGGAGGTGATGAGATTAACAACTTTGACTAAAAGTAGATAGCTGGAAAGTAGTAAGTCTTTTTCACAAACTATTCAGAAGCTTTCAAATTTGTTCTTCTTCTAATACAGAATGTGATCATCTAAATATTTCATTACATATATATATACACACACAGACTAGGAGCTCTAGCTTCAAGCCTCTTCTTTGCCATATAAAAGCAGCAGCTTCTGTTTAACTTTGTTTTTGCATACACAAGTGGTCAGATCCCTTGGATACCAGGGTTTCTTGTTTGTGTGTTATTTCAGGTGTGACTGAGATTGGTCTTACCTTCAAGCATCAGAGAACATTCTACCTCATCATCCAGGACATAAAGACTTTTAAATGGTATTGGTCTCAGCATCAGCCCCTTAAGCATGCCATCAGCAATAGGCCTTTCAACTGAACTTTGCATTGCCAGTCACAATCCCTTGAATCCAACAGTTGAGTCGACTTTCCACACATCTTGTGTCCACTTACCCAGGCCATATCTTACTAATCGAGTGATAAGAATACTATGAGAGATTCACCAAGATTTTGCTAAAGTAAACATCCACTACTCTGATTAGAGGACCAATTATTTCATCTAAGGGGGCAATCAGGTTGATCCAATCAAATGTGTATGATCTCAAAAACCCATGCTTGCTGTTCCCAATCATATTTCTCTCCCTGCTGTAGCTGGGAACACCTTCCAGGAAAATTTGCTCAGTAACCCTCCCGGAAAGTAAGGTTAGGCTGATCAGCCTGTAGTCCCCAAAGACTCCTTCTTGCCCTTGCTCAAAATCAATCTGATGTTTAGTCATGAGGAACTCCTACAATCATCATGATGTTTCAGTGATAATAGAATGGCCTTACAATGACATTAGTCTCCTCTCTCAGCATGCTCAGAATAAATCACATATAGTGTCATGTATTTATGCATATCCAATTGCCTTAAGCACACCCTAATTCTACCTTTCTCTGTTGTGGGTAAAGCTGCACTCCCACAAACTCTGCTGCTAGACTTAGGGACTTGGGTAGCTTAAGAACAAGCCTTACCAACTGAAAAGCATTATTAAATGCCCTTCAGGCCACAAGGACAGATCCTTGAGTCCATATTTATATACCAAATATATTCTGGGTGTATAAATTATTTCCTTGCTTGACATGTGACCTGGTAGAGTGCCCAGCCTCCACTTTGTCTTTCTCCTGAGACAACCTAAGGACCAACAAGCAAGAAACCTGTAGTAGGCACACAAATGAAGGGAGTGACATGATGTCACATCACTACATAGGATAAAGACTGAGAACTTGAGATCTATAGGAGATGGCACAGAAGTTACTTTATGCCTAACACAGAGTTTGAAGTACAAGCACAGGAAGGGAGGACAAGAACAGAGTATGATGACAGGAACAGCTCACAACACCTTTGGCCACTGTTTGTAACAGTTTATCTCCATAAATTGCTGTTATCTGGCAAAGACTATTAGCTTAAACTCAGATTATGAGTGACTATGACCACTTCTCTCAATACCCCTATTTACTCTTAAAAGTGAACCAAAGTCTACATGCTTCGTTTGGACTAATATAAAAATTCATGTGCCCACAGAGAATTATAGAATCATAGAATGGTTAGGATTGGAAGGAACCTTAAAAGATCATCTAGTTCCAAAGTCCCTGCCATGGCCAGGGACACCTCCCGCTAGACTATGCTGCCAAAGGCCCTGTCCAGCCTGGCCTTGAACTCCGTCAGGGATTTCAGTGTTTTTAAAGCAGGCAATGTGCTTCATGAAGAAGAAACAGAGACACATGCTCCATTTCCAGAATGAATAATCCATAAATTTGTGTTATTGGACACATCTACCTGTACAGCTATTTTTTACTTGTTACAGTTACTTATTCTACCAAAAATGTATCATACAAGACTGTCAACTAACGCAAAAGCACACTGTCTCTATTCCACAGATCTATCATGATTTACTTTAACCACTGCTGAGCTATATTTTGACCTACTGAGGCCACTGGGAGATTTTTCTTTGACTCCACTCAAGTCTAGACTTCCCCATCTTGCTTTCAGAGGAAAGACAGCAAGCCTTCTATTGCAGCATACTATAAATCCCTGTTTTCATCTGGTTGACCTAATCACATTCTGAGTTACTAAAAAGATTTGGCTAGTCTAAAAAATTCAAAAAGCTACAACAGCCAACTGAAGAAAATATAATTTTGCGGTTTATTTTGGAGAAGGTACCTTGTATACACACTTGGGTGCGTATCTATACATGTATAAGTATATAGATTGGAGAAATATTTATTTGTGTAAAAATTCCATTAAAAATCGAGCTTAAAAATTCAATTTCTTCTATAGCCAGTACACAGGAAGCAATGTATTTCATTAAGGCTTGCTGCCTCTATTTTTATTAGTTTTGTATTATAGGTCATTGACAATATTCTCTTCAGTCACCCTATTTCTATTCTGCCTTTTCTATCAGCGTACATTTAGATTCCTTCAGCAACCCTCAGAGCTGTACACCTGTTCTGCTGACTCTGACCCCGTATCTTGAACAGTATCTGTTCATAATTCATAGTTTTGTATTGCCTTTCCTACTGAAAAAACTTTTATTTTAGGATCAATATCAACGGAGCAGATTTTACATATGCAAAATTGCAGTGAAAATAGAACATCAAATCATAATTGATATCTGAATATAAAATTGTGCATGACACCCAAATATACTTCCGGTTTTTATCTAAAATTCTATTTTATGTATAGATGACAACACAGGGTATTAAATATTCATAATTCAAGTGAAAGTAAAGCAAGAATCAAACTTTTCTAACATATATGTCTAGTCATTTTAACTGCTCATCAATGCTTTCCATTTTAATCCTAATTCATCAGAAAAACATACTGTGGGTTTGGAAATATGCAGGAATTAATATACTGAAGCTTTCTTACATGACTTGGACTCCGGTGATGGTGGAGAAATGTTGGACACGGCAAGGTCACTCTTTGACTTTTTAGGTTTTTTTGCATTTACCTGCCAAGGTTTATCATAGCTTCTAAAATCTCTCCTTGTTCCTTTATTTTCTGTCGAAAGAATCAAATCAGGCAATTACAACATTTGTAGGGTCATTTTTCAAAGACTTGATAAACAATCCAAAAAAAAAAACCCAAGACCTAACAGTCCAAACTAAAGTCTACTCTTCTGTTTCTCTCCTATTTCTGAGTTGTTTGAAATTTCATATATTTTTTAAATTTCCTAAGCATCAAAATTTAGAAATTCATTAATGTTTTTCATTAAAAACATAACATAATTTTTGCTATGAAAATGTCCTTAACCTCCACTTATTCTCTTACATGTTTGATTTCCTGTGCTTAAAACTTTACATTTTAAGTGAAAAGTAAATTTGCAGGTAACTAACATTTTGACTATCAGCAAGTATTTTAGATCTATAATAAGTCACTTTTTAAATATAAACCAAATTCTACGAGTAGCCTGACACAGAATATCAAAGCTAAAATTTCTACTTTAGAATCAGAGCAGATATTATTTCAGAAATATTTTTAATGATTCTGAAGATCTACAATCATAAATTATTCACACTGGAGTTCATAAAGTAGTAATAGCATCTCTCATTAAGTGTTGGAAAGATGGGTTGTTAAAAGTGTGTATTATTAAAGAAAATACCTCAATAGAGGCTAATCTCAAGCAGAAGTACACCACAGGAAGGTAAAGGAAAACAAAGCAAAGAGAAGGGAAAGCAAAGAGGACAGCAGTGAAATCAAGGCCTTTATATGTACCTTCCTTTTTATTGAGACTGTGATTGTTTCCACTCTGTAACTCCAAATCATGCTCAAATGTATACATAGGAGAGGCAACAATATATATCCAATTCTGTATCTACTGGGCAGACAGGATTTACTGCGCATGCTCAAAACCACAGCGTAGTACCTGTTCAGTAGGTAAACATGTATCCAGGAAATCATTCACAAAAGTGTGGGAAGATTATACTGGAGACAAGCCCTTTCCAGCATACAAAACATACCTGATGTTTCACTCTCTGCCCAAAGGGCAGCAGATCCAGACAAGGTCCTCTGAAGCTGACTGCGGTTCCCCTGTTTTGACTGAAGATGATCAATTAGAAATGGGATTGGCTGGTCAGGGGTCTCTGTTATCAGCTTGGTCATCAATTCCTTTAGAAGATTAAAACAAAACAAAAAATTAGTGGGATATTGCACCCAAAGTAATGTAGTATTTACCAAAAGTAAAGGAGCATTTATAAAGGAAAAGCTTCATTTCAACTTTGAAGAAAATAGCCGGAAACATCTATCTCCGCAAACTACTACTAGCTTTGCCCTGTGAAGTGTTCATGTCTGAAGTGCTCTTAGCCCACAGAGTCATGTATCCACTGGAATTTATGTTAAACAACCCAACTTCAACTACCTGCTTAAATGTACCCCAAATTATTTGAATACTTAAGAGACAGTACACCCACTAACAGTATATGTGAGTAACTGCATGTAGGATTATTATCATAATAAGAC
This sequence comes from Amazona ochrocephala, assembly GCA_039720435.1. Lineage (NCBI taxonomy): Eukaryota > Metazoa > Chordata > Aves > Psittaciformes > Psittacidae > Amazona > Amazona ochrocephala. The sequence continues at coordinate 36,589,022 of CM077876.1, forward strand.
AAGTTATCTTTGTCCACCACAAGTCTTTCCATTCTTTTTATTCAAGTAGTAGTATAAACAATTAGATATAAGTGAAAATGAGATAGAAACAAGCTTTCCATTTCAGAAAGAGAAATTTAACTTTGGAGAATAAAAAGGAGAAAACATGTCCAACCTCATGTCTTGTGAAGCCATTGCCATCCCTGATGTGATTTTTGATAACTATCTACAGGGAACCAAAAAAAAGTCTTTGGTTTGGAAATGGAACTCCACAGGAAGAAATTAATCTAGTTACTAATCTTAGAGACGGCAAAGCTATGGAGTCTAACTTCATTGAGACTGTCTCTCACCAAGGCAGGAGAAACCCTCTGATATACACCATACAAGAAAAATCCAGAAACTGGAGAAACTCATATTTTAGTTGCTTGGCAACACTCTAACAGCAAACCTTTCTTTTTTCCTCTGCCAAAATGCAGAGTTAGTGACAGGTTGAAAGATGTAATCTTGTGCTTCTGATAGACCAGAATTGCTGTAGGAATTCCACCGCAGAGAATTCTCTTACCAAAGGAAAAGTGTCCATCTGTAATAGCTGACTTGTAATCGAACTAATTTCTCTGAATCGTGGTTTGAAAATCATTTTTCTCTCTTAGATTAAAAAATTAATGGCATCAATGCATGTATCTCAGTTCTCATCATCTTGGTTTTATTAAAGACATGCACAGGTGACAATCTATTAATAATACGTTACAAAATAAACGCAGCAATAAAAAAGGTAGTACAGAGATGAAAAATTTCAGAATGCTTGTATCAATGTAAGACAAATGATACTTGGTTGTTGCTATCACTGACTTGCTTGTCACAAGAATAAAAGGTCTTTAATTAACAGAAACAGACCAAATAAAATAAAACCGATAACATGATTCGTTACTGAGACACAGCAATAAAACTAAAGAAAATAACTGCACAAGGTACCAAAAAAAAAAGTGATATTCCAAGGTGATGTGAAATTAGTTCCTATTCAAAAGGACCACTTTTTATCTACTGTTAATATACTGACAATAAGGCCTGAGTGATCTGTGCTGTCTCAGCGCATAATCACTTCTATTCTGTGATAGCAATTAGAAAAGATGAAAGAACTATAGATACAAGCTACTTTTATCTCTCTGGAGTAACAAATCAGTTGTACTGATCCTGTGCACTAAAGCAAAAAAAGCAATAACATTGTTTGAATCACCATGAACTGAAAATAGTATGAAGTTAAAAAAATAAAAATACTACTTATTTGTTTAATAAGCCTCAAACTGACTTGCCTCAAGCACTTCCAGAGATGGCATTAAAAGTAAATACAGCTTTAAGTTGACACGAAGATGACACAGATTGCAAAGCCTGCCATTTAAGAAAGACATAGCACTTTCCTACGAGTATTCTGTTGCAAAAGGGGAGTGAAGAAACTCTTATGGATTTGCTTCTCAAGCCGCTCCAAGCAAGGTGTGAAAGTGGTTTCCGACTTACCACTCTGCAGGATGTGCAAAGGACACCTTCCACCCCAAGCAGCAATAACAACAGCAGTGACAACAAGTTCAGATGTACACTCTGTAAATCCACATTCACATCCAGGAGGTGTTACCTGCTTCCACATCCTTCTGCTACATACCCAGTCAGAAGTACAATCACAACTCCATGATCCTCACTGCCTTTGCCCTCCTACCAAATTCTGCCACCCAAAGGACCTAACTCCATCTGCTCAGCCCTTAACACACGCTCTTCAAGCTCATGCTTCCTTTGAGACTCTTGTCATCCCAGCAAATTGGCAACTACAAGGAAATACGTTTTGTGCCTGTGTTTGGTTGCTTGGCTATGCCATGGGGTGGAGAGGTGGGAGAGGCAAGAGAAGCAAAAAAAGCCCAACAAACCATAAAACAAAAAAGGCAAAAAAACTTCACAAGGGTAGTAACTGCACTCAGTGAGCTCTCAGCTCATTTTTTTTAGGTAGAAACAGAAACTTCACTGAACAGATATTACAGATTAGGAATGCCTGTTAGGGGGGTACTCTCATCATCAGGAAAACCTGTTGGGGTATTCTCATCGTAGCACCTAGTAAAACTATCATAAACTTCTGATGAAATTACCCGAAGTTTATTTAATGCTCTCATCTGTTACTCAGATGATATCTTAATAGACAGCAGGAATAACATACTACATGGTACTCTAAATATACTTTCACAACTTTGAAATGTTTTAAAAAAAATTATAAAAGTGAAGGCATTAAGTAAGAAAAACTTAAATGTACAACAACTTACAAAAATAAAATTCCTTTTTGGTTAGCAACAGTCTGATCTGACTCACAATGTGCTAAGTAGGCAAGGTTTCACACAAAAAAGAAAAGACCAACTAGTCTCAATGAAGCCGCCTCTGCATTAACAGCAGAATAAAAATGGCACAAGATCACTGAAAATGAGATTCATTTCTTGATGAAAAATTCAACAGATAAGTTTCAACTATGCATGAAAACAGAAAGGCAAGACACATGTCTCAAAAATATCAATTATACTTTTTGCCTTTCCAGGTCAAGTTTCTAAGTTTTCTACTTGTTCACAATTTCATCTACTTCCAATAAGAAAAATTATAAGTTTTGTCTACCTTTATAACATGTTCTGCACAGTATGCATTATAAAAACAAACAAAAAATCATCGCAGATTGAGTCTCCATGCTGCCAGATGAATTGTTTACTACCCATAATCTCTCTCCTCCTTTGTTCTTTCCACTGCTGTGTATGAATCCCTTTTAGTCTATATCCTTTTGTTGTTTCTATCAGTGGAACTGCCCTGCTTTCCATGTGTGTAAGAAGTGAAGAAGCCTGTTCAGATATCAGTAGCTATTAATTCCCTTTGTACACACGAGAGGCACTGCTGCACAGAAAAGGGATGAAACAGAACTTCCATGATTACTATAGACTGGAGCACTAGTGTGAATACACTCACTTCAGCTGTTTCCCCCACTGTATTGCCCCAAATTAGGTTCTGCCCTGACCAAATGAGAAAGAACAGGCAGAAAGGTGACACAAGCTCCAGAAACACTGGCACTTATCTCCTCCAAGGATTTTACCTTGCACTGTGCAAACCAAAAATGAAACCAGTTATTTCTACTTTCTTCTATAACGGTATCTTCATATGATTTAACATTCACTAGTTTTATTAAACTATGCAAGATAGACTAGTACAAGAAAATGTGAAAGGTTGATCTGTGGATGTTTCCAAGAGAGAGATTAACGCACATATTGATAAAAGCTCTTGCCAACAGCTCTTGCAAAAGATCTTGGGAGAGGAAAAAAAAAAAAAAAAAAAAAAAAAAATGAACACCAAATACCCACCCCCCCCCGAAAACCCAAAACAAAAACCAAAACAGGTCTAGTGACTTAATATAGTAATTCTTTATAAAGCTAATAATCTTTCACTATTGTGTTATCCTGAGGTCCTCTATCGGTTATTTAATGCAGGTTCAAATTTCAATTTCCTTGTGACTGTCCATGCATTTAATACAAATGAAACAGTCTTCACAGTCTATTAATCCTAGGCCCAATTACAAGAAAGCTCTAATTAGCTATGTCTAAATGTACCTACCAGGTTATTAAGTTAATTAAGAGACATTCTATCATGCCCGTAATTGATAACAATAGCTACACAACAATTACAGGCCTTGTTTTCAACTATATAGACTTCAACAGACAATGGCAGAGCACACACAGATTTTGGCAGTATTATGCCCTGGTTTCACGGTTTAAATTAGAAGTTTAAAGCAGGCAGAATGAATGGCCCTGAGAAGATGCCCGTCTCTTACACCTGACCAAACAAAGAAACTAGATGGCTTAGCTTAAACTACAACATTTTGATGGGATACAGCTCCAAATTAAGACAATTAAATGCAGCAGTCTTCACACCAGTGTCAATGGCGCTCTCGTCAACGAAGAAGTCAAGGGAGCCTAGAGAGTTCCCTGTTGACTAGCCAGTCAGTGTATGTCCATTTGGGGCATCTAAGGATATCCACTTAGGTCACTGACTGTATTGGCTATATATCCAGTGACTGCAGTGGAGTTTGGACACTTAGAAGACAGGAAGACATCTACATTTCGTTTTGCTAATCAATCACTTCATACAGGCTGTAGGTTAACAAAGAAGATATAAAGTCAAGTGAGAACCTGTGGAAGGAAAAAGTAAATTTAATAAACTTTTGATTTTGATTGACACTTTTTTCTTTAGAATGCCTTCCTGATTTTTGCAGTAATGAAGTAATGAAATTAAAAAAAAATAAATCTTACTGGCTAAAATAAAAGTCTGCCATTCCTAAATGAGAGCAGAAAGTTAAAGTCACTGCTTCTAGCACAAAAACTCATTTTTTATGGAAATAAAGGAAAAATACTTACAATCTTCTTTTAGAGAATAGCTAGGCTTTACATCTTGAACAAATCAAAATTAAAAGAAGAAATTCACATTATAAACAATAAACAGATTGGCTCTCCAAATATTTTAAGTGTTCATGTTCCCTATGAAATAAATTACTGAACACAAAGCAAATTTCCACATAAAAGCAATTTGCATGCCTGCACCATACTAGTTGTTTCAAACTAACCAAGATAGAAAAAACAGTTAAGAGCAAACCTCTATAGGATCAGTAGTCCTACTTATCTTGTTTATGAAAATACTCAGACTTTTACCTGGAACTGACTAGTAAATTTTCAACCAACTCTTTCTTTGATCAAAGCATCAACACCATGAACTCCTGCCATTTCAGCTAGCTGTGCAGCTAAATTTAAAATTAAAAACCGCAGTACACAGCACGGAACACAGCCCACAAAGAAATTCCTTTAGATGAACAACTAAAGAGAAACTACAAAGCTGATATGGTGACCCACACATTACGGTGCAAACAGATTTCCCCTAAAGGTGGCACTGGTAGGGAGAACTACAATATGGACTACAGGACAGGTAACATTTTCATACTCTGACAACTACAATTGAAAATCTCAAGCTGCTTTTTTTTTCACATCCCAAATCAAGATGATAACTCTGATATGCAAAAGTGGCAAACTTTTGGTTTATACAATAACAATAGTAAGAGGGAGCCTGAAAACAAACATTGACTAGCTAACAGTCCTCCTTAAATGTCCACCTATTATATATCTGCATCAATTCAGTAACAGAATACCAATTTGGGGGCTATGTTATTAACCATATACTTTGGGAGACTCTGGAAAGCAGTATGGAAACAATATATTCTTTCCACTACAAACCTTTTGCAAATCATATAATCAATTACGTGACTTGGATGAACTAGCACTATCTGATATAAATCTAACTCATGTATGCAATAGTTCATAAAATACGCATCACTGATCTTACTTAGTGATCTGGAAACAAAATCCTTTTGCATAGATGAGTTCTGGTGGAGAATTATTAATTTTCACCAAGCGAGCTCATGATATTTTACTAAACTCCATCATGCACATCATATTGTGCAATATCTACCTGAACCTCTTGTTGTATTTTTTCACTTATATATTTTTGAGGGGTTTCCTTCCCTTGTCTTATTTTTGATATTTCAAATATAATTTCCCCAAATGTACTATATGATTGCTGAGTTCATAAAGTAGCTGCAAACACCTCTGCTCTTTCGCTTTGTTATTGAAAGATTTCCTTTCTCCCATTCAATCTCTTCAGACAAGAAAGCTGTCAAAAGAGAGACTGCTAGTACTAGGTCACTCTAAAACATTAATTACTTCTCAGTACAAGAACAAAAGGCTAAAGACATGCTGTCAGATATGCCAAGCATGTCAACAGTTACCACACTTTCTCCCATGGTTTCCAAATCACGAAGATTTTCTACGATAGCTTACACTTTTTTAGCAGTCTTGTGTCTCTGCACAACAATCTCACACGTGTGCAATTATGCCTTCCATATCATTATCTGAACCTGACAAGGATTTATCAAACAAGGTAGTTTGTGTTATAGCAGAAATACTGTAAGATTTCCCTAAAATCTAATTCAGAAATCTCCCTCAGCTTCCACCCACTCTATCAACCAGTGGAAATTCTACCCTGAAGGCAGGGCACTCCACAGTTCAACAAAGAGAAAATGAAAACGACTGGTTTTCTGAAAGGTCTGTAGGATTTACATCAAAAGGAATACTCACAGTTAAAGTCTAGGAAAAACTATTAAACCCTGGATTGATTTCATTAAATTACAGCCATAAACCAACACTGACTGCACATCGCTGCCTTTCCTAAAAGCAAACTTAGGAGGGTAGAGCTGATCTTTCTCCGATCAGCTGAAATAATTATTCCAATTTCAAGGTCTAGGGCGGAACCACTTGTTCCTCTGTGTTCAATGTTTTATCACCACAAAAAAGAAAAAAACATCATCATATTTCCAGTTTAAATTTCACTGACTTTGCTTCTACCTACCCAGCACCTTTTTTAGTTTTTTATTTTTTCCCCCCTGAGGGAGGGTGGCATTATGAACTAAAGCAGTCGGTATTTTTGTGGCTACCTCTGGTGAGTCGCCAGCAGCTAAGTACCTACCATCTGGGGGAAAGAATGGGAAGAGAGCAAAACTAAGAAAAACTCATGCTCAAGATAAAGACAGTTTAACAACCAAACAGAAGAGAAAACAAAACAAAAACAAACAAGTGACGGCAAGGCAATCCCTCACCACCTCCCACTGCTCAGCCAGTCCCCAAGCAATGGCTACTTCAGAATATTTAGCCTCCAGTTTTACCACTGAGCATGACATTGTATTACCTCTTTAAGCAAGTTGGGTCACCTGTGTCCCTTCCCAGCCTCTTGCTCACTCCCAGACTGCTGGCTGTTGGGCAGAGTGAGAAACAGAGAAAGCCTTGACCCTGCGCTAGCACTGCTCAGCTATAGCTGTAACTAGTGCATCAATACAGGTTTGTCAAAAATCTGAAATACAGCACCATATGGGCTGCTATGAAGAAAATCAACTTCATCCCAGCCAGACCCAGTACAGCATTACTACAGTAATGGTTATTGAGGACTTATGAAGGATGATCAGAAGGAGAAGGCTGTACACGAAAAAATACAATTGGTATATTAAGGGATTGAGTCAGCAAAGCACTTAAGCTTAGGTATTTTTTATGCATAAGAATCACACAACTGCCTGAGACCATGTTAAAACCAGCAAAGAACAGTCCTGGCTATAGCGCAGAAGCAATATACCCGCGTTCTCCTGCTTGCTTCAGTGCGCTGGTGGCTAGGAGTATGCTGGGGTTCGTTCCACCAACAGTGGTATGGCCTCAAAGAAAGCACTGCCAGAACAATCGTGACAGCAGACTCTTCAGAGCCATAACTTTGATAGCCTGATGCTGTGCTCTTCTCTCCTCCATTTCATATGGCTCACTACTATTCTTCTGTCTATTGTACACATAAAGCATATACAAGTAATTAATAAGACTATTTTTGTAAATCACCACAAAGCATCTAGAGGCAGCATGACTCTAATTAACATGCACTACAGAGTCACTGCCTTTGCTCACAAGAACTTCTAGTTTAGGTCGGCTGTAAAAACACTGTCAAGAGCACAAGAAATTGGAAGAGAAAGTCAGCTTCAAAAAAGCTTAGGGCTCAGGCACATCCCAAATAAATTCATAGTGTATGTAAAGACTATTTTCTAACATCAAGAGTTTTAGCACTGCTGAAATTATCAGACTAACTTCAAAAATGCTCAGTGAAACATTTCAAAGCAATCTGAAATAGATAACTTAAAAATAGGGCTTATATAAAATAACTGAAATTCCTGAACTAGTATTTCTGGTCTCATGCAGAAAAAATACATACATACGGGAAAAAAACATGCATAGCTGGAAATACTGCATGTAGACAAAATCTTTTATTATTATTATGGGTACACATGCAAAAAAAGAGTGAAAAAGATTTGCCAGTGTTTTGGATATATAGAAGAAAATACACTCATTACCATTCAAATGACGGGACTGAGGTAAATTGTAATACATATATTCATTAATCTATTCATAATGTGTAATGCAAACTCTACCTAAAATACAAAAGCATTCATTCCTTCTGTTTGTAAAAGACATCTATTTGCTGCATAATTACATTAACATAAATCTGATATGGCTGTGATGCATCTTAGAAGTTAAAAATGCACATAGTCTGTATATTGTCCATGTCAGCCCGTCAAATTCATATCATGGCAAGATGGATATCACCAGATCCCCATAGATGTGATCAACAAGATTACAGCAGTGTCTCCACCACCTAATAAGAAAGAAACTGCTGAAGAGGGTGAATCGAGTCAGTTTGGAGAGGTGAAAGCCATCCCGCTGGCCTTGGATATTGCTGAACGAGAAAAGTGGCCAATACTTTATACTGACTCGTGGATGGTGGCAAATGCCCTGTGGGGTGGTTGCAGCAATGGAAGCAGAGCAACTGGCAATGCAGAGGTAAACCCATCTGGGCTGCTGCACTGTGGCAAGATATTGCTGCCCAGGTGCAGAACCTAGTAGTGAAGGTATACCATGTACTGGAAATAATGCACCATGCAGCCACTTACTCACTCCCTCCTTTGGTGGAATGGGGGAGAGAATTAGAAGAGTAAAAGTGAGAAAATCTGTGGGTTGGGATAAAGACAGTTCAATAGGTAAAGCAAAAGTCACACATACAAGTAAAGAAAAACAAGCAGTTCATTCACCACTTCCCACCACAGGCAGGTCCATCACATGTAACGGTTGCCTGGGAAGACAAAACATCATCAATCTGAACATCCTTTCCCTCCTTCTTCCAGCTTTCCATGCTGAGCATGACATCATATGGTATGGAATATCCCTGTGGTCAGTTGGGGTCAGCTGGCCTGGCAGTGTCCCCACCCAACATCTTGCACACCCCCAGCCTCCTCACTGGAGGGGCGGCGTGAGGAGCAGAAAAGGCCTGGCTCTGTGTAAGCAGCATTCAGCAGCAGCTAAGATTCCCGTGTTATCAATACTGTTTCTAGCACAAATTCAAAACCTAGCACCATACTAGCTGCTAGTTCGAAAATTAACTCTACCCCAGTCAAAGCCAGGACAATCACTTCTACATAACACAAGTGGTTCTTCATATGTATAAAATATTGACATTCAAATTGAAAAATCTGAATTTTGTCCACTTGATATTTCACCCTTTTAAAAGCCTGTCAAAACCTTTCTAGCTGTATAACAAAAACTGGTGGTGAGTAGTCACATTAAAAGGCCTGATACTATACTCAAATAACTTCCCCTGTGGATAGAAGTACTGAAGAAAAAATAACAATATGACATTTACATGTCAACAGCTAATGTTAAATTTTAAGGTTTTTTTACATTTGTTTTGAAAGCTACTAACTGCATGCAAAACCATAGCACTCAAGCAGAACATCAGCAAAGAGCAGAGCCCTTCTGAACAGCGACTTCCAGCTTTAAAACATTGAATCTGGCCAGTAATCTCTCATAGGTGTATATATATATACACCTATGAGAGATACTATATATATATGTGTGTGTGTATATGTAATATATGTGTGTGTATGTATATACATACACACACACACATACATGGATCTATGAGAGACTACTGGCCAGATTCAAGTGACCGCAATCCAGGATCACTTCTCCAAGGTGGCTGCTGAATAGCTATGCTACAGCCCGCTGACACTTGCCTGCAAGGAAGTGGAAGATGTGAGTCTGCACGCTAAACAGGATACTGAAAACAGGATCTCAAATCACAGCCCCTGCACAACTGAATAGACGAGAGATGCTATGACCATCCCTTCTGACCATATTTTAAATTCAAGCTACAAGCCTTGATCAGTGCTTTTTAGAAAAACAGCAAACCTCCATCTTCTAGAGTACACCAAGTGCTCTAAAAAAAGAAAAACAACCCAAAATCAATCAAACAAGCAAACAAACAAAAACCCACCAAACAATCTGAGTAAGTAGGATTTTGCCTTCAATTAAGTTTAGTTGGTGCTTTCACATGCAAATATAATGTGATATATGAGGCAAAATGCTAGGAAGCTTAATGAAAATAACTGTGAATAGAAAATGTTGGACTGCATGAGACTGCAAATGGAAGTTAACCAATGAACATTAGGTTAATACGAACAAAGTCCATACTTCTGTTGCATACAAAGTTGTGGCAAGCAGCCTTGGTTATAGAAACAGGGAAGTGATAATTGGATTTCAGGCTTCTGAATAGGACTGGATTCATATAGATTAGTGACAGATCCGTTCAGCATAAAAGGTTATAAATATTTACAAAACACATTTACCATGTTAAAATTTCACATTTAAAACTAAATATTTAATGACACAAAAAGAATTAAGAATATCAAAGCCTTATTTTTAGTGGAGCCTTGGCCTGATGCCCATTCCACAGTTTGAAGTTTGCTTCTGGAAACCACCACTTGGATGTCTTCCGGGGTTGCACCAGCACATGCAACTAACGTATAACATACAACCCACAGGATAATAGATATGATGAAACTGCAGCCAGGCAGGCCCATGTTAGCAGAAAAATTAAAACCCAGAGCTACCAGGCATCCATTATCAGGCATTTTGCCCTGTCAACTTTCAGAACAAGGCAGCATAGCTCTTGCATAATCGGTAAAGGCAAATCAATATTCTCCTGTGGAAAAAGAATATAACATTACTGCATTTACTAAACTGATATAGAAAGATAAATATGAGATGATGTTTTCAAAAAATGCCACTGTCTATTGTGTGCAGCCAAAGTTATTAAATATTCTGTATATGTTCTATGCATTAAAATAATTATAAAAATTGTTTTCATGGTTTTTTTAAACTTGACCAAGAATTTTTAAACTATTCACATGGAATTTCAAATAACAATCAACAACTACACAAAATGAAGAATGCGAGTTATCAGAGTTCAGGGTAGGGAAATTCTAACACAGATTTAATTATTCTGATTTTAGCTGCCTACATAAATTAAATCTATATTTGCTCAAGTAATGATCACTAAACAAACTCCACTGAAGTTAACAGATGCTCCCTGATTGTTAGAATTTACTTAAATCATGTTATTTGGAGATGTTCCTTCAGTACAGCATCTAAACAATCATCAGTAATAGTCTAATTATAAGTTTAATTCATACACTTTGAATAGATGAATATCTATTCAGATATGCATCTTAATTTCCTTTTATTTACCTGTGAGAGATTAACTTGGTCTCATAAGACTTCATGCCAGTGTTGTAATCAGCTTTTTAAATAGAACGAGATGTTTAATATGCACCAACACAACAGAGATTTCTGAACTGGAAAGGTCAGAACTTGTTGCCATAGAAAAATCTGGAAACTCATTTGCACCACAGCAAAATACAAAGGGTTCATAGAATAGAATAGAATAGTAAGGGTTGGAAAGGACCTTAAGATCATCTAGTTCCAATCCCCCTGCCATGGGCAGGGACACCTCCCACTAAACCATGCCACCCAAAGCTATGTCCAACCTGGCCTTGAACACCGCCAGTGATGGAGCATTCACAACCTCCCTGGGCAAACCATTCCAGTGCCTCACCACCCTTACAGTAAAGAACTTCTTCCTTATATCCAATCTAAACTTCCCCTCTTTAAGTTTGAACCCGTGACCCCTTGTCCTCTCACCACAGTCCCTAATGAAGAGTCCCTCCCCAGCATCCCTATAGGCCCCCTTCCGATACTGGAAAGCTGCTAGGAGGTCATCCACACAGGCTTCTCTTATCCAGGCTGAACAGCCCCAACGTACTCAGCCTATCTTCATACAGGAGGTGCTCCAGTCCCCTGGTCATCCTCGTGGCCCTCCTCTGGACTTGTTCCAACAGTTTCGTGTCCTTTTTATGTTGAGGACACCACAACTGCACACAATACTCCAAGTGAGGTCTCACAAGAGCAGAGTAGAGGGGCAGGATCACCTCCCTCGACCTGCTGGTCATGGTCCTTTTGATGCAGCCCAGGATATGGTTGGCTTTCTGGGCTGCAAGTGCACACTAAAGCTGGCTCATGTTCATTTTTTCATCGACCAACACCCCCAAGTCCTTCTCCGCAGGGCTGCTCTGAATCTCTTCTCTGCCCAACCTGGAGCTGTGCCTGGCATTGCTCCAACCCAGGTGTAGGACCTTGCACTTGTCATGGTTAAAATTCATCAGGTTGGCATCAGCCCACCTCACAAGCGTGTCAAGGTCCCTCTGGATGGCATTCCTTCCCTCCAAAGTATCAACCGAACCACACAGCTTGGTGTCATCGGCAAACTTGCTGAGGGCGCACTCAATCCCACTGTCCATGTCACTGACAAAGATGTTGAACAAGACCGGTTGTCGTGGTTTAAGCTATAAACCCATACAGTCGCTCTCTCACTCACTCCCCACTCTTTCTTCCCTCCGCTCCTGGAGGGATGGGAAGGAGAATCAAAAGAATGCAACTCCCACAGGTTGAGATAAGTACAGTTTAGTAACTAAGGTATAACACAAATCACTACTGCTACTGCCAATAATAATAATGACAAGGCAGATACAAGGAAAAGGAGAATACAATAGCTCACCATCAAATATCAAGCCTGACCACCCAGTGCACCCCCACCAGTAATAATAATGACAAGGCAAATACAAGGGAAGGATACAATTGCTCACCACCCAGTATCAAGCAGTGCACCCCCACCGGTGCACCCCCACCACCCTTCTGGGTCTCTGCTCTCCGTCCCTACATCCTGGACATGACGTGCTGTGGTATGGAATAACCTCTTTGGTTAGTCTGGGTCAGGTGCCCTGTGTCTCCTTCCTCCCGACTTCCCCTCCTCCCTAGCAGAGCATGAGGCTCACAAAGTCCTTGGCCAGCCTAAACATCGCCAAGCACTAACTGAAAACACTGGTGTTATCAGCACTGTTCCCAGGCCCAAAATCAAAAACACAGCGCTGCACCAGCTACCGAGAAGGAGAAAAATGACTGCTGCTGCTGACCCCAGGACACCGGTCCCAACGCCGATCCCTGAGGGACACCACTCGTTACTGGTCTCCAGCTGGACATTGAGCCATTGACCACAACTCTTTGCATGCGGCCATTCAGCCAGTTCTTTATCCACCGAGTGGTCCACCTACCAAATTGATGTCTCTCCAACTTAGAAACAAGGATGTCATGTGAGACAGTGTTGAACACTTCCCACAAGTCCAGGTAGATGCCATCAACTGCTCTACCTCTGTCCATCAGTTCCGTAGCCCCATCACAGAAGGCCACCAAATTGGTCAAATTGGGTTCTTTTATATCTGCAAAATTTAAATACTGCAAATGTGGCTGGAACCCATTAAGTAAGACTAACATGAGGGTTTTTTATATAGCATTTTAAGAAAAGGTTACTTTCCATACAAGCAGTTGCTTTATTGACTCAAAGCTACTTGTATCCTTATTTTCCCTCAACAGGAAAGGTCACAGTGATTTGCCTTTCACAGGTAATACAAGACGCACAGTATCCTGTCAGAATAAGCACCAAAGCCACAGCAGACTACCTGCAAGCAGACACCTGACAGCTCTCAAATGCCTTTGAGAACACACAGTCACATTCAGTGTGGTTCAGCACAGCTCATACTCTGTGCTTTTCTAAATGCAAGTGGAAATTATAAAGACCTCCTCATTTACTATTGCAAGTAACACTTTCATACTACCATCTGTTTTAACCTGTGTTCATTTAGGGGTAGTTTTTGCTTAAAAATTTATATACACTTGAACTTTGCCATTTAAAAAACAAATGGCAAAACCCCATGATGAAATCAAAATGAAAAGAATAGATCTTTTTCAATGAAAAAATACAGGAATCTTTTGCCACGCAGAAGACATACCCCATGGATATAACAATGAAATTTGATTATAAATGCATGAATTAACAATGTAATAAGCAGCTAAATAACTGTTAACTATTAAAAAAAAAAAAGAAAAAAACAACAAACAATACTGACCAATGTTTTCATATACTCTAGATCTTCCAGTATTTTGTGTAATACCATCTATTACATGCTACCACAGGATAGTAGCAACTATTTTATTTCTGTTGGATATCACTGTACCTCAGTCCATCTTCAGCCCCAACTGGGAAGACAAATTAATAATTCCAGTTCAGTTGGAATTAAAATCCACTTGTGATTGGTTCCATATACATTTATGTCATCCATCAGTGTGGTTTTCCCCATCACCAAAGGTAACAGAGAAACAGCTTTAAAAATACTTTTTTTCTTAATATTATTTTCCAGTTTCAGACAGATTTCTAACATGCTCTGCCTTCATGGATTATCTCTTCACTTCAAGTCAAATTAAAATAGATATTCTGCTGTTCAAAGCAGAGAAACTTCTGACAATGACTACCCCATCACAGTCAAACTCGAAAACAAATTTAAGATTTGGCATACATAGGGAAAAGACATGCAGGTGTCCATTTTGACCTAAATGGTACAGGCTTAAAGTTTTCACGTTTAGAGTGCAACATGAACCATGAAGAATCAGGCATAAGAGGCAGTAGCAAAATTTCTAGGAGAAGGAAACGTTACACCGGGTACAGAGCTACCCACAGTCTACATATCTCCCGCCAACTTCCAGTGTTTCCCGTTTCCCACCAGAACCACCAACTTCATTGCTCTGCCTGAGCCCTGAGAAGTTATCATCGCTGGTTCTGCCTCCACCTATGTGTACCAGGCCTGTGGAACAACCTCCAGGCTGTCATCTGGTGTTCTCCTGAAAATCAGGCCCTTCAGTGTCAAGGTTTGAATACACACATATTGGATAAGGCTGAGGTCTGAACCCAGGAGAATGCAGAGCCTGCTGAAGATCACAGAATCATAGAAGATGGCAGGGGGGTTGGAACTCGATGATCTTGAGGTCCTTTCCAACCCTAACTATTCTATGATTCTATGAAGAGACTGGGTTGGAAGGGACCTTCAAAGGCCATCTAGTCCAACCCCTCTGCAATGAGCAGGGACATCTTCAACTAAATCAGGTTGCCTAGGGCCCCATCCAGCCTGGCCTTGAATGTCTTCAGGGATGTTGCATCTGCCACCTCTCTAGGCTACCTGTTTCAGTATTTACCACGCTCATTGTAAAGTATTTTTTCCTCCCATTCAGCCTGAATCTCCCCTCTTTTTGATTAAAACCATTGCCCCTTATCCTATCACAACAGGCCCTGCTAAAAAGTCTTTCCCCATCTTAGAATCATAGAATCATAGAATAGTAAGGGCTGGAAAGGACCTCAAGATCATCGAGTTCCAACCCCCCTGCCATGGGCAGGGACACCTCACACTAAACCATGCCATCCAAGGCTATGTCCAACCCCACCTTGAACGCCGCCAGGGATGAAGCATTCACAACCTCCCTGGGCAACCCATTCCAGTACCTCACCACCCTCACAGTAAAGAATTTCTTCCTCAGATCCAATCTAAACTTCCCCTCTTTAAGTTTGAACCCATTACCCCTTGTCCTCTCACCAGAGTCCCTAATGAAGAGTCCCTCCCCAGCATCCCAGTAGGCCCCCTTCAGATACTGGAAAGCTGCTAGGAGGTCTCCACGCAGCCTTCTCTTATCCAGGCTGAACAGCCCCAACGTACTCAGCCTATCTTCATACGAGAGGTGCTCCAGTCCCCTGATCATCCTCGAGGCCCTCCTCTGCACTTGTTCTAACAGTTCCATGTCCTTTTTATGTTGAGGACACCACAACTGCACACAATACCCCAAGTGAGGTCTCACGAGAGCAGAGTAAAGGGGCAGGATCACCTCCCTTGACCTGCTGGTCACACTCCTTTTGATGCAGCCCAGGATATGGTTGGCTTTCTGGGCTGCAAGCGCACACTGCCGGCTCATGTTCATTTTTTCATCGACCAACACCCCCAAGTCCTTCTCCGCAGGGCTGCTCCGAATCTCTTCCCCGGCCAGTCTGTAGCTGTGCCTGGGACTGCTCCGACCCAGGTGGAGGACTTTGCATTTAGCATGGTTAAACTTCATTATGTTGGCATCAGCCCACCTCACAAGCGTGCCAAGGTCCCTCTGGATGGCATTCCTTCCCTCCAATGTATCAACCGAACCACACAGCTTGGTGTCATCGGCAAACTTGCTGAGGGCGCACTCAATCCCACTGTCCATGTCGCCCACAAAGATGTTGAACAAGACCGGTCCCAACACCGATCCCTGGGGGACACCACTCATTACTGGTCTCCAGCTGGACATTGAGCCACTGAGCACTACTCTTTGTGTGCGGCCATCCAGCCAGTTCTTTATCCACTGAGTGGTCCATCTATCAAATTGATGTCTCTCTTATTTAGAGACAAGGACGTCATGGGAGACAGCGTCAAAGGCTTTACACAAGTCCAGGTAGATGACATCGACCGCTCTACCCCTGTCCATCAGTTCCGTAGCCCCTTCATAGAAGGCCACCAGATTGGTCAGGCAGGATTTCCCCTTAGTGAAGCCATGCTGGCTGTCACCAACCACCTTGTTGCTTTTCATGTGCCTTAGCATGCCTTCCAGGAGAATCCGCTCCAAGATTTTGCCAGGCACAGAGGTGAGACTGACTGGTCTGTAATTCCTTGGGTCATCCATTTTCCCCTTCTTAAAAATGGGGGTTATATTTCCCTTTTTCCAGTCATCGGGAACCTCACCTGACTGCCATGATTTTTCAAATATGATGGACAGTGGCTTAGCAACTTCATTTGCCAGCTCCTTCAGGACCCGTGGATGGATTTCATCTGGTCCCATGGACTTGTATACATTCAGGTTCCTAAGGTGGTCCTGAACAAGATCCTCCCCCACAGTGGGCCCAGGGTCCCCACCCTCACCGTCCCCGCGTCTGCCTTCCAAGACTTGGGTGGTGTGGTCAGAGCATTTGCCGGTAAAGACTGAGGCAAAGAAGTCATTAAGAACCTCAGCCTTCTCCAAATCCAGGGTAGCCAGTTCTCCCGATAGCTTCTGGAGAGGGCCCACGGTGTCCCTAACCTGTTTTTTATTGGCAATGTACCTATAAAATCCCTTCCTGTATAAGGCCCCTTTTAAGATGAACAGCAAGCTGCCTGACTGCTCCAACAAAGCAAAACCTATGCTTGCAAATCCTTTCCTTTCTATCACAGCAGGGTGCCTTTTCATTGTCGCAGCCAGCTGATAAAAACACAATAGAAAGACAGTGGAGTTTTTCAGCAGATAATTGATTTAACTACATATAGGAGGGGTAACATTTCTTTTGCACACCTTGAAATATACCAGAAAGAGACACCACTATACTCCCTAAAAGTAATGGTAAGACAGAAATGCATGTTTCTAAACACTCAGCACTATACAGCTGCACCAGCACTGCAGACTCCATTTCAGTATGAGGCAGTAGCTGTCCCTGGATTGTAACAGCCCATAAATGTTTTTTTGACTCTTCATTTTTGATTTGGATAAATTTCATATTGTTTTTTTCAAATCTCAATTCCTATGTTAAAACAAAAGTATGCTCCAAAGTAACAAAACAAACAACCCCACAAACACTGGAAAGTTAGGTTTATAATTGCTCATGCAAACTTACTGTGGTTCACTTTTACGTATATATGTTGCAGTAATCACAGAGACCTTTAAAAAGACATTTTGTAACACTTATTCAGCTTGACTTTCAATTTGAGTGTCATTATTTGAACAGTTTTTGTACAAAACATAAAAATAACGCTCAAGGACCAGATCAAATGCAAAAATCATTCAGTTTCTGGGAGGCACAGAAAGCATTCCCTTTTCCCACTAATATACATAGACACATATATATTATATTATTGATATACATCAAGCTCACAAAATCTTTTGATATCATAGAAAAGGAGAAGAAATAAACTTAATGTTCCACTGCATGTAGGGCAAACAGATGTTATAAGAAAGGCTTCTTAATTATTATAATGGTACCTATTATCATAAGAACTTAAAAGAATGGTGAGATCCCATTTTGTGCAACTCTGTGGTAAATTTTCATATGCTCAAATATTAGACAAAAAACAGTGTAAAAGTAGCCATGGAAAAACCCATTCAAGCATTTTTGCAGCATAACAGCTATTGTTTGCAACATCCTACATTGAGATGCTTCCAATTATTCAATTTTTTTTAGATTGGAAAAAGCCTCAAAATATCTAGGTTTTTATTACAGCTGAACACAAATGGTAATGTGACATAAATACGATACATCAATATTTGTCCAGCGAACAAATGTCCACCTATTCCCAGTCCAAAAATCTGGCCAAACACTTTTCTGAAGGTTCTGAGAATAGCCATTTTACTTAACAGCCCACCTCCAGAAAGAAGCGCCATCACAGGCATAACAGTCTATTCTCATGGGCTTCTTTTTCAAATCTAATGCAATAACTTACCCAAATATTAATGCTCTTTTTTTTTTTTTTTTTTTAATCCATCGGCATCGGACTTTTTGCCATTACTTCTGAAAAACAAAACCGAAAAACCCGCCCAAAATACATATCCTAGTTTTGCATTCCTGTGTAGTGATCTAATTTTATATGGAGGCCCTATATTTGTGATCACTACTGGTCAACGTGAAAGCCATGAGTCACAGAATCATTAGGGTTGGAAGGGACCTCTGGAGAGTATCTAGTCCAACCCCCTCGCAAAGGCAGGGCCATCTACAGCAGGTTATGCAGGAATGTGTCCACGCAGGTTTGAATGTCTCCAGAGAAGGAGACTCCACAGCCTCACCGGGCAGCCTGTTCCAGGTCTCTGCCACCCTCAACATAAAGATCTTCTTCATGTTAAGGTGAAGCTTCTTGTATTTTAGTTAAGGCTCCTTGTCCTGTCACTGGGCACCACTGAAAAAAGTCTGCACCATCCTCCTGGCACCCACCTTGAGATATTTATATGCATTAATGAGATCCCCTCTCAGTCTTCTCTCCAGACTAAACAGGTCCAGCTCCCACAGTGTCTCCTCATAAGAGAGATGCTCCAGACCCCTGATCTGGAGGGAGGACAGAATTAACGTCATTGATATTTAAGGCCTATGCTTTCCAGACTGGATTTATCTGTTTGATCTCAGCATAGTCAAGCCATGGAAAGAACTTGTAGGAGCTTAAGAGACATCCAAACTATCATTTCCATCAAGCAATTCAGCCAAATTAGGAAGCTCAGCTGAAAGCCAACTGGAATGGGTTGCCCAGGGAGGTTGTGGATGCTTCATCCCTGGCGGCGTTCAAGGTGGGGTTGGACATAGCCTTGGATGGCATGGTTTAGTGGGAGGTGTCCCTGCCCATGGCAGGGGGGTTGGAAGTCGATGATCTTGAGGTCCTTTCCAACCCTTACTATTCTATGATTCTATGATCATAAAAACACTACAGTTCGCTTTAACAAAACATTTCCCCTTAATCAAGCTTAAAAGTTTAAAGAAGCTGTGTTTTTCAACTAGAATAAAAAAAGGAATGCAATATTTCTACCCAGCCCTAAGTTGTACACTGCTGTCAATCCCTATCTTCCAAAAATTAGGCCTATAAATTTTACATTCTGAGACCTACTCACATCTGCTTACCAAAGTGTCATTATGAAAGAATTTAAGGCAGCATAGCTTGCATCCAGAGGACAAACACAAAGTAAGATATATGAAGACATAAGCTAAAGAATAAGTGACCTAACTAATGTTAATCATATTTTTGATCTCTTTCTTTGTACCTCTCAGTATAATACTGGCAATTATGGCTGAAAGTGAGATTTATTCAAATGCAGATTCATATGCAATGCTACACAAAAAAAGCGTAAGCATGTATATAGTTTACCTTTGTGATTTTTTGCATGGATTACTCATTATTTGTTCCACGAAAAAAGTTAATTGCATGTCCACGTCCTTACAGAATCCTCACCTAAGTAATGTAAAAAATCTCCCTCATACTACCTTTAAAGAACAGTTGAAAACTGAGAATTATGTCAATACCAAGCTGAAAAAAAGCCTCTGAAATAAGAGGATGTCGGACACTTCTGTTCGGCCTCTGGCAAGACAAGTGCATTGGTTGCACAGGCTTAAGGCTGACACTTATTATATCATGCCCGCAAATAAAGTAGGTCTGAGACAATGGGGACAGCTAAATAAGTATCAGCTTACATAAGCAGAACACTCTTCCTATTCTAGAAGTTACAGACTGGCTAAGTTACATATATAATTTCAATATTAAAGCCATTTTTCCATTATGCAAAGCATAAGTATGAAATAACTACAATATTATACTGGTCTCTGTAACAAAACCATAAGCTAATGAATAAACATTTTTTTCCAAGAGAAAACTAAACCATGAAAAATGGCTTTAAACAAAGTCATCAAAAAACACGAGCTCTAGCAATTACATCATATGGAACAAGTTATTAAAATAAATTCTAGCCCAAATAAGGTAAGTTCAACACATACCCAGCACTGGTATATTTCTAAAAAACTGTCATTTGCCCTTTGACTATGTCCTCCACAGAAACTGTCACCATGGATCTAGTCAGCATGCCCTTGCTAACCTACATGGCCTGCAACATTCCAGAGCTGTCTTCTGGCTTAGGTTTTCAAAACTAAGGACTAAAGGAGTATATTTCACAAGAAAGCAAGAGCCTTAAGGGGATATATAAATAAATACTACTGTGCTAATGACTGAAAAACTTTAAATGGATAGCAATGGTAATTTTTAAGGACAGATCACTGAATCTTACCTAGAACTGTAGTTAGGTCCATCATTTCTCATCAGGCACTTCCACTATCAAGACTGCAATGGCTTAAGCAACTAAAAATCATTTCTAGAAATCTGGGCAATTTAAGAAGATGTGATAGGTTTGAGGGTTTTAGATCTATTTTTAATAAGAGCTAAAGCATTATTATTCTTATTTTCCACTGCTCTTTATTTAGAAAACAATGCCTGCTAATCACTGGTGTATGTTTTTGTTTGTTTCTGACGCAGCAAAGTAACGTCCCAAGCTTGACAGTGATTGACTAATTAAAGCTTCCTGATGATTTGATTGCTATTAATTTAATGTTAGACTAAATCTGCCTGGTTACAAGTGAAGGCCTTCCTCTTGTGAATCAGGGCCTCACTAAGGGCAGCAGGGTACCCTGTAGGAACCTAACGGGCTCACACGCACCGCACTGCAGTCCTGAGACTTGTCAAATGCTCTGAACCACCACACTAAGCAAGGGAGGAGGG
Organism: Amazona ochrocephala; assembly: GCA_039720435.1. Taxonomy (NCBI): domain Eukaryota; kingdom Metazoa; phylum Chordata; class Aves; order Psittaciformes; family Psittacidae; genus Amazona; species Amazona ochrocephala. The sequence goes on from CM077876.1 coordinate 36,610,200, forward strand.
AGAGGAAATCTTTTGTGAATGTGTAACACAAATTAATGGGATTAATGGCACTACCAGGCACTGAGGCAGCACAAAGAAAGAAGAGGAAGCAGAGGGGCCATAATGAGCTCAGTGCCTTGCTGTGAAAACTTCCAAACCATGTGAAGACTGTCAGAACCAGAAAGGTTTGCAGTCTCTGCGCAGATAAACAAGACAGACAAAAGAAGGGGAAGCACAAGCACAGAATAATACATGATAATGCAGTGGGACAGCAGTAGCAGAAATAGGCACAAAAGCCAGATAACTGGCCACCGTTTCAGTACCCTAACTACTGTATGTTTTATTTCCTCTCCTAAATTCTTAACTTCTTCAGTCGTTGAATAAATGTTAAGTGGATCTTCATTTTGGCCAACTTCACTCTTCTAATCCTTTTCCTATTAACATAGGAAAACACAGAACAAAATAAATTCTCTTGAGTTTGTTATTTACCTTTGTTCTTTTTTCTCCCCTCCTATCTTCTTTCTGGTATCCCTCTTTCACAGGATAAGAAATAGAGATTAACACTGTTGCTCTAGCAATGTAGTCTTCTCTTCTTGTGTATCCCTTCTTCCCTGGGAGCTCTACAACATGCAAAAGGATGCGTCCGAAAAACATACTCGGTGAGGAAGTTGCAACCTGCCGTTTCTCCAAGGTTATCCTGTGCAGATTTCATCCTCAGCACAATTATGGAGTTTCATGATGGCATACCCAGAGGAAATTCAGGATCTGCAAACCTTGGTTTTGTCCTCAGCTTGTGTTTCCCTGCACATCTCTACTTTGTCCTAATTAGGAAGGAAGGACAAGATTCTTCAGAATGCTTATGAAGATGAATACCCAAGTAACATTGGATGTACTGAGCATGTCATGTCCAACTGGCTTGGACATATGCAGCTAATACAGTGTCTGAATAGGAACACACAGCATCTACCTCTTTAATGCAGGATCTCTGTCCTGTGCACATGGGATTCTCAGGCGTGTCCCCAGGCTTCAGAGCATCTATACACATTGCGTGGTACATGCACATGGACACACACACTTTTCAGTCTGAGAAATCCCAGTAAACCCAGTCACAGGAATCCAGTAACCTTATCTTGTCCCTTTCATTTCTTCTCCTTCGAATAAAACTGTAGCCTTACCCACACCTGTGCCCCCAATTCCATCTCTATAAAACTATCACAGAATCTGCCTCACGAAATTATTTTCTAACTGCCCTATCCATAATTGCTGTCACGAGTTCTCTCCTAAGGTGATTTACAGATGAAACTAACCTTCCTTCAGTTCTACGAACCATATCCCAAGTCTCCAGAAGAGCCAGCTTCCACTTATTTAGGCTTCTAGCACATATTCTGCTATCAACAATACAGAGCAGCTTTCCTGAACTAATACACCAAAAGAAATACAGAACTCATCATTCAGAATTCCTTTCTTTGGTATAGATACCTGACCAGAGCAACTCTTCACAATCAGTTTACCTCTCCACCCATACAAATGTCAGCAGAGACACAATGGCTACCAACTTTGGAGTGTAATGCAATCTTGATAGGAGTTTGTAGCACAGCAACCAGTATTAATAGTAGTGCTAAGGACAACTTTAACTCCCTGGCAAATCTATACCCAAGCAATATTGCAGGATCAAGTACTAGGAATTAGACACTGCAAAACATGCACATTTCTTTAGATGGTAAGAAGTTATATTTTCCATATATATGTTTTCAAAAAAGTTTTATGTTCTTATATTTTCTTTCTTTTTATGTGAACATACTCCTATATGCTGAGAATATGACTGAAGGGTGAGAAACTCTCAGCAAACACAAGCACTAGAACCTTTTTTTAAAAAAAGAAAGTACAGATCCCAGGTAACCATTTGATTATAGGGACTGAGATTACAGGAAAAAAAAAAACAGAAAAGAAAAAAAATGTGTTGGCAATGTAGTATTAATCTTTGTCATGCCATCCCCTTCCATTTCCGATCCATTCTCACTTTCACTCTCAGTGTATTCATATGGTCCATTTCCTCCTAATTCATTAGGCAGTCCTCCCCAGTTATTCAATTCCCTCTTCCGCCCTTTCACAGAAGGGACTGGGAAGGTCCACGTATACTCCTACCTATGGAGAGCTGCACTTTTAAAAGGCAAGATCCATAAGAAGCTAACTTAAGCACATAAGCTTCTGGGGTTGAGCAATTAGCAATTAGGGCTGAGCAATTAGTTAGAATTCATAGAGGAATCTGGAGACCACTTATGCCCATATAGCAACTTGCTACCGGAGAAAAAGGCAACCATGCTTCTCTCCTTCCCCTCACTCCTGGGCACTCATGTTTTCTCTCCTGAGTCAATACCAAGCTCCTCATCAGACCCCCTGGCAATCCACTGAGCTAAACCAACTGAACACTTTCGCTTTGTAGACTTCCTTTTCTTCTATTTCATCTTCCTAAACTGGGTAACTGCAGTACGAGACAACAGTCAGTTCTGGAATAAGGACAATGGAATGGGCAGTCAGTAATGAAGAGGAAAAGAACCTGCAGCAACTGTCTATTAGATCAGCTTCACAACCTGCAGTTCAGTTCGAAGTAGTACTAAATCACCAGTGTCTGGGGTTAAACAACCTATAAGAGGGGGAATGATTCAGTTAAAACACCTCCAACACAACTGAAAGACACAAACTCTTCTTATTTCTGCCCCAGAAACAGCTCCTCCAGAAGCCAACAAAAGAGCTTGATAACCATATTGTTCCAGCCGCTATAGAGAAATCTGGTGCACGAATAGAGTGATTTTACTCATTGAATAACGCAGGAAGCTGGCAAAATGAGGAGAGAGAAAGAATGCTTCATATAAATACAAAAGAAGGTAACAATTTCCATTCTCCACATGAACAGAAATTTTGTAAGAGGTAGCTAATGTAAAATAGCTTTCTACTTACGATGGGTGAGTTCCCATGTATTCTTCATTTTGTATGGGCATTTCCCAGAATTGTAACATATTTCGTCACAGTGTTATGTGAAATTATGCTCATAACTGAGGTATTTCACTGAAAACCCTATGTTTAATGCAAAAATAATGCTTGAATTTTACATGACTATGAAAAGAAAACTGCCTAAGCCAAGAGCAAAACCAGAGGGATATCATAACTTCATTCCAATGACTCTTCCTGAACACTTCTGGATGGAACTAAAAATAGGTATTCAGTCAAACTGCATAGCCAATGGAGAAATTAACACAGCATGGCATACAGAACCTGACATAAAAGTTTAGGCCATCAAAATCTTTCAGGTAAAATCTTTTCGCATATTCCATAGCTCAGCTGAGGTCTGGGGTAGAGAAGACCCCTCTTCTTCTTCGTCTTCCTCTGATCTACATAATAATAACTCTTGATCAGATGTTGTCCCATGTAGTAAGTGCAGTGGCTCTTCATCTTTCTTCACTGTAAGAGTTGCTTTTTGTGCCTCTTGTTTGCTTTTCCCTTTGCTTATAGGGACAACCAATATTGGCACGCATTGGTCCTTTGGTTTAGCTGCAGTTATCTGTTGTCGAGGTTGGTGCAGCCGCTGTGCTTGGGGGTTGAGTAGCATCAGCAGCTGCACTGTCTGTTGCTGTCTGTTGCTGTTGGGGTTTGAGTAGCTGCTGTACTTGGAGTAGCTGCATTGTCTGTGGTAAGAGTCTGAATAGCTGCTGTATTTGTCGCTGGGGTTGGTGTAGTTGCTGTACTGGGAATTGGAGTAGCTGCGCTGTCTGTTGTAGTCAGAGTTTGAGTAGCTCCTGTACTTGTCACTGGGGTTGGGGTAGTTGCTGTATTTGGAGTTGGAGTAGCTGTGCTGTCTGTTGCTTTGCCATCAGATCCAGAGACATCTTTTTCCCTTTGAAGATGCTGGATAGTGTTCAACAGGGCTCTGTAAGCATAGGCCAAGCCTCAGCACGTTGTCATGATTTGTCCCTCTCTGGTATGACCAGGATGACAACACATCTCATTTAAGTGTTTTACTCTTTTTTCCGGATTTCACACTTGTTCAGTGGTGAAGTTCCAAAAATGTCTGTTGCTAGCTTTTTAAAAGGTTATTACTCTCTTTACTGAGTGTAGATATGGATGTTGTGTTGTCCTAGCAAAGGCATAGGTGCATATTTCAAGTGATCATAGTCTTTTCCTTTGCCCTAGAATTAAACTTCTGAATCGTTCTTCCTATCAAATAAGTGTTGCTTTTCATCACCTTCAGGAATGTCTAAAAAAGCACACTGCCTTAGCCAGTATCCTAACAATTCTATTTAAAAAATATTTTTAATTTAATATTTTTTAGGTTTTAACTGTTTCTCCAAGTTTCAGGCAGAGAAGCATCTTCTCTGAACTCAGAATATACCTCTTTCACACTTAACAACTAGGCAAATAAGAAAGTGTGCATCCATGCGAGGGGGATAACACAGAATACAGCTAATAACACCTCATGTTTATCTAGATATTACGCACACTAAGGCATTTGGGTAGTTCCAAAAGTTGGTGAACAGAAAAAAGCCTGAGGCCACCTGTCAAGTCCAAAGACGACAATGTATAGCCACTACCCCTCACTCACACAAAAGCATGTTTCCCCCCGCCCAAAAAAAAAATAATTGCGAGACAAAAAAAAAAAAAAAAAAATCACAATTAAAAAAAAATCCCTAGGCAAATTAAAACGAGAAATTATTGGTGTCCCTCTCTTCATTTATATAAAAATGAAAGAAAATGGAAAGTACCAAGTGGGAAGAAAAGACCTTGAGAAAAAGGAAAGAGTATTAATTAAACCTTCAAAATTAGCAGGGAGCTGTAAAAACCCATGCTCTTTAATATTATGTTTCTAACCCATTTTTTAACGCTTCCACGTAAAAAGCAAGACTTTAAAAAGCAAGCAATCAGAGGTGTCTTTCTAGGTATGTCTTTTTAGCCAATGCCAAGATAAAGCAGCTAAGAAAACCACTTTCTCCAGAACAGTAAAGCAGTACATCACGCACAGCAGAAATGCTGGTTAAGGTACTAGCTGCCCCCTTTCCCTCTCGGAGTTTCAAAACAACCAGAAAGCTGAGAGTGTGCTGACTCAGGAGATGACAGAATCTAGCCCACCTGGAAAAGTATAACTCAGTAACAGCAAAGAATTCATTAGAAAAAATTAAAGAATGAGTTAAAGCCATTAAAGTTTTCTATTTAATATTTGACATTTACATTTGTCCTTTGCACCAAAAGACTGGATTAATCAAAAGAAACTAAACAGACAAAGAGCTTATTTCAGGTTTAATTAACACCACCCATTAAAAATCATCCAAAACTTGGAAGAGAGATAATGTGATAAAAGATAAACAATGAAAAAAGAGCTACAGTAATGGGGCTTATTTGATCCACGCTGATTCATTACTACAGGGGTTGCCAGACAAAAATTCAAAGTTATCATTGTCTTAGTGCATATCCTAGAGCAAAGACATTGGACTCATTTTAAACATCGGCTAGCTCTATACCTTAGCATTGAGCAGTCAGGCTCTGCTGCTACATGATGGTGAAAGCAACTTAGTTGAGAACTACCTCTCATTTTCCCAGCTAATTTTTATGGCAGCCATGTATGCCTTCTGCTCTCCTCTCAGAAAGTAAAGTAATTGTCATTTTGAGAGTTTAAAAACACTAAAAGTTAATGTAACAAAAGGAAGTTATTATGATTCTTTCATTTTATCATTCAGACACAATCCTTCAATTATTTTACTATGTGACAAAGAATTTAACGTTGATTTTTATTTCTGAGTCTTGTACCCAGAAGGAATTTCCTTTTTCCTTTTTTTAAAGTGCAATTAAGAAAGTTCATGTTTCACTTTCCTGAAAGTTATGTTTTGCCACTGTGGAAACAAGGTTTGCGTGAGTATCACCTACATTTGTGACCACACAAATGCATGCCTCTATCTGTGATCTCTTTCTCTCACTCTTTCCAGTATTTTCAAAAACCTTCAACAATTTCAGACAAATTCACAGAGCAGTAGCCATCACAAAAACACAAGTTCTTTCAAATGTTGGGACATTAATTGGTCAGGTAGCAAGACCAAAACATGTGATTTTTCTTATTAAGGAGCAACGTCTTTTCTTAAACCCAAATTCCACAGGAGAGAATTGTGAATGCCCCCCACACAAGGAAATCTCTGTCAACTTTTGCATCTTGTTGGTCACCATAAAATCCAAGCAAAAAGGATAAAGCCATTGCCATGGCAGTGTTTGTAGAAAAGAGTCTGTCTATAGTTTTAATTAGACTTTTTCATTTCCCTTAAAGACAATTTTACCAAATCAACTATCAGAATGCACAGCTAATTCTCTGAAAAGCAAAGGACATCTCTACCCCATTTTTTTCCACTTGACTTTGATTCCCCTTTAGTAGGTCTTTTACTTCAGTGCATATCAAGGTTATCACAAAGTCTTACTGTAGTTGGCAACAAAACAAAATTAGAACTTACATATGATTCCATACCCCCTACTGTGTAACACTGCGGCATTCCTAGATCACTGCTGGGTTCCACACATTCTTTGGAAAACAGAAGGAGGGACTGCCAAGTTGAAACGATGTCACTGAGTAATCAGCTAGTACCTAAAATGATACTCATGATGTCCAAGTACCAAAAAATTGGTCTGCAAAGGCTCCATCTAGCTACCTGGAATTAAATACTTCTCTGAGCAAATTCACATCATCCAGAACAGACCTTTTCATGCTAGCAATAGAGTCTAACTAATTAAGCATAATACCAAAATAAAACAGAAGATTATTTGAGCAAGCTCAAAAAAAAGCAATTCTTTGAGAGCATCCCTATCATTCACGTTGCAGATATTGCAGCTGAAAACATAATTTGATACTGTGAGGAATCAAACTTGTAAATTAGATACTGAAGTTGAGTATGTCTACATCTGTGTATTTAAGAACTGAGGGCAAATATTGCTTCAAAAGGTGGTTCAAACTCCAAAACTCACCCTTGAATTTTGACCAAGTCACAAGGTGCACTGTAATTACTGTTAGCCACCAAACAGGTACATTAGGACGTGTTAAGTCAGAAGCATAATTATTTTATTTAAATTAAATAATGGAAGCCATGGCATAATATAATGCAATCTCATTTAGGAAAAAACACACCATAAATAAAAAAAAAAAATAAAAATATAATTTCATATTATTTTACTTCAGAAATCTTGTCTGTTAAAAGAAAAGGAGGTAAGTGTAGTAACATGAACACACCCTTTGGGTTGTTCAAAAATAAAAGTTATAGCTCTAAACCCACATTACTTTGAGAAAAATTCTTAGGTAACCAGGGGGTTGGTATGTTTATTCTGAGAAGAGATTTTTGGAGGGTTTTTTTTTGGTTTGCATAACAACATGTACCTGTGGGATGCTTTTTGGCTGCAGTTCTATAAATAAGAGAATTCCAAAACACTAAATTTATCTCAGAGCTCTTTGTAGATTTATTGCAATCTGTTCTTAAGAGTGCTGATCCAGCTTTCAAATTCACAGAAACTGCCAGGTTGCCCAAATGACAACACAACTGGATGCCAAAGAGATACAGCCATGCAGAAGTCTAGATGTATGGATACTCACAGGCACTAGGATTATTCATTGAGATTATCAGAACACAAAAAGATTTTGTTGGATTAGATGCTTGACATGCAAAGTGGGTCAATACTTCACTCAGACAGAAATGAGTGGGTGCTGATTCTGAATACTCTGTCCTAGCCAATTTTAGGCATACACCTTCTGTTCACATTTTAGAAAGATGAAGAAAAAAAAAACCACAACAGTGAAGCTTCATTGCTGAAATAATTCATATTTAGAATTCTTGTTACATTCCAAGTTAAATGCAAAAAAAAATCTAAAAAAAACCAGGTAGTGCTATGCAACATGTTACCACAAAAATCCCAGAAGAGGCGTTTCTAAAGGGCATTCCTCAAATCTAAACTAGGTGTCTAACCACAGTATTGTCAGTTGCCAATAATATCTTACAGAAAGATGTCTAAGCTTTCAAAAGTGAAACAAAAAAAAAAAAAAAAAAAAACCAACAGCAAAAAAACAACCCACAACACACAAAACCTACACAGAATAGAGTAAGCCAGCACATGAAACCTGGCAGAATTTAAGGGGTCAACCTAAGGCCTTACTGCCAGCGCTAACAACTGCACGCCCCAGAGCATTGAGAAGTTCACCTATAGGTTCACAGGAATTTTACCTGCAAAAACCAGTAAGATGAAATGGCAGAGAAGTAACAGTTTTGAAAAAAGCATGATTTGAGGACCTACATTCAACAGGGGGAAATGAGGCTGAAGTGTTGAAGTTGTTTTGCAATCTGTCTTAAATCTGAAAATTGACAGTCTCAGATGTAATTCCCACCCACCTTCCTTCCCACCTCTAAGCCATAAATAAGAATTTAACTAGTAAAAATGTTTGGAATCAAGTGAGTCTGTGTGTTACCATTCATAGTTGAGTGGATAGGACTTCCTACTATCTGTTAACAGGTAACACTAGTGAGTTGAAGACTGATGTCTGCAGAGTCAGCCTAAATTCATTAATTCTTTCTCCAGAAGGTTAGTCCTACCTTTCTTATCTAGATGGAAACACCTTTTTAACCAAGCGAGGGCCTACAGTCTTCCTGCATCTTGCAAGAAACAATTAACTTTCTAATTTGTGCAAAAGTGTGCAAGTGTCGAACCGTGCAAAACTTCGGCAAAGAAATAAAACTGAACTCATCCTCACATGCAGCATGTACTGAAGGTACAAAAAAAAAAAAAAACAAACAAACAAAAAAAAAACACACTAAAAAAAATCTACTGCTCTTGCCTGTAACACAGGGGAATTGTACTTCATCATCAGGAAACAATCCAGCTAACTGTGCCTGCATAATTGCCTAAGATCTATGGAGTAAAATCCTCCTGATTACTGATCATTCACAATGCAAGTATGCAATAAGATCTGTTTATGCACCACCATCCCTGCCTTCACCTCATAAAGCCTGCATGTCCTCTCTCCACTTTCTTCTTTCCTGTGACTGCCCTAAATTACCCTGTATTACTCTATGCATTCCCTAAAATGTGGGCTTGAAGCATATATTGAACAATTATAGTCACAACCTGCTCAGCAAATAACACTGCAGAAAACCAAATCCAAGTCCACTCTGTTCTGACACGGTATTGGAAAATTAGTACTCACTGCAGAAAAACATGATGAGTGGTGATTGATTAATTACTATCAAAACCAGAAGTGGTGGAAGAAAATGCTAGCTGTTCCCAAACGAAAGACAAAACACAAGTCTCTTCCCACTGTTTCAGAACTTTTAGAGACACAAAAATCTGATGCATTAGTAAATATACCTGTGGTGGGTTGACCTTGGCTGGACACCAGGTACCCACCAAAGCCAGTCTGTTACTCCCCTCACCAGCTGGACAGGGGACAGAAAAACGTAGTGAAACATGGATCAAGATAAGGACAGGAAGACATCACTCATCAGTTACTGTCACGGGCAAAACAGATTTGACTTGGGGAAATTTAATTTATTACCAGTCAAATCAGAATATATAATGAGAAATAAAATCAAATCCTAAAAACATCTCTCCCCACCTCTCCATTTCTTCCCCAGCTTAAATTTACTCCTATTTCTCTACTTCCTCCCCTCCTGATGCAGACGGATGGGGAATGGGGACTGTGGTCAGTTCATCACACATTGTCTCTGCTGCTCTTTCCTCCTCAGGGGACAATTCCTCACACTCTTCCCCTGCTCCAGCATGGGATCCCTGCCAGAGAAGACAGTCCCCCCCGAAATTCAGTATGTGTCCTTTCCATGAACTGAGGTTCTTCACAAACTGCTCCAGTGTGGGTCCCTTCCACAGGGTGCAGCCCTTCAGGAACAGACTGCTCTAGCCTGGGTCACCTCCAGGGTCACAAGTCCTGCAGCAAACCTGCTCTGCGAGGGCTCTTCTCTCTGTGGGGCCACAGGTCCTGACAGGAGCCTGGTCCAGCAAGGGCTTCCCACAGGATCACAGCCTCCATCAGGCAACACCCTCCTTCGGCGTGGGGTCCTTCCCAGGCCACAGGTGGAACCTGCTCCACCAAGGACCTCCATGAGCTGCACGGGCACAGCCTGCCTCACCATGGGCTGCACCACAGGCTGCAGGAGAACCTCTGCTCCAGTGCCTGGCGCACGTCCTCCCCTCCTTCTTCACTGGCCATGGCATCTGCAGAGCTGTTTCTCTCACATATTCTCACTCCTCTCTCCAGCTGCAATTGCTGTTGCAGAGTAACTTTACCACCCTTCTTAACTATGCTATTCCAGAGGCATTACCACCACTGTCCCTGATGGGCTCAGCCTTGGCCAGCAGCAGGTCCGTCTTGGAGCCAGCTGGCATTGGCTCCACTGGATATTGGGGAAGCTTCTAGCAGCTTCTCACAGAATTTACCCCTGTAGCCCCCCTACTACAAGAACCTTGCCACACAAACACGATATATTCTGATTCTGAACAACACATGGTATTCTTGATACACCACAATGCATATATAATAGGAATACTAGTATAGAGCATAAGCTTCACCCTATGCATAGTTTTCAATCAATTTCTGTCAACTTCAAATACGTGTCTTGCCATTAAGTAGGGCTACAAGATCAGGCACAGGTTGTACATCTTCAAAAAAGTGTTGAGAACAAAAAAAGCAACACCAAAATGAAATACATCATTTAAACGACTAATCAGGAAGTGGAGGTGATAAGATTTACGATCCTCTTCCTTCCAGTGTTAATGATTAGAATAACTTTAAACAACTACGTGAATGCTACAGCCTTATCTCTTAAATCCAGCCTCTAGTATTCAGGTCTAAGTTGATTTGACCAAAAAATTTTCTTCCTGGTACACAGGAGCGCACTAACAACCTGTGGACACCCTGCACAGTTGTGAAGAGTCTTCCATAGATTCTATCAATTAAATTCCTACACTACAGTGATAAGTGAAATATATAGTGATACATGAAACCTTGTAACAGATACAACTTTTCTTTCCTCCACTATTAATAACTAAAACATCCTACTATTTAAACATAGAGCTCTTACACTACTGAGAAACTTGGTTAAAAGACAGTGACTCAGAACAGTGATGTCAAGTAGCTTGTTTGAATTTTAATGTGTAAAACAACGGGTTAAGAAAATTTAGAAGAAAATGACAGCTGTCAGGTGCCTAACTCCTCAACAACCCCAAGGCACTTAATTCCCATTGAAATACAAGGGAGTCAGTTACGTGTAGAGCCCTAGCAACTGTGTTGATTGAAAAGCCTTTTATTCAGAAATTGAACTGCACAAATGTTTCAGTTTCTATGAATTCTAGAACCAGAAAAATCACCTGCTGTTCCCTAGTACCCAGTTACCGTTCCACCAAATGAGCTTTTATTCATTGTAAAATGAAAATATCTAACGCCTCTGACACTGAGCCAACATAACCTGTCACAACAGCCTCCACCCATGCAATATACAAAAACTGACCCTTGGCGAGCAGTTCTCAAAGAAAATTTGAGCCTTTCCCATGAGGGTTGGCTACCCAAAACATACACTGAAGACATGGAATCCATCACACCAGAATAAAAGAGACTTTGTACATAGTAAGCTTGATTGAGAACAAGTTAAATAGGCAGACTTGTGTCTTGGGATATTAATGCCGGAGTATAATATATGTGCATTTAGATGTAAAAACTGTATGAGAAACAGGATGATAAAATGGTAATAATCACGATTGCTTTAGTACTCATAGCTTATGCATAGAAATAGTAAAATATGCACATCTGTGCATCTACAAATCGAGCAAGTGCATCTTTCTAAGACCACGGAAAATGTATCGCAAAAATACGGCTCCCAAATGTCTGACTGCAGATGAAAATCTCAGAAAATACTATCGGCCCGGGCTGCTCTCAGGACAGCTTTCCCCCGAGTGCCAGGCTTTCCCGGTGAGGAGGCATCCACCACTCCCTCCTCCCTCAGCCAGTCTCGGAGGGACAGCGTCTCGGCGCCCGCTCCCGGCTGGCTGCTCAGCGCTGCCGCCCTGGAGACAGCGAAGCCCTGGGAGCGCCACCCCCCCAAGCAGCGCACGGATCGTCAGCCGGGACCGGGCCGCTGTCCCACACCGTGCGCCTCCGGAGCCTGGGGCCGCGGGTGGGAGGGCGAAGGGGCACCTGTTTCACAACCAGCGAGGGTGCGTATGAACCGGAGGGCGGCGCGCCCGTGGCGGGGCAAGAGGTCCCGCTCGCCCGCGGGATGGCCGGGAAGGGAAGGCTGCGCGGAGCTCCGACACCCAGAGGGGCATGGAGAAGGGACATGAAGGCACACGAGTGGAGGGACAGGACAGGGCACGGCAGTGAAGGGCAGAAAGTGCCCTGTCCTCCCCTCCACGGCCGGGCAGGCGCCGAAGCGGAGCCTCGAACTCGCCGTCGCCCCTGCGCTCACCTGTGCTCCACGGGGAGCCGCGGCCATCGCGGGGGCACCCCCATCGCTGCCCGCAGCGGAGGAGGCGGCCGGCAAGTGTGCAGCTTACCTCGAAGAGAGGACCGATCTTATTCTTCTCCAGGTAGGTTTGGATCCTGGTCTGCTGGTGAGACGCCATGAAGAGCTCCGGAGGCGGGGGCTGGAGCTCCTCTCCCCTGGCGGCGGCTGCAGTGTCTCTGGCTGCTCGCGGTTCACTCTCCGCCGCCCAAAGGCTGCCACAGCGGGAGCTGGGGGAGGCGCTGCGGAGGGGAGGCAGCCCGAAGTCTCCGGGACGGAGCTAACTCAGGTAACCAGGGGGCGGGAACGGGTAGCCGGGTGCCAGTCTCCCGCTTAACTGGGCGCGGGGCGGTAGCGGGATATCTCCCCCTCAGGGAGCAGCAGGCGGGCGCTACCTGGAGCGGCGCATGGTGCAGAGAGGAGAAAAGCTGCAAAAGCAGCGCCGAGCCCGCGCGACTCCGCGCCCTGTGTCTGTCTGTCTGTCTGACAGTGCCTGTCCGTGTGCGCGAGGCAGCGCCTTGGTTACGGGAACAGCCGCTGCTCGAGCTGCCGCCCTCACCACAGTGCCGCTCCCGAAGCCAATGGCTGGGGGCTTCTGTCAGCACCGCGGTTGTTGGCGCCCGGGCTCCGGCGCACAAAAGGCGGGAGCGAGAGAAGGGGGAGGAGAGCGGGCGGGAGGCGGGGGTTGCTCTGCCTCCTTCCCTCGGCAGGCGGGCTGCTCCCCTGGCGCGGCCAAGCACCCGGTCTCCGCGGGCGCTGCCTACGCGCCGCTGTTTTCCAGGGCCCCCACCTGGCTCCGCTTCCCGGCGCTGGGAGTCCCCCGGGTGGGCGCCGCGGGCCGCACGGGGTAGGGAGGACTCGGAAACTTCAGCAGGTGGAGGGTCAGGAAGGAGTGAAAGGAGTCGCTCAGCGAGCAGGGAATGGGGTGCAAGGACTGCAGCCAGCGCTTTCCCTCCCTGTTTAAATGCTTTTTAAATCTTGAAACTCTCCGTTTCTTATTAAATGAAATCCCCAGTTAGAGACACTGAGCAACTTAATACAACAATTCCAGTAGCTATGTGTAGGTGCACTGTGGTCTCAGGCTGTGTTGAGTTCCCTCAAGTAGCCAAGAGCAGTTGTTCAAAAACCCGGTGGAGTAAATGAGAAATTTCCATCTGGCTTCAGGGAGCGGTGAGGTAATAGCTACATCAAAGCAGCAGTATTTATTCTTTCTGCACTTCAAGTAATTAGGTCTCTACCTTTTCTGGAGGCAGGGTCATAACCAGCTTTTATCTCTCTCTCTCTTTAGAGAAGAACAAACAAAAACACACTTCTTGGGGTTTGACACTTCTGTTCTGCAGTAACTGATCCTGCTGTACAGGCATTCACCTGTTTAAGAAAAAAAAAAAAAAGGAAAGAAATAAAAACCCAACCAAAACTCACACACAGAAAAATCCCCACAAAAAAACCCACAATGAAAAAGACATATTTTATTTTTCATAGGAATTTTTTAAAAGCACAAAACATCTTGGAAGAATATTGGGAACATTCAGCATGTTAACTGAATCAGCCTGCCTGCTCCCAGTCCAGCAGTATGCTGCAAATGCAGGAGTGCAAGCCTTTCCTGATTTGGAAACTCTTAATTTTCTCAGGAGTCAAAAGATCGTGAGTTAGCTCCCACAGCCGCCGACTGTTGTTTGATTTCAGAGTCCTCTTTGCTGACCTAAAACTCACACCTCCACCTAGAAAGATGTCAGGTGTAAGTGTATTATAAAAGGGAGCTTGCAGTGCACCCTATAACATAAGCAGTAGTAATAATAACCAATAATCTCAGTGAGGCAGTGTTTATTTTCCATAGTGGCCGCCAAAAATGGCCTTTTTAAATTTGGATTTTTAGGTAATTTTCTAAAATTCATATCAGCTCAGAGTTTCAGCAGACTGTCTCCAGCAAAGTACAGCTGCTTTGCCTGGTGCCACTTAAATAGTATGGTGCTAAGCTAGTTTAATCAGCCTAAGGAGGATCATACAATCATAAGGGTAATTGCCAGTGATGCAGGTTCTCTATAGTGGCTCTGATGATTCCATCAGATGAGGATGTCTGTAAAATTTCACAAATCTCACCAGAACCCAGACTGCTCCAACAGATAGAAATCTCCCACTTTGCAAAATGATGCTTCCCTCCCTCCCATCATCCAAAAATGAGAACATGTTTGTATAGCCCTACACAGCCTGACTTTTTGAAGCAGCAGTACTTCCAGACCTGACCACTCCAGGACCTGCAAACTGTTAACTGCTCTATTTGACCAATAAGAGGACTGAAAAAAACAAACAAGACTATCAGCAATACAAATAAAAAAGAGAACTCATTAAAGGAGGTTTTAAAGATAACAATAGCTGTTTATAGTTGCATATTGTGCAGTTAGCTAGATCCCAAAATCTCACAGTTAAAACCTCAGAATTTTGGGGGTTGGTTGTGGTTTTTCTTTCTTTTTTCTTTCCCCCTCCCATCTTCCCTCCAGTCACAGGGTGATTGAGGTTGGAAAGGACTTGTCTTGCCCCCTGCTATAGAAGGGTCACCTAGAGCTGGTTGCCCCAGCCCTACCTCCAGATGGCTTTTGAGTCTCTCTTGCTGGTATCTGTTGTCATTTTTGCTTCCTGTTTCCCAGGCCTTCTTTCGCCTGTCTTAATTTTCACCCAGACATACAACCTAGACTTTCCAGTTGGCTTGGAAGACACACTAGCAATATTACTGTGGCTGGGAAATCTTCCAAATGCAGAATTAGCTTTCTAAACAGACATCTTCTAATCCCACAGCTCCCATAACACTTAATTGACAGGTTTTCCTTTGATGCAGATTAGGCACTTTCGGGAGACAAGAACACAGTTCCTTACCGAGAGTTTCACGTTACTGTTTCCTAGTTGAAGATCTCCAGCAGCTCCCTGACAGAAAGCTGAGTGCTGAAGTATGAGAGTGCAGGTGTCTCCTGCATAAAGCATAGGCTCAGTGACATGATAGAATAGGAAAAGGAATTTCCTTGTTAGCACGTTTTTTTCTCAGCACAAAAACTCATGCTAGATTTAAGACAAGCCACACTAAGATGAGCCATCAATAAATACCTGTGATTTGCGAATTAGGACAGAGAGCTGGATATGTCCTTTCTGTGCTCTCAGTTATTCAGGGGGGGAAAAATCAAATTTAATTAAGATATCTTAAGTTGGTTTTTAAATTTGGTATTAATACAAGTAATTTAAAATAACTTTCATTTTAATACCAAAGGATCACAGATTAAAAAAAAAAAAATCTCTTGGGTTAAAATTACTGATTTGGCCATGCATAAATTTATATTACTCTTAGTAATCTTTTTTGTATGAGCAAATTACTTTACAACCCAGAGTAATAAAATACATTCTCTGTATCGTGCTTTGCTATGATCCTCATTTCATTTGGTAGATATTTTTCTTTAAAGAGCAGTATACAGCATGCACAGCTACATAACACTCAGGACTGAACCTCAAGATCAGATATGACCGCAAGAATTTGCACAGAGGCATCAAAAATGACAGGTGTCCCAATTTTGAATTATATGAAGCACATAAAGTAAAAACTTTAGGATTCTAAAACAATAGGGAGATGGATGAAAGAACAGAGCTAATTTTAAGATGCTTGTGACCACACTCTACTCAGTTCTTATTTTGTGTCCACACCTGTGATACTTGAGCTCCGTGCTTCTTACCATTGTGTGTTGGTGGTTTCTCCATGCTTCACTCTTCTCACTAAGAGGATTGTGTATGTTTTGGCATGCTGCTTCTGGTTTGACTGTCTTAGTTCAAGGACTTCACTAGAGTAGGGGCCCATTAAGTAATTCTGTAGTGTTCTACATAATTTCAGTCCCATCATCCGTTTTTCAGGAATAAGATTGCTGCAGTTCCAGTGCTGAGCTCCGAATTTTCAAAGTTATGGGCACTTGCAGTACCCATTCATCATTCCTATAGTTAAGTTACCCAGACTTCACATGCAAAGAAGGTGTTTTTTGGAAGTCAGAGCTACCACTGCCTAGCAGAAAATGAAACTGATGACTTGGCTGTCTGTGAAGGTACTCTGTGGGTCACAAATACACAGTGCCAAGTCAACAGTTTTTCTCCCTGCTGGCTAAAATTTGATCCATATGCTCTGTAGGAAGTTTATTTTCTGAGATGGCATCTGGAGTGCAAAAGAGACATTAAGATCTAGGAGAAATCTGTAGTGGCAATATATGAATTTATTACAGACCTTTACATGGCTTTCTAGCTCCCATTATGTGCTTTATGTTACAGCTATCAAAAATAATCAGAAATTCCTTAATGAACCTTTCACAAAACAATTAGGAAAAAATTAAGGAAAAAAACACCTAGCAGGCACATTAAAAGAGGTAGTATTCATCAAAACCTGGTGATGTTTTCTTTATAGAGCTTTCAATTTTGTCAGTTTCCTTTTATATAACTTTAAAACAAAGAATTCTTCCATTACTGTGGTTGTATCTATTGAGTCTGATAGTCTATGCAAAGTCATTATCTAGTTCATGAAGAAGTAAAAGAGCCATTAGTCAACAGCTAAATGCAGTTTTTAAAAGTATGCTTGTACTTAAAAAAATGCAACTGAAGTTGCCTTTAAGGAAATAAAACCCCTGAGCTCCTGCACTTTATACATCAGGCATTATTTTTTATTGCTAAAGCATAGCCTTGGAACATTTTAAATCCCTATTGTAAAATTTTCTAAAACAGCACATATACATGTATATACCCACACACACACTCGATGAATATTGCAGTACTTAAAACTGTTTAAAATAATGGAAGTCTAGCAGTTCCTGACCTAGAAAGCTGCCATTTAGCTTTTTATTTAGCATTCCCCTAAAAATCGATCTGCTCAGATAGCATCTTCTCGAAAGAAATTGAAGCATCTTAATACATTGTACTGAAACACACAATTTACATTTTAGCCCATATGAAGTTACCAGACAGAACTGGCAATAACATCACCAAAGGGCTCATGCTAATGATTTGGTATACTTAATTTTGTTTGGTGGGTTTTTTTAAACCTACTCAGTAAAGGATGATATCTCCCAAGCATCAGCTTGAGTTTAGACAGCCTTCTAAAAAACCTTGTATGGTTTTCTGTTTGCACCGAGGTAAGAGCCATACAACTCCAAAATCTGGGCTAGACTCAGACTTGAAAAGGGCAAGGTTTCCTTTTCATCATCATTTTAGAGAATTCAGCCCGCACTGTAGATATCTTTTCCTTTATACATTGTGATCTTGGCCACAAACACTCAGCCTCTATGGTAAAACATTCCCTATTCCTTGCAGGGCATGAGCCCTTGGGAGGTTAAAAGCTTGCATTATCCTCAGGCTCTCAATAGGGACACGGACAAATCACTGGAAAATCCAAGATTCATAAACCCACACTGTGCTTAAGGAGGATGACTGACTACCTCCTGGACTCTTATTCTCAGATGTATTGTTTATTTAGGAATGCTCTTCTCATCCTATTCAGAGAAAAATCCATCTAAACTTGAAAAAATTCTCTAATACCATATTACCAATCCAGCCATTAATAGAAACCACTACTCTTTCAGGACTTTATTGCAGCTTATATCCATTTTTAGCACATTTATAGTTGTTTATTTCTGTTTGGCTACACATACAATGCATAAGTAAAAGGAAAAGTAGCAGTACTTATGAGCCCAATAATAATACAGCAGGATCTGACTGTATATATTAAATAAATTTAAAGGACAAATCTACTTGGAGATTTCACAGTTTAAGTGCAGTACAGAAAACTGCAGACAGGCATTATTAGGAAGCCAGCTAAGACTACGATGCAGCCTGGTAAGCAGAGCTTTTAGTACCCTCCTGAAGATGGATGGGCGAGATTCATATGCAGCTACAATAACACGAAGGTACTCAAATAATTAAAGACTTACAGCACCAACTGACAGTTACATTATTTTTCTTTTCTGAGAGGTACATTATTTTTCTGAGAGATACAAATACTAATTGAATTATTTGGTAGTGGCTAAGAGCATAATAATGCAGGCCTTCAAAAACTGTTCTTTTCCCCTCCCTCTGTAGCACTGCCAGACCACAGAGCATTTGTCTATTCACTGTTGGCATTCTGGTGGCATGGATGGCAGCGGGGACTGAACCAAGACCTTTTGGCATGTACTACTGTTCCGAGTACGGTCTAGTTCTTCCAGCCCGTGACTGGTAACTCTAATATACAGACCAGCCACTAGAGGGGAATAAAGAGTCACACTCTGCTAACGGGTTGTAAAACTCTTTTGCAGGAGGATCTCGGACCTGACCAGAAGCAAGTGCTGTACCTGACTCAGCTGGCAACACTGGTTCATACTGTAGTCCGTGCATAATTGTAATACGTGCGTATTGCATTTGGGCAGCAAGGTTTACTTAAGGATCTATAAACCTGGAATATGTTTGTATATCCACCACATAATTATTATAAATGTTTGTACTGATAACTGTATCCTGATTACTTGCAGTGGTATAGTCATGTAGGCTATGAACCACCAAGCATTTCAGCGTGTTTTTTAGCTGAAAACATGCATGGAAGTTAGTTTTTCAGGTCTTTAAAGACAAACACATTTAAAGTGTATCACTTTTTCAGGGTGGGGAAGCAGCCAGCAGAGAAGTGTTAAGCTAACTCTGGCCTAGGAAGGCTGTTAAGCCTTAGCTGCCTGTAAGACCCTCTGCTACCATGAAGCTGTTGAGGTCAGGTAACGTTACTGAAGCTGCTAAAGAGTGAACCAGTGCAGAAGACAATCTAGGTAGAGGAAGTTTAGGACAACTGGTTTTCAGATGATCAAGTTAGCTTTTGTGTATACAGCTTGGACTCCTCTGCTCCTAATAACACAAGTTAACATTAGTCAAGCATTCTCCTTACTCATCAGGAATCCCCCAACTGCCCAGGAAGCTGTTTTCCAGGTTGCTTTTTATTACCAGAACTTACCTAGGAATGACTGGGATTATGCTCAATAAGCATGCCAGTAATGCCAACTTCCAACATTTAAACAAGAAAAATTAATAAATACGGTTCTAAGCCAAAATCATCAAGAGAGACCTTAAAATAGATTTTAAACCCTTGAATTTCACAGTTTCAAAGCTTCTGGGACCCTCCCCTGCCCTGACACAAACTTGAGATATCTAGTAACTCTTTTCTGCAGTGAAAGCAAAGATTCTTTTGCAGCCATTTGATTGCAGGAACTAGAGGTGGAAAAAAATTAAGCACTAAACATAAAAGGAGTAATGGTAAAAAATATTCGAGTTGGCAACACCACTGTATCTTCTTTTCCAGACGTAGTGGAGCTGGATTTGAAGACAGTACCTAGGGACAAGAGCTTAAAAATGGAAAATGTACTAACCTGAAGATTGCTATCTTCAAACAAAAACCCAGGCAAAGAGGCATGTGTTGTTTTTTAGTGAGAAGGAGGCTAGCAATGATTCCATTTAATTTCCTGTAGTAGGAAGCTTAGCAACTATTTGGTAATAATACCTCCTTAGGTGATTACTGCTTTTACTTGGAGGGATGTGAAATTCGAGGAAGTCCTTGAAATATTAATGCCAATGCCCGTTATAGTCCTTGAAGGAGGAGAACAAGGACCTTGGACTGAATTTGCCATTGAATGCTTGCCTTTGGCAGCATTTCAGCCATCACACATGCATCTGATTCTTCCTAAAGAGGAAAAATTCTTGGCTTGGGATTCATCCCCTTGGGTTTGTTTCACATGGAAAATGCTGGACACATGGTTACTTCATCATGGCTGATTTACTTAATTGGAAAGAGACTGATATTCCTGCTATGAAAGTAACTGGATTTTAGTATTTCTGCATCTACCTGCATTTACAAAGTTTCAACTGACTTCCTAAAGCAGCATGTGCACAGGTCTTCATAGGCTGCTGTCTTGATAATGAGTTGCATTTTCCACTCAATACACCAAATCTTAGCCATACAGCTGTCTCCTACTAGCAATTATGAACTTAAAGCATTTAAAATAATATGCATTACAATAGGAACGTAAAACAGACAATTAGCAAAAAGGTAATTGAATTTGTCTCCTGTTCCAAAATGCACGGAAAAGCTCTGTTTGTTATTAGTAACATGACATCCCTAATAACATTTAAAAATGTATTTTTAATCTAGGATTAATTTTCGAGCACTTGATAAAGCAATTTACATTTCATAAGCCTCATTGTCCTAAAAAAAATTTAAATAAAGGATTATCTTCTGCAGCAGAATTGAAAGGCTCATTTGGAGACTGTGTTACCTAAGTGCCTGAGCTTTTTCAGGAAAAGACGTAGATGGTTATTTTTTTGGAAACTTTTTTCATGCAAATAGGGGAATGTTTTGTCTATTGTAGAGAAGTATTTCAGGTTCAGTCATATTCTTATCAGGAAATTTAAATTCAGAACTCCACATACATATAAAAAATAATATGTGGGTTGGCACTTACTGACTTCCCCTCAAAAGAGTAAAGCATCAAATATAGGCCACATGTATTATAGAGATACTAATTCAGTGTTTATAAACAACACTGCAATTAACTGTTAATTGTATTAAGTGTTCTACAAGTCAAAATTCTCATTGGCTGACCTGCTTTAAATCTTACTAGTGTGTTCACATGAATTGGAACACAGTTCTGTTCTGTTTGGATTCATGGTCTGAGTCTTGACTATTTTGCTCTTGACTATTCATGGGAAATATTTGTGCCATTGACCAGTGTGCTATTACAGTGTATTTTTCATAATGCACTATAGAAATTCAGCATAGTGGCTTTCTTTACAGCAAGAACTATTTACTTCTTAAAATACTCTTATTTATGGACTTCAGTACATTATCAAAGATAAGCATAACTTTTTTTTCCTTTTTTTTTTTTCCCCTCCTATTTGTCTTTTAAGGCTTTCTGGCAAATGCTGTAGGGAAGGGGTTTTAAAAAATAAATGGGCATACTCACAATTGTGAATTTACATCCAGACTTTCTGGTGATGTCTAAACGAAGATGTGGAAGCTGAAAAACCTTGAAGGGAATACAAAGAATAAGTGAATGGAAAACCATTAAAGAAAGAAACTGAGTATCTATCTAACTAATATAAATAGCGTGAGTGAGCGAAGTGCTAGAATCATACTGCATACAACATTAATTCTCTGGAGAATGTGGAAAGGGTTGTGGACCAGTGATTGTGCATTAGAAAATTGTATCTGTCACACTCACTGTACAATGCTATGATTGCCAAAACGAGAAGGTAAACAACACGTTTGACTACTTGTACCTAAGACAAGAGGAAAAAGTTCAAAGAGCTTTAGAATCAAAATTGCAAGATGGAGTCTATGCCTTTAAATTTAGTGGGATCAGTATCGGGTCCGCAGTAAGGATAAAGAGTAAAAAGAACAGAAAGCCTGGAGCTTTGAAAAGAATTTTGGAAAGCTATATTTCAGAAAACGGAAATACATTGATCTGCCAGATTTGTTGGTGCAGTCGGTTTCTTAACATGTCAACATGCTGCATGTGGGAAAAAATAATACATGAATGAACAGTCTGTTCAAAACAGACAAAATATAAGATAACAGCATTGTTGGCATCATCACCAGCAGATTGTGAGCATGTACACAGGTTGCTGTTACTGAGCTTTAGATAAAGTACACTGGAATTTGGAACATTTTGAAAGGTTTGGAGAATCAGTTCAGATAGTTATCAGAGATTAGGTTGGTAGTGAAGCTTCTGCTAAACAGTTAATCCACAAGACCATTCAGGAATGCTGTAGCACTTTTACTCAAATGATTTTCCCATTTCTTTTCTCCTTGTTCACTTCCATTTATCATTTATGATTGCTATGAGAGGTATTCGGAATGGATGAGTACATTATCTATCAAAGTAGATAAGCACATTATATATTTGTTTTTAGTAAGGATGCTCTGCAAATTCAATATGAGTGTGGGGACAGAGAAACAAAGGACTGTATTTTGGTCTTTGGTGCCAAAGTACATAACACAGAACAATCCAAGTGTTCACTGACAATGCATTTTCCTACTGTAAAATTATCATCTCTCTTTTCCTACTTTGCACTGTTTTCTGTGTCTAGTCTGTAAAGGCCTCTTACGCACCTCAGTTTTCTTTCTGCTCCTTTCTTTGGCATATTTGAAGCATTCCTGGCACTGAAAAAATTCTTGATCTTAGGATCTACCCAAACTACTCTTACCTGTGTTCAGCTCTGGGGCCCCCAAAACAAGAAAGACATGGACCGCTTGGATTGAATCTGGAGGAGAGCCATGAAGAAGATCAGAGGGCTGGAGCACCTCTCCTGTAAGGAAAGGCTGAGACAGTTCGAGGTTATTCGGCCTGGAGAAGAGAAGGCTCAGGGGAGACCTTATAGCAGCCTTTCAGTACATAAAGGGGCCCTACGAGAATCATAGAATCATAGAATAGTTAGGTTGGAAAGGACCTTAAGATCATCTAGTTCCAATCCCCCTGCCATGGGCAGGGACACCTCCCACTAAACCATGCCACCCAAGGCTCTGTCCAGCCTGGCCTTGAACACCGCCAGCGATGGAGCATTCACAACTTCCCTGGGCAACACATTCCAGTGCCTCACTACCCTCACAGTAAAGAATTTCTTCCTCATATCCAATGTAAACTTCCCCTCTTTAAGTTTGAACCCGTTACCCCTTGTCCTCTCACTACAGTCCCTCATGAAGAGTCCCTCCCCAGCATCCCTATAGGCCCCCTTCAGATACTGGAAGGCTGTTATGAGGTCTCCACACAGCCTTCTCTTCTGCAGGCTGAACAGCCTCAACTTTCTCATCCTATCTTCATACAGAGAGGAACTTTTTATGAGGACATGTAGTGACAGGACAAGGGGGAATGGCTTTGAACTGAAAGAGGGTAGATTTAGATTAGATACAAGGAAGAAGTTCTTTACTGTAAAGGCAGTGAGACACTGGAACAGGTTGCCCAGAGAAGCTGTGGATGGCCCATCCCTGGCAGTGTTCAAGGTCGGGTTGGATGGGGCTTTGAGCAACCTGATCTAGTGGAAGGTGTCCCTGCCTGTGCCAGGGGGGTTGGAACCAGATGATCCCTTCCAACCCAAACTGTTCTATGAATCTATGATCTCAGATGCAAACATGTTTTCCAAGGATAGGAATCTCAATTTTTATTACTTCAGTTTTGGTTTGCCCTTTTCATTTATGCTGAAACATTTGTAGTAAGGATACTTCTGCTTAAGGCTGCAAATCTGGTATTTCAGTTTAATTATAAAGAAAGTAACCAGCTTCAGTGCAACTTTGTTTCAGTTAAATTGTGAAATAATACCTCAGGAATTAGTTATTCTTCTGTCTCCACCAATGGTAAAGTCTTGCTTCAACAAATTCTAACCTTTTGACTCAGGGCCCTTAGGATGGAAAAGTAATTGTGGTTATCCAACACCAGCACTATAAAAGAATTGATCTACTGCAGATGTCCTCCTCCATCACAAAGCTCCATTCACAAATTGAAGATCTGTTGATTTTCAGAATTCATCAATGCCCTTTTCCCTCCCCATTCTTGACAAGAGTTTTTCAGTCTCAGTCACCGCCCGTATGCCCTGTTTGCATCCTCTAGTAACTGGGCCCTGTTTCAAGTATGAATCCCCAGTCCACTATAACCCACACCTTGAACCAGTACATTCCTGACAAGAACTGGAGAGTGTAAGGATATCCAGTTCAAATCCTCTTCAAATTTTCATTCAATAAATTAAAAAATACATATTATTTCAAAATAATCTGATTCTGATTTCTGACTGAGGTTGAAATCACTCCTACCTCCCATGAGGATATTATCGAAAGACAGCAGGAGAGAAACTGCCACCTAAGAATTATTTTTAAAACGTTTTATATGTATCTTAAAGTGTTTTAAAGAAGTTCTAAATGTTCACAGAAATTATTGCATGGACAAAGGAAGGAAATGGAAGACGTTTTCCTTATGAGTACAGAATAGAGTTCAATTTAGTTCCAGATCACATTCAAGAAGCTTGAAAAACAACGTGTCAGAAATGCAAATGTATACAATATATTTAAAGAGAAATGTAATGCAATTGGTCTGGGTAGTAGCTAAATCAGGAAATTGAGTGTAATTGTAGTTTATTTCATGAGAATGTAATGTAATTACAACACTGTTGAAAAAGAAGCTTATATGCATCAAAATTACTGTATTAAGACATTATGTTCTTTATATGAAATTCTGCCCTCAGACTGAGGCAAAGGATGAAGTGGCAGGTCATCATAATGGAGTTAAGAGCCCCACGGAGCACCAGAGAAAATCCTGCCACCAGAAAAGTTCAGAGGGGTTGCAAGGAAGGAATCAGAGTATCATTTCAAAATGAAGCAACACAAGAACATAGGATGAAGGAACTGCTTGGGCCCCAAAACATAGCTTTTTTTTTATGGGCTTCAAATCAGCCTGCCCATACCCCCACAGAATAAAAGCAAAGAGTATAAGGACACATGTAACCTTCACCGTCCAGTGTGGACTGAGGAGTGAAGTTACCAGTGGGCAAGATGATCTCCCAGCTGATTTGGAGACACAAAAATAAGGCTGTTTTCTTAGTGTTCGGCAACTGCAGAGAATAAGATTTGTCACTATGTTTTTAACAGAAAACTATTACTGATCCCTGAGAGCAAGAAAAGAGGTATTTGTAGATTTGCTTGGACACAAAAGTGAGCTGTAAAAGGATTCATTCATAAGCCCTACAGAATTTCCATTAGATTTGTAGGGTAAGTGAAATAAAAATTTTAGCATGACTAAGAAAATTTATGTGGAGTAGAATGGTGGTGATAAGCTGTGGGATAAGATCAGATGCTTTTTCTCATATGGCCTACCGAACAATAAGATCAGGGACTATTTTGGAGATGGTCCAAGCAGCATGCCAAGCAGAGCAAAAAATATATGAGCTGAAGGAACATTAGGAAATGAGTGATTACAGTAAAATCAGATAAAAGATGTGTGCAGAATGCATGCTGTGAGAAGAGGTAGTGTGCTTTTAAGAAGTGGACAGAAACTGGGGTTTGGGAAGATATAAATTACAGTGGATGATCTGACAAAAGTAATGACACCTTGAATAAGATAAGAATGAGAAATTGGGACATACAGATACAAAATTCTCTAGTGGCAGAGTAGGAATCACTATGTTTCATATACATTATGTTCTGTTAAGTTTTCCCAAAAGCAACTGGACTATGATTATAATTTGCAGTCTGATATTAATATACCACCCAAAAGATTCTTAAAATTCTACCCAACACATTGCAAGGTGACAGCCACAGCAGAAACACATTTAGGACATTTTCAGAATCTTTCAAAAATGCAGTCCAGGTGAAAAAAAAAAACCCACTGTTTGTTACAAAGACATTTCTTTGGTGCTGTATTTTCTATCAGCTTTTTCTTATGTCTACCTGAACTTTACTCCTGGATAATGTAGGGGAGTTTTTTAGTTCTAAGAAATTTCAAATTTCTTAGGTCAGAGATCTAGAAATAACAATTCTCCTGTTCTGTGTCGGACTAGGCCACAAGACTGCTAGGCATTGAGTCTTTAAGTTGTCAGGTGAAAGAAGAGCTTTTCTGTTTAAATGTGCTACTTTCTACCAGCAGTTGAAAAAGTCATTCCCTTTTCCAGTTCAGGATTTCTAGCAGGTAGGCAAAATAGAAATCTTCCAATAAGCTATAATGTGCTTGGAGGGTAGTGAAGATCTTTGGCATACACATTTCTCCTTATACAAAAAAAAAAAAAATGCGGAATGGTACAGCTTAATACTTTTCCAAGGAGGTTTGTGATTCTTCCACACACCCAAATCTTTAGCCCATCTTATCAATTAATATAGAGTGAACATACAGCTATGTAGACATGGAAAATAGATAGATGTTCAGTTTGCTTGGATTAGCAAACTTACCTAGTTCTGCAGTGGAGACATACATTAATACTTGCAATAGAAATATCCAAACCCCCTTGTAGTTTCAGTTAAAGAAAGCTTAAAAAATCCAAGAGTTTTCAAGTCAATACCTTGAACCATAACCCTTTTTGTCGATGCATGAGGACATTTATATGCTCATTCCACAGAGTGTGGCAGAAAGTACCAGTAGGTAGAAAAGTGTTTGGCTGTCACAGGTGTAATTATCACTGGCATCTCCCTCTTCTCTTTCCTCCATCTGGCAAGCAGCATGAACTTTCAGCCTCACAATGAACAGCTATACCAACAGTTTGTCATAGTTTTCTACTCCAAATGAATACTTTGCAACGTTTAGCTATTTAGATGCTATTATGCATGTTAATATTTAATTATTTAATGTAATTAGCAATTCCATATTGCTCTATTTTGTATAATGGTCCTTGTACCCTTTCATTGCTTTATTTTTTATTTTTTTTATAATGGTTGCAGAAATGAACAGTTCCTGTTCTGTGATCTCATCAGCTCATACAGACTAATGTAGGTCAGGCTGCACTATAGGTTTGGATGCCTTTCCAGAATACATAAAAAGGACTTTAGTAGATTGAATTAATGATTTGCAACTTGAGAATTAATCTGGTGTGATTTGATGCCAAATGAGCTAGGAGGCACTGGATTGCTGCAGAACTTACTTGTGAGGTGAAGAGTGGATTCCAGCTCCTGACTAAATTTAACTTCCTTCTTCAGATGAGTTTTATCTAAACAGCATTATTAACATTACCATATATAATAAAACTTTCTACTCACACATTGAGAATGCTTGTGGACAAAGATGCTATCTGAGATGAATAAACATGTTCCAAAGACTGATTGGGATCTCCATTTTAATCACATAAATGAATAGCGGCTATGGGGTGCAAAGAATTAATTGCTGGACCTTTTACATTTGCTGTTTTCCAGCCCATGTGTCACCTTGCAATTTTTTTATCAACTGTTCTAAACAGGTCTTAAAAAACAGAGATTGTTGGGTTTTTTCTGGGTGAGAGTTGTTTTATTTGTTCAGTTTCTAAAGAAAATATTACCATTTCTTTAGGAAGCAGGTCCACAAATGTAAAATCTGCTACCCAACTGCAGGAGTACTACAAATTTGTAATTGATCCATTGAACGTAACAACAAGGAGCCAGTACATTTATAATGGAATTGCAGTCCATCTATAAGACATGCAGCTCTACAGCTTGGGTAAACATTGTTGAGGGATGGTTAAAAAATGTGATTGTTATTGTGGTAGAAATTTTTGGAGTATGGTAGGGATTACAGTATAAATTCAGAAGCAAAGCAACGACTAGCTTATGAAATTTGGTGGAAGAGTGTTCATAAATTATCTGAACTGGGAAAGTAAATTGTAAGACAAAAGAAAAATCAAATGGAATCTACACTACTGGCCCAACATCTACAAAATAATTTCAGTATCTCATTTGTGAAATTATTTCAACAGATAATATGGACAGAAGTCATAACTACTTATATTCTTCAACTGTATCAGGCATTTATGCATTTCTTTTAGTGTGTAAACAGATTAACTTAGAAATCTTTAAGATCTTTTAATGCAAGAAAAACTTTACATATATAACATATTTTAGCAGAACTAATGCTGTCAGTGGCAGTTAGATTTTCATTTGGTGGGCCTGTTATATAGCAAAGCCAAACAAGTGCTATATCCAGACAGCAAGCAATACTTAGGGAAAAAAAAAAAGCTGACATCATCGAATACATTGAAATTCTATACATATATGCAAATGAGAGGGAAAACTCAGTAATTAAAATGTGATAACAAAAGAAACTAGTTTTCTTGGTCAGAAAAAGATTCACTACAGCATTCAGCATGGTTAGAATTTCCTAGACAAAGAGGGACAAGACAAACCAGTAAGGCACATAGATAGAAATTGCTTACCACAATTTAGTGAAAATCCACAGGCTGAAAAATAGTACTGTGTATTCTCAGTATCTAACAAGGGAGTCAGAGCACCAATGCTGATACATCCACCACACATTTGAAGTCAATAGTAATAACTGGGTAAGTAGTATGTAATTATGGTCTTCACATGTAAAAAACTGTAAATATGTGTCTTCATTATCTCTGATATCCATAAAAGACCAAAGAAGCCAGAGCGTACTGACTTCATCCACACTGCTGAGTAGCTGCAATGCAACTTGGTGTACCTCTTACCTTGCATCTCTTCTCACTTGTACAGAGGCCTCCAGTGTGACACTGGTAAAACAGTAGACACAGCCATAGCTATCAACAGCTACCAGCTTCAGTGCAGCAGTAACTGCTGCCTGCTGTTACCCCTCTTGCACTTCCTGCTAAAAAGTCTATGCCTTCTTAAGTGCATCTGGCTTTCCCTAACTTCCAGCATTGCATAACATGAGCCATTGCTGTGTGGATAGCCAACTATCTGCAAGAACTGTTGTTTGAAAACTGGCAGTGCATAGAGGAGACATTTCCATCAGCAGTTCAGATCTCTGACCACTGGACTGTTTGATACTATTCTAGCCAGGCTCCCCATCACTAAGAGGAAGTTTGAGTCCAGAAGATCGATGCCACTTGTTGAAGATACTCCTGGTGTGACTAGGAAGCCTGTCCAGAATTTTCAGAGGCAACCAGCCATATTTGAGAATGTGGCTCATCATATCTAGCGCCTACAGGAGCCTACAGGCCTTAGCGTGTACCGATCAGCTGGCAACCAGTCTGGGGTAAATATGTCTGGAAGGAACACATTCATGCCTGAGGCCTTCATCTAGTGTCAGTTGATTCAGCAACCAGAGTAATTTAGGTCAGAGGAGACATGAAAGCCATGCTAACTTCAAAGTTAGATCAGGTTGCTTAGGGCATTTTCCAGCTGAGCATTGAAAATCTTCTAGGATGAGGATAGATTTCACAGCCTGTCTGGGGCAAACTGTGCTAGTGCTTAGGGTGATGAACATTCTTTCCCTTAACACTGGTCATGCTGCATTTCCCATGTTTTATCTTGTGACCATCACATCTTGCGCTTCAGCTCTGCATGTCTCAGAAGAATCTGTTTTTTCTGCAACCCCCTTCTCTCTGGGTGAGCAAGTTCAAATCCTTCAACCTCACCTTGTGTGCCATGTGCTCCAGCCCTGCCATCCCTTGCTGTGCTTTCTACAGTCTGTAGACATATCTTGTGCTGGGATGGTGGTAAACTTAAAAGAGTACTAGAAAAAGTACCTCTTTTATCCTCTCTAGGTTGGATTGCTGACTTGGTCTGCTGTTTACACTCTTAACAGAGCCCAGTATGTGGTTAGTTTTTACTGTAGCTGCCAATTCATGGCCAGCTTCATGACTACAGGCCCCAGACCCTTGGCTCCAGAGCTGTCAGCTAGACAATTAGTTAGCCCAGCTTGCACTGCTGTTCCACATAAAGGACATCGCATTTACCATCGCAGAACTCTGTGAGGTTGCTGTGGAACCATTTCTCCAGCTCACGGTGGCCTCTCACAATGGCACACCATCCTCCAGTGTATCTACCACTCTCCACATGTTGGTGCCATCCATAGCTGTGCTGTGAAGGTATATGCCGTACCATCAGTGAGCCCATTGATGATAGTGCTGTTGCACTGGCCCCAATGTCAAGCCTAGGTAAGCAAGGTGAAAGTGTGAGGGTGGTGGTTCCTCCAAAGGGAAGGCCACCATGATAGCATGATGATTAGGTATCAGATGTGAAAAGAAATCTAATAAGCTCCCAGAATCATTATTAGTCTAATGTCCCCCACCTCCTGCCCTTGTGTTTCTTACAGAACTCTGGTAGTCATTGCCTCCATGGCTAGCCACTGTGCTGAGGCAGGCCCATACCTTCAGTGATTCTGGCTGTGGATTTGCTCCAGGATGGTCTCCAATACACACTGCTTGGACAATCTGAATTTCACATTCTGGGCCTGCCAACTGGTGTGTCTGGAGCTGATGTCTTGTCCTCTTCTCCACTTGTTCCTGGAAAAATAATGATGTGAAGAACGCACATTCTTTCTTCAGGGAATGCACAATATTCTATACTGCTGCATGTACTAGCTGCTTGATAAACCAGTATTCTAGTTTTGCAGCTGTTAGGGGCTGGGATGGGCTCGTTCCATGGAATATACACCTTGCATCAAAGCCTTGAGGCATGGAAGTATATGTTTTCAAAGCCTTCTCTGAAGGCTCCCATCACTTACCTGTGATAGGAAGTCAGGCAACATTTGAAAGTGCTGAGGTATTTAAAAGCCAAATCCAAATCAAAGCAAAACACTTTACAAAAGTGTTATCATTGTTTTAAGTTTGACAGAGCCAGCTTTCTTCCTAGCCTATTTCTGTCCCTTTGTTGAACTCAAGCTTGAAAGGCAGCAGTTTGCTTCATGAAAGGTTTATAGAAAACTTGAAATTAAATTTAGCAACATGTGACATTTTTTTACACTATATGCTGTTCTCTATAGAGCTGTTTTTCATAGTAATCAATGCAATAACTGCTTGTTGAGGCTTGTTCCAGAAGAAAACTTACTCTGGAGGGGAGAGTGAGTTTCTCTGATTGCTTGATAGCAGGTTTTGTAATTTGGATTTATTTTTCTATTGCAGTTATCTATTCTTTAAATGCTTTAATTATATTACTTAAAAAAAAAATCTTCCTGTACCAATTGAATTTTGAAGTCTCTCAATCAGCCAATAAGCCTTATTTTTTTCATGTTCATGTGTTCAATAAAGCAGACAGTTCAGTGATGGAACTGTCTGCTTTATTGAACACACAGGGATGTTGGTGAAATCAGTGGAAATTCTGTTTTTACGTGTTACTGAAAATCTGGTCATAATGAGCATGTGCTGCTGTCATGTAAGACTTCTAGAGTCTATGAAGTTGCTCCAGGAAAGAGTATCACCCATAATAAAACTGCATAAGCATTATTTTTTTCTACTACTATATATATGTATTTAGAAACTTACAAATGAGAGCAGGTTTCACTTAAGTACAAAATATAAATCTTCTCTGCCTTCTCAATATCTCAAATCTAACAAGAAATTAGAGTATCAAAGAAACTACTACCTCCTGTCTGGCAAAAACACGTTTACAGCAAGAGCATTCAGAATGGCTTATACATTATACTTAGCAGAACACAGATGCAAGATGTGGTATTTACAGTGCCTCATTTTACCAGAAAAATCTTCTAGAAATACTTGTAGTTTGGTTTTATATTTGAAGCATTCATGCTACACAAAGCCTTTCCTCAGAAGCTTTTTTACTACAGGCCTAAACATGAAGGCTCATAGTTGAATACACTGGATTCCTTAAAACACAGCCTTTCAAAGACTGACCAACTCAGCTGATACGCTGTGTTTTCAACAATAACTTAAGCATTCAGGGGCCTAAACCTTACTATTCTTCATTCAAGGCTTAAGTAGCTTTTGATCCAGTGCTTGATTTAGACATGCAAACCCACGCGTAGTACTTCTGCATCTAGTAAGTGGCCATGCACTATGCTGAAATCTAGATTCAGTTCTGTATCATAACTTCAGTCCAAAAGAAACATCTTGACATTCTGGGTAAGTACCGTTGTGGGTTTTTGAAAAGGTGTGGGATAAAATTGCAGTTACCCAACACGTTAGTAAGTCAGTCAGAGCCAAACACTCCTTGTCTTAAACTACCTCTTTCTCCACTGTTTCGATACAGCCAAGAAGAAATATCTTTGCTAACGTGTATACTGCAAACAGCAAAAGAGGCAGATCCATGTAAGGATGGTGTTTATGCCCCTGGAACCACTGGACCAGCAAATTTCTACTGAGGCTTCAAATGCACTCTTTTCATTTTCCTTTCCAATGGCATTAACACCAATCTAATTCAGATGTACATAGCTGTCTCTACTGCAATGAACAGAAGTCTAGTTTTCATTAACTAATGTTCAGCTTTAGAAGGTACTCCCGGAGTCTAAAAAAATGGAGCAATTGATGCAGTTTCCATCTTAAAGCCTTATGTAATTAGCAGATTTTCTTAACTGAAAAATCACACTGATTTTTCAGCCTTTCACAGTTTATAGAGTGCCAGCCTTGAGCTGTTTCTGAGATAGGTATCAAGAAACTTAAGCTAGTGCCACTTACTTGAACATGGTTCGTTCCAAACTCCTCTATGGTTAAGAAGATGTGACAGCTCAGCTGCTTCTGTTGGAATGACCTCCTTTTGCAAATACTGAAATGAAAACTGGGAGGAAGTAGACCTTTAACCCTGAGTTTCTTTTAAGCTTGAGGTTTGAGCCCTGAAACATCCTTCAGAGAACAGAACCTGTAGAAGACATGTCTAAGAATTTTGAAAATACTATGCAACAATAAAAAAGCATCTTTATTTTTTTCGCTAGGAGGAGTGACCCCTGATAGTTTAAATTGACTTCAAATGATGAATAACAGTCTTGCAAACAGTTTTAGTGATTTCAGTCCAAGGTACTAAGTAATTCAGGGTTTTCAGTAGTCAATAGTTCTCTCTGAAGGAGATTCTTAATATCTTCATCAAAATAAAACTAAATAGGGTTTGTTTCTTTTTGTTTTCTGTTTTTTTTTCCTCAGAAGATAGAGCTAGTTGTTGATGCATAAATTCCAGTGAGAAAAAGAAAATGGATCAGCAAAGCAGACCCCTCCCTTCCTGGAATTAAAGTTTTATTCAGTACACACCCTACTCTAAACATTTCTTTGGTCCTTAATTTGCTTTTACTTACTGTAGTCCAACCATACTGAATTTTCTACCCAGGAGTTGGAGGAGGCAAGGTTTAGAGTGGTTTTGTTTGTGTTTTGGCACATGCACTTTTACCTCACTTTTCTCTTCGCAAGTTCTGAAGAACTGTTGAAAATTAATTGGCAAATTGTTCTTTCTTTGGATACAAAAGAGGCATATCAAGGAAATTTCAGAAAGAGTGGAGTTAAACAGACCTAAGGACATCACATTTACAGTCTCCAGAGATTTGATTTTATTCATTTTGGAAATTAAGAGCTAACTACTACATTACTGCATTACTTTTCTTGGTATCCTGCAGTGACGTAAAATCAAATCCATATTGACAATATAGTCCTTCTGCTGATTCTTATCCTGAACAATCTTTGTGTGGGATGCAATATGAAACTTTCCTTTCCTATTTCACAACTTTTATATGCATGTACAGTGTATGCACCTAAAGAACTCTAAATAAATAAAAAGCAGAAAGAATGTTTTCTTCCAGGTACATGTGCTAGAAATCATAGAATCATAGAATAGTTAGGGTTGGAAAGGACCTCAAGATCATCGAGTTCCAACCCCCCTGCCATGGGCAGGGACACCTCCCACTAAACCATGCCATCCAAGGCTATGTCCAACCCCACCTTGAATGCCGCCAGGGATGAAGCATTCACAACTTCCCTGGGCAACCCATTCCAGGGCCCCACCACCCTCACAGTAAAGAATTTCTTCCTCAGATCCAATCTAAACCTCCCCTGTTTAAGTTTAAACCCATTACCCCTTGTCCTCTCACCACAGTCCCTAATGAAGAGTCCCTCCCCAGCATCCCTATAGGCCCCCTTCAGGTATTGGAAGGCTGCTAGGAGGTCTCCACGCAGCCTTCTCTTCTCCAGGCTGAACAGCCCCAACTTTCTCAGCCTATCTTCATACGAGAGGTGCTCCAGTCCCCTGATCATCCTCGAGGCCCTCCTCTGCACTTGTTCGAACAGTTCCATGTCCTTTTTATGTTGAGGACACCAGAACTGCACACAATACTCCAAGTGAGGTCTCACAAGAGCAGAGTAGAGGGGCAGGATCACCTCCCTCGACCTGCTGGTCACACTCCTTTTGATGCAGCCCAGGATACGGTTGGCCTTCTGGGCTGCAAGCGCACACTGCTGGCTCATGTTCATTTTTTCATCAACCCACACCCCCAAGTCCTTCTCCGCAGGGCTGCTCTGAATCTCCTCCCCGCCCAATCTGTAGCTGTGCCTGGCATTGCTCCGACCCAGGTGGAGGACTTTGCATTTAGCATGGTTAAACTTCATCAGGTTGGCATCAGCCCACCTCACAAGCATGTCAAGGTCCCTCTGGATGGCATTCCTTCCCTCCAATGTATCAACCGAACCACACAGCTTGGTGTCATCGGCAAACTTGCTGAGGGCGCACTCAATCCCACTGTCCATGTCACCCACAAAGATGTTGAACAAGACCGGTCCCAACACCGATCCCTGGGGGACACCACTCGTTACAGGTCTCCAGCTGGACACTGAGCCACTGAGCACTACTCTTTGCGTGCGGCCATCCAGCCAGTTCTTTATCCACCGAGTGGTCCACCTATCAAATTGATGTCTCTCCAACTTAGAGAGAAGGATGTCATGGGAGACAGTGTCAAAGGCTTTACACAAGTCCAGGTAGATGACATCAACCGCTCTGCCCTTGTCCATCAGTTCCGTAGCCCCTTCATAGAAGGCCACCAGATTGGTCAGGCAGGATTTCCCCTTAGTGAAGCCATGCTGGCTGTCACCAAGCACCTTGTTGGTTTTCATGTGCCTC
Source organism: Amazona ochrocephala (assembly GCA_039720435.1). Classification (NCBI taxonomy): domain Eukaryota; kingdom Metazoa; phylum Chordata; class Aves; order Psittaciformes; family Psittacidae; genus Amazona; species Amazona ochrocephala. Next base: position 36,645,192 of record CM077876.1, read on the forward strand.
AGCATGCCTTCCAGGATAATCCGCTCCAAGATTTTGCCAGGCACAGAGGTGAGACTGACTGGTCTGTAATTCCCTGGGTCATCCATTTTTCCCTTCTTAAAAATGGGGGTTATATTTCCCTTTTTCCAGTCATCGGGAACTTCACCTGACTGCCATGATTTTTCAAATATGATGGACAGTGGCTTAGCAACTTCATTTGCCAGCTCCTTCAGGACCCGCGGATGGATTTCATCTGGTCCCATGGACTTGTATACATTCAGGTTCCTAAGGTGGTCCCGAACAAGATCCTCCCCGTGTTTCCTCAGTTAGAGTGAGAGAGCTTTCTCTCATCTTCTCAGTAAATGAAGGTGCCTTCAAAGCCACGTGAAGCCAAAAGATGTTTTGCCATTAATGTTACTGAGTTTTGAGTACAGCTTCCATCTAAAGAACTTAACTTACTCATCTTACCAGCTTACTGATGTCCCCCTCCTCCTCAGATACTCTCTTTTTCCTCACTGAGTTAGGTAATTTGGGGGTACTTGAGAAAAAAAATAAAATTCTATATGCTTAAGAGAATAAGAACCATGCTAAACAATTAATACACTGATATAAGACTTTACTTGTCTTGCTCCCTGTGTAGACAGAATACAGAAATATTACGGAATATATTTTGTTACAAATGACCCATTTGTTAGAACACTTAGGGCAAAGCAGAGCTAATTATCACCAGCAGAGTTATAGACTCAGCAAATTGCAGAGCTTCTCTTTTGATAGCTTTAGAACAAATAACATCCTAATAGTTAGCATGAAGAGTATTGACAAGGGCCTGACTTGGCATGTCTGATGCACGTAAACCTTTATTGTAGGAATAACCTATAGTTATCTGGTGAAACAGTTAGGGTTCAGCTGTTCCTGGAAGCCTCTGCCAAAACTGAATAACTCAGTGTCCTGGGTTCAGCAGTAGCAGTCAATTTTCTCCTTCTTAGTAGCTGGTGCAGTGCTGTGTTATTGACTGTTGGCCTGGGAACAGCACTGATAACACCGATGTTTTTAGTTACCACTCAAATGTTTAGTCTGACCAAGGACTTTCGGGATCTCATGCTCTGCCTGGGAGCAGGGGAAGCCGGGAGGAAGCAGAGACAGGATACCTGACCTAAACTAGCCAAAAATGTATTCCATACCACAGCATGTCATGCCCAGGATGTAAAACTTGGGGCAGGGACCCAGAAGGGTTACGTCACTGCTCGGGTTGGGCTTGGTATCGGTTGGCGGGTGGTGAGCGGTTGTATTCGCTTCCCTTGTTGTTTCCCTTGTCATTATTATTATTGTTAGTGGTAGCAGCAGTGGTTTGTGTTATACCTTAGTTACTGGACTGTTCTTATCTCAACCCATGGGAGTTACATTCTTTCGATTCTCCTTGCCATCCCTCTGGGAGCAGGGGGAGGAAGGGGGGAGCTAACGAACTGTGTGGCTGATTTATGTCTGGGCTTAAACCACAACACTCAGCAGTGCACCCCCTCTCTCAGTTAGAGAGCCTGAAAAGTTATCAATTCTCTAGAAAGTCCAGAGGATATGGATCTCTCCCTCCCACTTTCACATAACTGTACATTGTGCTTTACTGCTAGTAAAATCAATAAGCGCAGGTGGGTGGACTCCCTATCTGCTGGAGGATGACCTGGCTATATCACCTCACTCTTAAGGTTGTGTGTGAGCTCTGATCTGACGTGTGTTCTAAGAAAACTTCTACTAGCAAAATATGCAGGAGAATATCTACTCTGTGTTTCCAAAGAGGTAAAGAGGTTAAATGATTTACTAGATAATGATAGAGACTTGCGTAGTTTGGTGGGTGCCCCAAACAGGCAGGCAGTTGACTATGGAATTTTACTGGTGGAAATACTAGGACTTTAAAGGTTGTTTGGCATTAACCTGTTGGATACAGATGCTTGTAAGAAGAGCTTGCATGCTTTCATATAGAGAAACAGAGAACAGAAATAGAAAGACCTTTAAGGTTGAAGGAGTATTATTATTCATGTTTTACAGATGTTGAAGCCAAAAAAGACTCCATGCATTATATGTTTACCTGAAGTAAAATCTTAAGTGCACATTAGTGATTGGAAACTGACCCGAGACTTCTTAATTCATTGCCATGGCTATAAACTATACTCCTTTCATAGCTTTGTTACAACCCTGCAATAGGACAGGGAGACTATATATAACATTTTCACATGTATCTAAGAATACTGTGATACCAAGAGGGCTGAACATCATGAATATGATGACTATATAACAATCTTTAAAGAATATTATGGTGCCTTTTGTTTTTCTCAGGGAATACTTCTTGGGGATCAGTTCTATCCCTGCTGCTTCAACAGAATCACTGCCTTACGTGGGTTCTGATATTCCAGATTATGCACAATTTTAACAGATCTTTGAATGGATGAGATACCTGGGAAGCTGTGGTGGTACAAATGTAACATGAGTAATGAGGTTTGCAGTGGGTGGGAGCCAGACGGAGCCTGCCATTAGGTGGTTAGCAGAGACATTTATATTATTTGAGGACATTTGGAAAAAAGGCTGGAGAAGAGGAAGCTCTGAGTGTAAACCAGAATCTCTGAATAACTGATCATTTTGACAGAAAGGATTTAAATATAACTTATTATACACTGGGATTGGCAGTTATGGGGTAAAGTCTCTACAGCAGTGACTCAAGCCAAATCAGACAAACATACAGTGAATTAAGCTACAAGTGAAAGGCTGTCGTTTTGGTGATATTAAATACTGGAACTTCACGTGAGTATGAAAAAATATGCACTACTGTTATGATTGGAAAATCATAAATGAACGAACAAGGGTTTTTATAAGAATTGGTATTTCACTTCTGTTCTCAGTGAAGTTTCTGACACCCTGAATATTACCTCCTTCATCTTACATTTTATATGCATCTAGACTAGACTTAAAACTACCTTTTGACAAATGGTGCAGGTATCCTGGTAGGATTTTCAAAAGTGTTTTGATGCCTAACTACCATGGAAATAATTTGGACTAGGTTTTAGAAATCTTAACAAGGGGTTGTCTTCATGATTAAGTATCCAAATACAGTGTCTCATAAAAGGGATTTAAGACTTTTCTTGCTGTAAATCAGAAGAACTTAGTTGTTCACTGGAAAATCAGAGCTGGCTAATGGAACAGGAGCATTAGTTCTGTTCTCAGAAGTGAATGATATACCTGGAAACTTAGCATTTGTTGACACCATTGATTAATGAATAGAAGCCAGGTTGCATGTCAGAGTTCAAGTCCAAAGCTGGATTAATTCCTCTGATCCAGATCTTAACACCAGTTGAATATGTATTATTATATACATGTGTGTGTATATATATATATATACTGATAACCCAGCCCTGAATCACTTCTGAAAAATAGGACAGAATTTCTGCTTTTACTTTCAGGTAACTACAACTTCAGTACCTATACCAGGATGTCAATCATTAAGTCCAAAGATGTTACTTAAAATGGCTTGTGAGCCTGACTAAACATTCTGGATGGCTCCCGCCCAGATGAAACATCCCTTGAGAGATTGCAGCTGTGGCCTGGGTATGCCTAGGGCTAATAGGCAAATAGTTTGGAACCTAACTCTCACCTAAGTGCCCCCAGGATTTGGAAACAAAGCAGGCCTGATCCGAAGCACATGCATATGAAGACCTAATGCACACAATACCAGTCCATGTGCTGCAAGGCTATAAAAACATTCTCAGAGGTTTTGGCCTGGCAATGAGAAGTTTCTAGTCCAAATTAAACATCATACTCTCCTCTGCCTGAAAACAGTTGAATGTGCCAACACTGCACAGCTGTCACTTCATGATGCAGACAGATAGCAGATTAATTTTCAGTAGACTGACTGTTAACATCCAGGTTGACAGAAAGTCAGCATATTTGACAGTCCTGTATGTGATCCGAACAGCAAATTTCACAAGAAGGGGAATCACATTTCCTCTATTTCACTCCACCTTGGTCAAAGCAGACCTACTTTCACATACCACAACTTTGAAAGAATCCAGCAGAGCTTGTAGTTCTGCACTGCGCCAACAGGCCTGCTCAGCAACCGTCCTGGTCACACATCAGACCAACACTGAATGAAATGGAAAACGGTTGTAGCTCAGAACATTTGAAAAGCCTTCAGCACCTGTGATTTTCCTTCCTTTGAACATGGGCAGAGTCAATTTTCCATGCTGGTTTATTCTTTGGCCTGCTCACTGAGTTTGCTCTAAGGAAGGTTCACAGGGATTATTGGTGTTTGGAAACACACAAATAGGACCCGGAGAGTGGAAAAAGAGTAGAATGAGTTCCTCAGTTTATAACAAATTTTTTATTTCTTTGGAGAAAATTTTTAACTGCTTTGAATGTTATGGAAATCCTGATTATAATGGGGGGTACATCCTCATTCTTTTGATCTGCTGTGGCTTAAAGCAAATTCAAATATTAAGGATACCCAGGGACAAAGTAGGAATTTCCACTGTTTTTTCTGCCCTTCTCATTCAGACTTCATTACCATTTTAAAATGTGATGTAAGTAGTTGTTCCACTTTAATTCTAATTTGTACAAAATATCTGTTTCCTGGTTTACTATCAATCAGATATACGAAATGCCATCAGTAATTATTATTATATTAAAAATTAAAATATTCTACTTTTACTACACTGGATTGTATTTTTTCTTATATGCTCATTTAGATGATAGCTAAACGCTGAGGGAAACAGGGTACATTTTTACCACAATCTTAATAGAAGGCACTTCGTCATCTTCAGTCGTCTCTGCCTGACTGCTCACCACCAGGACAAGTACTCCTGTAGGAAGCTTCAAACACGCTGTGGTCTTCAAGAGAAATGTTGAAAGCACAACAGGTCCATAACATCAATGTGACTTGAATCTTAACTTCTAATGTTCCTCTGAAAGGCATCTCACCTGGCATGAATAAAATAATTAAATAAGAGAATAAATTAATAATAAATTAATAAATGAAATAAAAGAAAAAATACATATGGGGAAAAAAACCCTTAAAATCTCATTTAACACATTGTTTTATTACTGAGGACAATAGAGGCAAATAACAGAGATTATTTCTCACATTAGGAATAAAAAAGGAGCTATGATTAGGGAGGGAATTTCTGTTTCTTTAAAGTATTAAGACTAAAAGAGATTCTCTTCATGAATGTTGTGTGATGAGTATCCAGATAATGTGGTTTAGTGCCACACTGGTTTCAAACATTAATGCTTTCTCTCAAAGTAATGGGAAATAGTCCAGAAATGAAAGCCTACTACTGTCCATTCTGTCTGTACCAAGTTCACAAATGTCCTTTAAAAATGACACACTGTTAGAATTATTTCCCTGTTTTTCCCAAGCTCCCAGTTTTCCAGGGTCTGCTGTCAAAATTCCAAACACCAACCTTACTTCTTAATATATCAAAGCTTTATGTATTTTCCTGTTTAGAAACAGCATCTAATAGATTGCTAAATATTCAATCAAGCTTTCACTTTGTCTTGAATTTGAATTCAACTGTCACTCCATCCATTTTGAAATGTATTACAATGTCAGTGAGTAGCACTAATCAGGATCAGGCATCATTTTTGTCTTAATCTGGGTGATACTTTGTCATCAACTTTTCAATGATGCACTGACTTTAGTTAATGTAGTACTGATGTTCATTTGCTTGCAATCATGCCCTACACTGGTTTGATTAGACCTCCTGTATGGCTGGTTGATGACAAAATCCCATTGATCACATGTGGTCTGCTTCTCATTTCCAGTCAAGCTTTCTGTCTTGAGACATGAATAGTTTCATTAATTAGGTGAACTAAACACACTGACAAGCATTCAAGCTAGTCTGGTTCGGGCATAATAGTCCCAGTATTATGGATTCATTCTCTGTAGTCGATGAAAATTCAGTTATTCATTTAAATGAAAGCCAAATCAAAACTGATTGGTGTTCTTTTTATTTGATTATGCTCCCAGAATATATCCAGTGCAATTTCCTCCTACTTTCAGAGGCTGTTATGCTTCACAAGGAAAAACACCAATTATTTATTCCAGATGTTAAAATCCCTCTTGCCCTAGGTTCTGGATGCAAGGCAAAACACTAAGAATTCTTACATTGAGTCTTCTGTTAAAGATGCAGTTGTTTAGTAACATATCAACTGTGTTAAATACTTGGAAAAACTGAAGTCAAATCTTCGGGACATTTCATTGCTGTGTTGACATTAATCAGTACTTGCCTTGTATTGTACTCCTCCTCAGTAACCAATATTCATTTTTTTGCCCATCTTATGTTCTGGAGATGCATTTTCAAATCTTTTCAACAAATTAGGGCTATATTTTTGGATGCTAGCCTTCATCCCAAGGTTTATTAATCATTCCATTTTATCAATGGAAGAGTCCTCCCATCAACTTTTGACTGGAAATGGGCATTTTCCCCCCAAGCAGCACTCTAATCCATTAAACTGCTTTAATGCAACACAAGCCAGTAGTAGTTAGACCACAGCAAAACCCGTAGCAGCATTGATGTGCCTCTTGTGCAACAGGAGAGCAGGTCCACTCCCTGAAGCTGGACAAGCAGGACCTGTGGGTGAACACAGCCCAGTGGCCTCCCCCTGGCAGGACCAGGGCAGTAACAGGCTCCATTGATAGTCCAAGGATGATCAGACAAGGGAAAATACTGAATCAGGTACAGGGCCCATCCAGAAAGTCCAGTCAGAAGACATGAGAAGAGACAAAACTACCATAACACAGGTTTCAAGGTGTACCCAGGAGATGAGGCTGGAGGCAGGGGCTGCCTATACCTGAGCTGAAATGCTGCCCCAGCGCCATGGCGGGCAGATGCAGGGAGGAGGCTTATTAGGGCAGTTAGGGTTTTATATTGTCCTCAGGAGCTTGGCAGCTGCACAGAGGAAAAAGTATACAGAAACAGGGTGAGGAAGGGGTGGGGGAAACAGAATTTAGTACTCTCTGGGAAAGCAGTTTCAGAGAATTAAGATTTCTACAAGCAAGAATGAAGTAATTAATTGTTAGCTATTCCACTTCATTAGTATAAGCAAAGTATGAGCATCATCTGTCCTGTTTCTGCATGACATAATGAGCCATTACAAAAGCAATTAAATACACAGTAAAAGTAAGTTCATGAGTAGCATTTAAAAGGAAGTGGGAAGTGTCTTTACTTTTAAAGATCAGCTGACACATATTTTGATGTGAGGCAAAGATGCATTATCTTTTTTGAATCGCATTCACAGTGCGTTTCATGTGAACTCGTATGACCATAGGAAGTCCCTCTGCAGAAATTTTGACTTTCAAATCATGATAGCAGCAATACTTTCTCAGGATATATGAGAAATTACTGGACACCCAACTACTACCATGGTGGGACTGTTATTTTGCTCAGAAGTCATTTCAAAGCACTACTTATTCCCATCGTGTACAGTGATCAAATAATTCTTTGGACTTTCATGGTGGCAAGACCACAGAAATGAGGAGCACTGGAAAAAAAAAAAACATCAATTATGGTGGAGAAAAAGCAGGCCATATTTGAAATCATCTGGTCACTTCTGCTTCTCAATACTTCCATTAATTTCCGTGCTGCCTTCCTTCACAAAATTAAGGAGAGAGGAATACTTAGGAGAGCAAGCAGGGAAAGGGAAAATAGGGGAAGAGGGGGAGGAAGAGTAATCTATCATTTTAAGTCTAGTTACCCAGAAATACTTTAATGCTCACCCTCCATCCTGCTAGCAGAAGATGGAAAACAAAAGGGATTTGGCAGACCATTGCAGCTGCTTGCGGTCCTACCTCCACTGTTCCTCTTGGTCTTGAGCACAACCACCATGTAGAAATCAGAACTTACTTCACACAGAGACAACTGCACAGTGAGGTCTAATATTTCATCAGCTTTCAGTCCGACAAAAGAAACATTCAGTTTCAACAACAGCTGGGAACCAGTTCCCAATTCCTCTAAGGGATCAATCATTTATTGTGCAGCGGGCTTTTAGCACAAGGAGTGCAACACTCCACTTCTGTGCTCGTCAGATGATCCTTGTGCACAGCAGTAGACAGATGACGACAGCTTCACACTTCAGTCTTCAGACAAGGGAATGCCAGAAACAGTGGATGCTTTGGACCTTCGTGGGGCAGTAGTGGCACCGTGGGGCCAGAAAGGGATTTTCATGCCTGTCTCTTCCAGCCTTCACAAAAATACAGCTGCCCAAAGCCAGGGACTACTGTTCATGCAGGCTTCAACTTTCCACAGGTTATAAAGATATACTTTAATTGTCAGCAATGAACCTAGATTGGACCTGGGTTCTCAGAAGAGATTTGTATTATAAACATTTATTTCTAGAAGTTTATCTTCTCCTGCAGCTGAATTCCTAGGCAGCCATACAGAAAGGGTTAAAGACTCCCCAAAAGCCTCCCAACCCTCCTACCCCCGACTTACTTCTTCTTAAAAATACAGAGATTTGCAGCGGTCATATTATGAATGGTTTTATTGCTGTCTGACAGTCTGTAATACATTGTTACCATTCCAGTCTTTAATATGTAGACTAAAAAAATAGACCATAGATCTAAAAGTACACAGTATTAGTTTAACACATAACCAATATAGCAATTGATTCAAGGTATGCTACAAAGGCATTTTGCAAAAAAGGCAAAAGTAATTTAAATCTATGTTTCAAGGACATTTAACATTAAATTCCAAAGGTTACTTCTGAGAAACTCAACTACCCACAGAGCTGCTAGTATGACTGTTTCCAAACAAAAGCTCACTGAGAGATTCTGTGTACTTACACATAGTATTTCAAAGCAGTAATGCTCTCCTGTGTTTGATGAGTTGTTACAAACAATATATTCTTCATTTGAAAAATGTGTGCAATATTCAATGCAGAAATTAAGTTCATTTTTAAAGTGTAACACAAGTATAACCAAGTACATACAGTATATACAGGGTGTTAGAAGTTAGTAAGGCCACTTAATCTTTTAAATCTGGCACATAGTACAGAAAAGATGTTGTGGAAATTCACATGAAAGTCTAAATCTAAGCACTTTCAGAAATGTCCCGGTTACTTTGAATACTACTGGACTTTGTAACTGAAGCAGAAGTTATTTGTAAGGTAGTTCCACTATAGCCATACTGGATTTCTTGGATGGATATGTTACTTCTGGAGTAGAACATAAGAAATGACTACTTGACTGGCCTCTAGACAACCTAAAATTTCTCACCGGTGTTAACATCTGCATGACTAGGCACCCTCTATATTCATTTATACATACACGACAAGAAAACATAAACATCTTCTAGCAGGAAAAGGGAAACATTCATAGTAACATTTCTTTAGGAAAACTTGATTGATATATACAGAATATATTAAAAAAAAACAACAAAACTACACAACTGTCAGCATACAAAAATATGAGTTCAGTATCTTTTTATACTTCAAAACCTAATGATGAAAACCCTATGTATCCTGAGACAGGTATGTACTGTGCATCTAAATTTACCAATGCTAGTGTACTACTAGAGTACGTTTAGAAAAGCACTACCTGCATTTATCAGCAAGTACAGAGATATAGTACGTAAGACATTAGCTCTTTTCATAATGTTAAAAATGGTGCAAAATATGCATAAAATGCTGGCAGAAGTAGCTGAACATAAAGGGTATGGAACAATATGTATATATACTACAGTTACTGATTTCACAATTTAAATGAAAATAAATGAAAGATACTTTGCTTTTTTGAGCATCATGCTTAACCATGATGTGTATACTCACATTCAGGCAGTTGTCTGAAATATATATATACACATACACACACTAAATCTGACAATGAATTAATAAAACAAAAAAAAATCACTGCTGTTTGCTTGTGAACTTCAATGGGTAAAGAGGTCAATAAAACTGGTTCCTTTTTTTTCCATTAGATGATAAATGAACTAAGTATGATTACTATAAATCCTCATCAACTTACATTTAATTGTTTTGGCTCTAAACCAGTAGAAGAGCAGTACTGACCACTACTGACTGCATTAAAACAAATAGAAACCAAACTGAAAACCTGATGTGTTTCCTAAACCCCAGTGAAAACTACCTAAAAGGCCACTAAAGACTGTAGCACTCTCAGTGGACATAAAATTGGTTGTTTGGTTCAGCTGACAGCAGGAATATTTACTTGGATCTCTAAACACAAACATGTTGGACATTTAGAAACTGGAATACATACATTTTTGTATTCATTTACAATCTACAAGGAAAATAAGTGTTATGAAACACCTAATTTGGGGAACTATACTGAATCAATGCTCATCTCATAAAGACTGTTTAGCATCCCATTATTCATAGATGATGGTTACAAAGATAGGCCAAACCCCATCAGCTCTACTTTCAAATCAAAATCTAAATCTAGTTTTCTCCAAGCATAAACCCTATGGCGACTTCACTGTTCCTTGGCCCTTAAGCCTCCCTTCCCAGCTGTTACGTCTCCTATACAAACCCCACAGACTACCACTGGTAGTCAGTGTTTGGTAGTGCATGCCTCCAGATCCTTGAATTTATTCCCAGAACTTAATTTATTCCCAGAAGATTTCTCTTGGATGAAAAAGTAAAAATGACACAGAGAATGCTTTCCCTAACCCAGTACAACACATCCTTGCAAAAAAACAGGCTGTACAATCTGTTGCTGCAGAAGCAAAGATTTAACAAGCTATGGGTGTTACAGTTCTTTTAAATCATCACTCTCGGTCACCTCTAAGCCTAAAAATTTATGAGAGGATAAACATAATACTATGATGAGAATGGATTTCTTTCTTTTAGCTCTGCAAGTGCACCTCGCATAGGGAAAAAATACATCTGCTACATATACCAAACAAATAACAGGTAGACTTCATGAATTGGCTTCTTAAAGTTTCATCTAATGTTATGAGAAGCCAGATGTGTTAGAATGTGCTCTGAAAACAGAGGGAAGAGAAAAGCAGTCTGAAATTCTGCACAATGTTTAAAGCGAACACTGGCTTTTAAAGGAAATTCTGAGAAATTAGTCAGCCGCTTTCCATAGACAGTCACTGGGACGTTTATGCTCATTTTCCTCCGGAAATCCTGTACTTACATGTGCTACCTATACTCTCAGAAAATCAGGGCTTCAGTTTCTCAGCCCCTTTGATACCAGGCTAAACAGACACCTTATTTTGCAGTATGGGTCACCAGTGAAGCTCACAGTGCCAATCGAGGTTTTGAAAACTGCCTCTAAGGGTTAAAAAAAAAAAAAAAAAAAAAAAAAAAAAAAAAAAAAAGAGAGAGATACAAACCCAAAAGGTCAGGATTTCTGATGCACACTCATGAAACAATAGCTAAAATATTTGTCCAGTGACTGGCTCGTATTTGTCCCTCAGTGTTTACAGATGTCTACTAGCCTATGTTTTCACAACAAAAAGAATTAGGCACTGTGTTATACAGGGAGACTGTTTTGGTATATTTGCACTCCTACCATTTTCAATGCAATAAAGAGTGATGACTTGTTACAATAATGCATGTGCATGCAACAGATTCTGTCCTCTAGGTTATTTTGTATTATCCAGGATTAGCAGCAACATGCACCTGACAGCTGATTTGCCTTGTAGTAAAAAACAAAACTCGTGGGCAAATCTCACAGGAAGATGTGAGCTCGCAGCTGGGCTCACACTGACACCATTTTTGGCATGAGGTGATTATGGCTCCTCTAAATTCCTGATGTCTAAACAAGCAGAAACTGAACCATTTTTTTGTGCTTTTGCCTGAAGCGGGTATTACTAGAGCCAACGCTGCCTCTCTGAATGAAACACATCCAGAAGTTTGAGATCCTGACTAGAATAGCAACTACAGAAATTGTGACTCTTTTTTACATACAAGCATTAGGTCATCCTAGACAAAATGTGTAATTTCTAAAGAGTAAAACCTTGTTTTCTATTTTTGTTTGTTTTAATCAAAAAGATTCTAGTCCCACAGCTTCCAGTAACTCTGAAAGAGTGTAAACTTCAAAGCACAAAGGTGAAATTGTTAGTGAAGTGTTCATTACTGCATATCTCTGTCACAGTTTAAGGCAAACATTTTATAATCAAGATTGTACTAGTAACTGATATGACTACATAAATATATACATATTGAAACTCACATATATGTGCAGACATATATATCTGTGGATATATAAAAATATTTATTTTCTTAGCAAAGTTAAAGTCTGTGTAAAAACATTAAGAATAGTGAAACAGGTAGGAGCTCTAATTCCTCCTTTGGAGAAAAGTAACAAGTCCCCTAGATATCGTATATGAAAACACTCTCTGCAAGAGTACATCTCATTTTGAATTCTTGCTTATTTAATTGTGGACTAATACATTTGTTGAAGATTTCATAAATAATTAGATAATATTCAACAATTATGCTGTGAGGTTTGATTACTACAGAGTAACTATAGGCCGCTGTCGTACAGAAAATAATATTTACTCAGACAGTGTATGTCCTGCTCTAACAGACTGCATAGCTGCTACAAGTAGAACTATTTCAGAATATAGTTTTTGTTTCAACGTGTTCACATATGAAACCTCATCTGGGGACACCTTCTCTGAAAATTATTTGGCCAAAAAAACAGCCAAATGCGGATGCATTTTTCCTGGTCCCTCTAAATATTCATTACCATTTCAAAATAAATCTATAGCAATTACCACTCCAAAAGAACTGACATTCTATAAAAAAAAACTATTCTGACAAAATACAGGAAATGCAACAATACATCAACCCCCCAAACTATGCTTCAACTTCTACCACAGACGTTTCCAGTTAAACATAACAATACTGCCTCATTCTCGCCTTCTGTAGATTTGCTAGTATACCACTATAATACAAGAATATACACAACTCTGGAAAACTCTCAAATGCAGAGACTCAATAATGTAAAACATCTACTAGACAGAGTCTGAAATTCAGTCTAACCATGGATGAAGATCTTATATTTCTTCTTCTTCATTAAAATGGCAACTTAACAAGGGGCAAAACTTCACCTCATATGCTATATAGGTATTCTTTCCAAAGGAGTATGACAAAAGACATCTTAAGACATGACTGAGTTTACTGATTACAAGCACATGCTCCTAGCAGTAGTCCGCCTGTAGCCATTAAACACAATTCTGAGATTTTCCACCTTTAAACCTCACTTACATTATATACTTGTAACAGTAACATCACCATTCTGAAAAATTATGATAGTGATGGGAAAAAAGGAATTATCAGTGCAAAGGGCCCTGAATGACGTGCATGCTCATTATCAAGCCTAGTTTATCTAGGCTTTTATTCCTTCCGCAGGAAGACATTCTGTACAGTGTACAAATGAAGTCATGCTCTCCGAACAAGACGTTTGTATTCCAGCTGCTGGTTATACCTGTCGTGTGGCTGAACAAGACGCATCAAATGAACAGGATTCCAGTGTAAAATTCCCAAGGAAGATTCCTGTTCTAGTAGCAAAAGGCTGGAGTGCACAGATCCCAGAAATACTTTTTAGAAGTTGGTTTTGTTTTTGTTTTTTTTTTTTCACTGCCAATAGAGAATATTTAGGGCATTTCCTTGTTTATCCTGAGTAAAGGGGTTTTCTATTTATCAAAGCCCTAGGCACACACTGCTATAGTGCAGTTAGGTTTTTGTCATATAGTCCCAGTATCCTTAAGGTCATTATTGGAATTTTCTGGAGCAGTTCTCCTCATTCTTCTCCAACAGGTGGTGGTGGCTGGCATAGCTTGTATAATCTGACAATGACAAAAACCGAAGCAATTGTTATTCTGAGAACTTGATCATTACTAAAATGGGTAAATTTAAGGAACACAAACTAAATCTAAGTCTTCCTGCACTGCAAAACAAGAGACTGAATTCAGTTAAATAACACTGATATAACACCAGTAAATTTTTATTAATGAGGCTTCACTAAGGGGAAATCCTGCCTGACCAATCTGGTGGCCTTCTATGAAGGGGCTACAGAACTGATGGACAGGGGCAGAGCAGTTGATGTCATCTACCTGGACTTGTGTAAAGCCTTTGACACTGTCTCACATGACATCCTTCTCTCTAAGTTGGAGAGACATCAATTTGATAGGTGGACCACTCAGTGGATAAAGAACTGGCTGGATGGCCGCACGCAAAGAGTAGTGCTCAGTGGCTCAATGTCCAGCTGGAGACCTGTAACGAGTGGTGTCCCCCAGGGATTGGTGTTGGGACCGGTCTTGTTCAACATCTTTGTGGGTGACATGGACAGTGGGATTGAGTGCGCCCTCAGCAAGTTTGCCGATGACACCAAGCTGTGTGGTTCGGTTGATACATTGGAGGGAAGGAATGCCATCCAGAGGGACCTAGACACGCTTGTGAGGTGGGCTGATGCCAACCTAATGAAGTTTAACCATGCTAAGTGCAAAGTCCTACACCTGCGTCGGAGCAATGCCAGGCACAGCTACAGATTGGGCGGGGAGGAGATTCAGAGCAGCCCTGCGGAGAAGGACTTGGGGGTGTGAGTTGATGAAAAAATGAACATGAGCCGGCAGTGTGCGCTTGCAGCCCAGAAAGCCAACCGTATCCTGGGCTGCATCAAAAGGAGGGTGACCAGCAGATCGAGGGAGGTGCTCCTGCCCCTTTACTCTGCTCTCGTGAGACCTCACTTGGAGTATTGTGTGCAGTTCTGGTGTCCTCAACATAAAAAGGACATGGAACTGTTCGAACAAGTGCAGAGGAGGGCCACGAGGATGATCAGGGGACTGGAGCACCTCTCGTATGAAGATAGGCTGAGAAAGTTGGGGCTGTTCAGCCTGGAGAAGAGAAGGCTGCATGGAGACCTCATAGCAGCCTTCCAATACCTGAAGGGGGCCTATAGGGATGCTGGGGAGGAACTCTTCATTAGGGACTGTGGTGAGAGGACAAGGGGTAATGGGTTTAAACTTAAACAGGGGAGGTTTAGATTGGATATGAGGAAGAAATTCTTTACTGTGAGGGTGGTGAGGCCCTGGAATGGGTTGCCCAGGGAGGTTGTGGATGCTTCGTCCCTGGCAGTGTTCAAGGTGGGGTTGGACATAGCCTTGGATGGCATGGTTTAGTGTGAGGTGTCCCTGCCCATGGCAGGGGGGTTGGAACTCGATGATCTTGAGGTCCTTTCCAACCCTTACTATTCTATGATTCTATGAATGTTTACAATGAAAGTGGTATCGTTAAAACACACCTCTATAAGCAATCTTATAAATAAAGACATGCCAATTTAGTCAGGTTTTCATATTTCTGCACTGACGACCCAGTTCTGGAAAAAGCAAAGTCTCCACTAATCCAATTACCAGTCATTGCTCTGAATGTTTAAATCTTAAAAGCTGCTTGGTGAACACAACTGCGTCCAATTTTGGTTTGGTTTGGGACAGTCAGACCTCACTCTAAAACAGTTCCCTATAAAACTGATGCTGTTTGAAGGACCTAAGACAGATGCCAGATACCTGACAGGCCAGCACTAAGATTTTAATCTCCCCCCCTCACCCCCTTTCTGCATGTATGAAGGCAAGAGCAGTAAGGTGTGGTTCATATTAATATCTCAGTACAGATTGGAATAGCCACTCCTTCATTTATACTGGTTTTTGAACTTCTAGTAAGCCCTTCAGCATGGACTTGGTGATTAGCAAGTGTTTGAAACTTTACCCTAATGTTACGAATACTGAAAATAAATAGCAATCATTCTGACCTCAGGCTCTCTGTCCTGTAAGTATGTCCAGCATACAGTATCTCTGCTGTAAGCACAGCAATTAGAAGCAGCAATAGACATGATCTCATTTGAAGATTACATATTTTCCTCAGGGAAAGTGTCTCATTGAAGGAACAGTAAAGAGAAGAGACCAAGGATAGCATGGGAAGGAGAAAAAAGCATCAGAAGAAATGAAAAGAAAATGACACAGCATGTGCAGTAATTATGAAGAATCTCAGACCTTGAAATACCAAAACAATAGAAATAACAGGTTTGGTAAATCTGGCTACAGGCAGGGCTGTGAACTGTCCAGTGGCTTGAGGGCTAGTGATATTTAAGATCACAGAATCATAGAATAGTTTGGGTTGGAAGGGACCTTCAAAGATCAACTGGTCCAACCCCCTGCAATGAGCAAGGGACATCTTCAACTAGATCAGGTTGCTCAGAACCACATCCAGCCTGGCCTTGAATGCCTCCAGTGATGGCGCATCCATCACCTCTCTGGACTACCTGTTTCAGTATTTTAGCACCCACATTGTAAATAATTTTTTCCTCATGTCCAGCCTGAATCTCCCCTCTTAGTTTAAAACCATCACCCCTCATCCTGTCACAATAGGCCCTGATGAAAAGTCTCTCCCCAAGGTGCTCAGGATATCTGAGTTTTCCACATATATTTTGAAAATTTGCCTGCTAAACATCACATTTATGTGACTCCATTTTAACTCATCATAAATTTCAAAATCATACTACAAATCAAGACAGAAAACAAAAGTTCATACATGTGGCTGAGGCTCCACAAACAATTCAACATTAATGGGCTGCTGCCTTCTTAGCAGCTACTGAAATTATGTGAGGCACAATATGTACAGCTGCCTCCATGAGTATGAAAATGCTCTTCAACTTCTAGTCATACCCTCTCAGAAAAAGCATCCTGTGGCTATGCAAGAGCAGGGCAGGATAGCTGCTGTTCTCTGGTTTCAGTTCCCCTAGGAGTTAACCTGGGATACTGACAACACACAATGGCCATGGGCTCAGCAACTGTTCTCTAAATCTCACTGGAAGTGATTGTCAAGCACGGAGGATAAGAATGGGGAGTATCAGTTCTGTCAGTCACACAGCAATTGCAAACCTGCTCTCAAACCTCCACCATGATGGGTTCTTGAGATCACTGGGCTCTTCCACACTGTCACCTGGCAGATTCAGAAATATGATCATTTAAGGTCACATTGTGCAGGCACCAATGTGTTTGTTTGGAGCCATAGATAAGGCAGTATACCTGTATTTCCCATTTATATACCAATGAGAGACTAAGATGGCCCAATTTTATACAGACAAGTATGCCCAGTAAAATAAACACAGCTTGAGTTATTTGATTGTGCTAGTGTGATAAAGCAATAATATTCAAAGCTGGCAAAAGACATATAAAATTACTGTCAGAATCTCCTCAAAGTAATTGCAGCAAGGTTAGTTCTTTCTGATGTTTTTCCTTTGTGATATTTTAGCAAAACCTAATTTCTCTGGAACCATGTGCAGGAAAGCTGAGCCCCAATTTCTGTGTATTCTTCAGATTGAAATGGTGATCATTAAAATTACTTGTCTTCAGAACAAATGATATATGGGAATTATGAAGCAAACAAACAACAAGGCTGCATAAATCCCTAAGGAGGTATAGTTGCTGAGGAATGACAGAGTAGAAACAGCCTGTTCTGGGTCAATATGTATGGAACAACTATCTGAGATAGTACAAACAGATCAGCTGAGAAAAGACAGAAAGCAGTGGCAACTGCAGAGAACTGAAAACACTGTCAAGTGATGCTAAATGGAACCATATGTAATGGTAAAATTCTTTTCAAGGTGAAGAACTGAGAACCCACAGTATCATCAAAATTACACCCCTGCTGGCTATTCCGACTTATGTGACATATCGCTAATGGTGCACTAAATGCCCCAAACACTGAGAGCAATGAGATATTCCTGTGACACATTGCTGTTGCTGCTGACTGGCAAGCATGCTGGATGCATCTGTCTATGTTCTAGGAGCTCTCATACTTTTTCTTCAGCTTTTCATTGCTACGTTGTGGGAGTGTTAGCTGGAAAGAAGTGATCTTTTCTCAGCTGATGCAAAGCCAAAAGATGTCTCATAGCTTAGTTTTTCTTTGTAAGAGCTTAGATTTTTTTTCTTTTTCACAAAAGCTGAATCTAGATACATGCTCTGTCATTTAGAGGTGGGAAAAGTTTGGTTTGTAAAAATTACTTGCCTGTTTTCAGGATTATGTCATGAAGAAGGAGCCCATTTAAATTCAAAACCATACCATCCAAAATACAGAAAAGCTTCTCACACCTTTTACTGTAATAAAATGGTTTTTTACTGCCTTAGATTCTCACAATGCAAGACAATTGATCAGGCAATTTTGGTCCTGGTTTGCCTCTAAGCTAATCATTACTGTGAGAAGGAATGCCCTTATCTGACGGTAAAGGCAATGGCTCTGTTGCTGATAGATTTACTCTAGAATCAGTACTCTGTTAGATCTTACCTAATGTCTTTTATGGGGCATGCAAGATGACTTGGGGGTGTTGGTCGATGAGAAAATGAACATGAGCCGGCAGTGTGCGCTTGCAGCCCAGAAAGCCAACCGTATCCTGGGCTGCATCAAAAGGAGTGTGACCAGCAGGTCGAGGGAGGTGATCCTGCCCCTCTACTGTGCTCTCATGAGACCTCACTTGGAGTACTGTGTGCAGTTCTGGTGTCCTCAACATAAAAAGGACATGGAAATGTTGGAACAAGTCCAGAGGAGGGCCACGAGGATGATCAGGGGACTGGAGCACCTCCTGTATGAAGACAGGCTGAGAAAGTTGGGGCTGTTCAGCCTGGAGAAGAGAAGGCTGCATGGAGACCTCCTAGCAGCCTTCCAATACCTGAAGGGGGCCTATAGGGATGCTGAGGAGGGACTCTTCATGAGGGACTGTAGTGAGAGGACAAGGGGTAATGGGTTCAAACTTAAAGAGAGGAAGTTTACATTGGATATGAGGAAGAAATTCTTTACTGTGAGGGTGGTGAGGCACTGGAATGGGTTGCCCAGGGAAGTTGTGAATGCTCCATCGCTGGCAGTGTTCAAGGCCGGGCTGGACAGAGCCTTGGGTGGCATGGTTTAGTGGGAGGTGTCCCTGCCCATGGCAGGGGGGTTGGAACTAGATGATCTTAAGGTCCTTTCCAACCCTAACTATTCTATGATTCTATGATTCTATATCATGCTCCAACAAATGTTGCTACTCATCAACAGAACAGTAGCTGTTACTCAGATTTACTCATTCCCTGGACATTTAAGGTGTACATCTTTTCTAGAGTCAGATCAAGCACAGGCATGGAACCACGTGCAGTGATTAGTTACAAGTGAATTATGAGCAGTATCCTGATTCACTACTGAGAGAAGCTGGGACATCAAAGAAAAGGGGAGCAAATTGTGTAAGAAAATGTTCCTGAGTATTAGTGGTCAGAATCCAGAAGACAGTCTTTCCACGAGTGTATGGACAGCATCGTTAGTTAACAAAACCCATTATGTTTTAAACTGGTTAAAAAAAAAAAGTCTGAATTAGAGTTGGATTAATAAATCCATATATTAAGATAAAATTGAGAACACTGTTGTTTGGTTATTTTCATTTATAAGTGTTGTGCTTTTTAAGAAACATTTCAGGTACCTGCAATCCATCACAGCATTAAAAAAGATGGATAAATATAGAGCAGTTGCATTTTTCATTCTAATGGATGTTTCAGAAAGAGACAGAAAGACTACATCATCTCTAAAAGCAACTAGGACATGATTTTGCTGAGATAATGCATTACAGTATTTTATTAAAATGGGATTATGGATTTAGTTATGAATATTTCCCTCAAACCACTAAACATCACAAGTGATGAAAGACTTACTCCAGTGTTTTCATAATTAACATGACCTACGCTTCAGTTTTCAAAAATGCCTGTGTTTTGTAGTGAGTGCTACATATCCTGAACTTCTGCAACTAATTACTTTACATAAAACTGTGTGGCTAAGAATGTAATTGATTTTATGTACATTAAAGCCAAATCTTACCAGTTAGTGCACAATACAGTCAATGTTTACTGTTAGAGCTTTTGAGCAGCTAGAACAGAATTCGGCACAAACTAGACAAAATCGTGGTCTAGGACACAAACAATCAGTTACCTTGGTGCAGACTGTGGTGTTCGATCCCTCACTCCTAAATTCTTGGCTGTGTTTTGTACTCTTGCACCCTGTGAAAGAAAAACAACTCTGCTTCATTTATTCCAACAAAAGTTAGAAAGTTTTCTAAGCTTTCTAGATGAATGTAACTATTGACTATAATTAATACATATGCTCCATGTCCCGAAACAACTCTCCTCTTCTAACGTGGGGAACAAGTTAAAGCAGTACTTTAATTCTCAACTTAGAGAAATACGCAGAAAAGATGCAAAATCTTTCCACTTGTCATTAAACAAATATCAACATGAAAGACTTAATAAAAAGCTAACATTCAAGGTTTAAAACAATCCAAACACATCTTGCTTGATTTTCGTCACCATTCTTTGTAGAAGGCATGGGTAACAAAGTTTTTTTCTGAAATGTCACTTATTTCCTATGAACTTATGAACAAACAAATATTACACCTTATTTCCTATAAATAACTTTCCAGCTAGAACTAGGAAAATGGCCTAAATTAAGGCACTAAATTCAGCTTAGAAAAATGCAGGCCCTGCTCTTCCTTTATAATCACAGAATCACAAAAAAAAAAATAAATTAGGTTGGAAGGCACCTCCCAAGATTGTTCAGCCCAAATAACCTGTGCTTAAGCCGGGTCAGCTAGAAAAGCTGGTCTCTCTATACCTCAACTGATCCTTTGAAAAACAATAATGGAAGTATTTTTGTCTTACTGACTCATGTAGGAAGGAGGAAGTTGAAACATGAAGAATGTTCATATACCACAACAGTGAAAAAAGCACTCTTCTGCAAGCAAACAAATTTAGACTTATGAAAGAACTTAATAAAAAATTGATATTTAATTATGAGGTCCAGCTTTTAAAGTGCAGTTTTATTAAAGTAGTCATCATAAAGAAACATCTGTTAGATTTACAGTCTTTTTATGTTTTCCAACATTTTAAAGAAGATGGCAACTACTTCTTCTGTCTGTAATATATACACTGACTCTACCTTTATTTCACTTTTTGTACTAGCTAAATTCAGGACAAAATAACAGGGAATATAAATACATAACCTCAGAATTCTTCCAGTGAGATCTTAGATTGGTGTGAAACATCAAAGATAATTTACATTCCAGAGCTGCCATGGCGGCTGCACATGGTATAATAATTAGGTAGAATCATTGATTCACTATGTAGAGTTAAGACCAGACCTTGAATTTTACTGAAATGTGGTACCCAGGTAATTGAGAAGGTATTATTTCACTGTTATGGGCTCAAATGAAAGAAGAAAAAGGCTGGCTGGTTACACACAGGTAGGTTCTCCTTGTTTATGTAAATCAACATGTGACAAAAAATACTGCGTCCTTAATTTTTTTTTATTTTTTTTTTTGGGGGGGGGGTCGGGAAGGGATGAGGGAGAAAGTGGTAAAGACAGAGGAAATAACAAGAGCACCTACAGAAATAAAGGCAGAATATAAGTGATTTTACTAGCTTTACATCTAGTTCAGTAAATTTATCTCCACCAGCTGCAAAAGACACACGTCTACAGACAACAAAAAACACACATCTTTCCCCCGGAACTCCTCCAGAATTCAATCATTAGTCACTCAATACTTCCTCTGTTCAGCAGTGAGTATTTAATTGATTTCAGTGATTCTCTTCTTTCCCATCTCATCTTGAACCCACAAATAATTTCACATCACTAACCTCCTTCTGGGAGAAGATTCACATCTTGGGTACAATCTTATCGTGTTGTGTCAAGAACCACAATTTTCACTTAGTTTGCCAGATGCCTTTAGTTTTGCCCCAGTAAGGACTATGGTCAGTCCCTATCCACGCTACATGTTCTTTAGACCTCCGTTATATTCTCCTTCACCCATGAAGCTGAACAATCCTAGATTATTTTGTTGGTTTGTCCTATCCTGTCTATAAACCATACCCAACTGTTGATATTTTTATTTTCTTAACCTTCTCTGAACTTCTTCCATTAAGCTATATCCTTATGGAAAGGACCAGAATATCAGTTCAAAATGAAGGGTCATGACAGCATGATTTTTATTTTGTCTTCTGTCCTTAACCAAACCATTGTAACTTCTTATTTGCTTTCTTGATAGCTACTGAGAATTGAGCTGATGTCTTCTAACATATCCCTGAGGTCTTGAACATGAGATGTAATGGAAAGCTCACAGTCAATTATTTTGAATGTGAACTTAGGTTGGTTTTTTTTCCCTTGTTTTAAGTGTGCATCACTTAACAGTTATCTACACCTATTTTCATCTGCCATTTTAGTCATGAAATGTCTAAAAAGACCCTTTTGTATTTCTTCACAGTTACTTCTCATCTTTAATAAAAACTTGAAAAGAGTCCAGGGAATGATTAGGTAGAATGATTAGGTAAGAAAACACAACAGAAAAAAGAAAGATCACATTAACTGATGTTCTTCTATCTACACAAGTGGCGGTTTATCAGGGAAATTATCATCAAATTCAGGACAGACAGGCTCCTCTAACGGGGCCTGTAGCAATAGGACAAGGGGTAATGGTTTTGAACTAAAAGAAAGTAGATTCAGACTGGATATAAGGAAGAAATTTTTTACAATGAGGATGGTGAAACACTGAACAGGTTGCCCAAAGACATGATTGAAGTTCTGTGTCTGGAAACATCCAAAATACTACAAGTCTGCTGCTAAAAAAGGGAGCAAAATCAGGTCTCTCAGACTACAGAATGCTGGACAGAAAACAGGACACTTAAATTGAAGGGAGGAAAAAAAATAAAGAAAGAAACCCCAACATGACAAACTGCTGAGACTGGCATACGATTAACATAACTGTGAGCCAGAATATCCATATACATGGGAAAACTATTTAAATTAATCACATGTAGATCCTGAACGTCAGTGCTGTGACTACCTCTGAAACAAAATCACCCTATTTTTACTTGCCTCATTCACTAGACATATTAATTTTAGTATCCTGCTCACATAATAAATCAAATGCATTGATTTAAAAAGGAGTCTAGCTTTATGCGGCCATGTAATTTATTCTTTAGCAGGGGAACAAATTAGACCTTACTAACAACCACCAGATTCTTACTTCTTTTGAGGAAAAGCCCCCAAGAATTACTAGCAACTTGCTACATGACATCTTTGTCTCCACTGAGTATCACTAGACTATTTATATTCCAATACACTGTTAATTTATGCTTCTCCAATATCGTTCTTAAGCTATAGCAATGTAAATATTGACACTGTCTCACATAGGTGTAAGGGACTGTCCTGCGTTCAGCAGTAGAAGTCATTTTTCTCCTTCTTAGTAGCTGGTGCAGTGCTGTGGTTTTGACTTTCGGCCTGGAAACAGTGCTGATAACACCAATATTTTTAGTTGCTGCTTAATAATAATGTTTACTCTGACCAAGGACTTTCTGAGTCTCATGCTCTGCCAGGGAGGAGGGAAAGCCGGGAGCAAGCAGAGACAGGACACCTGACCCAAACTAACCAAAGAGGTATTCCATACCACAGCACGTCATGCCCACTATATAAACTGGGGGCAGTTACCCAGAAGGGTTAGATCACTGCTCGGGTCGGGCTGGGTATCGATCGGCAGCTGGTGAGCAGTTGTATTCTCTTCCCTTGTTATTTCCCTTACCATTATTATTATTGGTGGTAGCAGCAGTGGTTTGTGTTATACCTTAGTTACTGGACTGTTCTTATCTCAACCCGTGGGAGTTACATTCTTTCGATTCTCCTTGCCATCCCTCGGGGAGCGGGGAGAGGAAGGTGGGGGGGGGGGGGGGGGGAGTGAGCGAGTGGCTGCGTGGTTCTGAGTTACCAGCTGGGCTTAAATCATGACAAGGACAGTTGTGCTATGCAGCTCTTGAGTGCCTCCCTCTGCGTACCAGTTTAGCCAGAGCACTGGCGAATGGTGCTGGCAGCACTGAGGAGACACCACCATCAATCTAGAATCTAGACGTATGAGCTAGTATTTACACTGCTATGAGAAAAAGTGATAGGTTTATTTTCAAGCTACACACTAATTTAAAGTTAGCAAGAAACAGTCACATAAAGAAAACAGATTTTCTTTATGCCATGTGCAGAGAGCTCTAAATCAGTACAATTCGCATGAGAATTATTTAAAATGTAGTGCTATTATACTCATAAAAAGGCATGGAAAAATTATTACTCACTTAAAAAACAAGACAAACTCTCTCCTAGTCTTTTCTGTGTATCAGGTTTTCAGTTACCTTTCTTCCTCAGAGGCCCGTACCCTCCTGCAGCTCGTTTCCTAGGTCTCTGTCCTTTCTATGCTTTGCTGCATCCTGAAGACACATCCTGTCATGATGCTTTACATAGAATTTTGTGGGTACAGATGTTTACATGAATAAACAACATGAGTAAATAAAATTACTAGAAGATAGCTGGGGCTTTTTGTCAAAAAAAATATTTTATAAATCCAGCTAGACTGGATAAGCAGATAAAAAGCAGAAACCAGTTAACAAAAAACCATGCCACAGACCCAAGTTCATACCAACTCTCACAAGCTGGTCTCTTTTCTGTAGTTCTCATAGAGCAGGTGCTTGTAAATACCTCATTAAAACTGACAGGGCAATTACTTTGAAAATCTATCCAATGCTATCATGGAGGCTATTATGAGTTGTCATAAACACGATCACAACCTCATTCAATTTACAAGAAAAAAAAAAACAGTTTCTGAGGTCATCCATTCAATCAGGTGTCTTAAGTTATGCGGTACTCGTGCCCCAAGCTGGAAGAGGTACCTGCTTTGAGCAGAGATAATTTCTCCTTCTGGAAAGCTAATGCTACTAGGAGCTAATGCTGCGGACTCCTCCAGAATAACAGGTGGAATAGATGTTCTTTCATTTGCACTTGCCTGTGGCTAATCTCTTCATACCACAAAGGATTCAGGGTAAAAATAGGCTAACAAAGTTTTTGTTTGTTTGTTTGTTTGTTTATATTAAGCCAGGAAAAAAGCCTGACTTTTGCCTTTAACTAAGTGTTCTGCAACAAACCCCAAGAAGCTTTGTCCGCGCCTCCTGCAAGTTTTGTGGCCTGTATTATGCTCCTGACAATTAAATCCTACAGATAATTTCAACATTAAATCTGGAACTGTTTTCTAAAAAATACCATAGTGCATTGTTGAAATTACTCAGAAACATTCAGGATTTAATGGAGGGTTACATTTCTACTCCAGAACTCCAAGACTGATTTAAAATTACAACAAAAGATTATTACTCTATTAATTGCAGCAGTGATTTCCTGCAAGAGGAAGAATGTGTGAAAAGTCTGGCTTGATATACTAGTAGACTTTCTTGCAGTGTCTGTGGGTGGTATTGAGATATTGGTATCTTTAACAGCTATTGATCACCTGCTGTTTTACTTCAAAGAATGTAGCCTCACTGGAGGCTTCTTTCTACATCTCTATTTGAGCAAGTGCAGCCACTCAAAACCATGCAAGTTACTTTTATTTTGTCTTTCATTTTCGTTTAATAAACTGTAGAACCACAAATGAATCAGCATTTTTTTAACTGTATATTGAAAACGTACCTTTTGACAGAATACATCCTGAAGGCACACATATGTAAAACTATGTCCACGGTTTTTGATTGCAAAATACCCAGGTCTGACTTTCGTCTAGAACTTCAGGAGCAGACATGACAACCTATACATGCAAGTTTATCCTGATACAGCAGCAGCTTTCAAGTCAAAGTTGTAATTCCTGAGCAGACCTACACATTCTGAATTGAGAACCTTGAGGGTATTTATTAACCACAGAAACTTATTTTATGCACCAAATAAAGTGGAAGTCCAATATGAAAAGGAATGAGCATAATCACTTTGATGTACCCATGTTAGGCAGCAGCAGTTACATACAATCAGAAATCTGTAACTCGAGGGTATCTACACAATTGCTTTAACAGACTAAAGGTTTGATCTAGTACATGTGTATTTTTGTTTACAGCAATTTAGAATTTAAAGTGCAGCTGGTTAATCATTTTCATAACTCAACTGTGACTGCTGCATAGAATATGGAGCAAAATTAATGAAAATAATAAAATTAGATTCAAACTAAACACCAGAATTTATAAATCTTGCCTTATCTGTGATTAATTGTTCTGATATTTAATTATCTTTTTTTCCACTTCAAGATTGAGTTCATCCTGTATCTTGTTTATGCTTTTATCAGAAGGTTGAAAGCTACCACAGGCTGAGATATATGTTCCATATTCACACAAGAGTGATTAAATCCCCACTCAACTGCTCTTTGATCAACTCCACAGGTTGAGCTCTTTAATCTTCACCTCATAAGCCTTGTCTAATCACCTCTGGATCACTTGTACTCCTCCTCTGAACTCCTTCCAAGATTCCAAACATCCTTTTGAAAGTATCTGATAACAAAATATTCTAGGAAGCGTAGTGCAGATATAGTAGAGTGTATCCCCTGTTTTCAGTTGATACTGCCTTTTAATCCAGCATTTTTTGTTATATTTTAGCACTAGGAGTTCATATTGAGGTGGTTATCTATCCACAACAGCCTCTAAATCCTAATATTTTATTATGACCAAAGAGTCAAAAAACACTATTTTGAAATAAGCACATTGTTCTCAGAAATCTTGCCTGGAAAGTTGAGAACCACAGTATGTATTTCTCCCCTTCCCTCCTACACTTCCCCTTCATTCAGTACATGAGTCATTTTTTATTAACAATACTCAATAATCTTAAGTTACTTTTATGGATATGTATTAAAATTAAGACTGTCTTACTCAACTGACTTTTCTGATGTAAGGTGATGCCACAGCAGTTCCTATACAAATATCATTAAACAAAATCATAACCCTGTGAAAATCATGATCCATTTACACATATAGAGAAAGCAAGTTGGTTAAAAACAGCCTGTTCCATTATTTAAAAACACATCTTTCAGTCAACAACAAAGAAAGAAAATTCAAAAATCCAATAAAATACCCAAATTATGAAAACTCACAACACTAGGATAGAGGTTAAAAAATTCTTGTCATTCAATTCAAGTCATTCTTGTTTGATGATAACATGTCTTGTTTGGAAGCCTCAATTCTTACCCACAGTAAGCATCTTACCTGTTTGCGCATGACATCTGTAGCTTGCATGATATAGCGAGGAGGTAGCCCATGGCTCCGAGCCAGAATGATCGCCTGTTCCAAGGTAACACTCAGAGTGCAGCTACAATGAAAGACAGAAGTCAGCTATCTGCTAGCAGTGATCTCCTTAAAATAATGGCTTTTAGATCAATTAGGTTTTTATAAAAGGTTATCAATAAAACGATTACATAGTAGACCTGACCCTTAACCCTCTCCCACCCACGCAGGCATTAGCTTGAATGCTAAAATGTGTCTTAAGTAGAAAGATTCTGAGTGTAGCAAGTTTTCCAGCTGACTTACAACCAAAGGCATTTGTCTTGTAAAGACAACCCAACTACGGCTTGGCAAAAGCACGAGAGAATGTTTTGTAACTGTATAAATCCTTTTCCAGGTGGTTACTGCCCATGTTATTTTTCACCCTCCACTGTTAATGCAGACCCTAGCCATGCTACCAGGATCCTTACATCTTGCCATTGATTTAGCTTGGTTATTCTCATGGCACGTTAGTGCAGTTCAGTCCAAAATTAAGAGAAGTTTACCCCTTTCAAAAAAGTAAATAAATAGGGCATTCCTTCAAATGAAACATCTTCACTACTTTGCCAGTATTCTTCAAGTAAACACTTGAGGACAAAAACTCATCATGGTACCACATCCTAATGAAAAATTTGTAATTGCTTTGTCACAGCAACTGGGAAAGTTTCAGAGCTAAAGATCTTGCTGTAGGACAACCTGTCGTGACACTAGACAAGCAGCAGTAGGAAAAGTCATTTTGGACATGCCGTGTGATTTCAGTTGTCATGTTGAGGACAAGGAAAGACAGCTGGTTTCTCATGCAATTAAGACCAAAGCTGTACAAGACCCACAGGTAAAGGCAACAAAACTGAGTTGCAACCGGGACTTTTTTTAAAACACAACATGTTTGAGGGCTGCTCTCATCTAAAAGGTGACAGTGGCTCCATTCTGCACCAGTAAGCTGCTTGGTGATTTTTCTGTTCACAACCCAAGTACTGCAATAATCAAATATCTTCAATCAGAAAGATGAGTTTTACAGCAAACAACCCCATCTCGGCAGACCCTGAAAAAGCTGCAGATTTCAAATCCAAATAATAAAACTGAGACACATAGTTAAAATGTACTTTTGAGCAGCCTTTTGGCAAAATCCTGACCAAAAGGTTTTGCACAGTTTATATTATGCACACGGAACAGACACTATGTTTCAATCAAACACTCATCTTGCTGAGCAGAAGATCTGTAGGAGGAAAAATGTGTCTGCACTTATTTTCTTACTGAAAAAAAAACACCACCCTGACATGTTTTAAATACCACTTAAGTAAATTTATGGACTGTAAAAAGTTTCACAGTAGTAAGTGTAGAAGATACTAAATTTGATCTGTAGCTTTATTAATGGACTTTCATTAAAAATTTATAAGCTCAGTGATTTTCCTTGGTAATGAAATAATTTTTATTCCTCAGTTTCTTGAGTACACTGACCTCAGAGTTACCTTGAAGCAAAAATCTATTGATCTTCTGTGTTATAGTTAAGCTTTAAGGTTTTATATTTAAGCATTAAGGTGCATAATAGTTAAATATTAGGCTAGAAATTCAAAACACTGTGTTTTCATCTTGTCTTTGAAAGGTGAAATATTGCACTAATAAAGTACATGCTCATCATATTTACCAGCACCAAAATCTAAACATCTAATCTTCAGGACCAGACTGTTAAAAGAAGCTTTGTCCCATGACAATGAGAAAAAGCAGAAGTATATGAAATCTAATTCGACAGGTGTAATCTAAGCCAGAGAAAAAGGGGGAAAATGTCTCCCCATGGGTATAATAGAGGCTAATGGGCTCAAAGTGCAGCTTTCAAACCAACCAGTTAGTGAGCCAACTTTCCCATAAATCCCATCTTCCTGGAACCCAGAAAGAACAGAAAAAATCATAGAATCATAGAATCATAGAATAGTTAGGGTTGGAAAAGACCTCAAGATCATTGAGTTCCAACCCCCCTGCCATGGGCAGGGACACCTCCCACTAAACCATGCCATCCAAGGCTATGTCCAACCTCACCTTGAACGCCGCCTGTGATAATCAAGACTAACAAAAGAACTTCCTAAATGAAGGTCAGCTTGAAGAATTTGGTGCAAACACTAATCTTGAATTAGAAATGACTGCCAAACTGTTGCCCATCCAAAACCAGATGAAATGGCTGTGGATCATGGTACGAACCATCTACATTTTGACAATGCCAACCACAGTTCAGAAGTAAGGTTGCCAAGTTTGGAGATGAAGACAGAACCAGAGTGGGAAAAGCAGAGACAAAGAGTAAAAAGCATAACTAAGATTTCTTTAATGGGCTGCTGGAGAGGTAGGCAAAAACTACAGCACAATCCCAAAACACTGAGGCTAAAATTGAAGATCTCACCTCAAGGCAAAAAAGAATAATGATTCTAAGGACAATATTTTTTAACACTTATGATGCCAGCACTGATGATGTTAAGTATTAGTACACCTCTTTAATGGAACCTTTTATATTAGAGGTTATGCTGGTTAGATACACCCACTGTTTCTTTTAAAAAACATGGTTACTTGTTAATGTATATTAAAAGAAGTTAAAATAGCATCAGTGACTTGATCGCATTTCAGTATCCTATTTTATTAGAGATGCAATTTAATATCGCTAGATTTTGTGTTTCTTTTAAGGCACATAAAGATCTGATGAATGTCAGAATTAAATGTAAATTACTGGTTATGGCTTTTGTCATGGGACTATAAAATAAAGTTACTACTTTCTAAATACTGAAACCAACAACACTCAAAGAGTTTCATTTTTGTTGAATACTGAGTCAGTGAAATGGCATCTTCTAATAAAACTGATTATAGAAACCTTTCATGGTGCTACGCTGAAGTGACTCACTAGTAAACATGCATTTACATGCTGGTGCTTTCTCCTGGTTCTTCAAATATGGTTTTGAATCTGAATCTACATATCTGTTACCACAAATCAAGCTACCCTGCAAACCAGCTGTGAAAGAAACAAATGCACACATAAAATATCAGATGGCAACAATATCATAACTGGAAGTGCCTCAGCAATAGGGCTGCCAAGCAAGCAAATGCAGGTTCAAACCAACACAACTTCTACAATTTCATGAAACAATACAAAAGCTGGAAATTCCTCATATAGCAAGACTGTTCTGGTGGTTTGAGCAAGGTTCAATATGAAAGACTGTTAGCAAAGATGCACAATATGTAATAATCCACCCTTCTCCTGCATTTTGAGAGCTGACAAGCAGGTGGTATTAACGTCTGCAAAGCAAACCACTGAAAAGCTTCTGGTCACTTGGACTCAATCAGCCCAGACAACCAAACATGGAAAATATCAGGGAAAAAAAACTCCTTTAATGTTCTTAACATTCTGTTACAGGAAGCATAAATCCCAAATCTGTGTGTTTTACAGTGCAAACAAACCAAGATCAAATTTCATTCCCTCTTTTCCTCTCATCCCTTCTTTTATGCCAGAAAAACAAAAGATACAAATTCATAATCTCAGAATTTATGCCAGTTATAATCACAAATTCCCTGCCTTGACAGATTACAGCAGCAAGGCAGCACAGATGCTTGGCTTTCCCAGCACAACTGGGCTGAGAATTCTTCAGTTCACCCATTTGGTATCCAGGAAACAGAAGGGGCTGCAGATGCTTCCAGCCCCTGCCTGCTATTCCCAGTCTCCCATCAGTCATGACAGTATTGATGTGAAGACTAAATACAAACAAACTTTCAAACATCTTCTGGATCAGACCATCCTGAACAAAAGAGGTTAAACCATCTTCTATCACCAAGAGCCCATTTCTTTCTGATTTAGTGTGATTTTGACTAAAGGGCTGCAAATTGACTGGATAGACACACATGCACAATGAAGAATGGAGCTGTAAAAGGGGAAAGCAGATTGACATTTTCTAAGAAATAAATTGTTTCATGACAGCTTGTTTGATGTCACCTGAATGAAAAATAATTTGAGTTCATGTACACTACCTACAGAGCTGCCATTTGGCAAACCGTGTATCTGTGTTACCAGAGTAAAATGAATCTAAATCATTCAATTCATTTTCAGGTTTCAGTTAGGATTCCAGCCATCCTACATCCAAAGATGCATCAAAGCATCCTGTGGAAAAATGCCCTGAATAGAAATGATGAGTTGAAACAAATTGGCTTAGTAGTTACCACCATCAGAGATGCCAAAATGAATTATGTTCTAACTATGTGAAAAGGAAGAAAAAAAAAACAAACATGAAAAGGATGCATCTATGCTTAATCTAATGAAAATTTAAAGTTTCTAATCAACATGTAATTTAATGCCATTATTACTAATTACTTTTCTTTCCATACATCATAGGCTAACCATACCTACATTTGACCACCTTTTTGACCAATTATACTATTAAGTATTCATTTGTTTCTGCTGTCATTTAAATTAATGCTTATACAGCAGCTATTATTTACACCAGTGTATGCAATATTTAAAGACTTCAGTTTTAAAGTAAATCACTTTGGGGTAAACATTTTTTGGGGGTATTTCTCTATAATTACTAGTGATGGATGGGTAATATGCACTAATTCTGAAGAGTAACCCAAAAAAGAAAATAAGTCATGATAAACCTAAAAATGAGGGGAGACGTTTTTCAGGACTATAAAATAACCCAGCATAATAAGTACAGGCAGGCCTAACTCAAGACCCTCCCACAATTTCTAAGCTGTTCTTATTGTGGGAATACATCTCTGCAAGTAAAGTTCAAGCTTGCATTCTCTGTGCCTGTATACTGAAACTGCTAAATAGAATTTCATCTCACAGGGAGAGATGGGCCTTAGGCTGAGTCCCTTTGTGAAGCTGAGATGCTCCCAGTGTGGCAAGACCGCTACTTCAAATCAGCCTTGGACTGAACTCATCCACTGAAGGTTACTCCAAAACCTTTGTTATTTTTGCCAACATACAGAAAGCCATTACTCTACACATGAACATTTATTCCATTATGATGGTTCAGTAATCATAAACCATGCTTCAAAAAGTAATTACTGTACCACACAGAAATGGATCCAAAAGATTTAAAGTATCCCATGCCTTCTGTTTGCTCGTTTCAGTCATACTTGCAAAAACAAACAAAAAAATCTAAAGTCAACTGAAAGCCTATGTTTGGCCATTATCTCTTCTTGCGTGTGGAAAGTCTTTCACATTAAAGGGTTCTTTCCATGTAAGCGGGCAAGTAAATCTGATGGAAAAATTGCAGTTTACTTCCTGTCCTGTAATAGTTCAGGTTATTCACTCTTTACACGTCAAAAATTAAAGAAAATTTGGACAAGTTTTTACTTCTGTATAGTTCAAGAGGATCTATTAAATTTTTGTTGTAATGTAGCAGTTTTTGTAAGGAAGAATCGGATTCTCCAAAGTCCTGGACAGCAGATATGGCAATACTGTAGGAACTGAAGCATGACAGAATGATTCTACAGAGGACACTGATCAAGTTGTGTGTCAACCCTGCTACTAAATGTCCATAATGTTAAAAGGAGTTCAAATAGAAAAAAAAGAACACCTTGAAATCCGTATTAGTAGCAACTTAGATCCATCTTACCTCTTTCAGTGCATTTTATGCACTTCTCTCCATTTTCAGATTGCATTTTACATGAATGTTTCAGAAACTGAAACATGCAAAAGAACTTTAAGACTATAGTCCTTCACATATGTAAAGATAACAAAGCAAAAATGTACCAGATTAACTATGAAAGGCTAATATAGATCAAAATAAAAATGATCATCACTGCAGAAACAATCTATTAGTGCTAAATGTCTCGTTTATTTTGCCTTAAGACAAATTCTTATATATTTGACAGTTACATAACTGTTTCCAAACAGTAAGCAGCACAGAACAAAATACTCCACTATCCCAAATTATTTGACAAAAAGAAAAGTTTGTGCCTTAGTAGGCAAAGTATCAGAAAAATACAGTAATTATAGACGGACATAAAACTGCCATTTAAAAAAAAAACAGAAGGGAATCTTGACTAAATGGGAAGGTAGAAGGACTAAAAGCACAGTTTAGACCAGATGGCTGGAAAGGAGCAAGGATTAGTCTTTCATCCTGTGCTGACCTGTCTTCTGAAAGTAGTCCCATCGATCCCAGGAAGCCTTCTTACTGTGGAGCTAATATGCCAGTGTAAATGTAGCTGCAAAACTTCAAGTAGATTTTTGTTTTGTAACATACAGTCATTGAGCTCAGGACAAAATTGCTATAGAAAATTTTCTAAAATAATCTAAAAGGAAGAATTCCTATAACAGCATGTCTAAAATGTAAATTCAGAGTACCTGTTCTTCACCTTGTTTAATTTGATTCACAGAAAGGCAGCTGGCCATGACAGACAGCTTATGGAATTACTCTGCTTTGCTATGTGGAAGATGGAGCAGGTTTAGCTGGACTGCAGGAGCTGTGCCAGCTACAGGAGACAGCATAATCAACCCTTGGCAAAACCTGCCTCATCATTCAGCTGAGTGCCTGCCAGCCAGAACCCCACTGCTTGAAGGATGGTAACAGGAGAGAATTTCTAGAGGGGAAATTAAAATTCAGAAAAGAAAATAAGACAGTGATTCTTTTTTATTATTCACAGAATACTCCTTTTCTCTTGATCCTCCAGGAAATGCAAAATTTTAAATAAACTTGGGATTTGTTTCATTTGGATGCTTTAAATGATTCCTTTGAGCCTGTAAGGCCTATGGTCCCTGAATAGACTTCTGCAGCTGCTGCACCTAATTTCATTTTGGCATGGAAAGAGACTAGGACATGTCTGTGCAGTGCAGTCTCCCTCAAGCAGGAGCTAACATCATGATTCAATAAAATTCAGAAGTGCCTTTCATCACCTACATCTGTACAGAGTGACTACAACTTCAAACAGAACAAATACAAGTAAAAAAAGCAGAGCATTGTTTGCAGGGTGACAGCTGACTGGCAGGCAGAAACATAATTATGGATGATAAAAAAGGGAAAATAGAAATGCAAACTATTGATTTCTTGGACTAATTTAGTGCTCTCTTCCTGATGTTGATTGACAAGGCATATTCATTTATGATAATGCAAGGGGAGTTTGTAGTATTTGCACATCACTTAGGACAGTGAAGGTTAAAGGGACTTAACCTTAAAGGGACTTTCACCCAACCTCGGTTTTCTAGTGATTGAAATACATTTGAAAAGAACTGCTGTCTGAAATAGATATAGGGTTTCAGGCCCTAATGTAAATTGGTAAACATATTGTCATAATAAAAATCGAAGCAAAGCAATCACCAGCAATTCAAAATCCCCAGCATTATCTTGGATACTGGGATGGAAATGTGAACTCTGTCAAGCTGTTTTAACCTAGTGCAGTGTAAAAAGCAATTTAATTTGGACCACAGTGAAGTCAGAAACCAAGACATTGCTGATCTAGAGATCAGCAATCGCTGTCAATGCAGACAAAGCTGCTGTTTCATAGTTCTTGGCCCCTTCCTCATTGGACTGCCACCCAGCACCTCCCTCTCAGGCTATCTGGGATTTGGTTCTGGTTAGAAGGAGGGGTGGCAGACCACCCCCAAAAAATCCATTATAAATATTATAGATATATTATATATATATTCTATTTTATATAAGTAAATAAATAAATATATAAAATACCTAAGTTGAGAAAACATAGAAAGGGCTGTGCAGTCAGTTCTCTAAGAGACATAAATTGAGTGAGGGAAGGTTCATATGTACATTTTTGGTTAAAGTCTATTAAATATATCTAAATTCTGACAGATTATATGGTTTGCTCAGTTCCCACTTCCCAGGAACAAAAGAAAGATGCTGACCAGCAGAGAACTCTGTATTCTTCCCCCATTACAGAACAATCACAGAAATTAGGGTAAAATGAGGGCTTTTTTTAAAGTAAGCATACAGAAACCTTGCCCTGAGTTGGCTATTCTTCATTTTCAAGCTGGCAAGGGTGATAAGTTAAGAATATACTTTAAAGATTAACCTGCAAAGACAATTTACATTTTTCCCCCATCAGCTTGCCTAGTAGCATCTGTAGCTAATACCAGTTTTCAACTCTTTTAGTATCCATAGCATAGTGTTAAAAACCAGTTATGAGTAATTGGTCTAGGCCTCCAAAATATGGATTTCTGCAGCTGATCAAAATCAAGCACTTCACAGCAGTTAGTCCCTAAGAACATGGGAGGACAAATAAACTGCTGAATACAGCCAGAGATAAATACCCTCTTTTACTGAAAATCAGTAGCTTGAACTCTAAGGAACTAACTTGCAACTTAAAGAGCACTATTTCACAAGATCTTCTGCCCTGATTAAATAGTATTTAAAAAACAGAAGAAAGAAGCCTTCAAGATTGCAGGCAACAAGCAAAATCATGTATGTCTATGGGACTCGATCACATCCAGCATCTTACTCATCCTTCTTCTGTCCTCATCCCAGGATTTCATGGTGCTGCAAGACAGTTTCAGTCTGCAGAGGAGCAAGGGGTGTAGGTTCACAAAACCACATCAGAATTTAGCAGTAGAAATGCTGGGAACAAAATTCACCCAGCAAGTCTAGTGGCTAGAGTCAAAACAAGCTTTCTAGCTAGGCAAAAGCAATTTCAGAATGCCAGAAAGTAGAACCTACTCAGTGCTGGGACTGTAGGGGTGTGGCCTTGGGAGCCCAGCAAGAAAAGAAACAGCACGCAAAGTCATTTTATATGACTTCAAATTCCAAAGAAAAAAAGTTCTTTATCCAGCTGTATGCACAACAGTAACTTCAGGAAACTTAAAAAAATTCCTCAACTTTTACCACTCGAAAAACTAATAGCCCTTTCTAAAATATAGACCCTTTAAAAAAAAATGACCCTTTCTAGTCTCTAAATACATGAGTTTTCTTCTGAACTTTTAGAAATTCAGGGCAAAACCTCTTTGAGTACCTATAAAATCTCAAGTAATGCATTCCTTTCTCCTGGAGGGCCTATCTTAAAATTTCTCTGATAATGTCAAGAGGTGATGTTTCTCTCTCTGAAGAGATGGTAGCCACAAAGGCAGTGTTAATGTACAATTGACTTAACAGTATCTTGCACAAAAGCTCAAATGGACTCACTTTAAAGCAGAACTAGTCACACTTTGGAGAAAAGTGTTTTGCACCTCTGCTCTATGTAAATAGGTGATATTGAATCCTTTAATATCTAGATGGAAACCCACACATAACACATTTAAATCACATTCCCACTGGTCATAATGAAATGTCTTGAAATCCAATATGCTGGTTTTCCAATATTTTGTGGTTCTCAAATATACTTAAATAGACATTTAGTAGCTTATACCTTCGAATTAGCCCTAGTTCTGAGCAGAAATTTGATGAATAAGTTGTTTTCAGGTAAGATCAGCTCACACTCAGAATCAAGCACGCCACCTTTTATCCAGTCAGTAAATTATTCTTAATAATTTGTGATCCACACACTGTGGGTGGTAGTTCATTGGGGCTATTAAAATTGCTCTGACTTTATTCCTAAACTGTAAGAACTTTTGGCACAAATTCACTGGCCAATTCAGAACTTAATCCATAAAATCATGATGAAACCCAGAGGTAATCTTTTTCAGCTTTACAAAAAAAAAAAAAAAAGGCAGAATTAAGCCCAAAGTCTTTCTGAACACATAACACATGAAACTGAAACCAAGATACAGAGCTGTATAGTTTAGTGGTCTTCTGAAATGACAACTTCATGGCAGTCCATGCTACATAGCATTCCCATCTTCATCTGATACAGTGGCCAGTGTTAAATAATACAGCCCTTTTCTGTTATTGCCTAAAATGAAGTACGGTATACAGCATATTATATACACTGATATCACTGAAGAGGAGTAATACAAATAGTCTATTGCAAACTCTGCTAAAAGAAACGGCAAGCAGTGTTTTTACACAACTTAACTGGGTTGGCTGTATCTGGAGTCCCCTGCTTTTCATGCCTGATAATCTGCATTGCAACTATGTTGCTTGCTTTTCTTTTTCTTTGTTATGTTTCACCCCAAAGCTCTTTTAAAGAAAGGACATTACTTAAAATGAGATGAAAGCAATGCTTGTTCTAACACAATGTACTGGTAACCAAACCTGCTAAAATAGAGATTTGCATAAATCAGGAACTACAGAGCCTATTTTTAACATAATGCTACCTATAATCTACAGTTTGGAATTGTCATAAAAAGATCAGATACTTAGCATCAGTTTCCTGGTTATGTTGGGGTTTTATTTGTTGGCATGTTTTCCCCCTCTCTAATTGTAATCTTTGCATTTTTTTGGTATAATGTACCAAAAAGAATTGTTGTCTGCCCAGATGGAACCTAAACATATGGCTGCCTTTGTTGAATATCATTAAGTACTAGAGAGCTCAATGACACTATGGTTGTATCTCTATTTGTCTATTAAAATCTCTTAGCACTGATGACAACGATCAGTTGATTATAGCTCAGTTCAGTTTCTGATAATTTGACAATTCAGCCTATAGAACCAGTTGTTCAGTCTATAGACTGAACTTCTTGTTACCATAAGGTACAACTGCAAAAATGCATCTCTCGCCTGTTTCATTTTTTTCTTGAAACAAGCTCTATTACAATTTCCCCTAGCATACATGTAAATACAAATTTCATAATTTCCTGCCTGTATTAAGAGTTAACATAGTAGGTGTTACTCACCTAGGAAACCTTCCTTTTTGTGCTTTAGCAATTAAGATTTTTGCTTTTACTTACCTGAATGGGAACTATCCATTACAACTCCACGAGACAAAATCGTATTGGTCATTTCTGTTAATCACTACAAATACGCCACAGATCCTCCAAGTTTGTTAGCTATTAAGTCTAAGATATTAGATATTTAGTGTAAGACCAATCTATAAATAAAAAGCACTAGTCTCCAACCTGCAATGACTGAATGACTGAAGCAAAGGGAAGAAAAGAAATTGTCATACCGGTGAACTCCACTGTTGCACATAATGATGTGACAAGCTCCAAGCCTGCTACAGAGTTCGGACGACACTGAAAGCAATCCAACTCCGGAAGCACTGCATGCAGTGTATGCACAGGCAGCGGTGCGCTTGGATCGGATAAAGGACCCTATGAGTCGGTAAAGTTCTTCCAAGCAATTGAGAGGCCTCATCAGCTGCAAGAGAGGAAGAGAAAAAGAAATTTAAATACTTGCTTCTGAAAGCACATGAAATGCTGTTTTAGAATACATCATCATCACAGATGCAGATGGGACAGCAGGGCTGGCTGAGAGAGCGAAAGCCAAATTCCATAATATAGATACAGAGCAGTCTTCTGTAACATAACCTATGACATCTTTTTCAAACTTTTCAATTCTTGACATCCCTGTTTCATTCCCAGTCCTGCCTACAGAGATGTTTGCACCTTAAGAGATTGCCATTTCCATTAAAGGTACTGGGAAAGAAGGGAAGCCGTGGAGAGGCAACCTACACCCATAAGCATATATAGGAGGGATGCCAAGACTACTTAATTAACTCACTGGAAAATCAGCTTGTAATTAAGACACACAGTCCTTTAT
The DNA here is from genome assembly GCA_039720435.1 of Amazona ochrocephala. Taxonomy (NCBI): domain Eukaryota; kingdom Metazoa; phylum Chordata; class Aves; order Psittaciformes; family Psittacidae; genus Amazona; species Amazona ochrocephala. The sequence continues at coordinate 36,683,839 of CM077876.1, forward strand.
TTATGCAAATGTCTTGTTCCTAATCCTGACTAATAACATGGACAAAATAAATTACCAGAAGTGACAAAAATACTACAAACCAAGAACAGTTAACTTCATAGCTGGACTTAGAATAAACTTAGCATTACTGTACAGAAAATAAATGATCCACCTAATAAGGAAGTCCTTGGACACTTCCAGGGATAGGGCATCCTCCGTGGATGTCCTCCTTCTCTCCCATGCTGCCCAGCACGGATCCAAGAAAAGGAAATTATCAGCCTTTTAACACCCATGCCGGATGATACCAACATAAAATTTTAGCCTGTCATGGGGTTCAGATGATGATCACTGTATTTCTCAAGCACAGTAGCTCAATTGCTTTTTGAGTCAGTATAGGCAAGACCTAAGGAACTTTTTTCCCCTCTGCTACTGAGCTGCAATATGGGCATTAAATCTCCAACAATAGGAGAGAGCATTAAATGAATTTTCAGAGCCTTTGTGATCTCTCAGTCACAGAGGTTTAAAGAAAGATGAAGGCATTTGAAGAAAACCTAAATGAGGAGGTTCAGAACAAAGCCATCTGAGCAGGGTGCTGAAGGAGTATTTCATTTCGAACAGCACTTCCAGTTTTCAGAACAAAGAATTTCTACCTGCACCTGCTCTCTCCACCTACCCTTCCACCCCCTGCATGCTCCTGCAGCAATTGCATTGCCCTGAAAGCACAGCGGAAAACAAAACCTACAGTTCCTCTTCTCAAATACAGTGATACCCTCCAAGCCTTTTTGATACAGAACCACATGGCACAATATACCCTTAAAAACACAGGTGGGACAAATTACTGCAAGAGAGCTCCTCCTTTGCCTGCCTCCTCCCCACTTTAAATAATTCAATTTTTCAATGGAATTAAGAAAGCCTCAGAGAAGGATCACACAGTGTGTAACATGCAAAGTTAAATTAGACACTTAACATTGTTATTTACCTTATCTATATAAGCTGCTTTGGATGTTGAATTTGGAGGCAAGTTTGACTTATCCAGGTAGAATGCTCTGAAAGAACAAACATAATAAGGCAAAACCTGTTAGTTGCTTAAACTCCTGTGTATGTGACAATTAGGCACCTTCCTAACATTTGATTAATTTTTTAATTTCATTTCATGCTAAGAGAGAGTCAAGCAATAAGACATGGGGAAATAGGCGTTATCCCTCTTTCTGTTGAAGTAATAAATATTTTTTTGTTCTGGAGACAAAAACTGTGCCTCTGACAGTACAGTGCAAAAATTTAATGTCTAGTTAGTAGAAAAACCAGATCTGAAAGAGATTTTCACCATGAAAAGGTTTGTGGCAACTGTCTAGATTTAATAGTGCATTTGGGAAACTTGGCCTTACGTAAACAACGCCTCAGCTAAATGCATTACAAACTTTTTTTTTATATTAGCTGTATTTAACTGTAATAATATAAAACCAGAATCCCAAACATGAACCACAGCACAGAGAGGGAAAACATGCAAAAGCTCACATTATAAAAAGAAACAAAAAAGCAAAAACCCTACAAGGGGCAAATATGTATCACACAAGCAAACTGGCATTTGCAATTCCTTCAGTCACGCATGCATGTGCAAGTACGAAACAACTGCCTTTCTTTACAATTTCTTTGAATATGAATTAGTGCATGAAAGGAAAAGCTGAAGAAAACTGTCATATACCTGCAGAACACAAATGCAATAGAGAAACCGTGCTTACTGTATCGGGTTTATCTATTGTGTACTAAAGCTCATCAACACACATTCTCCCAGTTCCTTCTATAACCTTTCACTTACCAATGAACAGTACCAGAAAAAAGTTTCTATAAAATGAACAAATGGGATGTACTGTTTTAAAAGACAAAGGTTGGCTAATTTCTGTGTGGCACAAAGGAGGCTAACATTTTGAACAGAGGGCTTCCATGCTATTCTCCCCTAGAACAGGAAAGCTCTTACTCAACACCAGAAAGGATGAGCTTTAGGAAAGAGCACACAGGCAGCACAGAGCTTTTCTGCCTCCTTCAACTCAGAAACCCTGGAGGATTTATTTTATTCTTTTTACCTTACAAACAAATTAATTGCTCACCACAGATGAGCTATCATTAAACATCTCATAAGCAGAGGAAGTATCTTACATCTCTCTGTGATAAGACCAGTTTCCCTGCCTCTGCAGAATCACTTAATTAAAACAGAAATTGTCCCTACCTACGGCATCAGGGTTGGACCAGATGATCTTTAAAGGTCCTTTCCAAACGAAACCATTCTGTGTTTCTCTGATCACAAAATTCATTCTGCTGGTTGAAAAGCTCCTAAGACCTGCTGGGGCAACTGAAAAGGCTTCCCTGCTTAGATGAGGCATTCAGTGAGAACCACGCAACAGCTACCACGGCAGCAGTTCTGAACAAGGTTAAAATAAAACTAAACAAGGAAACCCCACTGAACTAAGGAACATGCAAGAAAAAAAGAAAAAGCAACACAGATTCCTCAGCGGAAACCTCAAGGTTCCACTGATCCAGTTCCATTGCCTGCGCGCAAGGAGCAGACCTGACTAAAAGTCACAGCTGACCTAGGCAGGAGCTATGGAGTGTGGTAACCAAATTTCGGTTGCAATAAAACAGGAAGAGAAATGCACTGAACACTGGAAAGAATGCATCCTTGCATCTTATCTCTCAAGTGACAGAATCATCTGGACCCTCCAGTCATTAAAACACTGATTCATATAACATGCACAGATAAAAACTGCCCTCCCACCTTTTTTTATGGTTTTATCTGTGAGAAGTTATTCATGTTGTTAACACTTGAAGGGCAAGGGTGCACACTGCAGATCTGAATAGCCTTTTACTCTTCAATAATCTGGAATAAATGAGCTGATAAAGAGAAATCCAAGAACCTTTAATCCCAGTAGATTTCCTTTCCTATAGCTTTGCAGTTTTGAAAAGCATCTTCTCCCAAATTTAAGGTTTGAATTTATCCCCTGAGAAAGCACAGCAAAGCTAATCTAGTTCTGTTATTCCATTAAGCCTCTTGCATGATCCAGGATGTACTCTGTGTCAGAGGAAGCTGGAGACTATTGGAAGGAAAAGAGGTTTGCAGAGAAAATTACTCACAAATCACTTTGAATGGCCACAGCACATAAAAGCTACCTCAGCAGCAGCAGTCCAACCTTCTTCTTTGTTAGCAAAGCTAAAAAACAAAGCACCTCCCTGCCATCCACTGAACCATTATCAGACTGAAAGCCCATACTGTTTTTTCCTACCATGGCACAGGAAAATCGGCTTCACTGAGAATCTGTTCAGCACTCCCGTTCTCTTTGGACTGTTATTTAAGCAAATTCAGCTGCATTAAATGAAACTAGAACCCAAATATAGAACAGTACACATATTAATGGAGTACATGGAAAATAATCAACTCAGGGTACAAAATAAAGCAACATGGACACAAGAATGGGATATACAATTATAGGAATTACTCCATTAATTCAGTCAATTATTCATTAACTTAAAGAACAAACAAAAATCAACTATACACAACATTAATTTTAAATATCAAAATATCCCTTTACAAATAAAACTATCTCCCCCCCTCCCAAATCAGATAACACTCCCAGATGTTTCTCAAGTGCTTTAATTTCATTGCTTTTCATAAAAATTTCTTCAGTATTTTACAGAACATGACAAACTGTGGACAGCATATAAATTTCCAAAGCACTTCATTTAATTACTAAATGCTTATTAAGGTCCTTAATCATATTTTATGGGAAAAGTTAATGGCAATCTTGGCATGGTGCCCAAGTTGGACAATATTTTCTAATCCATTTGAAATGAACAGGAATGAAATCATAGTTTTTTGTCTGCAAATGTGATGCCAGTTTTGCCTTACCATTTCTCTAAGCTGAAACAGGAAAGCCTTGGTTTAAAAAAAAAAAAGGTAGAAAATCTAAAAGGCATTAAAACTGCAGGGGACTACTGCTGTGTTCCACTTCTGTAAGATACCCCCTATGCAACAATATCAGATAATGTCAGTCTCAGACACAACTTTCACTGGAATGAGGTAACAAACATCTTAGGGTTCAACAAGAAAAACATATCATAAGATTAAATCATTCCCAAGATGTACAATCCTGAAAATATGAAATATTGAAAACTGAACTTTAAGTAGATGTCCTGGGTTCAGCAGCAGCAGTCATTTTTCTCCTTCTTGGTAGCTGGTGCAGCGCTGTGTTTTTGATTTGGGGCCTGGGGACAGCGCTGATAACACCAGTGTTTTCAGTTACTGCTTGGTGATGTTTAGGCTGGCCAAGGACTTTGTGAGTCTCATGCTCTGCCAGGGAGAAGGGGAAGCCGGGAGGAAGGAGAGACAGGACACCTGACCCAGACTGACCAAAGAGGTTATTCCATACCACAGCATGTCATGTCCAGGATGAAAAAACGGAGAGCAGAGACCCGGAAGGATGGTGGGGGTGCATGGTGGGGGGTGCACGGCTTGGTCGGGTTGGGATTGATGGTGAGCTATTGTATTCTTTTCTTGTATTTGCCTTGTCATTATTATTAGTAGTAGTGGTAGCAGTAGTGGTTTCTGTTATACCTTAGTTACTAAACTGTTCTTATCTCAATCTGTGGGAGTTGCATTCTTTCGATTCTCCTTCCCATCCCTCCAGGAGCGGAGGGAAGAAAGAGGGGGAAGTGAATGAGCGAGCAAAAATGTGTGGCTGAGAGACTTAAACCACGACAGGAGGCTCTAAACCTGTAGAGACACAAATTCCTGAGTAACTTTGTACATGCAAATAATACAAACAAAGCCAAGTTTCTAGTCTTGCTTGGTTTGTTGTTGCAGGAAGCCTGTAGGGTAATCCTAAATGTTGCTCATCTTCAAAACACAAAAAAGGTAAATAAGTGACAGGAAGGGGAGAAAGAGATAGGGTTATGGCATTAAATAAAGGCAAGTTGGGGATTTTGCTCTAGAAAGGATTTGCTTTGATGTTATAGCAGAAAAAAAATAGTATTTTATATTTTCATCACTGTGGCATGCATATAGATAAATTTGTACTGTCTTTAACAGAGGACAGAAATACAATTTAATTCTACTTGATCTGCATCAATCACAAGATATTCAAGATCATGTTGTGACAGGATGAGGGGTGATGGTTTAAAATTAAAAGAGGGGAGATTCAGGCTGGATATGAGGAAGAAATTCTTTACAATGAGGGTGGTAAAATCCTGGCACAGGTTGCCCAGAGAGGTGGTGGATGTGCCATCCCTGGAGACATTTAAGGCCAGGCTGGATGTGGTTCTGAGCAACCTGATGTGGCTGAAGATGTCCCTGCTCACTGCAGGGGGGATCAGATGAGCTTTGAAGGACCCTTCCAACCCAAACTATTCTGTGATTGCTCAACAACATGGCAAATGATACATCAGTACAGAGACCCAGGGTCAGGAAGTGTTATAGCTAGCGTCGCTAATTCTTTTCTTCAGCTCAAACTACAGAGCAGCTATTCATGACATAGATAAACAGTATCATTGTGTATTTGCGTATATATGCACACATACTTTGATATTTCTTTAAAAAAAATTCTGTGTTATGCCATCTGGTTGTTAACTATATAGGTGAGCATGTGTATAGTGTGCATATTGTATATATGATAAACACATTTGGAAATACATTTTTATGTATGCATAATATATATATAGAACTATATATCTATAATACATAGAAATTCAACCGTTTCTATACAAAGTATCAATGGCAGAAAACTATTTACTGACAGAAAAAAAAAAATCTAAGTGTTTTACATGTTTCTTCCACTAAATGTTAAGTCTCAATAAATGATAAATTACCAAGTATAATTAACGTCTCAGCTCATACTAAGACCTAGTGATTTTAAATAATGTGTCCTAACATCTGTTAGTGATAAAATCACTACAGTGTCATTAGTAGTTAGAGAAAGGTTTAATCATAACAAGAGAAAACCTTTATGACAGTACCATGATTTAAAATTCTCAAAGAGCATACCTGATAATATTCTCACCTTCCACAACTGTTGTGCAAACCAAAGTGCAGAGCAGAAAATTTTAACACCATGGGCCTCTCAGCTTACCATGGGTAATTCATATTTCATGCATAAGCAACTCAGTAAACCCTTCCTTTGTACTCGGCACTGGTGAGGCTGCACCTCAAAGACTATGTTCAGTTTTGGGCTCCTCACTACAGGGAAGGTATTGCGGTGCTGGAGCAGGTCCAGAGAAGGGCAACAAAGCTGATGAAGGGTCTGGAGGACAAGTCTGATGAGGAACAGCTGAAGGTTGTTTAGCCTGGAGAAAAGGAGGCTCAGGGGAGACCTTGTCACTCTCTACAACTACCTGAAAGGAGGCTGTAACACGGAGGGTGCTGGTTTCTTTGCTCAAGTAACAAGCAGTAGGGCAAGAGCAAACGGCCTCAAGTTGTGCCAGGAGAGGTTTAGGTTGGATATTAGAAAATACTTCTCCACTGAAAAGGTTGTCAAGCCCAGAAACAGCCTGCCCTGGGAAGTGATTGAGTCACCATCTCTGGAGGGGTTTAAAAGACATGTAGATGCAGTGCCTAGGGACACGGTTTAGTGGCTGTGTTAGGTTAACAGTTGAAGATCTTAAGGGTCTTTTCCAACCTAATGATTCTATGATTCCTGGCTTATTCCAGGTACAAAGTGACAAGCCAGCTCTTGTCAGTTGCTACTGTTAAGTGTAAGCAAACAGAACTGTGGGAAACAGTGCAATCTATGGAGAGGAGAATGTGACTATAAAGTGAGACAAGCAAAATACACAGAGAAGAGTATAATTAGATTTTGTTATACACAGAAATACCTACAAGTGGGGACTGGTGTTAAGAAAATTTCAAGAAATTAAATTTAAGAGCTTTCTTAGCAACTGTTTGCTTTACTGGAGTAGCCTGGGAGCACAACTGGGACACAGACTTTCAACCACGGAAAACCAAATTCCTAAGAAACTGGACTCTTAAACAGAGGGGATGGTGCTTCAGAATGCAACCTGCAGCACCTGGCTAAACTACTGGTCTCCCACCAGTTGTAAAGAAGGCATTTTGAGAAAATTAGTGTTTCGATGAGTACAAGTATCTGAGGTGCAAACTAAAGAGGATGCTTGAAAAGGAAGAGCCCTGCTACCCCAGCAGGTATATCACAGCTCTACTCACAAACCTTTATAAACACACAAGCAGGGGATCATAGAAATGTGAAGACAGAAAATCATGGATGACAAAAATAAACAGGGAAAAAAAATACCATCTGCTCTATATAATACTGTCCACTTTTCACACACTACATTTTAACCACTTTTCTTCTAGGAATCTCTAACTACTTCCAAGATCACTTGAAACCAACCTATCTGTGATGTGAGAGGGAAGCTTTTGGGCCACAGACCAGTTACACCTGCCTTCTTGTTTCTCCCATCATTATCCAAAGAGCAAAATCCACACTGAATCCATTAGTACTAACTAATTGCTTCCACATTTGCCTTTCAGACAGTAAATGTCTCCTTTTTGGCTCCTCATATTCCAGACATGGAATACACTGTTAAAAAAGACAATATGCCAAAAAGTCATTGGGTGGTCAGGGTTTATATTCCAGCTACAAGCTGTACAAGTTGTAGTCTTGGGCTGGATTCCTATCAGTGATGAGGAGTGAAAGAAAAGGCTCTACCTCTGATCACTGCAAATACGTGATCTCTGCATTTGCAGAGGATGAAGAGAGCAGAATGAACCAGATGTCCAGCTCAGTGAGCAAAGACTCAGTACACACAGTCTACCAAGACACATAATTTTCAATTTCAGAACATTACCCATAATGAATACTGATTACACTTTGTGAAATGTCGAAAGAAACAATGAATTTACACTCACAGAAAGAGCACAGTACCGGAAAAGAAAAAAAAAAAAACCAAACCTAAATTCAAGCCAGCTGGCAATATCTGTTAGATCAGCTAGACAAATTTAATTTACTTGTCCAGGATTTCTCCATTCGCTTTCTCTTCTTCCTTCACTTAGATGAAATGAATCTTAATTTCTGTTCTAACTAAAATGCTTCTCATTATGTTCATCAGGAGACAAATTTAGCTATTATTTCCTTGCTACGTCCTTCAGAGTGAATGCTTAATTTTCAATCTCTCTTTCATAAAGACTTTGCATTTAGAAAAGTGTTCAGCGACGAGGATCTAGTTCATTTGGAACCACATCATAAAAACCTAAAAGGCATTAGATTCAGAGGTTTTATAGTCTTTTAAACTACATGATAAATTCATGTATGAAGCACTGCAGTCCAATTTTATGATTGCTTTTTTAAACACAAAGCAATATATCAAATGTCTAGTATTGAAAATAGGAAAACAGGTTTTCACCTGCTTTATAAATATCCCACTATACAGAAAAGGAGCTATTTTCACAGACTCACTCTCTGGAACCTGCAGCTCTCCTCAGGTTAAACTCCTCTCTGAATTTGATGGCAATGACAAATACTGTTAATGTTGCTCATTAACACGTCGCTCACTGAGGTGGGCAGACATGAGAGAAAGAAGAGCAAGACTAAAAGCACAGGACAACAGTAGCACAAGGACAAACAGCATAAGCTTCTTAACCACATAAGCAATTTGGTTTGGAAAAGCTTTCCAGTGGAAACAGTGGGAGAGGGAACCTGCCAGTTTTAAGGTGGATTTTAATGCATTTATTAGAGGAATTTATATACGATCTGCTCTTTGTGATAATGCAGGTATTGCCTTGAGGACCCATCAGCTTGTTCTAGAGACAGACAAGCTCTTTCTTTCATAGTAATTAACTATCTCTAGAGTGGATATATCCTTTATGTCATTGTATCTCATTTATACCAAAGCAACTATTAGAGAATTTTAGTTTAGCCTGAAGCCATAAGTGCCATCACATCTATTTTCTGCTTTGACTAAATTATACAGGATACAGAAAACATCAGCCTGCCAAGAAGCCTGCAGCTTGAGAGGCTGCTGTGCGCGTATACGTATGTGTATAAATAAAAAAGATGATATATTCCTCAGACAGATTTTGTTCCATGCTTACATAAATTCTAGGAGCAGAAACAGACTCATTTTCTTGTCTTTTTAAAAATAAAAAGAAACAAGAAAACCCAATAACATGAAAACCTCATGGATTATAACATCCTTGAATAAAGAATTAAACTGAATTTGCCAGCATTCTGTGGAGAGCTACTTATGCCATAAAATAAATACAGGAGGCTTAAGACAGAGAAACTCTTTGAAGTTACATAGTAAATGAAACACTTTAAAATGACAAATATTACATTCGGTGTAATCAGATGTTCAATGTAATGACGGTAGTTAGCTAAATCATTTGTCATTAGATTCACTGATTATAATTGCTTGCTTAGAGTAACAGGCTTGCATTTACCTCCTAAAACGATATCCAAGGAAGCAGCAACATAAGAAAAAATAAAAAATAAATCAAAAAAACCCAAAAAACACAACCACAAAAAATGCAAAAAAAAAAAAAAAAAAAATGGCCTTTTCCCTTTATTGCTTGCTTTAGTTTTTCTTCTATTATGGCTGTACAACAGACTACAAAAGTAGCTGCCAATAACCCTGGACACAGCTGACTTCAGAGAATAGTTCCAAATCACACAGAATGAGAGGCAGGAAGGAAGGAACATTTTTTCCAGACATTCTTTTGTCTGTTGATGCACAGACAAGTTAATTACTACACAGTGGCAATTAGCACCCATACCAGTGGCAGGGATGGATAGCAACCCTCAGCTGTCTTTCCCACAGCATGAGCTTATCTTTGGAGTGAAGAACTGGGTCATCATATAGTCAGAGGTTTTACAACAAAACACCATGCTGCGGTTGAAATAAAAGGTATAGGAAAGCAGAGCTCTCCTAACCTCAACTTCATCTATTATTGTGCTTATTTCCCTCTGAATATTCCCAAACCAAGCCACCACAACACTGGAAACCAAATTTTAAAGGGTGTTTGGAAGTCCAAATGCAAGCATAGGTGCTGAAGAGGCATTAAAAATGCTTATGAATCTAAAAGCCAGTGATTTCACTAATTTCTCATCAACTAAAAATAATCAGCATAGACAATTTTGGAATTCAAACAGGTATACTGATGCACAGCAAAGTATGCTGCAGAGCCCAGAAGCTTGAAACACTTGGTACAGCCACATCTCTGCACCCCGCTGAATGACCTGTGCCCTGACAATCCTCTCTGCCTTTGAAATACATCCTTTTCGTGCACAGACATGTCCAGAAAAAAACTCTTAAAGAGTAGACCTGCCTGAACTTTTCTTATTAATAAGCTAACCAAGAGCACCTGTAGAAAACTGCATTTTAATAGAATTCATAGGAGGTACCCACGATTTTCCCAGAAAGAGAATTCACGGACAAAAGGAGGAAAAAAGACTAATCTGATAAAATGTCAAATACGCACAGAGAAAGGAAGGCTAGAAGAGCAAGCTTCCTTACTACTGCAGGCTGAAAGTCCAAACCTCTGATAACTTTGGCAAACATTACAGAAGTTTTCATTCCCACACTCATCAAGGTGCATTTAGAAAACAGCTTACTTCTCGCAGGAAGCTAATCCAAAACCTAATTTCTCTGAGGATAAAAACTGTCCTCATATCCAACTGTTTTATCCTAAAGTCACTATTCAGTCCAAGGATTAGCTGAGTTATGGCCATTTAGCTAACCTGCCTGTCAGGGACTGTCCGAGCTTCCAACTGGCTACATCGGAACCAAACCTTTGGTTGCAGTAATGTCGGAAAGATACATTTCTATGCAATGTAATAACTACCATACTGAATCTCACTCTGCAGGGAAGAAACCATTACCAAATATAAAAATCATATCCAAAAGACATAATGTATTTTAACTAAGTCATTATTAAAAAAGTGATGCTTCAAAAATTACAATTCAAGTTCATTCTCATGTTTTTACAATTACATAGATGACTCAAGATTTGCAAGAGAATACTTAAACCACTCAAGCAGTTCAAGTAAATATAACGCATTTGTGAGTCTTTGTTATTCCTATCAGCATTTGTAGTAGTTACAGATCTAAAAACCATTTTGCCCTGCACTGTTGAAGCAAAATGGTCTCTGGTATCTGTAAAAGCAAAAGGACTGATTCAGGGTGGGAAAAGCCTGTTTGAATGGCAAAGAGTACCAAAGAAGGAAGATGGAGAAAAGTGTGAGGAAGCACGAAAATACCAAATGGCCTCAATTAACATCAGCCTCTGTGCAAGTCAGATACACAATTCCTTCTGGTCCTCTTCTAAATTAGAAGACAACTGCTGAGCTATCAAACACATAGTAATAAAGATCTTCAAGATCTTTGCTGACCTAATTACTTTCGCTTGGTTGTACTGCACATTTCTCATTAGCAAACAATTTGATGAGGTTAAATTCACACTGCTGGCAACTACTGGCACCAGGTCAACTTGTGAACAGAATTTGAGCATAACTTTCTTTTCCCTATCAGTGTCAGGGAAAAAGAATTGCTGAATTATAGAAATAAGTGAAATCTGGCGGACTGTGTGAAAGAAATCCAGCATGATTAAGAATAGTTGTGGGCCAGATGCCAAAGATTTCTCAGCAGTTTCAGAACTTCTATAAGCTGTATATTGGTTTTTTGGGTTTGGTTTTTTTAGGTTTTGCTTTTTGTTTTTTAAATAGCATCTTCATTCTGATAAAGGACTTCCTATGCGTTGCTGGGGTAGGGGATGTTGACTCAGGAAGTGTAGCAAAAAAAATTGTAGCAAAACAAACAAACAAAAAAAAAAGTAGAGAAAACTTTGGCTGGCCTTAGAATAAAAGTTCCCCTACATTATAAAATAGTTTGAAATAGTTAGGGTCAAGTTTATTACAGAAGATGAAGGGACATTTTCCATTCCACATAAGCATGAAATTCTATAACTGACTTTCAACTGTCTTGCATGCATTCTGATAAAAATGATGATCTTATCATTACTGTTTCATAGTTGAGGTAGTATTTCAAAAGCCTCAAAGCAAGAATCATGAACGACAGAAGCTCTTATGATGTCTCTTATGATATCAATGTCAAGAAGGACAATTTTGCACCTGGATTTATTGTATCATTTCTGATACTGTGGAAAATCTGGTTACAGTTCCGCAGTTATGAATGAATTTTGCAATAAAAGCAAGGATTTGTCTTCTTGACTTTATACGATGGATAAAAGTTATCCTTCCTGAAATGCACTATAAACTTACTAATATACCTATTGATTCATTCAAACAAATTATTTGTAAATGGATTCTTTTAAGGCACACATCGGTATCCGATCTGTCACCCAAAAGACCACATACCTCAAAAATTATCCATATATTCAGACTTTAACAAGACTTTCCCACAAGAAATTAAGAGGTAGCTGAGCAAAGATACTACTCATTTTTAATTTTACTATTTTGCTTGGGTACATCCCAATTTAGGCCAACATCTCTGTAAGTGGGACCATGCACAAAATGTCTCATCTGTTTCATATTTTATTTATTAGAGCATTACTATCTAAATGCATTAGGAATGAGAGAAGATGAATTTGTATCAAGAGTTCTTAGCAACAGATGGCTTGGCTGCAGTGTCATTGCCAACCAATCATTTCATTCCCACTAGTCCCCATCCTCTTTTCCCACTGCTTTTTCCTTTGCTGCTGCTCTCATTTGCTTTCCACTGCTGTAGCAATGGAAAGATTGTCAGATGGTCATTTGATTGTCATTTCAGAAGCAAGCAGTGCATTCCTCTTCTATTGAGAAAGAGCGGTTTATGAGTTGTGTATTGAATGACATACTTTATTACTGATTAGGTGGTTCTGAGGAGGATTTCTTCCAGGTGAACAGTTTAAGATAGTATTATTGCACTTGAGTATGTTTCCAGGGAATATTCAATTTCCTTTCTTGTTCTTCTTTAGAGCAATTATCTCAATGTTAATATCTTTTGCTTCTGTAGTTACTTTATTAGATTCTCCTGGCCAAACACCTACACAGGCTAAATGACAGAAGAAGAACGAAGCATCTGCTTTTCTGTTTTTTCTCCTCACACTATGTCACTGAATTTCTGAAGCTGTTTGTGCCTCATTTAAGAAATGGGTAGAGTTCACCACAAAGCAAACAAAAACAATTAAGAAATCAATTACTGAATGTTCTCACCAGACATTAGATGGCTGGGAAAAAAATTCCAGAGTTTTCCCATTCTTGTGACTGGACAGAGTTATCCATGGTAATTTTTGTTGACTGCTAACTTTTTCATAGTAGCTTCTTTCAAAACTAGGCCTTGGAGGTTACCAACTGATCAGAGCTGTGAGTCACACCACCATATGAGGAATGTACCTCATTAGAGCCACAGCATGAATGGAGGTCCTAACACACAAGGTAAGCAAGGTCAGAGAACACTAGGGCATAAAGTCAAGAAGAATTTCTTTTAAGGATTTTCATGCTGACTAAACTGGGCCTATTCATATTAAAACCAGCACAAAAGATTTTCCTTGTCCAACTGATACAAATTTCTTTCCAACACTAGCTGACTTCATCTAAGCCAAAGATTGACATGACCAAAGCTTTCTGTAAAACTGATTTATAACATAAGCCTTCTAAAATTAAACTCAAGATGAACTTTTTTTCCCCAAATAGGAAGTACTAATACAAGACGGGAAGCAGACTAAATACTACATTTGTCATTAACATAGAAGTGCACGGACACAGATGTCACAAAAAATGAAATGCATTTTACTCACTGAATACAAATGGCTTTAGAATCACTTTTGCTATAGTACTGCTTAGATTAAAACAGAATCCAGGGAGTCCACTGCGTTGATAACATATTAGAGAAATATTTTTGCAAGATCCATGAAGAAAATCTTCCAAAAACAGGAGTGGGCCAACAGGTTAAGGAACTGGAAAAAGAGACAGTCATTCTCCCTCTCTTTCTCTACTGTCCTTAGCCTCTTTTTCTTTTTTAACTCCTGTTCTTTGCTGCTTTTGAAAGTGACCTAACCATTCTAGTTAAATCATAGTGTTTCCATCTAATTCAAGAATTTTAAAACTGATTTTACTGCAGTCCTTTACATTCTTTTTCTTAAAGTTACATGCAAATAAGTGTACTCAGACGTTTTTCACAAATACAGTGAGATGTAGGAGCAGTCTATGTACACCCCTTCATTATTTCACTTCATAAGTAATCAATTACTTTGTATACTAGAAATTCTGTCTTTATGTGCAACTTCTTAATGAAATGTTTACTGAAATACAGAGCTTCATAATCTTTATATATACTGGCAAGAATGCACTCTGTAACCCATATCCAAAGCTGATGCAAGTATCCAAATATGCTTATGTTCCCATTAGCCTGGTGGCAAGTGGGCAGGAAGACGCTCAGCTTTGAGGAAAACATGACCATTTTCTAAATCCCATTCTGTAGATGCTAGGTAAATATGGTATTCAAAACTAGATCATAATGTTTAGCAATTTTAATACTCCATTTGTGATGTACAACAACCTGGAGGCAATTACAGCTATAACTTTCATGGTAAAACTATTCTTTAAAAGTAACAGTGGAGAAATCAAACAAGTCAGAACCATGAATCTTGGATCTTCTTATTCAGTCATGCACCAAAAAACAACCATCATGCAATGCACTTCAGTTTAAAGACGTTTCATAGAAACTGAGCTGAAAAGCAGATCATGGCAAACTACTCTCAGGAATGCTGGTTTATTACCCACCGTAGTTTCTGGTTGTACTGCTTGACTTTTTCTAGTGAGGCTGCATTAATCTGAGCTTGAAATTCTTCTACTGAGACACTGTCTCTGTAATAATATCCTTCCATGCTCTCCAGTGCTGGGAAAAGGGAAAGGAGAATGGAGAAGAGAAAAAGCAGTATTAAATATTTAGAATTAACCTTCTGTGTAGCTTTGTTCACACACTAGTGAATTACTTTTTAACCTTGAGGCTGCAACCCCACTGTGGGTTGCCGAGTTGAGTTACGTACATAGTCAGATTCATACAGCGCTCTCTTTAAGATTCCATTTGCAAGAAAAATTGTATTCCTTGCCCTGTGGAAAATATAAAGGAGAGCACTAGCTTGGGTTCCATTGCTCTAATGAAACTACTCCTGCCCTGTGAATGTAAATGTGAGTTCTAGTTCTAATACATCCTGTGAGAAAACAGTAGAATGAGCTGGGGGAAAGGAAATAAAAGATCACTATACCAGCTACCTTCACAGAGTAACCTAACCTTTCACCTAACAACTTCTTATGCAGCCTGATTTGGGGAGATGTGGAGCACCTGAACCTCTAGTTGTTCCACCGATAATGTGAATGCCTTCTCTGTCAAATCAAACTTCTCTGGATCTCTGAAAATGCCCTACAAGCTCCTTTCTCACGAATCAGGTAAGTTTCTAAAACCAAATACTAAACTACGTCCACCTTAGTTGTATTCACTTCATTAAAGGAAGGATGAATATTGCTACAAGAATTCAGGAACTAAACAAAGACTACCATTAAAGAAAGGACTGTATGTCCTTCTCATACAATCATTGCACAGGAATTAAAAGAAGGAAGAAATAAATGCACTATGGAAGAAATTCCATTTTGGGATGCTCTTCCCAGCAACAGTTTTCAAAAAACAAAACGAAACAAAAAACGTTCCCCCAGCCCCTTCACTTTAGATACTCAGGGAAGTTTAACCTTTTCTTTAGCCAAGTCAAATCAGGCATTTGAAATGTTCTCAAGAAACTCTGGACTGGAAAAATCAAAATCTTCACATTAAGAGGTTATTATAAAACACAGGCTCCTGGTAAAATTGTTTTCTGCGGAGAAGCATTAAAGATTTTACAATTACGAATATTGCTACTTTAATAATCTATACACATTCTAAGAAGGCATCACCCTATCAGAAAATGCAAGCAATAAGCAGAGCTCTGATGGAAACATGCTGCTGTGTTACAGCTTCAGCTGCACAAAGAATATTAATTCTGCTTGTACTGCTTAATATGACCAGTTAATAAACAATTCATTCATTGGGAAAGAACATGCAAATTGAGTTGCACTCCCATTACATATTTTTGAAGTTTGTAATTCTACTTTTGTGCAAAAAATATTCAATTTCGACAGTGAGACTTGCTTCTTAACTTCCTTGGTGCTAAGTCACACCAGAAAGCCCATACAAAAATATCCACCGAACTCCATTTATAATAGCATGTTAGTGCAAACAAACTTGATAAACTATACTGCTTATTTTACTGGCATAAAGTTGGTTTCATCCAATTAGATTACCCAACCTGGAAACTCAGCCATCTGTCGGGACTGGCCGGAGTGCACAGTTTTGCCTCTGCAGGCACTGCAGGGGTCATGCTCATGGGGGTTTGCAGGGTAGCCCACAGTGAGAGCTTTGGTCTCCTCTTTTGAAGGGTTTAACATTCTTCTACCTAATATATTACACAAACATGTCTTTTATGGTATTCTTGAATCCAAGTTAGGATATTGTGGTCTGAATGCACAGGCAACTGAATAGGAAAAAAACCCTGGAAGGATGGGTAGGCTGAAAGTGTAGTTAGACAGCAAACTGAACATCAGCCTGCAGTGTTGCAACCAAGCTGGCAACCAAGAAGGCCCAGAGCATCCTAAATCGTATTAATGGAAGCATGGCCAGTAGACTGAAAGAAGTGCTTGTCCTCACTTTACCTAAGTAAACTCATTAGATAACATCTTAAATACTGTATCTAGTATTGGGTTCCGTAGTACACAAAAGGAGCAACTTGTTGAGCAGAGGTCATCAAGATGGTCACGAGCTGGAGCACACACTCTATGAGGAGAGGCTGAGGGACTTGAGCTTGGATTAGGGACCTCTAGAGGTTGCTTCCAGTCTGTATTATTCTAGTATACCATGAAAATTTTAAAAATGTAAACCCCAACTTTATTAAGAGACTAACTAGCAATTTAAATTAAATTTTATTTTTAGTGTCTTTTAATTAAGCTTATTTATTGACAAGATCTCAATGCTAATGTAGGAAATAGAGAAATCTGAGCACCAAGAGCAATATCTCAACATACTTGGATCCCAGTTCTACAAATCAGGACCCTTTTGAATGCATACACTTAAGCATACAGCTGTACAAGATGTTTTTTACAAGTAGATGGATACATAATATAGCCTGGGTAAACATTTTAAAATTTAAAATGCCTGCACTGTCAATCCCGCAAACATATAGAGTTGTAATTTTAGGCATGGAGCTATGCAACACAAAAGAAAGTAACATAGAGAGAAATGGACTGATGTTCACTGACATGTCTCTTGGATAATGCATTCCAAAAGCAGGATTTTCAAAACGCTCCATGTGAAAACATCACTAACCATTGTTTTTTAGGCAGGAAACAGCTCTGTTAAGCCTAGGAAGCAAGAACTCACTTCACAGAGAAACTTACAGATGTCAATATTTGTTGCTAGCAAATTTCAGTCAAAGATGGGGATCTACTGAGTTAGTTCGATGGCAGCTCAGCCAAACCTCACAGAAAAGAAGTTAAAAATAGAATCCTGATTAAATACTAGGACTTAACTTCTTATACAGGATTTCTTATTCTTGGAATATAATGGACATTTTGGAGGGGGATCCTTGAAACTCAAAAAACATTTTGTATGAGGAAGAAATTAAAAATATTCTGTACCACTGAAAATTATGAAGCAGATACAACACCTGAATGAATCTTTGCTCTCTTCTTTAACTAACTACAAAGATGCTTATACTAAGACTCAAATATTTGGGGCTTCTGGAAGCAGAAAAGGAAAAAAATCTGCAAAATCAATTCTGTAGCACACTGCATTCCCTCCCAAATCTAAACAAAAAAACCCAAAAATAAATATTTCCAGGAATTCATCTGAACCAAGGTATTTTCTGTTCTTTTTCATGAGCCTTTTTGTCTGCTTTACTGAAACGCGCCTCTTGCTCCGTATTCTCATTTCCCACTATGATTGAAAACAATCTGCTCAAAAGAAATCCATTGAAGTTGGACTTTACATTACTTTGTTAACAAAAACAGACTTCATGGATCTTATTTTTAATGAATTGTATGCTTTAAGTTTACAGTAAGTTTGGCTGTTCCTTCTTCGTGTATTTTACTATTTGCTATTTTCTTTTACATCCTCCTTGTCTATCAGAGACTAAACCCTCCTCGAAACCTTAATTTGTATGCTGATTTCGGCCTGTTCTACACAGACCCAGGAAGCAAGGTGTGAAGTACTTTCAGCTCCTTCCAAAATCAAAGGCAGGTCAAGGCAGTCAGCACTCACATTCACGATTTCAGTGAATCAAAGTGAATCCGTGCTCCTGATGACTATAATGACACTGCAGCTAATGCAAGCTGCCTGACTGCAATTTATGAACTCTGAGCACCCGCACCACCATTTATCGCTTCAGTAACATTTGCAGTGTCATAAGTACAAAAACCTGAAAACATTATTTAAGTCTTCATAACATCCTAAAGAGACAGAAATCTCAGGGGATAACAATTTAGTCCTTAAATTTGAAGTAACAGGAAAAGTTTACGACAGCATTTGGAATGCAAAACAGTTTTAAAAGCAAGTTTCATGGTCTAAATATTGCCCACTAATGACTACAAAGAAAAAACAATATTGATGAAAGAAGACTCATATTCTGGTGTTAGAATCATATAACAGGCATAAGCTTTGAAATGTATTCCCGCGCCTTTTTTAATCACAAATCTCAGCAAATTCACATTTTAATTCAAATTTCTCAATAAATGCCCACATTAAACAACATATTTAAATATAAGCATTGTATCCTTATAGTTACAAAGAATTTTAATCAGAGTGATTAAGTAGAGTTTTAAAGAGCATTAAATATTATGTGAAAGAATTGGAGGAATTAAAATGCAAATTACCTTGTGAAAAAAGTACTGGGTGGATTTTAAATCCCCCTCCATTCTTCAGCCTTTGAGGAAGCTGCTCAAAATGGTAACTATCAAGGTAGAAGTAGACCTTCAGGGTCTGCCGGCTTCCTTCTGCTTGGTACGTGATTGGTACATCTAAGAACACAGTCAGTGTTACTATTTCATCAAAAGCAATGACACGTCCTTTTCCAGAAACTATTAGATAAAAATCATTGCAGATGCAAATCTAGTATGTGCAGTGTTTTACACTATACTCAGTGTGACTGTGGTCACTTCTGGCCTACCCCTTATGAGAAAGCAGAGAAACAGAAAAGCAGTGACTGTCATCTTTGCCAGCCTGTCAATGACAGCAAAAATACTAAGAAAGTAATGTTGCTGGCAACATGCTACTTGTATTGCCTGTAATTCTGAAGAAACATCTATGCACATAGTTTGAAATCACTGCAAGGGTACCTTTATCCATATTTCACATGTCTTCCTCTGGTGCATGATAGTTTGATACACAGTCAGATTTTCCTCAGACTTGTGTGCGATAGAACACAAGTAAATATACAGTAGCTATCAGCATATTCATTAAATTATTATTAAAAATCAAGACTCCACTAAGAAAACCATGTTGTTACAGTAGAATATTTCGCTACACTTTGACAAGCTAAATGTCATAACACATCAAGTGGTGTTGAGTTCAGGGCAACTAAAGGAATCATTTTGCAGTTACAGCGATTCCCCAGCATGCATTTAGTGTATTATGCCAGATGACTAACATGTAATGAGCATTAGCATAAGCTGATGAAAATTTTCCATTTAGCTGAATCTCTCAGAGGAAGTCAGTTTATTTCAACTTAAGCTTTGTATATATATCCTGTTTAAGTTTTCATTCATAGGTCTCCAAGCTGAAAGCACTGACACTAAAATGTAGTGAGTTGTATTAATAACATTGTTATGAAGTTTTTACACTGTGTGCATACATTATTTTATACCTAAATGGAAAAGATTTTAAAAAAAATAATTAAAAAAAAAAAATCACATTTTTTTCTAATAAGACTTTATTTTCTTTTATTGATTATGCAGAATCATAAATGGAAAAAACCCTAATTTACCGGTTCCTCATCTTATGTAACCACAGTCAGGATTAATAAACCAAATAAGGAAACAAATCAAAAGGAAATACAGAATTTATTACAACCCTAGAACACAAAGACTTTCCATTTATCTCTGTTTTAGCACAGACACCTCAGTTGGAAGATTTAGCAATAGGAACAGTTCATAACATAGGCATATGGTTAGCTCCCCATCAGGAGGTCCTGTAACTCTGGTTCTATTTTGCTACCTGGCTTAGCAGGGTTTCTTTTGATGAAAACAAACACTCTGAACATGGTCCTTACTTGAATTATACAGAAATAAATATGGTCCTGTATAGGCTAATTCCTACCTGACTACCAGCTCTGCACTACTGAATTCCTTAGAGCACAGGCAGCATTGTGGAGGAGCTTTATGTGTTCTGGTTTTGGTTACTGCAGTTCTCTCATGTGTGGTCTCAATGCAGCAAGGGAATTGTTTCAGAAAAGCTTGATGTGAAGCAGACATGCTTTCCTCCCTTCCCAAGGGAGTTACAAGACTCAGGGAAAAATGAGGGCTTTTTGCTCACTAAACAAAGTTCACTGCAGGAAAATCTCTACTGGCTGAAAACATATTAATAAAGGAGTGGCAGAAAACGAGAGAAGAGTATAAACAGAAGACTGCAAAGACAATCACTTCCTGCGAGCTGCACATTGTGAGGCAGGGTTCAGGACCCTGATCATCTGCACCAGCATGTCTTCCAAGAGGAAGTTTCTTGCATAATTCAAAGCTATCCTAATACTGTTTGCCATCTCCTTTCAAAGAACTCTTCCAAGATCTACTTTGTCTTTCAGATGAGAAAACAAAATGGTTTTTACGCTTCTCCATATCATCTTAATGGCACTTCTCTATTAAAGACCTTCAAGCGTATTTTGCATATAAGTCTTCAATAACAACTAGATCTTCCAGGGACTTTCCTGATGCAGTCACATACTCCCAATGGAAAATTCAGTTAAGCAAACAGTTTTGACCCCCAAGGTTACTGACATTACCAGATAACGATTCTGCATTGTCACTGATGTTGTATTTCAGGATATCTAGGAATATGAGGAGCACTACAGATTTGCTAATTCTCCATAATCCCAAATCATATAATATTCCCTGTGGGGAGGTAAAGTTCTAAGAGTAAAATACAGAATACAGATACAGTTACAAATACAGAAAATGTTTCTGAACTGTAAAGCCCAGATACTAATTGTAACTACTCACTTGCAACTAAAGGTTCTGTCTCTGATTGTCTGAAGTAAAAAGTAACTTTTTCCAAGTCAAACAGTGCAACCAGTGTATCTTCTAGCATGGCTTGCTCATCAGCCTAAAAAAGGCAAAAGTGAAATGGTCATTTCAGCCAGATGTTTTCCCTCCCAGAAACAATATGAGAGCAGGACATAAAAGTAATTACAAAATGTTGCACAACATTTCACTAATACACTCATAGAAACTGTAATTATCTTTGTTTCTACTGGTATTTTATTCATGTATTACTAGTCCAAGATCATTAAAATGAATGTTATCATTTCACATAGTAAATTAATAGGTAATATATATCTACCATTACTTCTCCTGGCTTTTAATCAAACGATCCTGCAACTATTCTTAAGTAAGACACCAGACTTCAACATCTTGTCTTGACGACACATCTACCTTGTAAATTAACGGGAAACGCAAAGACAAAATTCTTCCTTTTCACAGTTTTCTTTAAAAAAAACCCATACCTTTAGCATTTTATTTATGAACAACAGATGAGAGCACATTGTGTCCACTCTAAGCACCAGTAACTGAACCAGTAGCTCAAAGTGACTACAGCTCAGAGCGACTTGCACCTTCACCTACCAAACTTTAGATGCAAACCAAGTATGTAGATATGCCAATATTTTGATTTGCACATGTGGTTCACTGCGCATTCCTGAGCTAAATAGAGAGATCCAGACTAATTTAACAAAAAAATAGCTTCAGGAAGTAAATTACTAACTTCTCAAGACACTTCACTGAACTTTTGAAAAGGAAAATACTAATTTGCAAGTACAGTTATCTTGATTCAAATATGCAGAGCAATTATAGCAGAAGTCAGTAATCACTTGAAGTAATCATGTTGTTCATACAACTCTCCCCTAGCACCTGAAGTTTGCAGGAGCAAAATGGAAATCTGAGGTATGCAGTTTTCCTCCTCTAAGAACTGGAAAAGTAGGAAAGCAAAGACTAACAAACTAGCTGCAAATAAAATGAGAATAAACTATAGCTTGCTGAATTACAGAGAGACAAAAAAACGCACATGATATTTGCTGATCAATATACTGAAATAGCATTCCTCCTTGTATTTATGAAAAAGCAAATCTGCTAGAAATATTTTGTCTCCTAGTTCAATTTATGAAGTCTCTATGGAGAGAGTAGTTTTATCAGCAGAATAGTCTGAAAACCATTCAGTGACATGGGAAATCTTTACACAACTGCTCATTCTTTACTGAACTATAGAATCATAGAATAGTTAGGGTTGGAAAGAACCTCAAGATCATCTAGTTCCAACCCCCCTGCCATGGCCAGGGACACCTCCCACTAAACCATGCCACCCAAGGCTATGTCCAACCCAGCCTTGAATGCCGCCAGGGACAAAGCATTCACAACTTCCCTGGGCAACCCATTCCAGGGCCTCACCACCCTTACAGGAAAGAATTTCTTCCTCAGATCCAATGTAAACTTCCCCTGTTTAAGTTTGAACCCATTACCCCTTGTTCTCTCACCACAGTTCCTCATGAAGAGTCCCTCCCCAGCATCCCTATAGGCCCCCTTCAGATACTGGAAGGCTGCTATGAGGTCTCCATGCAGCCTTCTCTTCTCCAGGCTGAACAGCCCCAATTTTCTCAGCCTATCTTCATACGAGAGGTGCTCCAGTCCCCTGATCATCCTCGTGGCCCTCCTCTGCACTTGTTCCAACAGTTCCATGTCCTTTTTATGTTGAGGACACCAGAACTGCACACAATACTCCAAGTGAGGTCTCACGAGAGCAGAGTAAAGGGGCAGGAGCACCTCCCTTGACCTGCTGGTCACGCTCCTTTTGATGCAGCCCAAGATATGGTTGGCTTTCTGGGCTGCAAGCACACACTGCCGGCTCATGTTCATTTTTTCATCGACCAACACCCCCAAGTCCTTCTCCGCAGGGCTGCTCTGAATCTCTTCTCTGCCCAACCTGTAGCTGTGCCTGGCATTGCTCCGACCCAGGTGGAGGACCTTGCACTTGGCATGGTTAAACTTCATTAGGTTGGCATCAGCCCACCTCACAAGCATGTCTAGGTCCCTCTGGATGGCATTCCTTCCCTCCAACGTTTCAACCGAACCACACAGCTTGGTGTCATCGGCAAACTTGCTGAGGGCACACTCAATCCCACTGTCCATGTCACCCACAAAGATGTTGAACAAGACCGGTCCCAACACCGATCCCTGGGGACACCACTCGTTACTGGTCTCCAGGAACTATGGCCATAATGAGTACAATTTCCTTCAAATACCCTTGTTTAAAATAACACGGATCATTTGTAAGCAAAATAGTGCTGAGAAGGTATTGAAAAAGTTGCCTTTAAATACTTTTTCCCTGGTTAAAAAAAAAATAGACTAAATTAAATTTTATTTTCAATTCAATAATGCACACTGCTGGCATTACATCCAATTACATGAAAACAGCTCAGTAGCGTGCATTTTCACTACAAAGAAAATACCTACAAACTTGAGAGAAAAATGCAAAAGTATTCAGTGCTGTAAAGACAACAGTTATTTTGTGATAACATGACAACTAAGCACATGGAAAAACCTAAGACAGGCACCACTTGAATTTACTCTTGAACTCTGAGAACCAGTACACGTTGCTGCTGTGTGGTGCTAAAAGTACTCAAGACTAGAGCTCAGGCTCCCCTGGCCATTCATTCTTCACATACTCCTCATGTGGATAAAGAACCCTCCTGTTTCTCTCAGGTACTGACTTGATCTGTTTTTAAGCTGCACATCTCGTCCTGACATACCCTGTCCCACGCAAGCCCACATACATACCTCAACTACCTGTGAGTTGCTCACAGTAGCTCAAGTCAATGCTGTCCACCAGTACTACAGACTAAAAAACTTTCTGATTTAGAAATAACTTTATTTTGGAAATACCTTTATTTTTATTCTCTTCTGATTTTAAAGTTTATCTGGTCAGCAATTTGCTGACAAGATAACAAGGCAAGGAAGGAAGACCCCTGGCACTAAGGAACATCATCTGTTATTTGCATGGATTTCTATACATCATGATGTATGAAATCAGCTGTTTGCAGTGAGCAACTCCAGAGCTTGAGAAGACTGCCACAGAGCAGACCGCATAGACTGCTTCACAGTTCTTCGGGTTAGCAGAAACTAGTCTAGTGTGAGAAGCAACTTAAATAGCTGAAGTAGCACTTTGGATAACTGGGGATTAGAGGGCTACAAAGCCATGTCCCTGTTTTAACTGTTTCTTAAGCCATGGCTCTTCACCAAGCCTTGTAAAGAAATAGCAGATTTCCAATCCCCGTGGCAGGCTATGAGAATTTGCCCCACGACAGAGGCAAAACAGACAAGCGTGTCTAGTCCTTCAACTACTACAGACCTGTTGGGTTTTGGGGGAGCGGGTGATGAAATTATCCAAGCCAGGTATTTTATTTATCTTGCATTTCTGCTTACTGCAAACTGATATTCTGGTTATCACCTAATAACTACACTGCCTCCTAGGGAACAGCTACAATAGCAGTGGTAAGTCAAGGGTAAACTCACTATCTGCTAACAAAACAAACACAATAATGTCTTAGTGGAAAACATATTTCCCATATCAAAACCAAAACATTTCCCGTATCTGTAATTATCTAAATCACATTTTTTCCAAATATCAGCTAATTATGCAACAAGCTAAGCACTGAGGACACTGAAAAATCACATTTATAACTAAGACTGTTTAACAATGCCCCTGGTTCAAGGAATAAACATGGGCTGTGACCAAGCGCGTCACACGAGGGCTCTTACCAGGTTAGGTGAAAGCAGGGACTGGAAATGAAGGAGAAGACCTGCACTCGCTATCTGTTCCAACCACCTTCTGCTGGCCTCCAGCGTCTCCATTTCATATTCTTTGTTGTTATCAAACATCTGATTTAAGGCCACCATTAGCTGCTCTGAAAAAGCACAGACTGTGGCTACTAGGCTCTGGCAGAAGACCATGTCTCGTCTCAGTTGTATCTCACTATCTGTGATGGGTAAAAGCCAAAAGAGGAAAAGCAAAAATGGAGCATAAGATTAATTAACAGCAAAGGAACTGGGCTGGAATTCTTTTCTTTGTTGAAAAAAACCAAGTCTTTTTAATGTAAAGTAAATTACAAGTTTGCAGCCTAATGTTATTCCTAGTAAATAGCAGTCCACGACCAAAACTGCCATTTTCCACATTAAAGGATTATTTTACAATTCTAAAATTATATAGAAATCCATTTAAAATCTGGAACTTAAAATAGTTCTCCATAAACAATGTGTGCTTATTTTGTAGTTGTTAATGTATATGCTATCGATTCTATGTACTTTGGATGTTACAAGGTGACAGATGTGTCAACTCTCTTTGCTGCAATGTGAAAACCAGCTGGGCACAAAACCATTTACTTTTCAGAGGAAAGCAAGGATAGTCAAAAGCTCTTAATACGACTCAATCACCTGGTCAACTCCACAGCTACTAGCTGAGTAGGGCAGATGAAGACTGCCTGCTCTAAACTGGAAACAAGGCATATAGTAGTGTTGCTACGAGAACCACAACCAATCCAAATATAATGTATATATGAATGTGAAACCTACAAAATAAGCATAGAGCAGCATCACATACCCAGGAAGCAGCAGAGATTTATGGTGTTAGGGAAGTCCAGGATAGGTCCCTAGGTAAAAGTCTATGGAATCATTAGCAGCCAATTTAAAATATGGACTACCTAACCTACCAATTTATTCTGGAAGGCATAGGCATTAGATTAGCTAAAGGTCAAAAGAGTTAGAAAGGAAAACATGTTCTCAATAAAGCACATAATTGTGGTGATAAATATTCAGTACTTCCTTCTTCCCTTCTTTCCCGAAGGTCTTCAAGTATTTTTATCATTATGAGCTGTTAGGCAAGCATCAATCACAAATGGTACAGGTAGACTTAATCTTTCTCAGAGGAAGAGAAGATTAGGTGATACTGAGATCTTTCCAAAACCTGAAATCTTTGCCCTCACTTTGTGATTCCTCTGCCTCTAGGAGGCTTGACTCCTTTTCTACCTTCTCCAAGGAGCCGGCAAGACTTTATATAACTGGGTAAGTCAGCAGAAATAATTCTGTACTCACAAAACTAATACTGATTTTAAAAAGATGCTTTTCTTGGACTCAACTATTCCTCAAAGCAACTCCATTCTGTCTGTTTTCCTTCTGAGATCTTCTTCAATCTTTTCCTTTACCATTGATAACAGTGACCACTCTTTTATCACCATTTTGATTTCATTTGCCAACCTCTCAGGAATTCAGGAATATTTGTCATAAATGCTCTAACCACTACTGCTTCTGCACTATGACTCACTGCTTTCTGTTTTGATTATTGAAAATTAACCACTCTCTTCAACCGCTTCTGTTGTGTGGAATCCACTAATGACAGAATTTGTATCTTTAAAACCTCCACCCATCTCCAGCTTCAAAAATCCCACTGGCTTCTCCATGGTCAAAAACTTTCCAATGTCACAGCAGTGCTCAGGGATTTGAGCTCAACACACATTCTCTCTCCTCACTTCACTCAATTTTACCCCTATTTGTCTAACAGCAGCTTTCAGTGCCTTCCTGTTCTTCCTGCTTCTGGAGCACCCCTCTTGTGCCTCCAGCACCTCATTTAACACTACTTGAACATCAGATACTGCATACAAGAGCACTTCAGGCTCTTTTTACAAAAAGATTTTTACAGAAAATAAATAATAGAATTTACAGTCTTATGAAACCATGTAAACAGGGAAAACTGCTTTAAAAGAAAAAATAAAGTCTGAAGTATTTTTTTAGGTCATTTCTTATTTTAGAAAGCCTGAGAAATTACTAAGAACTTTCATGATATTAGGAAGAAATCTGACAGCCTTTTACAGTCAAACGTGACTGCTTACTTGAACACTTATGCCCCTACAAAACAGTAGAGAATCTGCTGCCATAAGTATTTTTCTCTAAATACTGATTTCCTGGTATTTATTTTGCAGACAAACATGCCAATTTTGTGTATTGGAACCTGTCTGCTTTTGGGGGTGATGCTAGAATAATATACAGAATAATCAGACCCCTTCCAAAAAGGAGAGACTTCAAAAATATATATTCTCTAAAACAAAAAATAAATAAAAGGAAAGGTTTGAGTTACAGTAGTAAGGTAAGCATGGAGATAGAGAGATGGAGATAGAAAAGAACAAAGACAGCAAATAAGAAAAAGCACAACAGAAGAAAGACAGTGGAAGCACTGTGCCCAAGCTCAGTGATAGTAGTTACTTCATCTGCCAAGATCCACACAGTAAATGACCAGAGAAGGTATTTTTGCATTAAAAAACTAAAAGAATGTGCAATGTCTGGTAGAAATATCTTTGGAATTGCTCTGTTCTTCAGGAATCCTCACTGTAAACACAAGGGTAAACTTGTTGATTATCAGGTTATCACATCTGAGATTTCTTCTCTTTCACTAAACACAGTATTCTGTCCAAAAACCAGAAAACTGCAGACCTCAAACCATTCCCCACTTCCCCCACTCCCAAAAAAGCAAAATTACCTGTATATTCAAGAAGCGCCAAGAGGATTCGTGCCTTCACCTCTTAAAGAAAAATAAAAGTAACATTGAGGATTGAGGTCATGGTTAAAAGTGCTTTCACAATAATAATTTTATACCAGCCTTAACCCAACTTTCTGTGTAGGCAACCCTGATTTATACCTACAAAACAGTAATGAGTCTCAGCCTCACTTAATTTTAAATGATTTGTTAAAATTGACAATAACCAAATGCAACAGGCTGGGAAAGACACACAAAGAGGCAGCTGCTATCTCAGAACCCATATGGCTAGCCAGTTGAAGTCCATATACGAAGAATTCCACTCTTAAAATTGATTCCCACACTACCCCAATTCTTTCTTTTTTTATTTTCCATCTCCTGTTCCAGTACCCTTATTTCAATATATACCAAAGCATCCAGGAAAAATCAAACACCATTTCACTTTATTCTCAGCCTTCAGGATTTTATTTTAGTTCATTTCTTTTCACTTAATCTAAGAAGTACAGATTAAAAAAAAAGTCTTAATTCACACTGACCAAAATTTGGTTTTATACCTTTTTTAAAAATTATTAGTTTTTTTCTTTCTTTTATTTTTAGGGCCTGGTGCTTCTTAAAATAATGAAGGCTGAAGGAAGTGATTCTTCCCCTCTACCATATACGAGACGGAGCACAAATCTAAATGAGTTAAAACCACCACAGCAAGGAACCGGCAGATTAAAAACCTGCCATAACCTTAGAGAATGTCAAATTTCCAGCACATCAGTCGTCCTACACTAAAGGAATAACTGCCTGAAGGAATACACTGCTACTTCACATACTTCTGCATCTTTCCAAACTTTATATCACATACCCAATTTTCCGTGCAGCCCTATTTCAAGCCCTTCTCAGTGGGCCAGTATAACTGCTATAGGGTATATGGACATAGGACAATTTGGTTATATGCTGCCCCCTACTAAAACCAACTTTATAATAAGCCTGAAATCTGAATTGCTTGAAATTTGAATACAAATCAGATGATGGAACTGACATTGGAGCTGACTGTATCAACAGCACAGTGGATTCTGTGTGTACTTGAGCATACCTATGAAAAGCCAGAATCTTTCCCAAAGGTGACTATGCTTCAAAACAGAAGAAAACCTTTCAAGCCTCATCTTCATCCATGCTACACACACATTGCAAAAAAGAACTGGCAGTGCCTATTCTTCTGAAACACATGCCCTCGGTATCTCAAATACAAGCATCAAAACACCTTAAATTACTGGTTATTCTTAAAAATGGTTGAGAGATGGGTCTTTCCTTAGCCTTCTGTCTTTTGGGGAAAATGCAAAACCAAACAAATACAAAACCTCACTTACAGAGATTTATAACACAGCATCTTGGAGTCTGAACATAGCTTACTAACTGAAAATACTAATTTCTATAGAGAAATACATATTTCTCTGAAGAGTTTAGATACACTGAGGCTATAACCTGCAGTTTGATTTATATCAAATTCGTTGGACCTCTGAATTCAAAGGCATTTGAGAGGTATCTATAAATAATGATTTCCTGCTTATGGGAAAATTACAGGACACTGCAGCTTTCCTTTATCATTGCAGTAAGTCTTCTCCATTTCAAAATATACCCACAGGCAAAACAGTATTTTTAGGTTATTTGTATAAGTAGAGACTTACCTGGGGTTGGATGTCAACTATTTGCTTTTCAACAAATTCCAAATACAATGGAAGTTTTCACCCCTTCTTGCTACAGAGGAAAGGAATAGCTACCTAGCAGTCTAATTTCAGGTTATATAATTTGTAATGCAAGATGCCTTCAATTTCTTTTAGTCCTAAACATTCTTTTGGGCTTTTTTTGTTTGTTTGTTTTTTTAATCATGTTATTCTGCTATTCTAATCTTTTGCCAGTAAAGGCTAGATTTAATTTTATTTTGTTTCACACATCTGAAAACATTTCCAAAATAAGACTAAGATTTGCACTGCATGTTTTATGATTTAAGTTGAAATACATTTTGTATACCTGTAATGACTGAAAGGGTGCTTCACTCCTCACTTTTAATTTAAATTAAAATAGATGTGAACTTTCTCAATTGCACAGTATTTTCTGTTTAAATTTAAAATTACTGTGCACGCAAAATACTGCACTTCCTCATGCAGATATGCGATTAGCTGACTAGAAATTTGACTTGCACTAAAAAAAAATCTCTTTTGACCCAAATCTTAACTTTTATTCTTTGGGAACAAGCAACTACAGAAATTTCTCCTCCTTTTTGTTCACTTACACCCTTCTTTTGTTATGGCCAGTTTTTGGTAATACTTTCCTTCTGAAGGGTCCTTTTCTCTCCAAACATCTTGCTTGTTTTCCAGGTTGCTACTCGGGTCATTCTTCAGCTTTTCCTCTAGTGCTTTCTGGCTGAGAAAATTGGGGCTGTTCAGCCTGGAGAAGAGAAGGCTGCGTGGAGACCTCATAGCAGCCTTCCAATACCTGAAGGGGGCCTATAGGGATGCTGGGGAGGGACTCTTCATTAGGGATTGTGGTGAGAGGACAAGGGGTAACGGGTTTAAACTTAAAGAGGGGAAGTTTACATTGGATATGAGGAAGAAATTCTTTACTGTGAGGGTGGTGGGGCCCTGGAATGGGTTGCCCAGGGAGGTTGTGGATGCTTCATCCCTGGCGGCATTCAAGGTGGGGTTGGATATAGCCTTGGATGGCATGGTTTAGTGGGAGGTGTCCCTGGCCATGGCAGGGGGGTTGGAACTCGATGATCTTGAGGTCCTTTCCAGCCCTAACTATTCTATGATTCTATGATTCTATGATTCTATGATTCTCATGTACATCCAGAATCCTGTACTTACATTCTTTCTCTGTTCAGTGACCACTGAATTCCTGCCCTAACTACTGCTCTCTCCTCCACCAAACCTTACCTCATGCTCATCTGATTTCAGTTAGATCCAGCTGGTGGTTGTATCTCAAGTTTAATTTACCCAGGGTACAAATTTAATATACAAATTTTATATATTAAAATATAGATGATATATTTTATATTATATATAATTTTATATATATTTAGTATATAAATTTATATATTAAAATATAAATTGTAAAATATATATAATTTACACAGGCCAAAGCCTGTTTAAATCACAGCAGTATACCAAAATTGACTGAGAGGCACATTTCTGCCCTGAATCTTTTCAACACTGAATTCATATATCTGTCCAGACATGCCTTGGAAACTAATGCTTGAGAAGCAATTATTCATTTCCATTCTACTTCTCCCCTTCGAGCTATTTGTGCCAGGGAAATCACAAGAGGCAAGGCTTTCGGGTATCCATTACATCACACCAACTCCTTGGTCCAACAGGCCAATTAAAATTGCAATGAAGATGCAGATCATGATTCTCCAGAGTACCTCTCAGGACCAAGTGTTACTGGTATCAGTTTGGGGTGGTGGTGTGGAATAGGGATCAAATTAAAAAAAAAAAAATAAAATACAAGAGAATAGAGAGCTGTAAAGACTAATGGAGAATAAACAATCTAAGATAATTTTACGTGTAAACCCATGTATTTGGTTAAGGAAATGGCACAGAAGACAGTTGTTAGAAATCTCTGACAGAAGCTCAAATGCTATAGATGGAATGGGAGAGCCAAGAATATGTAAAACTGGCAGACAACTTCTGAGACACAGTGATGACACACAGTAAGACAAAGCTTGTGCTGCCCTTGAACAGCACAAGACCTTTTACTACTTAGTTCTCTGAATCATGCATCATTGACAAGCATGACAGTTGCAATAAACTTAATTACTGCCATTTATTAACAGAGAAAACCTTTTTAATCCTAATTTCAAGAATACTAGATAATGCCTATACTATTACTGTTCTGTGAACATCAAGATTCCTTCCGATAAATATCACTGTTATATTACAGACATATTGTAAAAATAGGAGTTTTGTATTTTACACAAGCAGCAAGCCATTTGGACCATCTTGAATTCTCCCACAATATTCTGTTGTAGATTTCAACCCAAATTTATCCGAATAACCTCAGCTCAATATTAAGGGTATATGACCAATATTGAAATGGGTTAAGTCTATTCTATTTACAGGCAAAGAAGTTATGTGAAACCAGCTTGCTAGGCTTGGCTTTGCAAGAAGGGCAATGAAGGACTGACTGTTTAAGACAGATTTCTATTCCTCCTAAACTGTGAAAGAAACCATGATCAATACTTGAATATAATTTCATTTAGGCTGAAGACAGACCTGTATTAAAAAGGACCAGAAAATATTTATTCATTTTTCACTTAGTGACAGCCACCATGAAACTAAAAGAATAATTCTTAATATTTGAGTGTCAACCCACTCTGATTGACTCAAAAAGCAGGAGATATTTTTGTGGTTGTTTTTATAATTTTCTAACCCAGGGTTTTAAAATATGATTGTATCTGAAACGAGAAACACAGAAAGTAAGAGGAGAAGTTTGTTTGCTTTGGCCAGTTGGTTTGTGGAAGTTTATCTTATTGAAACTACCACAAAGTTCTTCTCCAGTGATCTGAAATTCAGCAGTTTCTCCATGGGACACCACGAAAACTAGCAAACAAAACAAAAGCAACTAAACATACACACAAATCATAGAAAGTAGACATGACACAAGTTTTCCTTCCCATGTAGATTCCTAGTGAAAATAATTTTATAAAAATGATTTTGCTCATTATTTCTGTTTCTCTATCAAACAGCACAGGAAATAAAGCAGAAGCTATAGGCAAGATTTTCTGGAGATCAAATCCCAGTTACTTTATTATCAAGCCACGAGAGGGAACAGAAAAACCCAGCTCACACTATCACTTAGTAGTGAAGAGGAGCAGACTACAAGGTAATTTTTAGGGAGGGAGGTGGAGTGATAGGACCAGTTGTGATGGAGTAAGTGAAAACCAGTGCAAGAGGTTTGGCTTCATGACAGAATAAGGAGCATGATCTTAGAAGGATAATGACTCCGTATCAGTGACAGATAAGAATAAGATATGACAAAAGCTGTCCTGCAGAGTCATTATCTTTCAGTCAAGACAGTAGAAGAAAGTGAGTACAACTTCAAGGAAAGCCCATTTTGGTAAATCAGCCCCATGAAGTTCTGTGGCAAACCAGCCAAGCCCACCACACTTCAGCAGCAACTGAAATAACACAGTACATGCTACATTAGTTTTCATTTGTCAGAAGAGATGATTTTCTCTTCGGTATCCAAAGCCAACAGGGTGAGCATGAGATAGATGATACATACTCCACTAATCTTGCTATCAAGAACACAAAAAAGTCCTGAAATTCAGTCATTCCCTATAGACTACACTGTGTTCAGCAAAGCTTGCCTAGCAGCAACATGAAGCAGTTGTATCTTTCCCCTTCCCCAGGATCTCTATCGTTAATGAAGTGTTTATTTATGGTCACGTTGTTCTTACTAACCTTCAACAAATTTTCTGATATTCTGGGCAAGACTCCGGACGCTGCTGGGCAGGTTCCAAGGGTCTTGCTTGATGTGGAGTCGTAGCCTCTTTGGACAGTTAAGCTTTGGTTCTATTTCCTGCTGAAACT
Source organism: Amazona ochrocephala (assembly GCA_039720435.1). Classification (NCBI taxonomy): domain Eukaryota; kingdom Metazoa; phylum Chordata; class Aves; order Psittaciformes; family Psittacidae; genus Amazona; species Amazona ochrocephala. The sequence goes on from CM077876.1 coordinate 36,717,252, forward strand.
CTAAGCAAGGACAAAAACAATATTTTTCTGGTGAACCCTCCTGAGAAAGCCACAGTAAAACATTATTTTTTCTTTAATATTTTCACAGCTCAAGTAGTTGTCAACTTATTTAACTCTAGTTAAAACTACTGCGACAGGTCTACAGTCATCTAAGCTCCCTACTAAACCCAAAGGAGCATTCCCAAACATGACACTTCTGAACCAGTAACTTATGTAAGATAGAAAGAGCCTTTCAGAGGCAAAACTAATTTAATCAGAGAATAAATTAAAAAGAGAGAGAAAAAAATAAAGGGAGAAACAAGAAAAAGAGGAGGGTATGTGGTCTTCCATGCAAATTCAGTGAGGAGGAAGTACTTCAGGCTTTGTAAAACCAGATAATTGGGGTAAAGTTGACTTTGGTGGGACTTTGGTGGTTTATAAAAGCCAAAGATGTACTCTCTGGCCATCTAAAATTAGTTTTCTTTGCAAAAACACACATGCAGGATCAAAAAAATAATGATCAAACCTATTATACATATTAAAAAAAACAAACAAAAAACCTCACCAAAACACCCAACAACAAAACCCAACCAAACCCAAACAAAACTCAGTTCACTGAAAAGTCCTTTGCATTTTTCATCACAATCTTACAAGTACCATCAGACACCTATATATACATTTAGAATTTAGCAATTACCTGAGTGTGAGAGGGGTACCTGAAATTACAGGATTTTTTTTAAGCAATTAATAATACATAAACATATTTGGCATATTACTATGACTAAAAACTTACATTTGCAAATTACTTATAAGTCAACTTTACAAATAATATACCTATAAAGAATAAGAAAAATCTGACACTAGTAATGAAATAGATCAGAAATGGCTTCAGTAGTTGAGACAAAAATTTCATTAAAAAAACTGCAATATATAAAATGTGTTGCTTGCTTCAAAAACCTGTGTAATTCTACAGTCAGTTCAGAATCTAACTAATTTCAAGTTCATGTTCCAACAAACCTGCAGTTCTTTCATATGCTCTGTAACAAAAGCATAAGAAGCCAGTTTCCAACTAAGACCTATTTAACAAGAATTTCAACAATCAGTTACTGCAGAATAAGCCAAGATTAAGCAAAATCACTTCTTTAACACCCAGCTCAAGGAGTAGATAGCCATATCCGTGTACCCTTCAAGCTGCCTTTTGATTCTCGTAGAAAGAATTCAATGTTACCTTGGAGGCCTCGACCTGGTGTAAAGTATTTTGTCTGCTCAAAGGCCCTCATCACAGCTGGTCCTTTCAGAAGACTGACAATTGAATCAACCTGTTGGGATCAATGTTCTGTGAGAAAGATGGTTCTTACAGCAACAATTAGAAATACTTTATTTAAGAAATGCAGACTACAGAAGAGCAGCTTTGGATTCTTTCTTACCTAATAGCTCCAGTTAAAGTAACAAGCTAGGGAATGTTAGACTAAACCTAAGGGCCTGTTTAATCTGCAGTCTTGAGCTATTTACAGAAAACTGAAGGAGAATGAGTAAATACATACCATCCCAGTAAACAGTGGAAAGCAAGAGTAAAAAGAAAAAGAAGTATTTGCTAAAGACATCTTAGTTCAAATATGGACATTAGTATTTAAGCCAAGAAAAATAATCCCATACTTGACCAAAAAGATGCTCCAAACAGCTATGGAGCTTGTCCTGTTTATCATGGGAGATTCGAACACTTATGGGAAGTTCATCGCCTGAAAAATATTTTTAAATGGAAAATTGTTTAGAAGTTTCAGCATATTTTCCAAAATCTTTGTGGTTTAGATAATCTGCTTTGCACACAGAATGATGCTTAGGCTTTCAGGATTATAGTTACTCTTCTCCCCATGCATTTCACGTTTAGTAATCACTTGATATTACAGAAATAGCTCTTAGAGAATGGACCATATTCAAAACCCAACTGGACATGGTACTGTACAGCCTGCTCTATATGACCCTGCTTGAGGGGGCTATTGGACTGGATAATTTCAAGAGGTTCCTTCAAATCTCCACCATTCTGTGACTACAGCACACAATATTTCTATGCGGGAAAACATCCTAAACACCAGACTAAATGGCTAAGTACTGTGAACCTAATACAGCAGACCACAAAGTCACTGAAATGCAGCCACCATAAAATTTTTATAGGGATAAAAATTTAAATAAATTTCTACAGACAATTCACAATCTTCATCTTCTTAGTAATTAAATGGTTCTGAGATTTTAGTAATTCAACAAAAACAGAGCATCCAAATCCTGTATTTAATATGAAGCTTTTAGTAGTATATTTAACATCATTTTTTAAGAGAATACAAAGAAGAAAGACTCTCCTAGGTCACTGCTGTCACTCACTTGCTCTCTCAGACAATGGGTGATGCAACCTGAACTCCTTCAAAAGCTGTGAAAAATTGAGCTTAGAACTGGTTTTTCTCCTTGCTGTTGCAGTGACAGATAAGAAGTAGCCACTTGATAATTTATAATCCAAATTTATTCATGGTCAATCTAGACTCATTTTTCTCATGTCAGTGAAGCACTTAAATAGCACTTTTCTTTCCTTGGGTTTGTTGGATTTTTTTTATCTCCTTTAGATGTCCTTACAGGCAGTAGTTATAAGCCTTATAAACCTTCACAGGATCTTAATTGCAACAGATAGAGCACGGTGTCAAAGGGCCCTGATCTGGAGTTAACACGGTTAGCCCGGGAACTAGGAGAAAATTAAGTCATCAGAAGAGTGAGAGTTTCACTGAGCAGCAGTATTTATCAACTTGAACACTGTATCTGCACTTGGCTAGCACAAACATATTCTTTTGGACAGCTCAGTACTTCAGCTTGATACTGCACAAGTGCATATAAGTTGGACATACAGACCAAAAGAACTGGTCTCCTCTTTTATTAACAGTTCTTTATGTCCTTCATCCTCTCCTCTCTATCTGCTCAGCTCTATATGTACCATTTCCAGAACGTAGCTGCCTAGAACTGCATTGTTCACAAGGTATGTCAGATACCTTGCACAATGTCATTAATACTTGCATGTCCCAACTGAAAATACCTCTCCTGGTACAACCAGTAGTAAAACTTGCCTTCTTTAAGGCCAGGTCTCATTGGTGGCTCATATTCAACTAATATGCCCAGTTCTTTCTTTTCCTAAATCATTCCCAAATTTTAAACTCCCAACTTAGAGCAAGCATTTTTTACTATTAGTCCCAAAGTATATGGCCTTGTACTCCATGCTGTTAAATTCCATCTCATTCCTATCAGCAGCTGCATTTATTTAAATTCAATTTGTCATGGCATAAACAAGAATGTGCTTCTATCTGGTCTCACATTCCTTCCTACAAACATACACAGCCATATCCTGTCGTCTGGGCGCTGACACAAGCTGGGAGAGCGTTCCAAGCTCACCTAAAATGATCCTTACTCTGTGCAATATAAAGCACTGTCAAGGTCAAAGCATGTAAGTGATTAAAAGCAATGACTCTAAAGAGCTCTAATTCAGTTTATTCAGAGAAATGCTGGAATGTTGATGATCTTTCACAGAAGGCCTCAGTGCAGCACTAGTTAGGCAGAAGCAAAATGATACATTTATGTTACCAAGGAGGATGCACTTTTTAAAACAAAACCAACAAAACTGCCATTCAAATGCAAAAAAAAAAGAAAAAAAAAAAAAAAAAAACAACAACAAAAAAAACACACGAATAAAAGGAATAGATGACACATTCTTAGCTGACTTTTCTAAACGTACCTGAATCCATTTCATCACTGTGAAAATATGAGCTGCACTGACTGCTACAAATGCTGGTGAACGAGGCAATGGAGTTCCTATTGCTGTTGCAATCGCTTGGAAAAAAAAAGACAACAAAAAAAAGAAATAAAGTCATGTCCTTTAACACAGGCTCTGTATCAAAGATATGCAAGTTCTTTCTCTTTTCCCCTTTTAAATGTAATGATGAGATGGTCTGTACAGTTCTTTACCAACAATAAATATCCCCATACTTAGGCTATCATCTAGTTTGCAACCCTGCTAGGACTCAGCATACCAGACCACCAAAACTGATGATTCAACTGTCTCCCTTCACCTTGCATGTGAACAAGTACTTCCAAATGATAACATAAAACTTTCAATGCAAAACCCCACAACTTTTCTGATACGAGTGACAGGTTTTGTAACTGTGGCCTCAAAAGTTTTTGTAACTCTACATTTAAATTATGTACTCCTAGTATGTGGCTAATACAAATGACAAAACACTCTGGTTTACGGCTTGCAAAGTAGAGTCCATAATATGTTTAGAAGAGATTTGACCATTCAAGTAGCACCAAAGCTCAAATTACAAACTATTTTTCCCTGCCAGCCAAAATAAGGTTTATGATCCCATCTTTTGCAGCTTTCCATTTTGCTAGAGATAAATAGAAATCTACATTTGTTACTTCAGTGAAAAATTCTATGCATAGAAAGTATCACCCACACTGGTATAGTAAGGAGGTTTGAGGATTAAAATGTGTATTTTTTTTCTGCTCTTTCCCCTCAAAAATGAATTGTTCTGTACAGAAAATACATGGAAAACATACCTACTTCTGCAGCATAAGTAAAACTTAACCTTTTGTACTAAATCCTAAGAAGATAAATTTGAAGAAGATAATTTAAAAATCCTAAGAAGATAATTCTGAATTCAAAGTCTTCAGAGTTATTAAGCTGCATGAAGATCATTTAGTTTCAATGCAGGAAATGCTTAAGTAATTATACAGCAGAGGGAGTCTTAAAAACCCAAGTAAATATAACGTACAAGTGTGCCTAAAGGATATTTATACATAATGACCTCAATTTGGGTTTTATGAATTGGGTATACCCATTCATCAAGGTATACATATCTGTTTTACATATAATGCTACAGTTACACATGTACCAATGTGCTTCCTCCTGTATTTTTTTATTCCCATAATTACAGAAGTGGCCTTTTACTAGTTTTGGCACACCGAATTCCATTTCCTGGATAAAGTGTATGTTTTGGACCTGTAGACAACCAGGTAGGTGAATAGGGACAACTTTTAAATTAAGCAATACAATATAATTATAATCATATCCATTAAGTAGATGAAAAGACATAAGTAACAAAATGTTCCTAACCGAGGGTGAATGGTCCCAAGGAGTATTAAGAATTTCTGTCTGGATATTAAGAAATGTTTTCTAACTAACTCTACTCACTTATTAAAGTCTCCAAAGGGAGGTGAAGGTTATTTAAAACTGGATTATGCAAAGCATGAGAAAATAAAACACCGGAAAATAAGAAACACAACAGTTGTATTAGCTATCTCATTGCGTAGTACTGTTAAGGTTTAGAATAAGACTCTACAACACAAAATGAGAGCATTCTAATGGCTGAAAGTAGCCTACTAGTTCTAATAATCACAGTGGCATTATAATGGTATCTGAAGACATTAAGTACTGACTAATGTAATTATTTAAGCCAAGAAACAAAACGTTCAATCTCACTCCAACAATTGTTCTAAACTCACAGATTTTATTATTATTCTGCGTATGGAACCCTAGATTTATCATTCAGAATCAACTATAAATGACCAGAATCATAATAAAGAAAATATTTTGAACAAATTGATGTGTGTGTACTAAGTAAGTCACACCTTCTTTGCTACAAATACAAATCTTGGGTCAAGTGGGGAACTCCCCATCTGGAGCAAGCACAGGCCACTGAAGCACATCCTGCACAGTCAGTTTGACACATCGTGAACTTTCAGAAACCCCTTAATGTGCTTCAATCATTTCGCTTGTGTGTTCAACATGGTTAGAACAAGATGGATTTAATCTGTGCAAGTTATCTTTACATGAATTTCTGTTCAAATTTATATGTATATTTCTGTTTCTACTCTGAGACAGAATTCCTACCTACCATGCTGCAGTAATCAAATAATAGCTTATGAAAGAGATCTCAGCAACACAGGGCTCTGTAGAAATATGATGGCACTACTGAGATTCTACTTTCTGAGCATAATAATGAACCATGATAATGGACAAATAATGAACGCTTATTTTACTGGCAGCTAAAACTTTAATTCAGATTTTATATTGTGTAATTAACCAATTCCTGTAAGCAACAGAAGATAATCTTTAAAAAGACCTATAATGTCCTATAGTTACTCCTTCCTTTTCAAAATGTTCTGTTTTCTTAGTAAATTCTTTGTATTTGAGATGATGGATACTTAGAGTGGAAGAAGGTCCGTGATATATGTTGAGAAACAGATATTTTCTTTCTTTAGATAAGCAAGAGTAGAGGCCCTGGCATCTTGCTTTCCATAGCAGATAATTTGGTTTGTTGTTGGAATATATTTATTTCTGGTTTTTATGAGACAGGTAATCCAAAGAAAAGCTTTACAGCTCTGGCTGTGATATCCTATAGAGGTTAGGGATACTGAGATTTAATATCTAATCTGTACTATTTTTAAAAAAGCTTATTTACATATCTTGATGCTAATTATTCCCCCATTAGAAATGTCAGAATCATTCTGTTCTGACAGTCTTCATAATCACTTGACAGTCTACAAACCCCCAGGTTTGATTCAGCTGAGAAATAAAATATTATTAGTAAAGTTACCTGTAAGAATCCCTGTTGCTGATAGTATCATGACCAGAATCTTCTTGTTCATCACCTGTCATGCTGAAACAGACTTTCTTCCCATTCCTTTCCCCCTTTTCATTATCACTGTCTGCTGGCATTAAAGGCTCAGGTGTTTTACGTTCTGATTTGGGAGAATATGTTATTGAAGAAAGAAGGCTGAGAAAAAAAAAAAAAAAAAAAACACAACAAAACCAAACAAACAGAAAAAGATAAATTCATGTTTTTCAAAAGTGAGCTAAACACAGAATAACATTTCTTCTCAATGTCCTCCAACTACTATTCTATGTCAAGAGATCTTAACTCAGTCCATACCTATTAGAAAAAGGGGAAGAATGTGACACATTCTGTTGTTAAAAGTGTAACAGTGAAATCCATTAGCATTACTAAATACTCAATCTGGTATGAAGATAATGATTCCAGCTGGGGAAGAAGTACAGCACATTCTTGAACACTTGGGGTCAAATTTTATATTAACATGACTGTTTATAAACTTGCGCCATGTGCTTCTCAGCATAAATCTAGAAAACAGACCAAATAAGCTATCTGTATGAAAAGCATATACATTTACAGTTACTACTGCACCAGGCTTGCCAGCTTGCATCACAAACTACTCAAAAAAGGCATTCTCAGAATCTTTATTAACATGTCTGTGTATCTCCTGACAAAAAGTCTAAGCCACTATCACTAGTAAAACTGATTATCAACCTACAAGCTTCTGTGATGAGCACAAAAGTGACATCCAGTCAAGAAGAGATAACAGGGCAGACTGCTACATTTAGAACATGAAGAAGTACTGGAAGCAAAAGATTCATATTTTCTGGTGATTAACTCATACTGAAATGTTCTGATTTACTTTAAAGACCAGAACAGCTATAATGGGAAATCATCCTTTAATTTCTATTACTTAGAATGACATTTTAAAATTAGTATTCAGATATGAAAGGCAACATTTTTTTCTTGCAAAAATTACCATCTAACTACATGAAAACAGAAGACACTGATTAAGTTGGGTTTTTTTTTTTTCTGCAAAGTACTTAGACACAGTAGCAGATTTTTATTGTAGGAGCTATCAGAGTGGCCAACTGGTAAACTTTTTACCAAGTACATGGCAGGATTCCAACATATGTCAGATCTTTTTGTTTCCCATAATTTTTACTTCTGAACAGGAACTATGGGAGATGCACATATTTTGCAAACAAAAATGCTGGCCCTAATTGTTACTAAAGGGTAGCATTCAGAATTCTTCCCTTTAGTCTTACTTATTTCTTGCCACACATATTAGCATTGTTACATTACACAAAGGAGGAATTCTGATTTTAAGTGGTTTACAGCTCCATCTTCATTTTGTGGGGCTATAGCAGTTGAAGTAACTCATTCTTAATCCTAATGAACTAAAGTTTGTTCAGCTACAGTTCAGTACTGAGCTATAAATTTCTCTATTCTTTTGACAAAGATATTCTACCAGAAAACAACCTGATCCTAAGCTGCTCTTGAACATTGAAGTTTCTGGACTCAGAGCAGTGACCTTTTGCATACAAAACATAGACAATGCATTCAACACCATGTTCAACTATAACATGTCTGAGTACAAACAAATAATTTTCTGTCTCTCAGGAATGGACAGAGTTTTGAGAAAGAAATTAAGAAACCATACACTTTGGCAATGCAATAGGGTAAATTATCCCTATAATGCTCTCTGTTGACTGTATAGCAATGAATACATACCTCAAATGGTATATCAACCTTGGTTTCATTGAAATTATGACCTGATAGATGTTAACACAGCATTTGACTTTAACTTTAGGGAAACAAGGATGACAAGTAAAGCTTTTTAGCAAATCTTTCATCATTTCTGCATAACTTTCTCTAGCTAAGAGCTAACAGGAGATAGACAGAGAGGTATTTATCATACATCCAGGAAAAGGTACTCATCTGAACTGTAACTGCAATATAGAAAACCATCACAGAACATACAATTTTACTGGACTTTAAGCCCACCCATCCACTAAACAGACATCTTTTGGGCTACATGATGCTTAATACTTCCTATCAGCATGAAATCCCAATTTGGTTCTCCCCTACCACTTAAGTCACCAGGTATCAGGATTCCATGAGGATGGGAAGAAAGATGGGGCCCGTATTTTACAGCACTGTTCAGTTTCAGTCAACCTGCTAGACCATACATGTTCTTGAACATATACTAAAATGTGTTATGAAAATGTAAACCTTAGAAAATCAGTGCTTCATACTTGTAAAACTTATTTTCTGAATACAAAAAATACAAAAGAAGTTCAAAAACAGATTAGACAAATGCATGGCAGATCATTCAAATTATTCTTAAAACAAAATGTCTTTTCCAAGAAAACCTTGTACCACTGCCTGCTGGAAGGTGAGATAAAGACAAGTTTTAATCTCTACTTTTGCTTTTTCTTGCCTTCCCACTTCTATGAAAACAAAAATGGGCCCTGGGCAGATCCATTCCGGTAACTTCTCGTGGATTTTGTTGTTGTAAAAAAATAATCAAGAGTAAGAAACAAGCATAATGAACTGCAATTTCAGCTTCTGAAAACATCTTCCCCTGAGTAATTATTTGTCAAGACACAGACAGACTATTATATCCTCTTCTTTTATGTGACTGTTCAGTCACTGCTGCCAAGATCTCAGTAAAAGACTGATTAAGGTAGCTGCAGCTTTTCCTAAGGGAGCTTTTCACATTTTCTCAGCAGGCAGGCTCTTTTTCTAAGGAAAGTTTTTTTTGCTGAACTACCATGAACGAAAGCTGGAACTCTGGATAACAAAGTTCTGGAGCTGGTAGTTCCTGAGGCCACTGAAATGCTCTAAAAACCCAATGCAGGGTCTAAAACACACAAACCCAAACCTGGATGCAAAAAAATCCCCCAGTGATCATGCTTAAATAGACTTTTTTTTTTAAGTGGTTGTTTTTTTCTCCCTGAACACAGCACATGCACATTGTATTTTCTTTGTAGATGGAACTACCCTTAGCAGAATTATCTTAGACATCTATCTGTCATAGGAGAAATATGTGAATGAAGAGCAACTGACAGCTAGAAAGTAGCTCCATAACTATGAAGAAAATTTCCACTAAACAGAGAAATTTAACCCTTGACCAAAAAAAAACCCTCACACGTGGAATTAATCCTATATCCAACCCAAATCACACAATCGTAAAAGTATGCCAGAAACAAACAAAACCTGCTGTGGTCAGTCAAAGCATTAAAAAATGAGACCCACAGGCAGTAACAGAAAACCTACACAACCTGTGAGCTGCTTTGCCTTTTCCTCACTCCATGGAGGCTCAGAAAATATTCAAGCCTCTTGCATACTACCAACAGACACCTTTCCAAAAACACACCCAAAACCAAACAGCTGGGATCCCGGGAGAACACTGAGTGCATGTGAACCAAGAACACAGCAGAATCACCATGTAGAAAACAACTTGAGAAAAGACTGCTTTCCCTGTAACACACCTATCATCAATGTTGGGTATCCAGCAATGGTACTAAAGAAGTACTGGCATACTATTAAACTGTTTGAATGAGGAATCAGTGGAACTTTGAGAGGCTGTGGAAAGGGTATATATGTCTTTTCTTGTGTGTGTGTCTCTTTCCATCTTATTTCTGTATTTCTTAAGCAACCCAATCTCATCAATGAGCCATGACAAAAGTTATTCAGAAGGTAATCACAGGAGCACACAACATTTTTTCCTTCCCATAATCCACAAGTTCTCACAGACTTGCTCTTCGTGCGAAACACTTGTTTTTCAGATCACTTTCATTCATTCAACAGATCAGAGACGTTGAGCAGATTACATTGCCCCAAGATTTTGGGAGTTGAGAGAAGGCCATTGCTGACCTCAACACAGCACAGAGACATCTAGTAACATGAAAATGCAACTTTTTTCAACAATACTGTCATAAAGGGTACCAAAGAGTCATCTAGTAGCCTAATTTTTCTATCATTCAATAACATATACATTAAGAATTGTTCATATTTTCTGTCCTCAGAAAATTATAATAGAGATTGCTTATAATAAGAAGAAATTCAGTAAGTAAAGACATCTACTTTATTGTTGCTATGTCATAATAGAAAACAGAAGTTCTACAGTCTTTACAAAGTTTAGGGATCAGTCTGTTCTAACATTTCCTCCTAACTGCTGAAATATGAATATTTCTAATTATGGCACAGCTGTTTGATTATCTTATTACTCTATCTTTTGTTTCCTAGTAGTCCTAACTTTTCTCTCAGGAGTTAATTAGTAGCTGTAACTACGTCCTAATACAATACACCATGTACTGCTGAACTGCTCACGCCTCTTCCGCACTTTCAAGTAGGTCCCTTTGCTACCCTGCTTCCTGTATAGAGCCGCTTTCCTCCACAGTAATTACACACTGGCAGTCCACTCAAAGCCCATGAGGAATAAAGCATGAAAAGGGTCAGTCTTACAAATAGCAAAAGGTAAAATTTGCTAAATAAAATTATGCACCTTATAAAAGATCTACTACCAGGTCTGTGTACAGGAATATTATGAAATAAAAAAGCTAACTGTTGTGTTTAGTGTCATAACTGCGTGAATCTCCAAATTAATAGATGAATTATATATGTATACCTGTATATACTATATATATGTGTGTGTATTTATATATACATGTGTATGAAAGGCTCTGTTTTTGCATCACGAGCTCAAGGGAGTGAAAAGGAAAGGCGTGGTAGACTGGTAACTGGAACTTCCTGAAATACTCACCGAACTTCCATATATAATTTTGTGACTTCCTTGAGGAAGAGTGGCAACACAGGCTTTTACAGTCTTTTTTAAGTGCACTCAAGCACTGAAATTATCTTAAATTTAATAACTAATTAACCAATATTATCTTCAGCCTGATAATTAGCAGAATTATGTAAAGGCACAGAAAACAATGCTTTCTTTAAAATTTTTAGGCCACTTATTTTATTGCGCTATGTAATACATTACAATCACTTATTACTATGTAACTATTACATTACATTACTGTTAGAACAGTATAAGAAATTTCCACTCTGAAGTAACTGTGAAAGGATAAATCATTGTATGGTCTTCAAAGTAACAGGAGAAGCAATAATAAACCACTTTTCCAAACTGAAGATACTGAAAGATTTGCTTTTAAACTCAAAAAAGGTATTATTCATATTTTCAAAAGGAATAATTTGATACTTACATTACATATGGGATCTCTGAAAAATGAAAGACCCACCATCTTTCTTCATCCTTCTTCATCCATCATTCCCAGACAGCAAGTAGCCTAGCACGCAACCCACTTATCACACAAATGGAAAAGCAAAATTCAAATCCTTGTCCTGAATTAGGACAAACCGTGATGAGACTCTGAGTCTCTCGCATTCAAGTCAGATGTCCTAATCCCACAACAACAGCTCTCCCTAAATCCATACTTCTTCATCAAGAACAATTTGGTTTTGAAAAACGTCCAACAAATTAATAATCTTCCTATAGGCGAAAAATGCCTTACCTACAAATTCATATTCAGGACTATTCAGCAACAGTCAAAGAGTTCAATAAAAACTGTTTTTATACCTCTGCTCTTTATTTCCTTTTCTAGTGAAGTTTTAGATTACAGGGTCCCCATATTCCTGTCTCCTCAAAATAATTAGCATTCCTACATTCTAGAGAAAAGCTACAAACTACAGTGGGAAAAAATCAGGGACACCAAGAAAAAACAAAATAGGATATAGCCTACACTTGAATTCTTTGCCTTATTTCAATTCTATCTGAAGTTAACATTGGTCCTACACTATACGAAAAGGATACCCAGGTTTATTAGTGTCCTCAACAGGAAAATTAAAGTCAAGTCCAGATGGTAACATTTACTTACTCGTCTATTTGACAGACACATGTTTCCACCTCTTTCAGTGCAGCTTGTAATTTGAACAGCAATTTTTGATAGACATCTTGTGTTTCTAAATCTTCTTCTTTTAACAGGTACCTCAGACCGTGGCCCTCTTGCTGGCCAAGAGACTGTCCTGAAGGGGCAGCCATAGTAGTAATGGTATGTTGGACATAAATCATGGGATTCAGTTTACCTGGGAATAGTCCAAAGGTACATCATTATCTTTTCTTTCGACACACATTATGAAGTCAGTAGAATATCTAACTGACATTGAAACATTTTCCTGCTTAAAACTTTACGTAATTTTTTAATTTTGCATTTTATTCTGCATATCAAAGTCAAGCTATTTAAGGAGAAGGTTATTGTAAAATTATGACGAGCCTTTATTATGCTTCAGAATGCTTCTCCCGAGTACCAAGTGGTAGGACAAGAGGTAAAGGCCTCAAGCAGTCAGGAGGGGTTTACACTGGATATCAGGAAAAATTTCTTCACAGAGAGGGTGATCAAGTATTGGAACAGGCTGCCCAAGGAAGCGGTGGAATCACCATCCCAGGAAGTGTTCAAATACCATGTAGATGAGGCCCTTAGTGACACGGCTTAGCAGTGGTCTTGGCAGTCCTGAGGTAAAGGTTGGAAGTGATGATCTTAAAGGTCTTTTACAATCTAGTTGATTCTTTGAAAATAACCCTAAATATTGAAAATAGGGAGATTTCATAAAGGCTTGTCCTTAATTCTAGTATTTGGGATATAAACCTAAACCAGTTACCTTTCAGGACTCTATATCAGAAGCACTCTAAGTAGTAGCTCTTTCAAGCTCAACTGACTTACCTTGATCAGTGTTTTTATTCTCCTTTTCATGGGAAGAATGTTTTCTGCTGTCTAACTGTACACCAAAGGCACTACCAAGGGAAGTTGAGGTTTTAGGGTAAGACACTTCCATCACATTGATATGGCAATTGGTTGGACAGAAATCACTGCTGTGAAGTGGTGAAATCTTTGACTTAGCTTGTTTGAAGGTAGGCCAAGCTCTGTTTTTTAATACTCTTGAAAACTAAAAATGAAAAAGAAAGCAAAATTTTTATTAACAGCTTTTGAAGTGTCGTTTGGCTGAAAAAACTTATGTACCTGACTAAAAAAAAAAAAAGTTTACAGTACTTCAGGCATTCTTGATTTCAGATGCCTTGATTTCATGATTTCCATTTGTCCTGAGTTCAGCAGTAGCAGTCAATTATCTCCTTCTTAGTAGCTGGTGCAGTGCTGTGGTTTTGATTTTGGGCCTGGGAACACTGCTGATAACACCGATGTTTTTAGTTGTTGCTCAGTAATGTTTACTCTGACCAAGGACTTTCTGAGTCTCATGCTCTGCCAGGGAGGAGGGGAAGCCGGGAGGAAGCAGAGACAGGACACCTGACCCAAACTGACCAAAGAGGTATTCCATACCACAGCACGTCATGCCCACTATATAAACTGGGGGCAGTTACCCAGAAGGGTTAGATCACTGCTCGGGTCGGGCTGGGTATCGGTCGGTGGGTGGTGAGCAGTTGTATTCTCTTCCCTTGTTATTTCCCTTATCATTATTATTATTGGTGGTAGCAGCAGTGGTTTGTGTTATACTTTAGTTACTGGACTGTTCTTATCTCAACTCGTGGGAGTTACATTCTTTCGATTCTCCTCCCCATCCCTCCAGGAGCGGGGGGGGGGGGTGGGGTGGGAGGGGAGTGAGAGAGAGGCTGCATGGCTGACTGGGCTTAAACCACAACACCATCTTTCTCTACAAGAGAAAGAAAAAAATATTTGTTTTTTGAAATAAATTATATTTACAAATGTAAATAGCCTTGTAACAAGGAGATAAAATTTATTTTCCTTGCAACATAATACAATATTAAGTATCTTCCTGGGGAGAAAGTTTACAATGCTCTATGATCCACTGCTGTACTACACATGACATTCATCAAGACCTGCTGACATAAATGATTTTAAGTCAATGTCTTGCAAAAATTTCTGATTTTTTTGCCTGAAGCAAATAAAGACAGAATTGGAAGCAATGAATTATGAATTTCATATTCAGGCAGGATGAAGTCCTCCCTAGTGGTTTCTTGGCTTGCATTAGAAAAGGCATTGCTCACAGGTCAAGGGAAGTGATCCTGCCCCTCCACTGACCACTGCTGAGGCCACACCTGGAGTGCTATGTCCATTTCTGAACCCCCCAGAAATAGACAGACATGGATATACTGGTGAGAGTCCAGGTAAGGGCCACTAAGATGATGAAAGGATTGAGCATCTCTTCTATGAGAAAAGGCTGAGAGAGCTGGGACTCTTCAGCCTGGAGCAGGGAAGGCTCAGGAGGATCTCATCAATGTATTCAAATATCTGAAGTGAGGGTGCACAGAGGACAGAACCAGGTGTTTTCAGTGGTGCCCAGTGCCAGGAGGCGGTGGCCACAAACTGAAACACAGGATGTTAACTCTGAACATCAGGAAACACTTTTTCGCTGTGGGAGTGACTAAGCACTTGCACAACTTGCCCAGAGAGACTGTCGCATCTCCTTCCTTGCAGATGCTCAAAAACTGTCTGAACATTGTCCTGGTTAATCACCTCTAGATGGCCTTGCTTGAGCACGGGGCTTGGGCAAGACCTTCAGAGGTCACTTCTAACCTCATCCACTCTGTGATTTTGAGTGAATCTGTGAAGCTGATAAACACTAGAGCACAAAAAAATGCAAACACCATATTAAAGATCTCTCTAGTCCACCAACTCTTCTCTTCATTATATATCAGCTCAGTAATGATGAACACTTCCCCCTGGTCCCCCATTCTGTGGTCTAATTCTAATGTAGTGCTTAGCCACATCTCCTTTACTATAACACCTGAAATTTTGTGCACACTCTTAAAGAATCTTAGTTACTTGTTTTTAAGATGACATTTTGACCCAAAATGGCTAAGACTGAACTGTACTAAATTTGGACACTCAGCATATACACCTACTTCAGAATCATAAAAGTCATGAGATAAAGCTCTCTCATTTGAAAAGAGACTTGTCAGTCACAAGTAGGATTTCTGTCAAAACGTGTCCTTTCCAGTGCAGTTTGTTGTTAGGGGAGATTTTCTTTCTGGAAAAGACGTAATCAGTTCCAAGTCCCTGATATTTTAATCATGGTATCTCTACAGTCAAAATATTGCACAGACCTACGTCAGCTACGTAGCATAGCTCATGCATAAGAATATTTTCAAAGGTAACTTGCAAAGTTCCTTCCCTAATAAATGTCAGTACAAACTGAATCAGTCATGTTTTGACTAACACTTCAGTTGAATAAAGGTATGCCCCTTCTGAATAATAACAGGTTTTTGTGCTGGGATTTAAATTTCTCCTTATTTTGGTGTCATATTACTTCAGCTTGATGAACATTTGACTGATTAGTTATATTTAAATCTCTGTATCAGTACAAGATCTGGGAGGTTACAAGAAATCCAATTATGGAATTGTTCAAAGGGTGAAGAATGCACAAATAGTTAAGAAGGGCACTAAGGACATTCAATGATGAAAATGTTCCTGCAAGCAGTACATATTTCACATCTCGATCTCCCACACATCCTGCTCCAGAGAGACCAAACGCCTGGCTATGATTTAATCAGGTCATAAGTCAGGCCCAAAATTATTTTCATATATGTGTTGAGAAACATCTGGGACTCATGGCACTGGACTCGATATCTATTATGAGCAAAATGTTCTGATAATAATAATAGTAGGAACTGCAGAAATCTACAGGGTTTCTATTTATATAACTCAAACTTTCACAGTGAAACCAGGAGCCAAGCTGGGCTCAGGCACTCCAAAAGTCTCCTGTAACTATGGTTACCTTTACCTTGCCAAGAAAATGACACATCTATTCCTGAAATTTACTGCGTTACTAATTGTCATTAAAAGCTATAACTGAAATTACTGATTTTTTACCAGATGAGCTTGGAAGTGCAGTCTGTATCAGTAATATCTGCTTCTAGACAGTAAAAGCACTATGAAAACTTCCCTGAGGCTGTTTGTGTTATACCCAGCATAACACAATGCAATTTCATTTATTGTCTCGGCCTCCTGTAAGGAGGCTGTAGATCACGCTCAAATTTTTTGGCTACAGGAAAGGTATAAACCACCTATACGTTACTCAAACCCTAAATACAATATCATTAGTGTTAAAAGCATTTAATCTGTTTGTTGTTGTTTTTTTTTTTTAAAAAAAGCTATTTTTAATCAATTTGAAAACACAGGTTTATAATTCAGGCAAATTGAGAGATTGGATATTTGGTAATGCAGTATCAGAAACCTTCTGATGTCTCCTTCTGTGACTCAGCTTCTCAGTTTATTTCATTTCTTGTCAGGGACCACCCTGAAGAGTTTTTAGGAAGCTGCTTTTTGGCCTTCATCCTACTCAAGCTACAGGTTTTCCATAGTCTTCTCCCCTCTTCATTTGAAAAAACAACAAAACATTATCTGTACTTTTCCATGCAGCTTTTTGAATTGTGTGAAGCCTCTACAGAGAACCTCTTTTTCCTTTTCTTTTTTCTTTTTCTTTTCAGTTTTTTGCATATTAACTCAGAACAGACCAGTCTGTAACTGTCACAACTGGGGTAAGCCAGGGCAGAGGCACATCTATGTAACCATCTTAGGTCTACTTCAAACTAGTTCCAAACTCCCAAGAATTAAGTTGTGTGGGAGAGGCATCAGAAATCAGGACGAGAAAATAAGTTTGCATTAACATATTCACAAATGGTTGATTCATTCATGCCCTGCTTAGCTAAACACTGACAGCACCCAAAGGTCATAGTCCAGGTCATTTATATATTCACATTTCATTAATTTAGATCTCAAGTGAAAGTCAGAACCTTCTTTTTTCCTTGTTCTAATGTTTTATTAAGTCAAATTAATCTAACAGTTTATATAGCTATTAATATTAATAGTTATGCTAGAAAAAGTTATAGCAATTTGAAGGGCATAAAAGATGAATAAAAGAGCAATGATTTGGTATTTAACATTAAAAAATACTAGAAGGAAAAAAACAATTCTGCTCTTACTGCTTAATTTTTGGTTAACATCTGCAAATTCACTAGAGTATTTGTTTAAGGCATTTACAAGAATGCAAGGCCTTTTGTGGGAAATACACAGTTGATTGTATCTACAACTGAACACAGCAAACAAGAAAGGATATGATCTATCCAGTGCCTAAAAAAAGGGATAATAAAGAACATGAGCTGAAAATAATATATATAGTTATTCAGTTTAGGCATTCATGCCTCAAATTAGCTAAACTTTCAGCCATATTTTCATCATTGCAATAGGGATTTTGAAGAGTTATTCAAACTGTATCACATTCTCCTGTTTTTCCCTTGAAAGATAAATATCTCCAAGCTTAGGACATACCTTTTTATAACTAGAGATTCTTCGGTAGATATGCTCAACTTTCTCACTGCAAATGACGCTGAATTTACTTTGAAGCTCGGTGGGGATCACTTCATTTAAGGCATTGAGGCTGTTACAATTCTGCACAAAATGTTCATCGCTTTTTGCCAGTGCTTCAAGAATCTAAGGTAACAAAGACAAGAGCAATATGTTATGAAGTAAGATGACTAAGATACCCCCTTATTTATCATCCCTTATAATTAAAGATGAAGAGCCTAGTATCAGTTGCCTTTTAACATTACAGGCAATGCTGTATAACAACAACTTATAAAACTTTGGAAGCAAAGAGGTTTCTTGAAATCTATCCCCTGTATAAATTATACCCATAATAAGTACTTTTTATTTTGCTTCTCATGACATTGTCTGATAATGGATTTAGTACTTATTTCCTACTAACATGACCACTATGGCTCCTCTGAAATGCATTATCTGTTGTATTTACTTGAACAGTGCACATTACACAAAGCTGAAGAATTAATTCAAGTCTTGTAGCAAAAATCTGGTCTGGGAGAATAAGCGATGTTGACACATTTTAAAAAGGATGCAAGAAAACTGAGCGCTATCCACTGTATATTCTGCATATATAAACAGCTAACAGTGAATAAAATAAGCTATACTGCCCAGCAAAAACTGAAGAAAGACTGCCCAGCAAAGACTGATAGAAAACCGAGAATAAAAAAGGCATGTTGAAGATATATAAGGGTAGTATATAGCACTTTTTATTACCTTTTTTTTTTTTTTTTTTTTTTTTTTTTTACAATTTCAGGCATTGAAGTTCACTGTGTCATGGAACTTCGGAGAGAGATGCCTACTGCTGGTTGGGGCTACCTCTGAAGACATGTTTGAAAAACACACCCAAAATAACTTTCTAACTATGGCACTCAAAATACAGATAAAGGCACCTAACTAAATAATGACCTGAAGCATTGACTAGACCAGCTCTAGCAAATCTCACAATGTTGCTGGAAGAAGTTACTTCCCTGTCTGTCAACCTGACTTGCTTCAAAGTGAAGCTGGGGAAAAGAAACACATGCCCATGCCTCAGTTATTTCAGTAAAAGATCAGTATTTTAGTTTACACTTCTGGTGTAAGGATCAACAGAAAAAGAAATAGGTAGATATTAATACACTCCCCAAAACTTGGGCTTCAGTACCTCTGCTAAGCAATCTTTGTTAGCATGCATACGTGTATAAAAAGATAAACCAAAACTTATTAAAAGAGCTGTATTACTATATTATTTGTCAATTTGATGCTGACAGTATCAGATACATATAAAAAAATCTCACATTCCATTCATAGCAATGACAGATTTTACCATCCAGAAATATTCACAAAATAAAAATTACAAAGTAAACTCAAAAGTTGCACTTGATCTTCTTCTTCCTCCTTGATTTTGCCAATGTGTACACCAATATATGCACAACTTTATCTTACTTTCAAAGACAGAAAATACTGATCTTGTGCTACTCCTTTTACTGAAAGACATTTTAAAAGTTGCACATGTAATTCTATGTAAGCGCATAGTGGGAATTAATACATACAAAAAATTGCTTCATACCTTCGCAGTCAAGCTGAAAAATCCCTTTGGTTCAATCATTTTTTCTAAGACATGGCACTTTATTCCAGCTGTGCTGTCATACTCATAAACCACTCCATACTCCAGATGGACATTGTCAACAGTCAGACTCACATGATCTTTCTTCCCATCAATTATTGCCATAGTGTTAAATTTGTCAATTACTTCTAGAATAAAGTAAATTACACAAATCAGTTCAGGAGGGCTGGCCACTAAACAAACTAAAAGGGACATAGGCAAATGTTCTAAAAACAGGTGTGCTCTGATAATTCTATTTAAAAATGTTCATCAAAAAGCAGAGCTACTGGCTAAATGATTTAAGAATCAGAACACCAGGATGCTAAAATACTACACTGCTTAAGAGGCATGAACAGACAAGTCACAGTAGTCTCTCTCTACAAACAGCTATTGAAGGAGTCTAATTCGATTTTATTTATAATCAGAGACATAAAAAAGCAACCAAAAAAAAAGTGAAAACTGAGAACTTCTAAATAAACTTGGAGAAAATGACCATGAAAAGTGTCGACATTCAGAAATGAAACCACAATAACCACATTTACACAGAGAACATAAACACAATTCACGTTAACTGTATCTTTGATTACCATGATGCATATGAATGCAGCTTTATCTAAATGTTAATTGCCTGAAAATAATCTGAAGGATAGTTGATTCGTTATTTCTCATGCAGTAGTGACTACTGCATCTAATTTAGCCTTTAAATTACTACCAGTGGTGAAAGTAAATCAGGTATTTCCTAGATTATGTATCATATGAATGAAAATTGAACATATTTTCCCTAAAGTGTTCACAGAAACTTTTTCTTGAAACGGTAAATAAGATAATTTTCAAGTAACAGCATGTTGAATTCACATCTTTAGAAAACAAATCCTTATATATAACTCATTATATGGTCTGTTTGCAATTTCCTCTCTGAAAACAAAACTGCCTATATTTTTCCTGTTACTATACCAGCATTCTGAGCAACAACAAAAAAACAAAGAATCACATACCTTCCACTTTGCAGTCAAAGGCATCTCCTCCATCATCTCCAGAGTGCTTAGTGTTTGTTTTCTGAAGATCCTCCTGTGCACTTTCAATGCTGTTGTAAACCCACTGTATAGAATCTTGCTAAAAAACAACAAAAACAGACAGCTAGGAAAAGCTTTGCAAGTACAATTGACAGCAACTTATTTCACTGCTCTCCAACATGACAGAGTTGCATTAATTCCCTGATTATTATCATCTTTATTGCTTTCCGAGCTCCAAGTTAAAAACAATATTGTGAAAATTCTGTAAGAATTTTGCCATTACCTAAAACCATTTGAAGCATTTTGTCAACTTTTTATTTGAGAGCATACTGTCATGAGACAGTATGAGCTGTGACAGCATGACATCCATCACCCATATGTCACCGGCAAGAAGAAAAGACACTAAAGCTTTCATTATTTGCATTTGCCTTTAGTACAGTTACTTATATTTGCCTTTATCTTAGAGGATGTTCTTCATTTTTCCCCCAGATCAGCAAAGCTGCCAAAACAAAGACAGAATAACCTGAAAAGTCCTGCATCTGATGTGACTGACATGTGAGCACATGAATGGTGGCTTGGTCATACAACGTATGAAGAAGCCATGTACACAACTTGTACCTTGTTCTCCCTCTTTCACTTACTCAGCCACATACCCATCAAATCCTTGCAGAAGGGCCTATCAAATATGGCATCTCCAGACTACTCTTCTCTTCCCCTTACACTTCAAAAGAAGCTTGACAGCCATTTAATCGCTCCCTCTCCAACAGCTACAGCAGAATAAATGACACGACTATGACTAATCTGAATTCATAGACCTTGAAAAGGAGTTTGTAGGAGAATTCAAAGTCAAGCAAGGACAGCAACATTTTAAGCTGAATGTTACAATTTTCACACAATTTCCAATTATGCTTTGCTAATATATACTAGGCAGCTGCTATCTTTATCCCACTAAACAGATAACTAGATTTCCATATGATTAAGGTACTATTTCTCTCTAGGTTTCCTAGATTCATTCGTGCCTTACTTTTGACTCAAGGGCACTGAAATATTTTAGTAAGGAAGCTTAACTTCAAGTGCTCTCTGTTGATTGTTGGAAGACACCTGCACACAAACAGATTGACAGAAACACTTCTGAAATCCAGGCTTCTTTGCAGGTACACCCAAAAACTTGCTGCTTATTTATGGACTCTTACAGGTTTGTTTGGCAGTATTAAGACTGCCATGTCAACCTCTAACAGGAGATTTGCATTATGCCAAAGGGTTCCTCCATTATTTGAACTTAGTATGGCTTACAGAAGGACTAACTACTTAAACTGGAGGTCCCTCTGTCAAAAGTTAATAGAAGATATAATGCAGTATGATTTGGAGCAATGTTACACAGTCATTCACAATGCAAGAATCTGAAATTAAACTTCACTCTCAAGGCAAGCAGGAAGACTCCTCACCACAAAAAGTGGAATATACAGGGAAGAAAAAAGATCCCCTTTCAATTATGCAACTGTCAACCACAAGAAAGACTGCAATATTTTAATTAAATGATAGGATAATGCACTATACTTACAAAATACGAAAAATCCATAGTCATGGTCTAAATAATTAAACCCCCAAATTTCTGAATAGGAAATTAAATTTTAGCTATCTTGACACTAGTGGGAATACTGCCTTTTATTTCAGTCTAGACAGTTCTCCTATAGCATTTAATAGGACTACATCCTAAATGAAGCTTTTCTGATCAGTCTGGGGATTTTAGTTATTTGTGATTTGCTGAACTATGATCAGCTACATTTTAAGATTGAAATAAATAATACATATAGGAAAAAATGTTATGTACACCAACATATTACATAGGTGGATTAAAAAACCAGAGTAATTTTGCATATCACGGCATTTGTGTGTCAGCCAACATTAATCAATCTTCTCAGAGTATCGCTAATCTCCATGAGAATTCTACAGTTACACACAGAGCGAATACACCTGCTATAACTAATCTATCTTTTATTCTAGCCAGTTTTGCTACTAGCGAACAAAGCACCATCTCTTTACTAGAGAGCATCTTCCTTTAAAGGATAGGTGACCTTGATCTTGATATGTAACAACTTCAATACTGTATTAAGAGCTTAAACACAAACATCTGACAATCATTTTCACAGAAACTGTAATTTGCAAGACACAGTTATAACTCTTATTTATAATTCTTATCTCATATCTATGCAGTAGGTGTGGGAGAAGGATTTCACTCTTGATTTTAATTGGATTTTTCTTCCCAATTAACAGGTACTGGAAGAGTTTGTGAAGTTAATTAATGATATGAGTTCACAGTTCATGAAAAATATGCAATGACTTTGAAAAATTGTATTATAGAATCCAGCTGGCTTTGCCTTTGTTCCTTAAATTTGTGTCTTGGAAAGCTAAGATTTTCTCCAAAACCTACATGAAAAAGATAACAAAGACTGAATGCTAATATTAAAAAAAGGGAAATTTTGAGTCCTTGAATGTATGTTTATTCCCAATATTGGAATGCAGTCGGAACACAAAGACTTTTATAGATTGAACATGTGCACTCTGCTCTCTGTGCTGAAGTGTTACAAAATTCTGGAAGAAGATCCATTTTTTGCACTGAATTCTCCCATTGCTGAGCATACAGCAAGCTTAAATACCTCTCCATTATGACGACAATATACCACCTACAGAGAAATGCAGAAAAACTTGAAATAATCCTTTAAAAATACCATATTAAAAAAATAGCTATCAACTTAAAATTTATTTCAATTGGGAGATTAAATAAACCTTGATCATCAGCAATATATTAAGCAATCTTAAGCTTTTATAATTCAACTGGCTTCCCTTCAGTTTTCACCAATCCTTTCCCCTCATCCCACTCAAACACAACAGATCTGTGAACAGAGATACACACCACGCTTTTTACTTTGACCAAAAAAGAAAAATCTTAGAAGAAGGTCTGCAAGGGTACTAAATGAGACATACCTGCATTGGCCTCCTGTACTTCCTGCATGCCGTGACATGAGCAATAACACTTGCATGAGTCTCTTTGCTGACATTAATTCCATTCACTTTGATTATGCACTGGCCAGGGTGGAGACCAGCCGCAGCTGCCACCGTTCCTATTCAAAAGAAACCCACATAAATAACAGACTTAATTTCCTAAACATATCCTTTAAAGCTTACAGTCCAAAAGCCTCTTTTTTAATCAGAATCTGCCTTCACCAATTCTTACATACTTCCCCTGACCACAGAGTGCTTCTGCAGTCAGCTGGACTCCAAGAAAATGGAGTTCCTCAACAGATGATTTCGTAAGAAACCAGACTGTCTTCCAAATGCTGTTTTACAAATCCAATGATAATAAGCAATATGAAAACTTGGAAAATTTCTCTTAAAGGATTTTAAAAGGATAAAAGGCCTTAGCTTGAAACATACTAATTATAACTTAGATCACTTTTATTCTAAATTCTTTGATGCGCCTAAGCTTATGAGCTTGTTGACTACTTCAGGTCTCTCTCTTTTACACAGAAAACAGAAGCTTTCTGACAATTCATAAATATCAGAGCATACTAGATTTTCTTGTTAAACATTAAACAAAATACCCAAATTCAAGGTTAGTTCCAAGGATCTTGTTCTTATTTTAATATTTTTATGAATTGAATTACAACAGAGTGCCTTACAGCTTTAATAAAAATACACAAAGATAATCAAGTAGGAGGGCAGGGAGGACAAAACAAATCATTCTCTTTGACCAACACAAAATACATGATTTAGTGGTTTATTTCCACGGTGGAATGACCACCTTGGAAATACTTCCACTCAGTGAATGAACAGGTACTACAAAAATAGCAGCTATCTCCAGGTCTTTCAGTATGACTCAAGCCCACTCCTGAAAGACAGCTTGCTTGAGTATAACCTTAGTTCTGGCTACCTGAATGTTTGCCTCCTTATGTCTCTCTTGATACCAGCACAAAGTAGACAGGGAAGTCAAAATCTATTGCCTAGAGACTGCAAAACTGAGGTGCAGAAGCTAGCTGCTATGAAAGAAAAGGCTAGGCCGAATTTTCGAGGCTGACAAATAGAAAAGCTCATCATGACCTGTCAGCTGAACGTATCTGACAAGGAAATAAACAATATTCCTGGATTTCCCTTATTTTAGCTACTTTCAGGTTAGATGACAGCTGTATTTTAAATCTAATATCAAAGATAGGCTTTGGAAGTGACACCATTAACAGCTATTGCAACACATGCACCCCACCAAAAAAGATTTAAAAATAAACACTTAAATAGGCCTTTTAAAATGTCTCCCAAAAAACTCAACACAAATCTTTAAAAAAAAAAAAAAAAAAAAAAAAAAAAAAAAAAACAAAAACAAACGGGATCCCAATTCAGCAAAGCATTTAAGCATATGCTTAAAAATCTTTCAGGTTTAGTAAATCACTCATGCACGTGCTTATATACTGTTGAGGTTAATTGAAATAAAGTATTTGCTTAATGAATAAGGGTAGGCAGTTGAATTGAGATCCAGGTGCAGAAATAACTATCACATCAGCTCAAAAGTCTGTAGTTTATTAGACCTTCTCTTGAAAAATCTAATTCTGGCACCAGAGCCTATGAAGAAAAATAAAAGTCATCGAGGTCTATTCAAATCTGGCTTCTTTGCAGATCAGTTCACTTTAAATTCCTCAATTGTAAAGGGGGGGGGGGGAACAGCACAACTGCCCCGCAACAGCTGAAAATAGCTTTAGTTGGCTCTACCATTAACAACATAAACAGCAACAAAGAATGGTTCACCTTCTTTCATCACCAGTGTCACGGTCAAGAACATATTGAGTTAGAGATGGCAAGCATTTGACAATCACACCACAAAATGGTCAAAACAGTATCTACAGGAGACACCTGCAATTACTAAGACAGACGACGCCACTAGCACCCATGAAAAGACTTGTGAAAAGTGTATTTTCTGTAAATCGTTTTCAGAACATTGCAGGACTACATGGCCACCTAACAAATATAATGCTCAGGAAATTCAGGAAGAGAAAATCTATCCAAATTTTACGAAGTATAAGAACACAAAACAATCTTATCTGGTTTTATTTAATATTGTTTGTTACTTTGGGGGAGAAACCTAAGCTGAATCACTGGACCTAAATTCGATGTATCTTAGCCATGCCATTTAGATAGTAAAAGTATATCTACCCCTACAGTTGACAGCTCTTACCTCTCCCAACAGCATGGACAACTGATGGACCAAAGCCCCGGATTTGGAATCCGAGTCCATCTGCAGAATCAGGAATCTTCACTGTCCTGATACAAGCAAAGATGCAAAAGGAATGTAGAAAACGTAACATTTTGTTACTTAATACAAATGTAGATATATAAATATATATATATTATATATTGATATATATATAAATATATCAATATAAAGCAATAAGTAGGTTACAAGAGTGCAGGACATTTTCATTCAATTCACAGTTTCAGATTCAGCACAACTCACCTACAGATACTTTGCACCACTAACATCAGAAATAAGAGCAAGCTGAGATACTGAAGCCAATCAAAGGAATGTAATACTATTTCCCAGGTAAATTCAATATGCCGATTATGACCAAAGCATGTGATTTGGGCAAACTGCCACAACACAGCACCACTGAAAGCCCTGGGAAGACAGAGAGTCTCTCAGTCAAGAGGACAAAGCCTGGGGACCACAGATCATGCAAGGCCTTGTCAGAGAAGCTGCAGAAGATTGCAGAGACTATATCCATATCACAATTTGCTAACATCTAAGCAACTACTTGATGAGTTTTATTGGAAAAGTATTTGGTGCAATTTCTCCAGGCAGCTATGTAAAATCTGAGGTTTGTCAATCATGAATCGCCTACTACTGTTCTTGTAACTCATAAGCACATTGTACTACACTCCTGCTGGCCTAAGTGCAATAGTAATAAACATACTGAAACATGACCAACAAAAACAGTTCTTAGAATCAAAATTCACACCTACTCCTTAAAACGAAGTCCTGAGCTCACCCAAAGTAAGCCAGCATATCCACATGATATGTTCAGTTCGGGTTCCAGAAAAAGCAACACAGCTGCATTAGCCTTTATCAGAGCTAGTCAGGTCATGCATAACAGTCCACTGATTCAGCTTTGCAGCCTTTACTTCCAGAGCCAGCTCTGTTATTATTTCAAGGATCTCTGCCCCAAGCTCTATTTGCCAGTGCAATTTGAATTGATGATGAAAAGTGATTTAAAATACATTTGGACTTTAATAAACTTGATTTGCAGACATTATGTTGAATAATATCACTGCATCATTTCTTGTACTTTCATTTTTTTCTGGTATGCATAATGTTTAGCATTTGGAGACAGTCGTCAGCACAGGTGAGATCCAAAACCCACTAAAGTCTATAAAGTTTTTAAAAATACAAGAATATTCTTGAGATTAACGAATTTTCATCTGAAATATTTTCTTAAGTATAGAATCATGTAGTATATATTATATACTAATGAAGGTTGATATAATCTATACAGTTTCATTCTGAAAATGCTTTTGGAATATTCTGATGAGCTATGAAAGACCACCACTGACAGTTTCAGCCTAAGAATTTAGGAGAGAGCTGTCTCTTCTGCCAACATAGTTGTGCAAGTGGCAGCTCCTGACAAAAAGCAGGCAGCACTGAGAAACAAATTCTTCAACTCCTCTGAACTCCTCATTCACTAGATTATCTCTGTCAACCTTGAAATTCACTCACATTTTCACCAGCAAGTTGCATCAGAAATTAAACAAAGACCTACATTAAAGAAAGGCCAAGATACGCCTTTTATACTTGCTCCAACACTCTCGTCTACTCATTTTGGGAATTTTTCTAATTGCTGTTTTTGTTTGTTTGTCTGGGATGCCACTGGATTTCTCAAGACACCCTTGCTTATTAATACAAGAAACACGTCTTCATTCTGCTGCTGAACCAGAGCCATTTCCAAGGCACTCTCTTTGTGCTAGCTGGTAAGAGAGAATGGTTCCTCCTTACCCAGCAAAATTTGATCAAAATTACTTCTGACCACTGTTTCTTACTTTCCTCTTTATTTGGTATGTATAAACTAATAATAACTGCATTAACTTTATTAATAGACCTATGCTCGTTTACATATTTACTGAGCCCAGCCATCAGTCCTCAGTTTGTATTTCTTTTACATAACAGAAATTGCATTCAGGTAGCAATGGTCACAACTGTGTACAGAAATACATCTGTTACATAAAGATGAGGAGCTGTTTATTTGCTCCTGCTGTTTACACAACCAGCACACATGCTGAAGGGGCCCATTAGATCAGAGAGTCTGACTTCTGCCAAACCAGCAACTAATCTCCAGGCAGAGGAACTTGTTCTATAAACACAGTGAGAGATAAGTGATCAAAACTGTCCATTATAGTCAAGGAAACTTCATTTACACTTGTGGCTCCTGCATGTATTTAAAGTAACAGAGATGATGATCTAAAGCATTTGTGTTTTTCTTCTCCTGACTAATGTAATAAAATAAAATCAAAGTAGATCAAATTGCTTGACTTTGGAAAGTCAGATTAGATACAGCATTTAAAATAACTTTACAAGTGTACTCTCTGAAGCTCCATTTGTCTTAAAATTCACTTCAACTGTAGTTCACAAAAATTCCCCCAAAGGAATGATAACTTACTCTCGTGGTTTAGTGCCCACAAGAACCCGCAGTGGCTTTCTACTGTTTAAACATGCTTTCAGGAAGCAATCCACTTCACTGAAGGGTCGCAGAAAAACCAGGTCGCCGTTAATGGCAAAGATTTTTCTCCCAGCTTCCAAGCCAGCCATCTAGAAAACAATGACAGTTGTGTATACATTTGCTTTTTATGACCATTATGTTTTCTTCTGCTGGCATGCAACTCAATAGCAATAATGACATGCACACTGCTTTTACATTCTTTATGCTTCCTTCACATACCACACACAAAAGACTTAAACCATAAAACACTTCTAGAACTGGTTAAATTGACTTGAAAGGTACATTAAACACTCTTCTAAAGAGATCTAAATACAAGACTTGGAATCAAGATTTTATGATGGTATTAAAATATCAGTTAATATTTGGAATAACTAACACAACAGATTTCCTTGAGCCAATTTACTTTTTATGATGCTACCTAATTTGTCCATCCATCATTCTCCAAAAGACCTGAAGCTGATTTTCATAAAGACCTGATTAATATTCCAGTAAGTGAATATGTATTAAGTTCCAAAGCAGAAAAAAAAAAAATCCTTAAATATTTAATGGTCTTTGAGCCAATGGTATCACAAGCCAAATTGCTCACAGGTTTTAAACTCCAGTCTAACAAAAAAGGAACTGTAACTAGTTGGATGGCAGGAGTACGCACTGCAGCTCAGGGCACAGACTAAACCACAGCACCACCTGAGATCATGGCAGAATCTGACTGCTAGAAATCATCCTCTACAGCGCTGTGGCTGTATTATATTATTGATTTGCTATACCTTTTTTTACCCTAAATTTCCATGCAACCATGAGATTTAGAAAGGCTTGAAATCTCAGTCCAATTTTTTTATCTCATGGAAGAGACTCATTCCTTATCTTTACATGTACAGAGACTCCCATGCAGTTCAGCAGAATACGAAATTACTCAAAGAGCATCTAAAGCAATACTAACAAACAGAAAGGCTGTAATTGTTTCATTCAGATTCTGAAATTCTAGACTTCATCCAAAGCTTGATACATCCTTTATTACAAAATATATCTAGCGCAACTCACAGACTAGCTCTATACCCAGTTTACACTCTACCAAAAATGTTTATTCCACTCATGATCAATGTCATCACTGGAACATTATAAAATGTACAAAAATAAAATGACCACTTTTATATCACCATTCGATATGACAATTTACCTGAGCAGAAAGTAAGTGTTGATAATGGTCAGAGCAGTATTTTAAACAAAAACAAATAAAAAAAAGGGAAAAAAAGATTCATAACCACAGTTTTCTTGGAAAGTTATTGTTACCTTCTAATACCATAGATTTTCCCCACTGAGGTACAAAACATACACCTGTGATCAAGTGAATAAAATAGGGATGATAATTTATAATACTTGATACCTCGGCATTTGATCCTTTCTCCACCACTTTAATAATTGGCACCTTATTTTTATCTTCTAAACCAAAACCATAGGTGCCTTCATTAGATTTAATCTGAAAAATAAAATTGTTCAAAATATTGTTCAGAAAGGCATGAAGAACATCTAAAGACATCCCCATTAAATAAATACACACAGCGCTAATTTATTATCACTACAATCAATTTCTTCACTCATCAAAGCATAAAATCCTTGGCTTTCACTCACCAGCAATGACTTGGCTATGACATTTTCCACTACTTTCAGATCATGTTTCATGAGTCTGTGCTTCATATTTGACCCTTCCATTTCTTCATCCGCATAAAAACGAAACAGCAGTGGTTCATCTTTAAATTCGCTTTTCTCTAACACTGTATGATGCAAGACCACACATATTAATGCCTTTCATAAACTATAAAGTGGTGAACATGCATACACCTATTAAATTCCAGCAAACTATTTCTGTATACAAATCCAGGGAAATATTAATTTTTAACATAAACAAGGATTTTTATTTGGATTCATTACAAATAGGTATCATTAAGCTCATTTTCAACCCCAGCATCTGGATTTTACCAAGCTGAGGAAGACATATTAGCTTGAAATGGTTTTAGTGAAAATGCCAAGCACAAGGTTTCTTCCTAAAAAGGATTTAAAAACATGGGTTTGAAAAGTTCTGATGGAGAGCTGCTGGAGATGCTCAGAACCAAGCTCTCTCCAGGTGGATGACAGGTTCAGTATCAGAAATGGGTTTGGTGAGGATGTGAAGCACCTAGAACAGCAGGCAGATGCAGTTAGTATGTTTAAAAGTGCAAGGAAAAAAAATGAATAGTGCTAGAGAGGAAGTTAATTCTCCCTCCTTCTCTAAAAAAGCTGATAAGAAAATAATTTCTTCCTCTTTTCATTTCAGTAAATGACCTCCTGCTTCAATCCTTTCACTGAAATCTTCCCTCTGATGGTATTAAATTTGACCTTGTTCACCTCATTTTTTGTTCTGCACAAATCTCTGCTCTCCTCTCCCTTCTTTGTTCGCTGCTGCCCTTATGATTTTCTCATTTTTCTATACTCCACTTTCTACTATTGTTACCACTTCAATATTTTTTAAGGTCATGCTCTTCTATTCATTCCCAAAAAAACATCTCTTTTCTTTCCTATGCGTTTCCTAATTTTTTTATCATCTCATCTGTGCAAACATGTATTACCTGCTTAAGAAACTTCTTTCAGAGTGGCTAATAAAACTGACACACACACCCCCATATTCTTTAGAGGATGAATTCCTCAGTACGTGCTATAAAATTGACTGAAAATAATTTTCAGAGTATACAATAGCTTTTTTTTTTCTCTGAAGATTGCAGCATAGATCTCTTCAGCAATACAATGAAAGAACTTCCTATTCCTTCTGTAATATCTTTATCAGGCCTTGCATTTCCTTTCAACTATGTAGACAGCATTAAATAAAAGGTAAGCATAGCTTGCACAGAATGTATTTACTTACCATGGTGCATAAACCCATTATCACAAAGAGCTACACCGAATATCATAGCTTCCTCCCTTGTCCGACAATCCCCCTGTTAAACCATAGCATATTCATTTTCATTTACTTTAATATAGCAGCAAAACACACAACAGCACAAACTCACAGGGTTGGCAATGGTTGTAGATGGTATTTATCCCCACACACCTTTATATACACATTTATAGCACACATATTAAACAGTATATACATACTTATCATAAAACCATAGAATAGTTTGGGTTGGAAGGGACCTTTACACGGTATATATCTTTACAGTTACAAATAAAGATGCAAACATTTTAGTAACACTGCATTCCCCATAAAAATTGAATATAATAGAATGTAAAAGTGCCAAAGTTTTTAACTTTCATCTTATAAAACTGGTGCAGCTTGACTGAGTGAACAGGATACCCTGTTCTTGTTCCTAGTTAGCTTAAAACAAAACTAATGACTACAAACTGGTAGTGACTTTCATCCATCTAGTTAGTAATTTAGAGTCTTCAGAGGCTATCCATTTCATTTTAAGCCATGAACAGTTATAAAACTAAGTCTCATTAAAACATTTCAAGTTAAATTGCATGTAAGAAAGATAAGCACAAAAGGAATAAACAGCATGTCTGCTTACAGCTGATTTCAGTTACTTTACTGGTTTAAGAGGACTACATCTACATGTGCTGTTCTAATAACTCTTAGACAAAGTCCCTGCATGTTATTCTGCTTAATACATCACTACCTTTCAACTCAGAATTTAAATGCAAAACATAAATAAATCCAAAGGTGTATACTTGCCTGTGCGATCAACCAGTCTATGAGTTTGTTAGCCATGACCACAGATTTGTAGGTTCTCAAGTGATAATCTTTATCCCTGTTCAAAACAAAACAAAACCAAAACAAAATCAACCGAAAACTCAAAAGAGCCTAAAATACTTGCATTTTATAAACAAATTAGTGCAAGCATGAACTGAGAATTTTGTAATGGTTCAGAAGTTGCCTCTGGAGTAAAAGAGCAAGTCAAACCTTTTAGTGTAGATAGAAAGGAGGAGGCTTACTTATCTTACTTGGGCGATAATGTCACTGGAGTATAAAGGCACATGGGACTCTCCAAATGAGGTAATGGAGTGTTAGTAAATATACAGTAAGTATATAAGCATATCCATCGGTACCTAGAAGGTTCTAAAACTCTAAAAAAAAGGTCATATTGAATGGCATCTGTAGTCATTTCATGATTCAGTTATGCTTTTTGGCTTTATAGCCCTTCAGTCTTGTTTGATTATTCCCAAGAGACCAATCTTCAAAGGACGGGTTCGGTTCCTGCACTCAAACACAGTATCTTCAGATTATACACTTCTTCCAATTGACTCACTAAGGATTTCCCAATTTGACTCACCTAATTACTGGGGTAAACAGACTGTGAAGGCGACAGTACAGTCGTACACCCTGTTAAAGAGAAAGATGAGGTTAGCTAGCCACCTGTTCACACAACAGAGAACACAAAAGGAACAGATGCAGTAAGGAAGCCTATATTTGTAGAGTAAAAAACTCTGTTCAAATCTCTATATATTTTCATGTGCCAACAAGTAGTATTTCCAGAAAAAACACTGATGAATAAATTATGAAAAAGAAACCATTTCCAACCTAATCTAAGTTTTACTGAGACACATGCAAAAAGGCTTAGCCTTAAGGTAGTATTAAAAAATTCTGAAGGTATAGAACTTTGAAAGAAACATACACAAAACCTGAAAGATAAAGCAATGTTTCCATGCATTAACATTTTTGCAATCACTGGTTGCTATTCTACACACAAAGTGACTCATTAAGGTAAAAACCACTGCATTTGATTCTATGCATCAATAATTTACTTACAAATTTTAATTATAAATAACTAATAAACATTAAAAATGCAAAAAAGATTCAAAGATTTAATTTTTTTTTATTAAAAACATAAAATATTTGCAGGCATTTAAGAAACTACTATCAGAAAGCTGTTTTTTATAAAAGAAATCGACTTAGTATTACTTAGCAGACTATCAAAAAACAATTTGTAACATGCAAGAACAACCATGTACAACAATTAAAAGTTAGGTCAAATATGATTCCATCCTACTTTGCTATGCCTTGTAGCTCAGTATTGAAAATTCTTTTACATATATCTTGCATTAAGAAATTCCAGAAGTAAATAACACTATAATGTAATACCCAAAAGCTGACATTTTCTACCACCTCAAAATTATGAAAGCTTGAATATTAATGAGTTTAAAAGCAACTTTCTTCAATCATTTTAAGATTCTATGCTTATGCCCAGTAGTGTGGATGGACAGCAGTACCTATCTGTGTTTAAACATCTATATGACTGCAGATTAACCACCTTGTTAAGGCACTAACAAACACCACTCAGATTTCAGAGAAAATCATAGAATCATAGAATCATAGAATAGTAAGGGTTGGAAAGGACCTCAAGATCATCGAGTTCCAACCCAAAACCTATTTTCCACATATTGCTTCATATCTATTAAAATGGACTGAAAAATACAATAGACTGAAACACCAGCTCCACCCATAAACATGGCATATGAAAACATTAAATAATAAAATCAACGAGCCCAAGAAAGTTTAATTTTGCATTTTAAATGCATAACAGCAAGCCAAAGCCTTCCCTTACAAACAGTAAACTGAATCGGATCCACATAAAAATAGAGACAGGCAAGTGTGAAGGGATGTTTTTTATGCTAACATAATATTTTACATTATTTTTCAAGCAGAATCTCCATTTCTAATGTGTTCTTCCTAATAATAGCAAGTATTCTAACCTATACCTTAGAGATCACATCCTGCATCTCATTTCTGGGGTAGTATGTTCCATCATCATATCGGAATCTGTACAGCATGTGTTCAGGTTTGAACTGGTGCTTATCTGTCACTAAATTAAAAAAAAAATAAAAAAATAAAATAATTATTTATTGTTAGATGATTTTCTGAAGAAATAAAGAAGAAAGTGGGCCAGCATCATTTCAGCTAATAATAGCCAATTACACAGCAACAGGTTGATTTCAGACAAGGAGACCAGGAAGCCCAATTAGATCATTTTCCTTTAGTTCCTTTACATCACTGGTGACGATATTTCTCACGAAGTTAAAGTAGCTCAGAACAAACCAATTTCAACTCACAGGGCAAAGAATTCAGAAAGACAGAGAGACAGGAAACAACGTGAAAAACTAGGTACTCCAATCTTGCTAGTTTTCATCACTTTTGCAAAGCTTTTTCAACCAAATAACCAAATAAAGCTTCTTTTGCAATTATTTGTATTATTGTTCCACATGATTCTCTGTTTTAATTCTTGTGGAGGCCAATCTCAGATGAGTAAAGATACACATCTGACCAGTCCTGTACTGGGGAGGAAAGGGAGAGGGAACATCTTTGTCTTTATATAGACAGCTGAAGGTAGGTCTAAAGTGCAAGAGACCAGCAACCATTTTGAAGGTGTTGATAATCCGTTTCCCCAAAGACTTGTGGAAAAAGATCTTAATAGATGAATTTCCAGAAATTCACAACATTGCAGCAACAAACCCCACAAATTCAAGTGTTTTGTCAAAACAGTCATACCACATGATACAAAACTCCTGTAAACACCAAGTCTTTCTGAAAACCAGCTTATTTATTTGATGGCTGAGGACAGCACTAGGCACTAGCACTATCCTAGCATAATTATCTTGTATTAATTGCTGTTTTGCTTGCAGAAATAAGTTTTAATTTTGAAACTAAAGGAGGGTACCGTAATGTCTTCGTTAATCAGAGTAACAGGCCTGACAATGTTAAGCGAATCTTCTGTGCATGCCTTTCTACACCAAATGATTAAACCATCATACATTATTTTCTTCAGAAAATGTAGTTAGGCATCATAAACTTTGTACAGTAAGGTGCCTTCTGTCTGCACTGTTTTTCATGCCCCTTCAAGCTCTTCAGTATCTCCACACATCATCTGATGCACAGACATAACAACTGGACTTCAGTGGTTTCACCAGTGTCATGTGCGAGAGCAAAGTAAATTCTCTACCTATATTTGATATATCTACTAAGAGTAAAGCCTATGACACTATTCCAGTTGCCTTGAACTGATGGTTCACACTAATGTGGTTATTCAAAATAACCTCTAAGCTCCTTCACATGTCACTGATTCCCAGTAGATCAGATACGGACTACAAAATTTTCACATGTAATGCCTAGTACGAGTATCTAACTGAATTTTAATGGATTTGGACCATTTTGACTGGGAGAGGGGGGGAGAAGGTATCTTCTAGTCCTGTAATTTCAAAAAAAAGATCAAAAAATTATACTGTTGAAGAAAAATACATATTCTACTATATCAACATACAGTAAGAGTTTCTTAAATCAGCAACTACATAAAACAGAAAAACCATCACTGGACAGTATTGTATAAGGCCAAATTGCTCATCACCATTACAGAGATGTGCTGGGAGGGAACCAGGACTACAAAGCACCCTTCCTTTCCTGCATGCCAATTACAAACAGAGCAAGCCATGTCCTCTGAGGAACACAAGCATCGCTGTCTTTGCAGTGCCTACTCACATAGAGTGCACCAGAAACTATGGGAACAGGTCCACAGAGCTGACACATCCTGAGTTTCTAACACTTAAAGCTGATAAAAGGATTATTTACCAGTACGCATTACCATTAAAATAAGGAACCCCAGGTTGTTCCCAACAATGTACCTGTATTTTGTGTTGGGATATTTATATGTCACAGACTAAGAAAAGGGAACTAACTCAGGTGTAAACTGTTCTTTTCTAACTTTTTTGGGCCAGGGTAGTTTTGACTCAGATCAGTACACCAGTCCAAGAACCTGTGTAGCTACATAAATACCTATTCATTTTAAAACTATCTGATATTCAGATTATGTTTGTAACTACTAAGATTCTTACTTCCTTGAGAGGAAGCTTCCACCTAATAATCAGTGGCAAGAGACTGGACAAAATATCTCAGCCCGCTGGCTGATATAAGTCATTTCAGATATTAGAGAATGCCACCAGGTGGATTTAAAATAATAACAAATAAACAGATTTTTCACATTTGCAAAACTGGAGGAGAAGAGAAATACAAAACAAAAATGAAAATAAAAAAATTTATTTTGTACTTGCAAGAATTCACACACCAGGAGCTAAAACAATGCCCATACCACATGGTTCTGTCCTTGCTAGAATGAAGCCCAACACAGCAAAAATAACGACCAGCAGACTGAATATGCGATGTTTAACAAAGCCCTCTGTAACATTTGCAATGTAAATAACAGCCAAACTTTCTTTCTCCCTTGCTTCCTCTGTGAAAACAGATGGTTCATTCAACTTTATTTTAGGAATTCTATTTTCACTGAACCACAGCTGGATCCACTATTCAGAGTGGCAAGTCTGGCTCACATTTCTATGCTCTAATATAATTATCCTTTTATCTCATGAAATTACACAATATTCATTTAACTCTCTATTGTGAAAGTCTTTGGGTGTATTTGGGATATAAATTATAAGATCAGGAGAAGAATCTTTGGCAACAGAATCATTCAATTGAAAACTATTCTCTGTGTGTGGTAAACATAATAGCATCTGACATTTGAATGACGGTGGAGGAAAAACATGTAGACTGACATTAAAGAATTAAAGACTACATGACTACTGATGTGTAACCTTAATGTTCTTCCTCCTACTCTGAGTATGTTTAAAATGCACACAGCTAAGTGGCACTCCTGCTTTCTTTTCAGTCAAGGTCACTTGAAAATATTGTGGCAAAGAACTTAAAAATTAATTGTGGGCTGAAGTACAGAAGAATTAAAATGCATTTCAGCATAAAAATGTCAACTTTAGTAACTGTACAATGCAGTGAAAATGAGGCCTTAACACTCAAAAGATTAAACTGTTGGGTTCCAGGTTGGATTCCACCATCCCCACTTGCAATACCTAACACATAAGAAGGCATATTTATGAAGAGCTAACTGTGACTCACTCTCTTCTACAATTCTTAGTTCAACATATATCCCTAAAAAGCCTGGCCTTAATAAAAGGTTTAAATCCTTACAAGCAGTTCTCTGTTCCCCCAGAATTTATTTTTGCTTACAAGAGAAGAGCAATGTTTCTCTAAGTCTCTTTTTGTGATGTTGTACTCCCAACACCATAAATGTAATCTGATTAAATTAATGGAGCCTCTCACAGTAAATCTGCTAGGCATGGACAATGGTCCCATGAGGTCCCTGCAAGGATATAATGCAGATTCAACAATCTGTCTTGCCTTCACAAGGCCATCTTTTTGTCAAACAAAATTAAATCCACTCTAATTACAACAATTACATTGAAAACTAATTATATTTACCATGATGGATAATGCCATTCTCTAATAAAGCTTGGCCAAGATGAACACCTTCTTCAGATTTGTGTATCTCTCCGATTTCCAACAACCAGGACACAAATTCACTGAAAGGAAAAGAGATACAAGAAAACACCAAACTTTAAAAGCCATACTACCAGACCTGCTACATTTCCCACTCAATTAGTAGTCTTTCTTACTATATTAGGAAGTGACTCTTAAGCCTAATAATCTTCAGAATGTCATACCACCTTTACAAACCCTCTCATTTCAACTTTTTATTATTATTTTGACAGAAATACATATGGTTTCCCTTGAGATGTCTTTTCAATTCTGAAGTTTTACCTGCATGGTTTACCTTGCATGTGGTAAAGACTTTCATGTTTTCTGGGATTTCCTAAACTATCATAGCCACATTTGACCAGATGGTCAAGTATAAGCCAGACCCAGGCATAGCTACTGCACTTGCCCAGGGCAGATACGTGATGAACATACGGCAGAACATTATCACAGTACAACAGAATTATTATTTCCAAGGTGTGTAAGACACATCCTGAGCACACATAAGAAGTATATAGTGCATTGCAGGAAATGCCTGGCTTGTATCGAATTTATAGCACATAAGTTATTTACAAGTGTGTTCCAAATCTAAAGAACAGTGTAGTGAGGTAGTGCAACATGCACAGTCATGGGTTTTAACTGATGACACGAGGACCAGCACAAGCATACTTCCAAAAGGTCTACTTCAAATATAGCACAGAGAAGCAGCCATTGGATGGTAGGTTTAAATGTTTCATACATGACTTCCCTTTACCTGCTTCCAACAACTTGAGTGAGGGAACATGATTCAACCCTAACTCAATCATTAATCTTAATCCTGGTTTCAACTCTCATCAGCTATGTGACTTCTGACGGCATATGAAAATTGCCAGAGTTTCATTTCCGCTTTTCAACCCAGTGGTGAGTTTCTTCACTAGAATGTGTTTGTGTAAATCAGTCACTGTACTTTATAGAAATACCTTCCAGGATTAACTATCTTACAGCCAGATAAAACAACTGATAACCCCTCCACCTCCCCAACTACTTTTGTTGTCACATGCACATTTTTAGGGTACCTATTGCTTTCTTTTTCTCTTACATTCAGTCTTGTTAAGCCATAGCTATAATATGTCATTAGAAAGATCATCCTGATAACAGGGATACATTTTTAAACATGTATATTTTACATAAGCAAGAGGAGGACAGAAGTAGTTTTGAGAGCAAGATTTTTTTTAAGTAGAACAAATAAAATTTTATATTCTAAGTATTTCAGACAAAAAAGTCATTACACAAGTTGGGGATTATTTCTTTAAATAAACTATTTTATTCAATGCATTCTCGGATTTTCAACAAGCCTTTACAGCCTTGTCCCTTTAACAAAGCTATTTTGGAACGTGAGTGCACATCCATAAATTTCAGACCAATTTACATTTTGGCTAAATTCTGGGAGGCAAATAGGCCTAACAGACACTACAAATAATGTGTGGTTCCCACAGAATCCCAAAGAACATGCAAAATGTGGGCTTAGCTGGGAAAAAGTCATGCTATAAAATGCACATAATACCTTCCAAGAAAGCATTTGGGAAAAGTGGTTAATTTCCTCTTCCTGTCTTTGATGAGATTCCCTTGTTTGCACATCATTTTGTACAGTCGTTCTCCTTGCTCAGAGATCATCACCCAAGTGTCCTGTTCCATACCCAATTTTAAACCTGCCAAAAATGCATTAAAGTTTTATGAAAGTGATATTGCCATTACATTCAAGTACTTTCCCTAAAATGGAGAAGCAATCCCAATATTTTACATATAAAAAAAGGTAAAGGAACTGCTATTATTTTTCTCACAATCAAGTTTAACCATGAACATCTGATCTTCATAAAGCAAAATCATATTATAACTTTTAGTTCCTCATAGCAAAGTTAAAATGTTATTATATTGACATAACCATTGATATTGTAGCAATAAATACTAATGCTGCGATTTTCAGACTTCAGTATATGAATATTTGCAAGGGAATAGTCATGTCTTCACAAATTTTTAAAAAAAAAGGGCCATACCATATGATAATAAATACCACATGATAATAAAAATGTTTTCACTTACACAACTTCTTCAAATTTCCAGTTAATAATAGCTAATTATCTGTTATATATTAATTACTTTCATATAATATTAATTTACCCCTTTTCCACAAAAGCATATACACAATTTCATTTCTATTTCCTTCAGATTTTTTTCAACAACATGAAGGCTATTAAAGGTTTTATTTCAGTATTTATTATTGGGTTGTTTTTTTTTCCCCTGCTTCTAGAGGAAATCATTATGCTTTCTGAGTAACAGATGACCAAAACCAGTTTTTGTTGAATTGTGCATCCCACCAGCCACTCACAGAAGTTTGTGCTTCCAAGAAGCACCACAGATATTCATATCCCACGTGCTTTCTCAATAAACAATTTTTAGTTCTGGACAAAACATTTCTGGAACAACTTATGTACATGTTGTCAGTTTCTGTTCAGATTTTTGCATTTTTAAAACTGTAACTGTAGATATTTAATCTGAGAAATAGTGTGCCACTTGTTTAATTCTGAAAATATAGATTTGACTTAGTTTGTATCAGTCTTGCAAAGGAGATGAAACACTGTTTTCACATGTGCAGTCACTTGGGCTTCAGTGTAATTGCCTATATATACACACATGAACAGGCTCCATGTCTTACTAAGTAAACATACAATTGAAGCATCTTTACGTTCACAGTGAATGAGAAAGTGTTAAGAGCTGCATTTAGATACAGAATTTGAATTCTAAGAAAGACAACTATTTGGTTCCCAAGTCATTTGGCAACTTAACTGCAATTAAGTTGATACATCCTGCTTTGCAAGAGGTGTTTTTACTGATATTTTGAAAAAACACAAATCACTGTGTTGGAAGAAGTGAATAAATTTCTATGTCAACAGAGTAACAGAGATATTCAAGAAATATTTTTGAAGGTTCTGTGCTGCAAGCTGAGTCTAAGTGTGTACCAAATCCTCTCCTCTCTCTTTCATGGTTGTCTCCTTGGTGGCAAACCCATTCAGAACACCAGGAGCTGAAAATTTCCCCAAATCATAAAATGCTAAAATCCTAAAACATGGCTTGACTTTGGGATGGCTACCTCACACTTGGCAAGGTTTACCTCAAACCTACCTCTACTACCAGCTGCTTGATACTATGCAGCGAAATAGAATATGTCAACATAAAATTAATCCTACTCTTTCAATTTCTTACATAAAGGCATCAAGAGTGTAAGGGAGCCAAGAAACTGAGCAGCGAAGTGGGATTTGTTAAAAGCCTGTCAAGTAAGACAAGGGCCTATACAGAAGCAGACAACCTGTTTTTTGTTCTATTTGACACTATCTGTACCACACTGCTTTTTCATTGTTATTTTAAAAATTTTGGGGGGTTCTGGCATCTAAGGCACATTTTTAGCTTTTCTATGAATTCCTGGTGGCATTATTAACTAGCCAGTGCTAAGACACCCCAGTTGAAACTCTGGTCCTATGCCAAATGTTCTACAAACATTCAGTATTCAAATTCAAAACACCAAAGAAAGTATTGTTAGTCTCCATTTAGAACAGAGGCAAAAAGCAACGGCTATCGCAACAGGCTACAAAAAATCTATGCAGACCAGGAAAAGAAACCCGGATCTAACTACAAGGTCATATTTTCCTTCAATACCAAGGCTACAAACGCTGTTGCTGATTAGGATATTTAAGCTTGCAAATGAACTTAGTTCCAGAGGATGATGATGCATCATCTTTCCCTGGTTC
The DNA here is from genome assembly GCA_039720435.1 of Amazona ochrocephala. Lineage (NCBI taxonomy): Eukaryota > Metazoa > Chordata > Aves > Psittaciformes > Psittacidae > Amazona > Amazona ochrocephala. The sequence continues at coordinate 36,758,715 of CM077876.1, forward strand.
TACTTTGTGCTGGATTCACCTTGAATACATGGTGTTATTCATGGTCACATTTGAGATTAGGATTGTATTTTATCCATGCATTCTTCCACCTTAATCCAGTTATTCAAAATAATAGTGGTTTTCCAATTGTAGTTTCTTACTTTCTTTTGTAAGGCAGAATACCTCAAAGACGGGATTGTGAGTATATTTTGTACCACTTCATGCTGGATCATCTGCATGCAGATCCAACACAGAAAACCTTCTCATTTCAGTGACTCAAATGGCCAGTCACAAGAGGGAATCAATGCATACAAATCCCGTAAGGCATTTAGGGTAGACAGTCACATACCACAAACCACAACAGCACAAAGGCCTCAATGAAATTGTAATTATTTATACTGCTTCAGGATAAACTATAAAATCATAATTTAGATCATCTCCCCATTTACAAAACAATGTTCACTACCAGCATACATGATTAAAACCATTATGCCCTTCCCAGTTCAAAGTTTGATTTAGTTTTTCCAAGCTGGTATCCATAAACCTTCAGCTGAACTTGACACCACAAGTTTGTGTGGCAGCTGGTTTTGCTTTATATCTCAATATAAAAATACGACATGGTTTTCTGGCGAAGCAACATAAGGGAGTTTATTAACCTACCTTTTCTTCTCTCTCGCTCTTTCAAAATAGCTTCCAGCCATTCTTGCTTCTCTTCAGGGGTTTTTGCCATGCATACAAACCATTTGTTCTTTGCTGTGTTGTGGATCTTCCAGCCATTAATAACAGTGTGGCCACTGCTGTGATAGTCAGCTGGGAATAGATACAATGGCTTAAAGAGCACCAATTATTTAAAAAGCAATAGTTGCTGCAATTACTAAGAACTTCTGTCATTACACATAAAACTCAGGAAATACAAAAGAATAAAAATTACTTTAAAGTTATCTGCTGCTTGTGAACTACATTATAACTTAAGTTGTACTTTTAACTTCTAGTAAATAATGTCCTTCTAAAATGTGACAGAATTGCCTAGCATACAGAAGAAGGCATAAACTTGACACTATAACAGGCAAAGTCCTACTAAGAGACCAGATCACAGTACCTGGAGTACTTTTGTTCATGTTAAACAGTAATAAATAATTCCTTTAAAAAGCACATTGTGGTTTTGCCCCTTAAATTACTCAGAGCTGCCATGCTGATTGAATGATTTAGTATTAATTTTTTGAAAAAAGATTAAACGTGCAGGGAAAAAATACAATTTCCTTTTGACAAGCAAGCAGATATTCTTCCTTTACTTCTGTAACATTTGAGTTTAAAATGCTATTCCATAAATCTTACTCAGAAATTGGCTAGAGAGACTTCCTTTCTAAAACTAACACCCTTGAATATCCTTCACTAGGGTTACACACATTTTCTGGAGGAAAATTTGTGTGGCATAAACACCTCATGATAACAAATACTTTCTTTTTTTTTTTTTGCATAAAGTACAGATTAAAACTAGAAGTAGCAACTTCCATATAAAATATTAGGAAATCAAAGGTCCACATTTTCTCACCAAAAACTCATTAAGAGGCAAGCAAGTCCTAAGGCCAGCCCTCAACGACTGTAATAACAACGGAGCTTTTTACCTTATAAATACTTTTTCATAATTCAGCCCTATTTTGTACAAGGAAATGGGATTTTCCAAAAATGAAGCCCTTGCTGAAATGCTTCCTAAGATTTATCATAAATCTCGGCAGACATGCTAGTATCCTTTCAATAACTCTGCATTTTAATTAGATGGAAAGCAGCCAAGCTTTGTATACTGGGCTGGGAAATTTCAGGAACTACTAAAAATCATGAGACTGATGGCTGATTTCTAAACCAACAAAGCTTTCTAGTACTCAAAGTGTGTAAGAAAGCACAAGTAAGTCTATGATGGGGAAAAGTAAGTTATTTTTTGCAACATCATGTTTATACCACTTATCTATTTATCGTATTTCAATTCACATAACCTATGCATAATATACTTCGCCCCTTTAAAAACACTGTTTCTTGAAAACTAGCCATCATTCATGCACTGGCAGAAAATCAGAGTCAAAAGCCAGAGAAAAGAAAGAAGCCTCAGACAGAAGCTCTCAGCTGACAGACTGCAGACCTGTGGAGATCAGAGGCAAGAGCACTGGAGGAAGGAAGGTTAATGCCCCTTTGTATTATTTAAGCATATACTTATAAGCCTTGCAGTATGGTGCCAGCTGCGCCTTTTTGTTGGTCTGGTTTTTTTTTTTTCATTAAGGTAGAGGTTAATACATGTAAAACTACATGGCGATATTCTGCTTGTGGTCTTTGTTAGCACATACCTATCATCACAACACCCATGTAAGGAAATACTAGGATCCGTAATGCAGTGAACTATAACAGAATTACGGCCAAAAGAATAAAAAATAAAAAATGATGCTCAGGCTCACATTTGGACTTAGATTCTCACAATTCACTCTGGACAGAAATTTGGTGTCAGTTAGTAGTTTAATTCACAAAAAATGGCTCATCCAGACACTTGAATATCCCGATGTAGAGATGACATTTTAAACATGCAGCTTCCTTGGCATATGAAGTTCTGTAACTGGTAGTTTGACCACATTTACCTCATGCCACTACAAAGTCACATCCTGTGAAAAAGCCCAATCACTTCGCTAAGTACTAAGACTGCCTAATGTTTACAGATGGTAATGGGTTCACGTGGAGGAAAATGGATAGCTATCACCCAGTTTTGCAATTGTAACCCTCTCCTCTAATGCCTAGCTCGACTCCAACCTCTGCCTTTAACTGCAATATTCCTAATTTCTCTTTTGCTCCCTGTGTTCCCTATGACTACAGTCCTCCAAGACTCCCATGGGAAATTTTCTTTACCTTAACACACCCATGCCCATCATCTCCTGAAGAGCATTTCAGCCTTATGCTATCATCCCATGTAAACTCATACCTTCTTTGGACTGGCTATTGGACAAAACCTGGTCATGAGCTGCAGAAGTGCTGGTCAGCCAGACAGGAGATGGCCAGCTGCACAGGATATATGCACATTCTTCACATCAAGGCAATCGCAGCTGCCAGTCAGGCTAAACAAATGATTTGCAAGCCTGACATAGTGGTTACAGAAGGAAGGAGAGCATGAGACTTCAAGTTACTCCATGCAAAGTCTGAACAAGCATGCTTAACAAATCATTAAGCTTCCAGCTTCCCAACAAAAAGTGATGAAAGATGACATCATCTTCTAATGATACTTGGTAATACATTAAAGCTTGTCATTTGAGCTGTAATATATATCGAATATAAAATCAAGATTCAAACCTTTGAAATGCCTAAAAAGCAATTTGTCACAGCCATATACAACAGATTTTTTTTCTTCCCTTAATAAGCCAATCAGAAATATCTGTATTGAAATACAAGTTTCTCAGACTTCAAGTTCTTAGGAGCTCCAGTGCTCAGAAATACCAAGGAAATAACTACTGCATAATATCAATTCCCTTCCTCCTTTGCATACTTTTGGATGCAATCTCTGCTTATTATAATCATGTAGTGGTTTTTTCTGTATCATGCATGCCTCATTTGAAGACAACAGGGGACAGAACTTAGTACAAACAACCATAAATCTGGTATTTCCTAAGACCCAACTGCTTGTCTTCATAAACTAAATAACATTCATTTAATGGCTGTTGAATGCCTTTAGAAATACATTTTTCTCTCAAAATTTAGTTTAAAAAACTGAATACAGAAAAAACAATAGCATCACAATACATCCACCTTTCTAATACTTCAAAGTGGTTGTGTAGCTGCATTGTTTTAAGAAGACAAATAGTCTGCCCTGATAAGTAAAATGCATTCCACTCTAATCAATACAATTAAAAAAAGGCAGAGTGCTTCATGCTGCTGAAACAAAAAAGAAAGCTTACACCAACTGTGATGCCCAGCCAAGGCCTAATTTCACCAAAGAAAAATTGCTCTTCAGAAAAAACTTCGTTAATTTCTGTAGGCATGTCATTAGCATGACAATAAACCACACTGGGAATCTGTTTTCCTATTTCTATGCTTCTACTTACAAAGAAGGATGACTACATTCCTACATCTATCAACACTGAATGCAAACGCCATTAGTAACCCTGCTCCCTGGAGCCCTATGGTTCCTCATAACAAGTGAGCAGAGGCTCCCAAAATCTACAGTAAAGAACTGTGGAACTATCATCCAAAGTGAGAAGTCTTTAATGTGTATAAAGAGGCCCATGAATAATACATGAGAAAAAGCCATGCATAGGTATGAAAAAACAAGCACTGTCTACTCGCAGCTTCCACTCTAGATTAGGAATGATAGAAAGTGATAGGAATAGATGATTAAGGAGAATAAAATAATACAATACCAAAAACGGCACATTCAAAGCTCATGTGAATGAGGCTCAGGCAATCAGATTACTACACTTGGGAATGAGACGAGACAAAAAGAACAAAGCAGAACAGTACTGGGTTACAGCTCAAATGTGGATGACTACAGGGGACGAGAAACAAGAGATCAGGATGCAACGAATGAGAACAGCAAAGACAGGGGAAGGTTAAAGAAGGGCATCATGATCTCAGTGAAAGAAAAAGTATCAGTGTGAAGAGAAGGAATACACTTCTTGACTACAAGGAAGGAAAAAAGGGGTTTAGAGATTTTTTTTCTTTTTTAAAGGGAGAGAGGATGGCAAGGAAATGCCATGGAAATAACACAGACATTTCCACATTTCAAAGAGAACCATAGAAAGGAGGGATGAAGTAACGGTAACGACAATAATAATAAAAAAATAAATCTAGGATATTGGACAAACTGAAATAGAGAAGATGGAAAATGAGGGGCTATGGGGAAAAAAAAAGCAGGTAAGAATAATCACAGAACGGTCTGTGTTGGAATGGATCTTTAAAGATCACTTAAACAGGGGAAGTTCAGGTTAGATATAAGGAAGAAGTTCTTTACTGTGAGGGTGGTGAGGCACTGGAACAGATTGCCCAAAGAAGTGGTAAATGCTCCATCCATCCCTGGCAGTGTTCAAGATCAGGTAGGACAGTGCCTTGGACAACATAATCTACTGTGAAGCATTCCTGCCCATTGCAGGGGGGAGTGGAGCAAGATGATCTTAAGGTCCCTTCCAACCCTATCTATTCTAGTCCAACTCCTGGGCAACAAGCAGGGACATCCTCAGATACATCAGGTTGCTCAGAGTCCCGTCCAACTTGACCTTGAATGTTTCCAGGGGCATCTACCACCTCTAATAATGTAGAAATCAAAATAAACAAGCCATTAACTGGTGTCTCAGAGGCGTGGAAAGGAGGATGGATTTTAGAAATGTTGCATTTATAAAGGCGACAAGATCCGATGTGGCTCAGGAAACCAAGCAGGAAGGAAGTATGATAGCCTCCAGTACTGTTTGCAAGGCTATAGGAAATGGAGACAGTAGCAAAATTTCCTGTGGCTGAAGGAAATGTCTGGAGTGGAGAGGAAGACAATTGGTTTATAGCAAATTACACTTGAAGATTCACTGAGGAAGTAAACAAACGAACAGAAAGGAAAATGGACAGTGTGAAAGTGGTCAAGAACTGGATAGCTAGAACAAGCAAATGAAGAAAGAAAAGACAGATTTGAGAAATACAAGATAGTCATGGAAGGAAGAAGGAAGAAACATCTGCTAAAGCCAACACTGAAAGCACGGCCATATGTAGGATCAGAGCCAGTGAATGAAAAAAGCCACAGCCTTTTTGGAATATTCATCATAAAGAAGATAATGGGTATACACCACTTTGGTCACAGTAACATCAACGGTTATAAGTAAAAACAGATGCTGTCTTAGAAAGTGATAGAATTTAAATGGGAAAGCTGTCTATTATTTCTAAAACATATATAAGGAAGATGAAGCAAAACAAATTAAAGGTAGCCAAATACTACATGACATGAAAGACCAAAACACGCAGCTCTATTTTGCATAAACAAAGAGCTGAGATTTCGTATAAATAAAGCTAACAATTTGGCAGAAAAACAGTCCAGAAAAGGAAATAGCAGGATACAGAATATTAGATAAACTGTATTCAAGTCAGCAAGGCTTGATGAAGTTCATTATAGTATATGTACAAATACGTCAAACACTAACTAAATTGGTGCACATGGTGAAGGACATACCCCAAAACACATGTCAAGGAGTTCCTAAAAATATGTCTATCAAACAAGGAGAATGAATGAAGTGTCATGCCATAGTGCTCTGCCATTCAGCATTTTCCACTAGTTTTATCAAGAGCTGAAATGATTCAGTAGTAGCATTGTTCATGGAACCAAGACAAGAAGCATTGCAAGAGATTTGAGGAACAAGACATGAATTCTGAATGCTTAATAATTTGTGGAAATAGGAAGATAAAATGCAGTACAGAAAAGTAATTATTTGTGAGGAATAGTTTAGTCCTGTGAGAAGCAGGGAGTTGGACTTGATGATCCTTATGGATCCTTTCCAACTTCAGATATTCTGTGATTCTAGTAGGGCCTACTCTCAGACATTAACACAGTGTAAGATGTATTGGGATATGCAACAGTACTGCATAAAAAGATCTGGTGTGGTATTCTGGAACACGAACTGAAAATTAAAAAATAATGCTCTCAGAAAAGCCAAATAATCCTGAGACTAATAATAGACATTCCTCATGCAGCACTACAGTAATTATTCTGATCTGCTTGGCCCCAGTGAAGTTTCAGCTCTGGAGACCTCAAAATACAAAAGATGCAAACAAACTGGGAAGGAAGGAAAAAAAAAAAAAAAAAAAAAAATACAAAACACAACCCGAAACTCCAAAGGACACAAAAAGTAATAAAAACTTAGAAAACCCAACCCATGACAAAAGATTGAAAGACTTGAAAAGAAGAGATGATGGAAAACCACAACAGTCTGAGAATCATAGAATCATAGAATAGTTAGGGTTGGAAAGAACCTTAAGATCATCTAGTTCCAACCTCCCTGCCATGGCCAGGGACACCTCCCACTAAACCATGCCATCCAAGGCTAGGTCCAACCTGGCCTTGAACACTGCCAGCGATGGAGCATTCACAACTTCCCTGGGCAACACATTCCAGTGCCTCACCACCCTCACAGTAAAGAACTTCTTCCTCATATCCAATCTAAACTTCCCCTCTTTAAGTTTAAACCCATTACCCCTTGTCCTATCACCACAGTCCCTCATGAAGAGTCCCTCCCCAGCATCCCTATAGGCCCCCTTCAGGTACTGGAAGGCTGCTATGAGGTCTCCACACAGTCTTCTCTTCTCCAGGCTGAACAGCCCCAGCTTTCTCTACTATCTTCATACAGGAGGTGCTCCAGTCCCCTCATCATCCTCGTGGCCCTCCTCTGCACTTGTTCTAACAGTTCCATGTCCTTTTTATGTTGAGGACACCAGAACTGCACACAGTACTCCAAGTGAGGTCTCATGAGAGCAGAGTAGAGGGGCAGGAGCACCTCCCTCGACCTGCTGGTCATGCTCCTTTTGATGCAGCCCAGGATACGGTTGGCTTTCTGGGCTGCAAGCGCACACTGCCAGCTCATGTTCATTTTCTCATCGACAAACACCCCCAAGTCCTTCTCCGCAGGGCTGCTCTGAATCTCTTCCCTGCCCAACCTGTAGCTGTGCCTGGGATTGCTCCGACCCAGGCGGAGGACCTTGCACTTATCATGGTTAAACTTCATCAGGTTGGCATCAGCCCACCTCACAAGCGTGTCTAGGTCCCTCTGGGTGGCATTCCGTCCCTCCAATGTATCAACCAAATCACACAGCTTGGTGTCATCGGCAAACTTGCTGAGGGCGCACTCAATCCCACTGTCCATGTCACCAACAAAGATGTTGAACAAGACCGGTCCCAACACCGATCCCTGAGGGACACCACTCATTACTGGTCTCCAGCTGGACATTGAGCCATGGAGCACTACTCTTTGCGTGCAGCCATCCAGCCAGTTCTTTACCCACCAAGTGGTCCACCTATCAAATTGATGTCTCTCCAATTTAGAGACAAGGATGTCATGTGAGACAGTGTCAAAGGCTTTACACAAGTCCAGGTAGATGACATCAGCTGCTCTGCCCCTGTCCATCAGTTCCGTAGCTCCATCATAGAAGGCCACCAGATTGGTCAGGCAGGATTTCCCCTTAGTGAAGCCATGCTGGTTGTCACTAAGCACCTTGTTGGTTTTCATGTGCCTCAGCATGCCTTCCAGGAGAATCCGCTCCAAGATTTTCCCAAGCACAGACGTGAGACAGACTGGTCTGTAATTCCCTCGCTCATCCATTTTCCCCTCAATAAACTACTTTATTGCAATAAGAATAACATCCAAACTACTCTCCAAATCTATTCACTAAAACAAGAAGTGAGGAAATATTTTGAAAAGAAGGAAGATTAGGAAAAAATGAAATCTTGATTTTCAAGAAATATTCGACTTTTGTTAAGCTTAGTTAAGCTGTACCATCCTTGTCATTAATGCTCCATTTTGGAAAATTACATTTAGAAATGCTTGGAATCCACAGCAGATGTAGGGCAAAGCTAAGGCTTTTTGAAATCAGAAGAAATAACATCTAACCCTTAGAAATTTCCTTCAGACTGACACATTTGCAGTGCAAATTTTGAAGTTGCCCTTTTTTTTTAATTTCAGTTTTACATTAAAAAGGCCAAGGTTTCCAGGTTTTCTTTATTCATTATAAGGAAATACTAATTGTTAAGCTCAAAGGTTAAATTCAAGTTTCTAAAACAAAAAATTATATTTGTAGGAATAATCTGGGCTTTTACATTTCTAATGTATGTGAGAAAAAGAATCAACCGTATATTATATCCCTAATGGTATTAAAAATAACTTCCTTTTTCTTAAACTCTTGTGTTACAATTTCAGCATTTATAGTGCTTAAGGTTTCATTACAACAGAACTTACTTTTCCATTTGCTTTCCCAAATATATCACATACCTAGGGATAACTTCTTTAAGTGTTGGAATTCTGTTAAGTGGAGTTAAATATACTATTTCAGTTGAGCGATAAATGTCACCTTAGTTTAGTACTCTGTTCATGTTAGCGTGAAACAGTCTTCTAAGACCGACCAACTAATAATGCATGAAAGCAATGATGTGTCACAGAAGTAGAGTTTTAATATGAGTACATAATGCTTTTAACATGGCGTCTTACTCTAACTACAAGGAGCACCCTCCATTCTCAAAGAAATTGTGAAGCTGCATTTGATTTCAGCACCTTGAAAGACTAACCTGTAAATGAGCAACACAAATATACTCACCTGTTCCATCATCTACATTCTCTACCTCCATCACTTCTGTGTTTATTCTGCCCCGAAAAAGGTAACGGTGGCCATCTGTAGATGCTTTGCTGTTCTTCAGTCGCCTGATAAAAGAAAGTGCAAATGAGCATGTCACCCATCACTTTTTTCTATGTTTCTGCATTATGACCTGTACATGTAGCATTTAAAGACTACAGTAAGAATCACAATACATTTGTACATGCGCTGTTGAACTCTGGAAACCATTGCTGAACAAGACACTGCTGATGCTAATGCAAAGGGTAAGCAGCAAATTGCTGGCTGACATGAGAGTTTATCAGGAAAGTCTCACTCTACACAAGCTCTGTTCCAACACTTTGGTACGTGTATGCCATTGTTTGCCATCAAGACCTATCCTTTAACAGGTGCATGAAAACAGCCAAGCCACAGAACTGATCAAAACAAATGGATATTATAGGCTCAAAGAAACACATCTGTTACCTGGATGCTACAGACAATCCAGGGCACTGCTAAAACACAGTTGGAAAAACAGGATGAAAGTTGGCTATCAAATCCGGAACTACCCTGGAAAATCTTAAGCACTCACACTGATCGGATGGACGTGGCTGTGGTGATGACAGTAGAACCTGGATTTATGAAGCAACAGTTTCAGCAATTGCAGACAGTTTCCTAAACTGGACACTGAGGTCAAAGGTAGAGTTTCCTCTGACAACATGCACAACTATGCAGGAGCAGAGGCACAGATAATGGTACTCAGCAGTGCTATTAGAGAGAATACTCAAGGTCTATCATGTACTGGGAATCTACCAAGGATCCACCTAGTTATATGTATTCCTGGCTACTCAAAACCAGCTTCCGGATCAGAGAGACAACCTTAAACAGTTTCAAGAGGGATGCCTGTATTCAAGAAAACCCTTATTCTTCAGAAGCATAAGAGCACTGAACAGTAACCGCAGAAGCTTGTTGCTATACTATGGAATTGTTTCTTGCAATGCAGGAAGCAGCAGCTTTCTAGCTGTTTTCCCTGATTAGAAATACAAGGCTTGAAACTCTTGAATCTGTAGAGACTTGTTTTATAACATAAGCTACAATACTAATTTGCTTGAACTAAAAATTCATTCTGTTTACCATTCCCAGAAGAGAGTGAGTCCATACATATAACCTGCTGCAGAAGACTGGCAAAACTGATTCTTTCTCCCCACACTTCACCACTTGGATTCTGCATTTGTATAATTTTTTTTTCCAATGTTTGAATTAAACACACTTCTCTTTGGATGATAAGCCTCCTCTCAAAATGCTGACTTTTATATTGCAATTAACTGCAGCAAACACTTTGGTAGTAATAAAATATTCTTATGAAAAAGCATACAGAGGATTAGCTCTAATGTGAGAAAAATGCGTTATTTCTGAAAGCACAAATTAATCACTTACCTGTGTTTTTTTTTGCAGTAAACCAAAAGGTTGTCAAAAAGAAAAAATATCCTCTCTTGGATATTTCCTGCTGAAATTTTCAGTAGTAGCCCACTTCGTAGCATTTCTGTGCACGTATCTGTGATGTTGGACCCCTAAAATCATTTGGGAAAAGATTATTTTTTATTCTGTGAGAACTGAAGAACTCCACACCAATTAACGGAAAGTTTCCTATATAAACTCACAGCCATAACGATACTCTGGAAGCACCAAGAATAAAACTCATGGCAATTTATTACATTGTAATTAAATTGTGATTTTTAATGATGCTTACCAGTTTTGTATTCATTTAGGACTGCCGCAAATGAGAGGGTTCGTGGCTTTTTTGAATGGATTAAGTTTAATCACAAAGGTTTCCAAATCACATCTGGGTGTGAGAATCCTCCTTAAAAATCAGGCCAACTTCATACAATTATTCTTATCCTCGGTAACTTCACTGTTTAGTCAGAAACATCTAAAAAAGGGCTTTACAAGACATGATCTATGCCAAGATGAGCTTGGAAGCTGAAGGAAAATGGAACTTGAATATCATTAAGATATACACTTCTACACTAAGCTAAGCTAACTACAAAATCAAATACATCAAGATTTAAAACTCAGACAAAGCTAACAGTGGCACATACAACTAAGACTGCCTGGTGTAGTTCCTCTTAACATATACTGAAGACACTGGAATTTTGCTAAGCTTTACATGTTTGGGATGAAACTTCCCATGCCTCATTTTTGATTCAAGGTAGATCATTCTTTCATGTGTAAAGAAGGCAGGCATTTTCATACAGGTTAATGAAAAAGAAGCAACTTTAACAAAGGATAATATTTTCCCAAAATATTTCTCTGAAAAAGTCATGGCATTTCTGTGACTTATAAAGGAAAATTTACCTCTCAAGGAAGCCTTCCCTGAACTCAGAGGTGTATTCTGCTATTCTGAAAATCTATGCTCCTGTGGGACAAAGCTCCTCTCCATGCACTGCATGAATCCAGCCGTGCAATCCTATTGATAATTATGCTTGCTGGCTGCATTGAGCATACATCTATGGCTCAAAGAGTTTCCTAACTTGAGGCAGTCAACAGTCAGCTTGGAAAACCTGCAAAGCCAGGACTTTCATCTACACATCTTCTGAAAGAGTTATACCTGCAATAACTGTAGCTACTTCCTCTTCTTTATCTAACCACAGTAGCCCAAAGAAAAGTAGACTCAAGAGCCAAGAAGCAACCACGGGTTCTGCTCTCAGCTCTTCATCTTATTATTCATCCTTTTTGTGTCACAGCCCTGAATATTGAGCAATAGCTCAGACTGCTCTAAGAAGAACGCAGTCTGTTTACAGAAATTATAAGAAAGACTGCAGAACCATCACACTGGAATACAATTCAGGTCTCTAAAAAGAGCAGCTTCAGTATCAGTATTAACTAACCACTCTTGTTTCCATTTAGGATCAAATGAGCCAAAAATGAACATCATCTATAGCCAGTACATCATACTTCCCTTCCTAGGACAGCATCAGCACCACAAGCTGACACACTAATTTTACAGTTTTATTTGAGACCAATCACTGAAACACCTTAAAAGCATACTCAGTAATACAAATTCAGCATAAATTTCAGCTGCACTTACTGCTTGCTGACCACAACTACAGAAAAGCAGTTTTTTTCATTCCATCCATTTTATTGCTTTTGCGTATTAAATAGAATAAAGAGTACCACACACTGCTTTTAAAAATTGCTGGAATATTGCTAATAATTTGCATTTTAGAAGGCTGGGTATTTTTTGAAGATTTTCAGTTTGTTTTTACAGAAAACTTCAGCTTTGCTGGAAAATTGCAATCTTTTGTAGGGAAGACAAAAAACTACAGCTTAAAGCTTCAGAATTGTATCAGCAGTTTCGGCTTTCTACAAAAGCGTGTATTTTTTCACAGAGAGGGTTTTCTGAAAAAATTTTGACTCTTTTTATTTAAAGTGTTCATTTTCACTGTAGAAAAATACCTTTTCCCCACAGTCCTTGCAAGATCTGCTACTGTGCCAGCACCATGTCATAAAAGACCATATTTTGTACATATTTCGAACATTCATAATTCAGGCTACTTGAATTATCAAGAGTCAACTCAATCATGATTCAAGTTCAACATTACAATACAGCAATGTGTATTATCTGTATCACATTGCTGCACTTTGCTATTGTTTTCCTCTTTATTTTCCTTCTGCCAGACAATGAAAACTACATTTTAGAGATACTTTTTTCCCCTCAGAGACCTCCCGTCCAAATACTAATACAGTTAACAGTTACAGTGTTAACTTCACTTATTCAATACCTTTTGACAAGATCACAGCCTATGCTGGTGTGGACACAGGTCAGTGAATTTTGTTATTGCTGTTTTATTTGCTGAAGTCCAAGGGTATAAGGTAAGACGACTGTAAGTCACATCTGGTAGTCCTACATAACACTGCTAGCGCAGAAAAGTTCCCTGCCACCCTCTTTCCCATGGAAAACTGTTAGACTCAAGCCTGTTCCTAGACATGGGAGGGGTGGGCATGGAGCTGACAAGGAGAAAAGAGGAAGGGCATATCATATGAAAGCACTGCTGCCTGTACGCCTCCTCTCTACCAACAGCTTAGGGACGAAAAACATGCCCGAAGAAGAATAAAGTAGAGGGCACACAAGCACTGCTGTATCCATCATGCAGTTCAAAGAAGGACTAACAACTATTAATGTTTTCATGGAGGTTATTGCTACACCTTGAACCTCCATGAGGGTTTACAGCAGGAACACCAAGCTATAGTTGATGTCCAGCTCAGCAGGATAATCCATTTATCTAACTCTGAGCTATCCCTCCCATGGTAGAAAGTTCAAGGCTGCACTGAGAAGAAGTCACCTTGTCCCAGAAGCACGAGGCTGAAACTGAACTATGCTATCTACAAGCAATACTTCTGGAAAAAAGTATTGCCAAAAACATCTAACACAGCCATGTTTTCATTAAATGTTTGTATCGAAAGTACCAGGGAAATGTCAAATATAAGCAATGTGAACCTGAAAAGCAATTTGCTACTTCAAAGTTTTCAAAAGCATGTAGATTTTTTACTCAGTGCTTGCAAGGGAAGATCATATAGTTGCTCAACCTAAATGTAAAATCACTACTACTATGCTACAATTCATGTTTCTATGCATTTAAAGTATCTGCAATTAGAGTTGAAGGAGTATTATGAGTGAAACCAGTCTTTTTGTAATACATCAATTTGAAAACCCCTTGTATTGTAGAAACAAACCTGTTTCGATCATCTCAAAAAAAAAAAAAAAAAAAAAAAACAACCAAAAAAAAACCACATATAAAGACTCAGCTGGAAAACGCTAACCTGCAAATCAGGCTCATACTGTGAATCTAGACTAGATTTTCCTCCCCCTATCCTACTGAGTCACTGAAGACTCCAAGACTCCAAATACCTAGCTGTAGAGCAGTCCTCTCCTGTGGACAGCACTGGGGCCAAGGGCTCTGTGGTTTTTCAGGCTAGCTGGTGTGGAAATTAAAAGCCCATAAGATCTCAGAGCCTTCAGGCTACTTAGGTAAAACTGGCTTCTAAGAACCTTCAGCTGCAATTCAGTCACTTGTCATTCCACCAAGGCAATAGCTCAGGCAAGAGGTCTGAAATGTGGGCTACCATGACTACACCACAAAATAAATGCATTTCAAATACACTGGAAGGAGAGAGACTATATGCAACAAATCTGCAACAATATCCTCACTCATCCTTTAGTCATGAAATACCCATCTTTGACATCAAAAAACTACCTTTATTACCTTGAGATGAAAAGCAGCATTTGTTGGTTTTATTTTGTAACAAAAGCTACTTAGCTACATATTCTGGCCAAATATCAGTCAAACATCAAAGTCTGACCATACTGACTCAGTGGTGAGCACATTAACAGTGATAAAAGTCAGAAATTACACATATTAATGTACTCTTCAGTATTTGCACATGGGCATAGGAAAGAGAAATATAATAGAGAAAAGGTCTAAAATATCTAGAATTTAAAACAGAAATTTCTATTCAAATACTACTTCATGATATGGCACAATGGAAAGGAACAGAACACCCCATGCTATTGTCACTAAGCTGGCCTATGACTCAGACCGGGTTGATCAGTTTCCAGCTTAAAACAAATGCAACAATTTTATTTTTTAATTCCCTCATTGAAACATCCATGCGGATTTTCCTGACAGACTCCTTCAGCTGCTGAGCCATTCTCCAGCTGAGACAGCCACCTACACAAGTTCTGAATTCAGGCCAATAAATTTAACCACTTAGGAAGTTAAGTGAGAAAGTCATTATACTCAAAATTTTCTTTCTTGAAACAGATGTTCCATTTTTCCATGAATCTGTATTTTTATCATAATAAACACAAGCTTCATTCTATGACACTCATGTATAGGAATTCAAGTCATGCTTTGATCAGATTCTAAAAATAGTCTTATTCTTTTTTTTCCCCTTTCCTTCTAGTTGGGGCCAAGCAATGTGCTAAGCATTTCCTTCTGGAAGGAAATCTCCAACAAGTTTACCTCTTTATTTTTAGGCAATGCAGAAAACCAGATGTTTATTTAATTAAATCCACTCTCATACATTGCATTCAGAGATTTTCTTGTAGTTGTTGTTGAGAATCATTCAGGAAAGCTCTAAAACATGCTCTTCTACATGATTTTTACCATTTCAAGGACTAACCGTAAAGTACGTTCGAAAAAGGATGCATGTATCAAGATCAGGGCAATTTTGTCAGATTGGGCACCCTGTGGTTACCACGTGGTAACATCAAACCTGGTCAGCTAAACCACATTAAACACAACACAACTGTACTAAAAAAAAAAATCTATTTTAAGACAATGGCACTTTTCCAGAGATCAAACAACAAGTGAAATCCTAAGATTAAATTTGGGGAAGAAAATAAGAAAAAACAAACAAACAAGGTTGGAAGGAAATTACTATATTATGGTTCACAGAATACATTCTGAATACAGAGAGCATAAATCTATGTTTCACAAACTTCTGTCTATATTGTTATTCTTCCTTACTGTTACTTTGGCTCATTAATATATTTCCAACAGCAAACATATTTATGACTTCATGTTTTATTAAGAATTCAGAAGAAACTGCATGCAGAAAAGTGGATTCCCCTTTCAGAAATGTGAGAACAACCAATTCTTAACCAACTTACATGACTAATAACACACTGAGATAGCAATGCTGTAACTTTATATTTGAGTGTGTTCATTAATACGGATTTGACAAATATCTGTAAGACTCAGGCACTGAAAGCAAGTAGAAGAATCTTGATCACAGCAGCACAATAGAAAACTTACTTGAAAGTTGAAAATAGTAGTAGAGTCAGTTATAGGCAATAAGTACTATTTAACATATGTCCTTGCCATATAAAATTCAGTAATGTAAATGCTTGCTACTGCTTCTATCATGAAGTTATTGTACAAGCATGTCTAACAAATTTTAAAGTTCACACATACTAAACTTTCAAAGTTACTGCTGATGACAGCAAGTTCAAGCTAATAGCAAAAAGAAACTTACTTTCACCTAGTCTAAATAAGCAGCTGTTAAGGTATTTGCGTCTTTTGGAGTGTTAGGTCAGCGAGACCTCCTCTCAATTACAGTGCTTAGAGTTTTACTTTATTTAAGTAGTCCTGTGTATTAAGATTAAAACTGTCTTATTAAAAAATAACTTATATTGCTTGCTTTGCATTTCGTATATATGAACTTCACTCCCACCTCAGTGTGGGCATCTCAGATGTTTCAGTATAAAACACCTAAGGCAAATCAAAGATATACAAATAGGACTTGGGGGTGTTTGTGGATGAGAAACTGAACATGAGCCGGCTTCAGTGTGCGCTCGCAGCCCAGAAAGCCAACCATATCCTGGGCTGCATCAAAAGGAGCATGACCAGCAGGTCGAAGGAGGTGATCCTGCCCCTCTACTCTGCTCTCGTGAGACCTCACTTGGGGTATTGTGTGCAGTTCTGGTGTCCTCAACATAAGAAGGCCATGGAACTATAGGAACAAGTCCAGGGGAGGGCCACGAGGATGATCAGGGGACTGGAGCACCTCCCATGTGAAGATAGGCTGAGAAAGTTGGGGCTGTTCAGCCTGGAGAAGAGAAGGCTGCATGGAGACCTCCTAGCAGCCTCCCAGTATCTGAAGGGGGCCTATAGGGATGCTGGGGAGGGACTCTTCATTAGGGACTGTAGTGGCAGGACACGGAGTAACTTAAACAGGGGAGATTTAGACTAGATACAAGGAGGAAGTTCTTTACTGTGAGGGTGGTGAGGCACTGGAATGGGTTGCCCAAGGAAGTTGTGAATGCTCCATCCCTGCCAGTGTTCAAGGCGGAGCTGGACAGACATGGGTGACATGGTTTAGTGTGAGGGTGCCCCTGCCCATGGCAGGGGAGTTGGAACTAGATGATCTTAAGGTCCTTTCCAACCCTAACTGTTCTATGATTTCATGATTCTATGATCCACATTTATCTTTCTGTGTAAACTAATTACAGTGCTCAAAATAATACAACAGGAAGATTGTGGTGCTATGACTACTTGATCTTGCAGTTCTCTAAGGGAAATAGTGGCTCTTCTGGATACTGTTGAAAACACTAGCTCAAAAATAGACCTATGGTTTCTTCACAGAACTAAAGCATTAAAGCTCTTCCATTTGAAAACTGAAATAAATAAAACCAAAACCAAGTCTTACACAGATTATCTTGAACACATGTTAGTTTAGCTCAGCCAACAGTAAACGAGTACCTACAAGCTGACAAACACTTATGGACTCAGTGCTTAATCATCAAAATACATACTTTTTTTTTCAACCACACAAAATGCTGCTAGGCAGGAACCAACAGCAGTAAAATCAGGACAACAGTTGAATTAGGATTTACAGATGTGCATGTGTGCACACAAACATGTTAATGTAAATGGTCAATATTCCAAGTCAAACACCAAACACTCTCCTCTCTCCTGGAAGTCTTCTGTTTTGTACAGTGGTGCTCAGTCATGAACAACACTGAATTTAAAGAGCAGAACCCAAACGAAAGCTGTGTGTCACACTACTGAGGAGCTGACAGTACCTCAGGTTCACAAAAACAGTGCAATGTATGTTTGTTGAAAACTGTTATTCCCTCCTCAATATACAAAACAACAAATCTACAACAGTACCTCCCATCCTTCCACATGAGACTGCCATTCTTCCAAAAACTCTAATTTCTCCATTTGTCTCTTGGCTTCATTTATGTTGGAACAGACAGCTTTCATGGCCTGGAGGGCTTCCATTAGTGCCGCATAGTCACTGTGCTTCCTTGGAGTCCGCTTCAGTAACTCCTATTTAGACATTAAAAAAAAAGAAAAGAAAAAAGGAGACCCGTCTTTGATCTCTACATGTACATTACAGAAGGCTAAAATTGAATAGCATACAAAATCAAGAAGTAGCCAGACCTCTATTTTACAAAGTGGAAAAATAATAAACCTTCCAGCATTGTGTCCTAGTAGGACACCAAAAACTCAAAGACATAAATTACTAACAGTAAAAATAATCAGCACTTTGGAATTAGTACTTAGTTTGCCTTTCAGCTACTTTCTCACCCCAGCAACGTTTCTTCATGTTGAGCTTTGGTTTGGGGTTTGATTTCTTTGGCTGTTGTTTTTTTTTGTTGTTTTTTTTTTTTTTAATGTGCCACAGGATGGAACTCTTCAACAATAACAATAACAGTTCTGCTTTAAAATGTTGGTTTATTCATGTCAAAGTTAGCACCTGCCTCTCCTGCAGCTCTGGGTAAAACCCATCTTCCTTTAGCTCCACACTATTGTTTAATCTAGTGCAATACACCAGAGCACTGAACAATAGCTTAGGTGACTCACTGATTTCAGGTGCTTACTGGTAATGGCAGCCACACTAAAACAAAGTGGAGTTGCCAGTATTCATTTGAGATTTCCCATGTGAAACTACCAACTGCCCATTTACAGCTGGACTGACTATGGACAGCCATCAGCACATACCCTGACTGAGACATGGGCACACTTCCCTGGAACCCCTACGCTGCTGCCACCACACCCTGTATTTAAATTTATTTAACATAACTATATTCATTTAATTGTCCCCTAGAGTAATTCATTAGTCATTTTCCCCTGTTTGCCTGTAGATTCTTCATTCAAAAAAAAGAACGTAAAAATAATTTTAAAACAGGCCAAGGGAACTGTAAAACCACAGATATCCGGGATGAATCAAACCTCAATGCAATTATCATATTCTTTAACTTGTCTTAAAAACCTTTATTTGAACATGTTTACTTTTAGGTTTCTATGTCAGTGCAATGAAATGCATATGGCTCATAACTGGCATTGTTTCGGACGTGAACTCACACATGCATTTTGAAAAACACTGTCCAATAATCAGGTTTCAAGCAGGTTCTAGAGCAGTATCTGCTCTGGCTTTTCTTTCACTGTTTGAAACAATAAACAATATTAGGCCTCCATTTGTTAAGCAAAAAATTGCTTTAAATATTTACTGTCACGATGATTACATTACTTTGTTTCCTAACATGGAAAAAAATCAGTAACTCAGTTTTTAATATCTAATGATTATCAGCACATTTAACATTTTTAAGTTTTAAATTGTAACAACAATAAAAGAATAAACATAGAAATGTGCATAGAACCACCTACAGCATCTTACCATTAGTCTAGAGTTTTCTTCCAAATCATTTTCATGAGTATTTTTCATTTACAGTTTGCTGATGGTAAATTAGAATCACCAAAGCATGTCACTAACAACTCCGCTAGCTCAAACATTTTAAGCAAGTGCATGGCCAAACCCAGCTGAAATCAGTCTCATTAAACTCCCTTTAAATGGCTCACTTTTGTTCCAGCAATGGAGAAGCAACTTTACAACTACATGCAGAAGGAAGCTAATCATCTTGACCCAGCCAAACTCCTCAGTTCTTTCAATACTGATGTCAGAAGACCTGCCACTAGCTTTAATGAGAGCATGTCTGGGTCAAATATCTAATAAAGAGATTATTCACTGTATACAGAGACTGTTCCTGCTTTTCAGAAATATGCTTAGCAACCAGTTTTATACAGAAAGGTTGAAGTCCTAGATAAAAAAATCTTGAAATACCTTCAAAAGAAGGGGATACTTGCATATTCTCTGTATTGGCGTTACCAAATATCCCTCCAATGGTACATCTGTGTTCTTGCGTCCTCCAAGAAGCATGCAATTCTAGAGTAAGAACAGTTTCATAAATTACTAAAAAATACAAGAAAGTTATGAGAAATAAAGACAAGGGCATATGCACATAGCAGTATTGGATAAGCTGTACGTAATGAGGGAGGTATGCAAGACTGTCAAAAGAACAGGCTTGAACACATGCGCAGACACGTACACTGACTATCATACATGACAAAGAAGCCACAATGGACTTACGCAGGCATCTCC
The DNA here is from genome assembly GCA_039720435.1 of Amazona ochrocephala. Taxonomy (NCBI): domain Eukaryota; kingdom Metazoa; phylum Chordata; class Aves; order Psittaciformes; family Psittacidae; genus Amazona; species Amazona ochrocephala. The sequence goes on from CM077876.1 coordinate 36,778,941, forward strand.
CCTAGGTACCTTCTTCATCCAGTCTGATAAAGAGAGGCCATTTTTTAAGTTTAAAAATGAAAGACGGTGAATAAAATGCCAAAAATATGCTTTCGTACTTCAACAAACAAACAATCATTTAGGGTGACTACTCTAGGTGCTGTTGCTTCTAAAAGATGTGTTTGTAATAGTAAGTAGCATCAAAGATGGTTTGGAAGGCTTGAACCTGGCCATTCCCATACATACGCACCAAGAAAGTGTTCTATTTACATGCTTCTATAGTTGAATGTGATGGGCAATGAAAAAAATACCCTTAGTCATGGACTAAAATATACATAAATTTTCACAAGACACCCAACTATGGAAGCAGAGGACACATGAAATATTGGGTGGAAGCGCCCATGAAAAAGCAGCAGAGAGAAAGAGAGAAAAGAATAAGGGCTATTTGGGATAACAAAGCATGCAAGGGACATCACAGCAAATATTTGGAATCGCTGTAATTAAAGTGTAAGTACATAAAGACCTAAAGAAATGATGAAAGCTATTTTACTGAGAGATGAGAAGGAATTGTGATGCAATGGTATGAGAGAATCTACAGCTTCAAAGTGGAAGATATCTAAACTGAGATAGCAACTGCTAAACAAAAATAATTTAACACAGCCAGATGGTGTGTTGACACAGGCCACAAATGTGGATGCAGACATATTGTTGGTAGAACAGGGGCTACAAAACTGGGTGGCTGCTCCCAAGGTACAACTCACAATGTACATACCCATAACCAGTGCTGCTATGAGGATCTCTACACCCACACTTAAGCCTCTGCCTTGTACTCACAGTTGACCAGCTTCTGTCTCATACTAAAGGATCCTTTATCCCAAGGGATCTCACTTAAACTGACAGGAAAAAGTTTTACTGATAAAGGACTGAGCAAGATGACAATGCAGACTATAGGTTTATATAATCACTGTCTTTATACTCGAAAGCTCACAAGTCTAGTTTCAGCTCCCCGTTATTTATAGATAATGACAATCTCTAATGACCTGAACTGTTCTGTCTGGCTAGAAAGCTTCAACTGTACTTTCATCACACAGTCAGATCTCCTGTTCTCCAGGTTAGACTGATGCCACTTATTCTACAGCCACATCTTGAATCCATGAGAAACCCAAAGCCGATGTGAAAGCCCTGTGCATGTGCCCGGGATTACATGACAGTGACACATCATGAACTGCCCACAACTGCACACTTCACTTCCTTTCTCACAAAACATGCTTTTTGCAATCTTTATCCAGAGTGTTTTGCTTTTTGTCTCTGTAGTCAGCATTCACCCCTTCCTGAGTCTGGCCATGCTGTTCCCAATACAAGAACCATGCGTGTGAAGCTCCTCAATCTGGGGCAGGGTGAAGGGTACTGTGTCAACCACTAAGGAAAAATAAGACAACTCTGAATGGAACACAGGAGTAAAAGACTCTAATCAAAAAGGCAGATGGCATTTCATGTCACCCAGTACTCCCCTACAATAAGGAAATTCACATGCTGATCATTAATTTGGCTGTAGGTAAAAGCAGCTAGGGAGTCAGATTCAGTATCTTTCGAAGAATGTAGTGACCTGCAACAGGTCAACTTCACCAAGAACTCTGTCGGCAGCAGTGAAAGCCTACTGCATGCTAAAAATAATTAATAAAATTAAGCAAAACTTGTGATACTGCCACCACTGGCCGTCATCTTTCTTTTCACCATATCTGTGATGCTTTGCTCATAGTGTCATTTGCTCTCCAGTCCCAAAATGCAAGAACTGGATCCAATTACTATGAAAACTGGTATCTTATCCATAGGCACCTTCTCAGGTATTTAAGTTCCAATATAGTAGGCCCCACATTACAAAGCTGACCTTGTTATCACAGGACATTGGGAAGAAAAAACACAAAAATCATTCCACACTGTATTATTCTTTCAACAACTACTGTTAACTATTAAGAAACTCAGTATCCGCACAGAAACTGGTTTTGCTGTGAGAAAATCATGAGGACTGTCATACTCGCAATTGAAAAACCCTCCTTATTTGTTTTATAAAGTGAACTAATTGTGTAGCTGTCTACACTGACCTCAGATTAAGTCAGCATCTAAACTCGGGATGTTTACTCTATGATCCATAACAAAACATTTTTCTGTCTGGCAAAGGCATTAGAGTACCAGAACAGAGACCTTCTTTTCAGAAGTTCTAATGAGTCTTTCAGCTCCCTTTCTATAATTTCCTTCCCTATCCCTCTTCGTCTATCCTATCTTATTCTTTTTGCTTTCTACAGACACAGCTGGATTTACACCCTTGCCTCTTGGCCAGCAAGTTCAAGGCACACTGCCTAATGCTTTATTATGCATGGATCCAACACAGCAGTGAAAATATGATGTACACAACCCCTTCCTCTGGAAACACCACCTTCAACTGAAACTGCCTGCTAACCACTTGCAGGTGCACTTGTTACATGGTGGAGGTGACAGTAGTAACAATTCACTGCCCAGTCACAAAGTACTAAGTTAGATCAACAGTTGAAAGTTTATTTACCAAAAGAAAGGTCCGCACTGTTCTTATTTTGTTAAGGTCAAGGAGAACTTTCTGTGCCTTCTCGTGATTACTGCAATATTCATCATAAATACGGAATTTTTCTTTCTGCAGAAACAAAGAAAGACATTGTTTTCACTTGCCATTTTGAGGCTGTTTTTAGTTAATAAAACATGAACACTTTTCAAAGATGAATAGCCAATATAGTCATTTTGGAAGGTCAGCATTTTCTCCTATGTTTGACATCCAGTCTCAAACTGGAATTATGAACAGTTTGGAAGCATCACCTGGGAATTTCAGTCACAGAACACCAGGTTGAAAGGGACCTCAGGGACCATCTGGTCCAACCTTTCTTGGCAGAAGCACCATTTAGACAAGATGGCCCAGCACCCTGCCCAGCCAAAAAATAAAGCGTCCAATGCTGGGGAATCGGCTGCTTCCCTGGGGAGATTATTCCAATGTCTGATTGTTCTCATTGTGAAAAATTTTCCTCTTGTGTCAAACCGTAATCTCCCCAGGACTAACTTGTACCATCACTGCTCACGTCTTCCATGTGACTCCTTGTAAAAAGGAGAAACCCAGGGAGAAAATACACAGTGGCTTATTTGCTGATATCATTACCTATTTTGTCTGCAAATATTTGTTTGCAAATACGACCCATACTTTTCCAGTCAAAAACTGATGTTACTCAACTTCTGTAATATGTTTCCACAAACCATTAATCATTTTCTCCTCCCACAATGAATAAACAAAGACTTAGCAAACAAATGGGACTCTAACCAGAGGTAACAATGAAACCTAGACTTTTTCCTAGGCCTATAATTGAAAGCAAACTAAATTGTCCTGATTTTGCAGAGCTCTTTAACACTGACATCCTGTTTTTCTCCAGCAGGAAAAATAATACTGAGAGAAAACAATTTCTACAGGACATACAAACGTACTTATGGAGGTATTGCAGTCGTCAGAAGTAAAATAACTTCACAGCCAAGAACCATGGAGATATTTTACCCAGCAGATGCAGTTCTTTATTAGATATTCACATTTTTCTGCCTAGCATCAAAGGGGAATTGAAAAAAAAGCATATTATTACTTTTGCTGTTTCATGCAACCCTCGTCCTTGCACTTCCAACCCATGCACAGGCAAAAACTTTGCTCATGCTGCAGGGCTGTTTGGCAGCCTGGACTAATTTGGTGAATATACAGATGATAATACAATAAAATTCTCCCCATTTTATACTTTCTTTCTTCATTCTCCTTCCCCCTCTGTTTTTTTGAAACTAAGCAATCAAGTCATATTTTGTCGTCATGACTATGTACACTCATCATGACGTAATTAGTAAAGGCAACTAATAAAGGAAAAAAGTGAAATAAGCCTGTAATAGAAGATAACCTACATAATGAAGAAAGCAGGTTCCAACTTCATGCTGTGCATTAGGTTCTGGCTGTAAGCACTCCTCCACCAGGGAAAGGAAGTTTTTGTGAACTGCAAGAATATCTTCAATATTTGAAAACAACGTCTGCAAAAGAATAAAATGTACATAAATAAAACATCAGACAAAAAAACAGAAGAAATATGCAATTATGAGACTAACCTTAACTGTCTCTTCTGTGACATTTTTATCTACTTTGGCTGCAGCACACTGGATCATTCGGTGAAGGAAAGCCTGCATGAAACAAGAGAAATAAGGAAAAAGTTATTTCAGGAAGACTTCAGCTTTTGGCATTTTACACTTATAATTTGTTTCCCAAATTTCTTATGCTTTGGATATAAAGCCACATCAGTATATTAGTCAGAATCTAAACCAAGTATTTTATTTATAAAGTATTTAGCAGTCCTGTTATCCTAAGATGATATAAAACCCTATCTATATAGTGTTAGAAAGAATTAAATACTGAAACATGAAAGAGGCTGAGAAACTGAACATTCCACCCTGGACTCATAATACAATCAAGCAAGAGCAAAATGAGCCATTTTCAAATTCTTGCCCTAGCATTTTACAAATTGACTACAAGCCAAGCTAAAATAAGCCACTAATTTCTAAATTAAAACTACTCAGGAGATACTATTATGAAATGTAACTTCTACCACAGTAACCACACGTAAGATTTCTGATGTAATAAAAATCAAACTACTGTAAATTAAATTGGCTTAAACAACAGCCAGGTGCACCTGGTTTTGCTTAATGAAAATGTTCGGTCTTTCTTCCCCAAGAGCCTCATTCTTGGAAATCAAATGAGATTTTAGAAACACCACTAATGAAATAGCAAAAGAGTAAGTTCTTTTTATATTTCACATTCAAGAACTGGAAACAACAAGAAAAGATGTACAGTAAGTCGTCCCAAAAGAAATAAATCACATTTCAGGTACAAAGGACAGAATTCATTTTTATTAATTTATTCCAGTGCAAAGACTAGGTACGTTCTGAAAGCATCTACACACTGGAGACTAAAATCTTACATTGATAATTCTTCACACAGACATGCATATTCTTCAGTCATTAAGAACTGGCACCAGAAGTGCACAAATGTCATGTCATTCATAACCATTTCGCTTCAAGTCACTGTGCATTGTACGCCATACACAAACTCACCTAAATTCTGGCATGCTGCAAATTCTATAAGAAAGGCAATAAATAACCCATCTGTGGAAGGACAGCAGTCACAGCACCCCTTTTTTTCCTCTCTGCTGGGAGTTAAAACATTTTCATTTCCAAGCAGTGATCCCTTCTCTTGTGAACAGAACTATGTAACTGGCACTACACATTTTTATTACTGAAGAGACAAATCTAGTTATCCAGGCCATAAACAGAATTAAGTTTGGATCACTGCCAGCATATTGTATGTTTCATATCACTCTCTACAGTGATGTGGATTTTCTACTTCTTTAAACTCCTCTTTTGCCCTGACTATTCGTGCTTTCTTTCTAATGTTTTATTGATGGCAAAAGATTGCATTAACTCATTTGCAGCAGTTAACTGTTGATGGATGACATCCCTTTATATCCTTCCTTGCTATGAATATCCACAGGGGTTATGGCAAATTTGCTGTGCACACTGCCTGCACAGTGTACAGCCAATCCCACATACAGTGAAAGCCTGATTTACTGCATGACTCTTCATTAATTTTTGAAAGTTTACACTAAACCAGCCAACAATATTCAATACACTTCAAAATTGAGATGGGGGGAATATCACAAGAACTACCTCTGAAACTCGTGTCTGTTTTTACTATCTGTAATCTCTCTTTGTTCACATTATTTCGCCATAGACCAAACATACTGCTCATCCACACTCATGTTATCCCAGAAGATCTTCATTTCCTGTAACTGTGAAGGAAGGTGAACATTCAGTTGGCTGAAGGCAAAATTTGAGAACGATCTGGGAGCTGACGCATTAGTTATTCTCAAGTGATTCAATACACTAGCCAAGAGTCATGAGGTCAAAAAGAGCATATATCAGCTGCAATAAACAGAGTTATCCAAGCAGCACTGTCCCAGATCCCACATCTGCAGAGATCAGAAACTGAATCCAGGAAAATCCAAACTCTTGCAGAACCCAGATACTGTCACTAATTAAGGTAGGGAGACCTAGGATGACTTCAGCCCCTTCCAGCAACTTTGCACAAGTCCATATATGGTTTCTGTTCCCATGCTGCTGAAGTAGTGTACCATGATGCCAGTCATTCCTAAAGACTTGCCACTTGTCATCCCTACCAATGCAGATTTGCTTCCTGAAAAAAATCATAACATTATGCCCCACAAATCAATGGATGCAATCATCTGAATCTTTCAGAGCACTTACATGAGCACTATGAAGCCATCACACATATCTCAAATTAACTGGAATAATCTCACATTTTCAAGAGGAGTGATGTAAGAGAATTCAGGGGAGCGCAGGAAGGCATGGAGCTGTCTACTTGCATCCACCTCCCTCCAAGGCCCTCCTTGGTGGACTTCACCTGCTGCGGAGTGAGTAATGCAAAGCAGTAATGAAGCCCAGGTTTCCACAATGAAAATGCCATTGCCAACTCCCTTCCTGGAATGCAGAGACACCACTAACTCCACACACACAACAACAACTCTACTCTGGGACTTCACTAGAAAGAACAGATCACTGTCATCAGGCAGGAGAATGAAGAAGTAACTGCTTTTGTTACAGCATTAAATAACTTTAATCCAGCAGTGTGTCTATGGAAAAGTAAAGTCTTTGAACTTGCATGCATACACAGTAGGTCCGACAGAGAGATGACTACTCAAAACACTCCAGAATTATTTGAACAACAACTGAGAACAACTAAAAACAGCTCTTCAAAAACTGATCAACCAGAAGCAAGTCATTTGTAGACACAGCTTTAAGGAGGACCCCAACAAAGAAATCACAGACTTTAACAGGAAAATATATATGGATGCCCAGGAGCCACTCAGGAGCTGACAGCTGCTGAGCTAACAGAAAATAAGTTTACAGACCCTTTTGAAGATACACTACAGAAACTATTACTAACCATAGAAAAAACAAACCTGTAAAAAAATGAAAGAACAGTTAAATGGACATCTCAGCCAACTTACAATCCAGTAAAGACCTGGACACACAAAACCAGGTCAGAAACTCCTCTGAAATAGCACTGACTTGTTTCTAAAAATTCTACCATGACTTCAAGTTGAAGTCCAGACTCATTACTGAGCATGGCATTACATGAAGGAGGAAAGCATTACAAATTACAAGGGCACAGCTGAATAATCCCTGCTGCTGGACTGAGAAAACAACTGTAGCAATCAATTGGGTCCATGATTCCTATGCTCAAACTTAGTGCCATTTTATTAACCATGCACACATCAATAAATCGTGATTCATATTTTTCTCCTGGAGTATACTGCATGTCTTGCTGAGGTTACTCCAGAGTCATCTACATTAGTGTAGATATTTTTTAGCACACCAAGCATAGAGAGTAACATGAGTTTCTGTGCACTCCACAATTCCAGGCCTTTGTCACCTAGACAGTGATCCTCAACTTTCTCAAAACTTTTCAGGTAGATTCTGGAGTTTCCCTTAACTTCAATCTTAGTTTTCTCAAGTAATAGCAAAGCCATATGGTTTAAACATAATTTTCCAACTTTTCATCTTGTGCTAGCAGTATTCTACTTTCATTTGTATAATACAGGGATTCACCCTTGCAGCACTGCAAATGGAGATGTGTGGCCCCTGGCACCCTCTGCCAGCTAGACTCTTGCTGATTTCTCTTTCAAGAAATCTCTATAAAACATTTCAGAGGAGCAAGTTGGCTGGGTACTACAAAGAGCAGGCTAAATTTAAAAGATTAGACGAGGAGGAAAGATAAAAGGGAGGATGCTTTTATTTACATTTAAAAAACTAAATAATCCAGTTTCACTTGACAATTTTTAGAACTGTCTCTGGAAAAGTTTGTCACTCTAGGCATACCCTTGAGTCACTCTGATTGCTACAATCCCTGCCTCCGCAAAGTCTGAAATTCAAATTACAAACCCCAAGCATCCTTCTGGAAACTCTGTTAACAGAAAATGGCATCTAAATGATCAGTGTAGAGCTGCTTTGGAAGAGAAGAAATGGCAAAAAAGCTGAGAAAATTCTAAACAAGAAGGGGTACATCTTTAGAAGTTTTATGATCTTTAGAAGTTTGAAGATCTTTAGAAGTCTGACGAACTTGCAGACCAAAACATAAGGCACCAACTGAGCATTTGGAATAGAGGAGCAGCTATGCATAAAATATGTAAGATAACAGTTTAGGGCTAAGATTCCCCAACTCCACCCAGGTCCTAATGGGGACATAAAAACTCTGTTTCTGGCTATAACTCAGGGTCTTCATACCAAACTGGCAAGGAGAAGGGTAATTCACCTCTACCTTTCAGAAAAGAATTGGCAAAGAATTACACAGAACATTTGAAGAAGATTCCATTCTAATAATATCAATGAAGATAACTACATCCTTCTTTGTCATGACTGCGTATTTATTACCTGCAAAATATTTTTAAGTACTTTCTGTATTAGTCCCTGTTCTAACTCTCACCCTTTGCCTGACACAGCTGTGACACACTACAGGAAACTCCAAGACCAAAAATACAAACATAAAGATTGAAAATCCAAATTCAAAGAATTATAAATGAATCTGCTCGTTATGCCAAGTGAACACTAACGTGCTTGCCGGTCTGTTGATCTGCTGCCATTTTGCACAGCAGGATGCTTCGCAGAGGACGCACAACAAGTTCCTGTTATGGGGATTTTACTTCTGCTCTTATCAAAACAAGAGTAGGGCTGTTCAGTTGTCTGGTGGGTGTTTTTTTTTTCTCTTCCATAGTTGCTCTGTGTGTTGCTGGGAAGAAAAACAAAACGGAACAAACAAAAACAAAAAAACCCACACCAGTACAGACAGCACAAGAAGCTGCCAACAGCGCAAATTACTTTTCTGACATCTGGAATGAAATCAGGGAAGACAAAGAAGTCTGCCTGTGGAAGAGTCTGAGAGCATGAAGAGTTTTCAACTTCTTGACAGCTAAGAAATTATGTCCTGAAGTTATGTCAGGGCACTCAGTTCACGAAACACATGTAACTCTTTTTTCTGAAAGCAATCATCCTACTTTTGGGAGCCGAGACAGAAATTTGATTTTTTGTTTAGAAAAAAGAATTAAAGAAAAAGTTACTTATTTTACCCCTTGGATTTCTTTTAACACTGTTTCTACCTTTAAATCTATACCATCACAAACAAAACCAAGGTGAACTGCGAAACATCTGTATTTCAGTTAATTTCCTCTATATTTTCACTTGAAGAAAATCAGTACAACTGAAGCACCCAATCTATCGTATTAAAGCCTGCTGAATAAAGCTAGCAAGATGTTTTGTACATTAAAACTGAATAACATTTTATTTTGTATACTGCCAAAAGACAAAATCCTAAAAGAAACCCACAATAAGGAAAATGTTCATATATGACAATATTTATAAGTGTCCACGACAATAGTCTCATCATCACAAATTTAGAAACAAAGCTGAAAGACTTGGGTTTTTTGTTTTCCCTTTACATTCTTGTATACATATCTGGATGGTGGAAAATATCTTGCTCTTTTCACAATATTCCAAATGATCCCAAAGAGAACATGGAGACCTATAGCTGGGAAGAAAACTGCTCAAAATTATAGGTGACTAGCCAAATGTATTTTCTTATCATGGCTAATTCAGGTCACAGGCATCATGGTAGGATTTTGCATAGCAGCGCAGGTTTTGCTCACTCTAATTAATTCACGGCAGATTCCAGGTCCCAAAAGAACACCGTGCCAGTTTTACTGAAGCAGTTTTGCTTGATTTTGACACAAAATAAATAACAAAACCCTATTTCAATAGAGAAGAGTCCAGCAGCAATAGCAGCTGTGGTAAGCACTGTGTGTTTACCCAGCTCTTCCCATTAACCTGCGCCAGAAGCAGAAGCAGTAGCTGCTCAGGCTGGCTTCTGCTACTGAACAAAAGACTCTTCTCTCCAGTAATTCACCAGCTGAGATACCACCTGTTTCTCCCATCTTGGCTGCAGGACTGGATGAATCACAACCAGCAGAGAGAGCATCAGCCAAGGTCAGATATATTCCTTCTCCCTACTGTACCTGGAGCCACTTTCAAAGCTTGCTTCAGATTCTGCAGCCTGTAAGGACAAAGAATAGATGGACCACATCTGTAATACTTTCCATTCTAGTGCTAATGCCTTTCTCAACTGACCAAACTATTCCCTTCTCCGTTCACCTAACCCAAAAGGTCATCAGTCTGCCTGAAAGAGAATCCCTGGCTTCTTTCCTTGAGGTAAACATGAACTCATAAGTAAACACCCACCCACACAAAAATGACTGCATTAAAGAAACATGGATCTTCATAACCTTCTCATATATGATGAATATCTGCCACACTTTGGGATAAACTTAAGCTTTTCTCCATCATGTATAATTTAGGCTTTTTTTATTTTTCTGCTAGAGTTTTTCCTCCAGCAGAAAACTTCTTCCATTCCTCCAAGAGAAGAGAAAGTAAACCTCCCCTCACCCTGTCCTGTATTTTTATCACCTTTTCTGCATTTCCTAGTCACTGACAATATTTTTCAACATTTTACTCCACTACTTGTTCATCCTTTCACGCCAAATGAGACTCCTAGCTCAGCTTCCTCCTTTAATGAGGAAGTGCCCCCTAAATTGATCTCCCTCATTTCTCGAACCACCTGAGCCACGATTGTGCTTTCACTTTTTATCCCTTCCTTCCTTTCAGCTCCATAGCAGATGAAAGCAAGAGATTTATAGTCAAAGTCCAGTTCCACTCAGGCAGGCGGGAAGTCAGATGTCTCCACCCTCTTCCCTGTACTGAAGCCATTCCCAAAAAGATTTAGTACAACCTTTTCCTGGCCCAAATCAGAAGATATCTGTTCCCTTTTCTTCCCAGATGTCAAGAATCCTGTCACCCATACTTAGTATCTTCATTTTGGGAAATTGGTCTTCTGAGGACTAGCTATGCCCTTACTGGCCAATACAAGTTTGGCTGATAAATAACAACGGAGTTACTTGCACAGTCACAGTTATGATGTTGCCCAAGCGAACTACCAAATCAGAGGCTGGGTGTCAGAGTGGCTCACATACACTGCTGCAATCTGAAGCCACATGCAGAAAGCTGCTAGAAGGTCATCCTGGGTTTTTTTTCCTACAGCTTTAGAGAAAGGCCATACACTGGCACAAGGGACAAACATTCATCTGCAAGCTGAGCAGAAGGCAGAGTTTGTCAAATATTTTTGGCAAATATTTTACACAACATGGGTTGCTGCTAAACAGGCCTTTATCGTATTAAAAAATAAGGACAAGTTAGACTCCAATCTCAGCATCACCAACAGAGAGTTTTTGGAAGGGTAAGGGAAAAAGAAGGATTTGCCTGTCCCATGTGAATTTCTGAACAGACTGCTGGATTGTAACAGATAAACCAACTGAACAGGAGGCATCCACATAGTAAATAAAATTTTTCCAGCATGCCTGTGAAGCAATACAAGATTAATCTTGATTGTATTTTGAACATTTCCTGATGAAGGAAAAGAAAAGATACTCTGGGTTGAAAAATGTTCACGTGTGTGGAATTCCCCCGGTAATATATCATACAGTCCTTTTGGTGCATGTTACAAAGTGAATAATATATTGCTAATCGTACAACTGATCTTGTATCACCCAAGTGGGAATGGAAAAGAAATGACGTCTACAAATAAAGTTTACCTCTCATAAAAGTCAGCAGTTCCCTGAATTTACAGAACACTAGGTTCTGACCGGGAAATTTCAGTGAATTCAGCTGTGTCCACTACCAGCAAATCAAAACAAGAAACTAAGAAACCTCAGAGCAACTGCCCATCTGGAAACAACAGTACGTCCCCACTAAACTGCAGTCATAATTAGAAAATAATTAATACATTTGAAACCTTTATACTATAACTATACACACATTATAGACATATATATGCATATACTATATACATATAAGTATATATAACTATACATACATAACTATACATACTATAGTTTCTGTTTCTTTTATGCAGACACATCTGTTTATTCTAAAAATTTAAAGAAAATCTTTTATTTTCCTTCAATTTTTACTCCAAAAATGATTATTTTTCTAAACTTTTTTTTTTTTTTTTAGTAGAAGAACACCAATTTGGAGCAATTTGATATATGTATTCGATTAGGGACTGTGGTGAGAGGACAAGGGGTAATGGGTTTAAACTTAAACAGGGGAGGTTTAGATTGGATATGAGGAAGAAATTCTTTACTGTGAGGGTGGTGGGGCCCTGGAATGGGTTGCCCAGGGAGGTTGTGGATGCTTCATCCCTGGCGGCGTTCAAGGTGGGGTTGGACATAGCCTTGGATGGCATGGTTTAGTGGGAGGTGTCCCTGCCCATGGCAGGGGGGTTGGAACTCGATGATCTTGAGGTCCTTTCCAACCCTTACTATTCTATGATTCTATGATTTCAAATTTATTTCAGATTAATCCATTCCAATACATGTCAATATTTTTGAGACATTTTAATTCAACACAGCAGATTTTATTTCTTTTAACAACTCATGAATTTCATAAAGTGTAAAATGGTCAACATGAGAAATATACTTAAACGACCCCTTTGAAAAAAAATCACTTTATTTATTCACTTTGAGAAATAATAGTTAATCTTGAACATACTGCAAGAAAGCCATCCTCTGCTAATCTCCCTTTTTCATCTCTCCAAAATTCATTAACGTATTTGAAAACAAGTTTGAGTTTTTCAGACTCAAAAATATCCACCAGAATTAAGACAGCCATTATCTTTATCACTAATTATGAGAAAGGAACATGAAATAAGACATCACAACTCCGCCTTACAAATTAAAATTTAAAGCTTAATTCCTACTGCATCTGAATAAGAGAGAAAAGCTGACTCAGCATCAATGAAAATTAATTAAGTCCTTAATTCCTTAATGACTAAGGCAGCTAATTAAAAAAACCCAACTGTTTTACTTATAAACTGAGACAACTTAAAACTACTGACAGGCAATCATAATGGAAGCCCACCAAACCCTTTATTCACGCTCAGTTTTCAACACATAAAGCATCTTTTTTCCTAATATTGGATTGCACAGTCCTTAATTGCGAGTTTATTTAATGCTTAATATAGTTAGATATTAATTTAAAATTAGTGTGTTTGAGACTTCTGCAATTTTTACTGCCAGAGCTGTATAAATAAAGTGTACTTCTCAAACACTATTTAGTGCCAATTCTGGCTGCCATTTGTATCTGCACACTTACGCCAAGAAAAACACAAATCAGGGAGGAATATGAAACAGCAGCTTTCAATCTCAGTTTCAGTTCTTCACAAAGCCTACAGAGAATCTGTAGTGAGTATCGTAAAAAATGTCCTTCTGATCACAAAAAAAAAATAATGTGTGGATACATATCCCCAATTCCTATCACTTGTCATTCAGATAGGTCTTGGGATGGTCAAATAGTGCAAAGTTAACAGGCTCATATACAGTGATGCCTCATTTCATGCAACAATCACGTTTATACTATCATGATGCTGCTATTTCAATGCATTGTGAAACAAGTTTTATCTTCAAGGCAAAATAAGGTTTTAAGAAAATCTTATAAAAATAAGGTTTACTATTAAATAATTATTTAATAATTTAATTTAATAATTTAATCAAAACCTATTAAAATAAGGTTTTAAGAAAACCTTATTACTTTAAATTACTTATTTCACAGCCAATTCAGATGCTCTTGGCTTCTGAACTCATTTCAGCCACTAGTTTAGCAAAATAGACAGTACCACAGAATTATTAAATAAATAGAAACAGTAAATCATAGAAAGGCCTTCAAAATGCAGCAAATAATCCCAGACCAAAAGCAAGAAAAATATAGCAAATAATCCCAAAACCAATAGCTTTACTATTGTCAACAGAAGCTAAGGTAAACAACAAAAAATAAAAATATCATGGAGAGCAAGCTCCCAAGAAATACAACAAAAATTAAAGTGAACCCACACTTTCATAGATATCTGCAGAGTAATTGCAAGATATGCTTATAATGATACCACTATTCAAGAATACTAATATTTGCATTTCCGGATTCATGTGAAAATAAATTCAGTAGAGCAGTTTTCATGGATACATTCATGTTCTTTAAACCATGGCAAAAAGACACCTATCAATTTAATGTACAATTAAGCAGAGTTTATTCAAGCCCCAAGAGAATACCAACCTGCAACCTTTCCAGTGGCCTTGGATGTGCAGCATTAACTATAAATCAATTTGATTACAATTAGAGGAAATGATGCAACAGAACACTGAAGCAGAGAGAATGGTCATTAAGGACGGCTTTAACAATAGCCCCCATGAACAAGGCAGCTGAATTCGAACCTTAACTTGAAACCCAAGATTATACACCCTACACTTCAGATGAAGAGAGCCATTCTGACAGCACACTGTCTTAACAGCAGCTCTCCTTCTACACAGACATGCAGAGCAGTAAAATTTTGATGCAAATGTTGAAGGGCATATCTGACGAATTCAGGTAGATTAACCAAGCTTGAACTAAACTTGCCTACTCTGAGAAACCAAACTGGCTGCAGCAGTAAACTGAGGCTTACAATTTCCATATACTGATACAGACCCAGCTCTCAGATCTCAGGGCCAGAGCCCCAGTACTTCTGATTCAGGGTCTCACAGGAATCAGTGACATTCAATGAAAGAACAGCACCCCATTCAACTGGATCATGCTGCAGTGCTAAAGGATTAAACTACAACCAGGACTGATTGTCTGTCCAAGATATTCTGATTACAAGAAATGAGCTTTAAATCAATTGAAAAGCTGAAAGTATTTTCACTAAAATACCTGTTGTTGTTGCTAAGTATTTAATAAATGCTGTATTGGCACATGTATAGTTACATTATTTGTGACTTTAAACTCTCATTTCCAAACAAATGTTTTCAAGTGTTGAGGAAAAAAACCATGGAAAATAGTATGACTGTATTTATGTAAGTGTTGCAACCTGGCTTGAAAAACTCATTACTTCTAAGCAGAACTTAAACAATAAAATCAGTAAATAAGGAAACTACTGTCCTCTGAAGATTAGGTGCCAATGTTAGTTGTCTTAACTCCATTCCAAAAAGAATACAAACATACCGAAACAAAAATAATTGTATTTTACAAACAGCTTCATACAAACAAGATTGTTACATGCCCCTATTGCCTGCCATGAATTGGTCTTGTGAATTTTCATCTGCCTGTATGTTTTTGAGCCAATTTCCACGGAAATGCAATCATTAATATTTTTCTGGCTTATATCTGATTCATGAGATGCTTCAACTGTGTAAATGGAAATAGTTCATCTTTTATTTCTCTATTGGCTTGGAAACAAAGTATATGAAATATACTTATTTCCAAGAAATACTATACGACAAAAAAAATTTAACCTTTTTCCTTTATGCTGCTATGTAAATATCCGTCAAACATTAATTATATCTCAGAATATTTACATGCTAACCTCAATTCACATCCATCAAAGAGGTTCCATTTCTTGAAGGATACAATGATCACCAAGGACATTATTTTAGAAAAATAAATGGAGCATATTCACATCCAGAATAGAGATGCAGGAATAAAGCCACACCATTTGAATTGATCCACATTAGCTGGACTGTCTTACTGTCAAATAAATTTGTAATTTCAAGGAAAATAGACCTGGATTCTACGCTCATGCTTGGGAGAATCAACACCACACACCTGCTCACAGGGTTTCCATCTCTCACTGGTTCTTTTCTCCTTTCCCTGTTCAGGCTCAGACTTTTTTTTTAGTTCTTAAGTAGGTCTATGGTCTCTCTTTGGCTTTGATGAGTTCCCAGCATAATTGCACAATTTCACTGAACCGCCTGTGAAGCATGTGTTGTTCTTCAGGAACACAAACATTGTATGGCTGTTCCTGCTCCTTTCATTAATTTTTATAAGGGAACAGAAGACAAAACCTGATTACAGTACAATTTTTGTTGCCCTCTTAATGAAATTCTTTGTTTGAATGCTGGGACCTTAAGGTGAGAGAGCTTTTTATTACCTTACCCTGAAATAAGAGCCTCAATCTTTCAGGTTACACTCAAAAGCTTTAAACCATCCTCCAGTAGAAGCAGAGATAATTGGAAATATTATTTTTTTCTTTTTAATATTAAATTGTAAAAAAATTACAATAAAAATTGCCCCTCCTAATCAGTCCACAGGGACAGTTTGCAAGACCACTACTTGAATTAAAAAAGGAGAATAATCAGCTATAACAGCATCACACGAATCACCCTTCTCACCAAAGTACCTGCACAGTAACTGCAAAAAAGTACAAGCAGAGGATGCTGGTGGCAACTGCCATCTGCTAACACTCAACCAGAGTTTGACAGCGCTGAATACTGCTCGTACTAGGACATACTGCTGATTACCAAGACACCCACATTGATTACACAAACTGAAGTCTCACCGAGTCTTTCCACATAAGGTTACTCAAGGATATGGAACATTTTTTATTACTATTTTTATTTCATTCATAAATTTGCTGTGAGGAACACACTTTCTGTTTCTATTCTCCAAAGGAAAAAAAGTCTAAACCATTCAAAACCCCAGATACCAGACTTCTAAGAACACCACAAGGAACAATGGTGTTAGTGGTACCAGGAAATCAAGACACCATAAATAAATACCAAGTATTGTTTTCCAGCATCTTCAATAGTTTTGGATCCTGCAGTCCTTCCTCTGCATGAGGAAATGACGCCTCTGCAAGTTTCCCTCATGTCCACAATAGACCACTATAGTTTTCCATACCTAAGCAAACCATCAGCATTGAACTTGCAGATGGGAAGCCATGCACAGGCCCATCTGCTGGGCAATAAAATCTGTGACCACAGATTCATTTTTTGACTACAGGGTGCTGCTCCTTCACTACAAAGCTTAATTTCCCCCTTTAAGGAACACAGCATACAGCTGTCTCAAAGATGACCAATCCATCTGCATGAACATACCAGTAGTGAGAGCCTGAAAATGTGGGCGGAATCACTCCAGGAGCAGTACCATGGCTAGGGAGCAGCTTTAGGACAGCTGACACCAAGATCAACTCTGAAAGACTTCAGGTCTATACATGACCCCGGTAAAAACCTCTTCATCTTCCTCCCTCTATTAGATCCCGCCCATAGGAAGGCCTGCAACAGGGAGGCAAGTGAGGCAGTATGTCCAGGTCAAAATGTTCTCTACTAACATCATTCCAGATGTACATTATTCACAATTATAGAATCATAGAATACTTAAGGTTGGAAAGGACCTTAGGATCATATAGTTCCAACCCCCCTGCCATGGGCAGAGACACCTCATACTAAAATATAGCTAAAGTGAAGGAAAAAGAAAGAAAAACTTGTGGGAAGACAGGTTCATGTTAAATCAGTAAGCTCAAGCCCAGAAAATGAATACTTCACATACACAAATGAAGTGAACACTACTCAAACAGGCTGAGATCCTGTCAGAAGGAAGCAAAAAGAAAAGCAGATTGCTTGGTCTTTCAGGCTTAATCTTACTTTCCCCAAACTGCCTGTTAAAAAGTTACTAATTGCGCATCTTTGATTTTTTCCCAGTGGCATGTGAAAGACACTGGGATAAGTACAGAGGAAAGCTGCCAAATCCACAGTTAGAAACTTTCCACATGCTTTTTTGGGGTTTTTTTTTTAGAAGAGACGGACTTTCATTTCAAAATATTTTTCTAGCCTCTTGTACTGTGAAGTCTGCAGTGCAACGATTTACAGAATGGATGCTATCTCTATAGATAAACAAAACCATCATTCCCAAGAGATTTGACCTTCACCTTCCATCTCAAAATAGTATGGCCAATTACATAGCAGCAGCAGCCCACATCCTTAAAATATGTTTGACTGAATTAGGGAATTAAGCGCTGCTCTTGACTTCTCAAGGTTGCTACAGACTGCAACTAACTAAAAGAATAAAATATACAAAACAAACAGTTATGTTTGGAAGAATATACATTCCAGCAACTAAATGGTGATGCAGTAATATGTACTGCTGAATTTGTTGTTCATATTAAAAGAGGAGTTCAAAAAATGCACAAACCGACTTAACATCGTTACATCAATTTGAGCAGTAAGCTACAAGCTTCCCGGAAGTTTATCATCCTGTTTGCTGACTATAATTTGGCTTGTTTTGTTTTGATACCATGTTCCTGTTCCTTCAACTCACGTCCTCCACACTAAGCAAACATCAGACTCTCACTGACTTTACTCCAAACACTTCCCCAGCCTATATGCTTTCTCATCCACAAGATGCTGTAAGGAGTGTTGTAGGGCAGAAGCAGCTTCACGTTTTCTCTCAGACAGAGGGAAAGTGCAGAAGTGTGTCTCATTTGGCTACAGAAGGGTAACAAAAATGCACCTATGTGAAAACCATCCTAAATTTGCTGCATATTTACTGATCAAACACAATGCAACCATTTAGGTAACAGGATGTTAATCTGATACATTGTCTTTTAAAGAGAAAACCACTGCAAGACCAGCAAACAAAAATACTTAAAGTTTACAATTAGGCCTCTATTTGTTGGATATTTCATTTTAATCCTATCTTTAGCATCATTTTAATAGACTCTTCTTCTTCTTCCTTCTACTTTCTACACTACTCCACCAGAACTACCATTAACAAACATGCAGAAGAAAAGCACAAATCTACAATATAGTCTCAGCCTCAATATTGCCACTACCATTTCTGCCACACGGATAACTCTGATGACCAGCATGTGATACTGCTCACTACGCAACTTTGATTTTCCTATCCTTTAAATGGCTTTCTGCAAATTCTGTTCTAAGTCTGGGATAACGGGATTAACTCTACCACACCAGAGCTAAGGCAAAATTTAAACCCTTACCAGTGATTCTATAAGCCTCTCTCAAAAGTAGCAACTTTTGAAATACCATAGTCATCACAGAAAACTGAGCTCCCTTTATAAGATCATCTGAACAACATGAGTTCAAACATTAGCATGAGAGAAAAACTAATTTGGCATTAAGGAACAGTTTCTCCTCTCTTTTATAGCCTCTGCCATTCTCTTCAAAGCACAATAAGCATGCATCACATTGTACTCTGTGTAAAGAAACTCAGTATCCAGGACTAAGACAACTGAACAGAAATAAAATTTCAAGGAAGTTTTGTAATATGGCAAATACTGCACACTTTGCTTCCAAGCTCTGAGTGAACAGGCATCCTGATCGTATATAATAGAGAAATACAACATCATCGCAACATAAAAGCCTTCTGGAGATGCCTCCATGTAGTGTTAGGGACAATATGGTAAAGATTTAGTGCACAGAGCTGTCATACATGAAGATGAAAACTTACAGATCCACAGAGCTTCAAGGAGCTCATAGACACAGGATCCCTTCTGAAGGACCAGAAGTCTCGTCTCATTTTCCAAAGGGATGGGTAACATCCAGATATTGTTTTTCAGCTATCCTTCCAGACAGCAAGGACACTTCTTTTTTATTGTCTTCCAAAGAAATGGACCAAAGGAAAAGAGCACGATTTCCTGCCTATTTTGAAAAAATCAGAGTTCACCTAAGGAACAAAGGAGGGTGGAGGCCCCAACACTACCAAGTCCTTCTGGACCAGAGTAAGTGCTCAGAAATAGGCAACCCTTATAGCACACCGACTTAGAGCAACCAGGCCAGGCTCAAATAAATGAGCCTGACAGACAAATAAAAATAAAAAAAAATACAAAAAGAAGTCTCCATGTGCAGAAAAGGTGGGCCAACATGAAGCCAAATCCCCAGTGAAGATGGGGATAGCTCAGCCAAGAGCAGCTCTGAGCAGCTCAAAACATCAGCACGCTTTGCAACTCAAATGCACAGAGAATGTAATGGCCAATGTAGTTTTCCTGATCCTGTGATATTACCTGGCATTGGACTGTGCATTTTCAGATGGAAAGAAGCCTTGGCTGTGGGCCTTTTTTCAAGGGCTAAGGCAGAAAAAGGAACAGATTAGCAGCTAGATCAGACTGAGAAGTCAACCAGACGTACAGATACCCTGTCGGTCACACAGCTGGTATGTAAACAGGTAGCAGTGGCTAGCATGGCTTTACACAAATATGTGCCTACACAACTGTGTTCAAGAAAGCAGGACACCAAGACATTCTGTAAACACACCACAGCACTCTATTTTTATTTTCTCTTCCAAAACCAGACATTGATTTGAAAAGATTTTGTAACATGCTCCTATTCATCAAATGCGCAAGAATATTGTAATTGCACAGCCAGATTCTCCCACAGCACCCATTTTTGTCAAATTTCTGCCTATGAAAAATTCCAGCAGCAAAGTTCACATTGTGAAACCAGAAGGGTTTTTGAATGCACCTTACATAAGTCTCTGTGCAATGCTGTCAACAGCTAATCAACATTCATTTGGGCAGCAAATTTCCCAAAGAACAAGCAAAATTGTCAATGGATGTGAGCTTCCCACTCTTTCATAGCAGATTCTTCTATGGGACTCCCAGACTACCACATAAGGGAATCCTCTGAGAAAACATCACAAAACAAAAACACATCTCTCTTCTGAACTGTTTCGCATTTATTGGAACTGAATGCATGTTTCCCCTCCCCTCACCACAAGAGAGAAAAAAGTACCTGCTTGCTTGTTGTATTTGCCCTGCTTTGTTCATGTCCTAGATAATGGAGGAACTGAGGCAAAGTTCTGATCTTACTTCTGAAAGAGCACTTGTTCAAGGTTTCCCTTGAATTCTATGATGTAGGTCAAACTCAAAGTTCACATCTTGTGTCCCAAAGCCTCCTTCTTACCAACCAACTAGACCATTGTTTTTTTCTATTGGATCACACAATATAGTGTAAGACACACAAATGGAGTCCTCTTAAATTCCAAAACCCTCTCTGCATCCACTAGGAAGTCAGTACATAGTGCAGTTTTTCAGAAAGGTGTTCCTGGTAATTCATACACAGTCAGGTCGCTGAGATATGGCTATTTAATTTATTTTTATTTTTTTTAGATTATGTACTACAATTTGTGCAATTCAGATAAAGTAACAGAGTCCGGGTGAGTTTGGCCCACAGCACTGGGCCAGTGGATGCAATGTTCATGTGAAAGCTCCTGTAATCACCAGAAGAAAACCATCAGCAGCTCCTTCAAGCTCTTTGGTCTCATAGTTTCCAGTGCTGTGAAAATCTGCACGAAGGTCTGATATGTCGAGTTCCTGAGATTCCTGGGTGCTATAGACAAGCCAAGTAGACACAATCCTCCTAGCTCCTGTGTTTAGACTACATATGTGCTTTGCAATCCCCATGCATGCTAATGGATTAATTTTCAACCACAGGAAAACTTCCCGGCTTTACTGTTTGCCTCTGGCTGGAGTGAGTGCAAAACATCTTTGATAGGAAGGAGGTTCTATACTCATCTGCTTCCATGAACCAAGTCTTGCTATCAGAAAATTACTATATGCCTAGTCACTGATTTCAGTGAAAAAAATTACTTTGAAAAGATCAACATTTTGTCATCAGGTTTCAACGCTAATCCTGAGTTGAGAAGTTTTTATTGACCACTTTATGAACAACTGCAATCAGATTTTACTAAAAGCCGACTTTTCACTACGCTTCAGGAAAAAAATGACTGCTGCTGCTGAACCCATGACATATGCATAGAGGACTATCACTCTGAAGTGTTTTGCTAGTAGTCTTTGCACTCACAGAAGCTGATACAAAGTCAAATATATTGACTGCTATCAGATCCACTACCATGGTAAATAAAATCAACAGGTTTTCTAACAATTTAAGAGTGACCCGGGACACGTCAGAAAGACAAGTATCTGGGTAACAACCACTAGGGCTTCAGAACTCGACAGCAGATTTCCTGCCTAGTCAGTTACTTAAATCCAACAAACAATAATCATTGAGTGCTTTCTTTAGAATTCCTTTGTATCTGTATAACATATAAGGACTTCCTCATCTATCAGTCTGAATGAGCTTTCCAAACACATTAATAGTAGAGAGGGGACAGAGCAAAAGCTGACAGATGGAACATGAGGATCTTAGTATAACAGCCTCTGCTACACAGCTTGAAATGCCAGATTTGTTACAAAGTGGAGTAAATTCTCACTGGCTGTAGCCACCCTACATGGAGGCTTGACTGTCCGACAACGTATATTATACAGACTTACATATGCGCTGTCTCACATGAGGCCCTACAGGTGAAAAAAAGTCAGAATATTACTAAAATGATATGCAATTGAGAGGATATTCTTTTCTGGGTTCTTGGGGTTGGTTGTTTGTTTTGTTTTGTGGTACTGCTGCTCTTGCAGATAGCAGATTTGTTCCCTTGTTTTGCCTTCCTACTGAATGACATACTTTACCTGCATGGTCTAGTCCTGCTTCTGTAGTTCTTATGCTGCTAGATGAACCTCAGGGGAATATAACTGAATTCAATCACATATTTTTGATAAATGTCATGTTACCCATTCAAACTAGGCTATGAATGATGTTAAATTAGGCTATTCTAAACAAAAAGTAAACTGCTAGGTTTTGTCAGGATATTGTCACATGCAGAGCTCCATCACACATGGACAAAATGGTAATGCCTTTTTTAGAATTTGGTTATACGGCTGTAGCAATTTACAATATGTTTTAAACTCCTCTTACATGATCCCAAGTATCTGGCTAAGTTTACATTGGGTTAGAACTTCAGGATCAAGGTGTTTTGCTAATTGGGTATACTGCCATTCATTTTTTGGAAAGGATAGACACTCTCAGTGAAATATATTCTTCAAGCATTACCTTTTAATTAAAGCCTATGCAAGGCAAAATCCAGCATTGACATTTCATTCAATATTTTGCTTATCCTTCGGACTGCATGCTAAACATACCAGATTCAAGTCTCAAAAGTTCATAAAAGTGTAATCCTTGATAAAGTGTTATAAATTTAACTTGCAACAGCTGGTATGTTCTTTCCTCTTTTTCCCCACCACAACATTCAGACTGTAGAAACTTTCAATGTCCAACATTTTCCTCTAAGTTCTAAGAAAACAAATCCCCAAAGATCATTTCACTCAACCTCACTCGCAGTTAAAAAAAGGCCGGAGAAAGCAGTCGGAACAATAAGGATGTGCTGATGCAAGCAGGAACTCAAACTTTTTTTCATGTTTGAAGAACATCCCCCTCAAAGAGGTCAGAGACCTCAAAGGTAGGAGGCTCATAGCTAACTCTGGGCTTAAACAATGTCAAGGACTCTCCTCATTGTGCTACATGAGATCACACCGAATGCTAGAGATACAGCATCAAAGAATTAGTACTTCTATCTCCTTTCATTCATTAGCAGGCTATGTTTGCGGTTTGCAGAAATGTAGCATTCTGGGTTAAGTCTTAGAAAGTATCAAGGTTACATCTTAAAAGAAAAACCCCAACTCCTGTGGGAAAAAAGAATCCTTAAATCACTTAAGACTTACAAGCTGCGCTATCAGAAGCATGCCCACAGCCACAGAGGACTCAACCTGAGGCTATGCTTTTGCTGGGTTCTGCTATACCAGCCAGCCCAGCATTGCTGTCCAGGCAGTGTGAATAGGGCATGGCAGTCTCAGGGAGCTCTTCTAAGGTGTCCACAGAGGCAGAAAAGGTCTGTGGTTTCCATTCTGAATGGGCCCCAGTAAGTGTTCAGTCAATAACAGACAGATAGACAGCTACGCAGTTATGTCAATGGATCGATCACACAGTGCACTTACTGTTTATCCCCCTCCCCTTTTTTTTTTTGGTGGTTGTCATTTAGCTTTTGGGATGTTTGGGTTTCGGGGTTTTGGGGTTTGTTTGTTTGTGTTGGTTTTTTTTGTTTGTTTGTTTGGGGTTTTTTTTGTGGATTTTCTTTTCTTTTTTTTTTTTAAGATTACTGGCAACATAAGCGCAAAACCCATCAGCTTCTAAATATCTGGACCACAGAAATTATGCCTCTGTACTGAGGCACAGCCATCCAGGGCTATGGAAGCACTTCACAAACAACACACTGAACTTCCAAACATACTTGCAACTTCAAGTATCTTTCTGCACATCATAGCTGTAGAAGTCAAGAATGAAAAAGGGATGCTACCGCCCATTTGCAACAAAGCACAACTTTATATATAATCAACTCGCATTCTTTGCAAAGAAAAGTGAATTCTGAAAAGATGCAATTAAAAGGCTTAATTTCTACGGACAATCAAAACTGAGAGGACTAAAGCCACGTAATTCATTAAATCCACTTATGTTCAGCTGGAATACTTATTAAGGCCCATAATCCCACAACAGATCTATATAACTGTAAATGTACCCCAGCAAGAAGTTTTCAGTGCGTAATAACTCCAACTAGTGCAGAACACAGGCACAACTCTGCAGCAAGATAAATTGGAAACATCACACATATTCACCTTCTCAACAGAATTTTAATATGGCTTCAAGGAATTGCACAGAAAGGGCCTTGATTGTCAAACTTCAGCATAACAGTTATAATGAACCTTTCCACTCCCTAGGCTCCATACAGCTCTCTGAAAGTAATAGTGTAATTAATTAATATAAAAAGAAGAAACTTAGAGCACAGTCAGTGGTTGTATAAGAAACATTTCCTGATTTTCTTACAGGAAATCAGACCCATCACTGCCCCGGTCACCTTCCAATTCAAGTGCGGAACACATTCCTTTGATTTTGTCTCCCCTTAACAAACACATAGCCACAAGAGTATTTAAACAAAATAATCCAAAACAACCCTCCTGAGACAAAACACTTCACTGTACATGCTTTCCCCCCCAAGCAGAAAAGATGAAAAAGCAAAGATGGTGTGACAAATGTCAGTTACATCACTTGGTATATAAATGGAAGACACTCATCATAACGTCCTCAGTATAAGAATTTACATAGGGCTAAAAGCTAGAGAGCACTCTTACTATCCTAATGGATATTTTTTAGCAAATAGTTTTATAACTGATGCACATATTTCTTTGGTTTTTCAGAAGCATACAGCTTTGAAACCTTCTTTTAAAACTTGTGTTTAGGTGCGCACACATGAAATGGGCTTGAAAAGGCCCATTTTGGAAATCCCTCAATTCTTGCATCAGAATTAAGCTGCTTGTATCTGTTTTGTACATGTGTTTTTTACAAAATTTGCATCAAGTCTGAAATGCAAAACTTGCCACTCCACTTCTTATCAACTGCCTTTTCTTTTAATTTGTGCAACAGACAAAAAATGAAACAGCCCAGATTTCACGTAGATATTTCTGTGAGGTTTTAAAGCAATTTTTTATATTATTTTATATTTTACCTTTAGAAAGGAAGATATTCTCAAGTGAAATTTTGAGCAACAGCAATTCTTACGTCATTACTTGGGGAGATCATTGTCTTTCAACTCCCCCTTTCTTTTTTATAATTACTAAGAAGTTATAATAAAACGCCACAGTTAAAAGGTCAGAGAGTCATGAACCTTAACCACACTACAGTTAACTGCTTCCATGGAGCTGTGGCAGCACTGGTCAGAATGGTGGGCTCTTCCTGAATTTATAGATTGTATTTACTATAGACACCAGACCAGACCACTGCGGATTACGTCTGATGCATGGATATACCAGATAGAAATGATATTTCTTCAAAAATTAAGGACATGCTTCCAATGGCTTTCTTAACCTGTGCAAAGCTGTACTTTTAAATTCAACATCAAATGATCACTTGTATCATCATCTGCCTTATAAGTTCTAGTCAGTATTTGAGAATTCTGTCATCCAGCTTCACAAAAGTAAGATTTCTGACCTGCATAAACTGATCCCTTCAACAAGTATTAGGGAACTGGCTGAAACAGTGGCTAGTTTACTGCAGATGACCTTGAAGGTCTGAGGCTAACAGCAGCTGCTATGGGTTTTCTCAAGAGCAGCAGCGTCATCATCCATCTTTGGCTTTTTGTACCATTTATTAGTACTAATAGTTCTTACTTCTTTCTAATAACAACATGATAGTTTGCTAAATGGTATTATCTCAGATATACCCCTCTACAGGAGAACCCACTGGCTGATGTGGGAAGACAGTGCTGCCAAGACATCTTTGTGAAGGGGCTACAACTGCTGCTTGCCACATCCTTTTAGTGGGGAGGCTGGTATAATAGAAGAAGGAGCTGAAGGTATATTACTGTTGCTTACTTATAATTACAGTAAAAGAAGTTTTAATTACCTCTTATTAAATTTTCATTTTTACACTTCTTTACAAGCTAAAGAAAAAAAAGTTACAAATTACTACTCAGAACCAAAGAATTCATAACAGCATGTTTTTTTAAACAGCATTTTTATCAACATCTACTACATAAACATCTTGTTTCCCAAAATCACTATCATCTGCAATATCTACAGTTAATTGCTAACCAGTAAGCACATATAAGCCCAGAATTTCAGAGTTAGAAATGCCCCATACATGCCTGGAACAGGCTACAACAGTAAGCATATAACTCGTTTTAAGGAACTATGTGGAGCAATTTACCCACCAAGCAATATATGCAAGAGCAGTTTTAGTCAAAAAGACTGTAAAAAGTTGCAGAATGATTAGGACAGGAAATAAATACTTAAAATGTGAATATCCTGCCTACAGACCAAATTCCAAAGATCATTAAGTTTAAACGTAAATTTGGACTTCCTCCATTTACCATGGCATGAACTGTTCCTTGAAATAAGAATATAAATTCCTTTCTTTGAGTTCTTTTTCAATTAACTCGATTAGAGTATTGTATTACGGAAACACTTTCATCTGTGTGCATTGCTTTTAATACTTAGAATCTGAAGATTCAAAACTTTTCCCAGCTTTTGCCTCTCTGACTGGACTGTCCTCTGATGCAAAAAAACCATGGCACAGAACAACATAAACTCAATGAACATACTCCCACTACTGCCAAACTTTGGTAATGATGTTATGACAAGTATCAGAGTTTTTCTTGTTCAAAATCAACTTAGAGCACTGCAATACTTTGTTGTGATCATTCTATCCTTGTCCTGGAGAGTACAGGATAAACTTCAGGGCATCTGCATTTCATCACCACATCTTACCACAGACTACAACAAACTAATGTCTAGCACAACCCAAGCATGATTTTTGAAATATAACTTCCCATTTGACCTTTTTTTAATAAATCCTTGCAGAAGTAAAATAAAAATTCAGTACATTGAAGCATTATAATGTTCTTAGCCATTCCCTTGTTTTCACAGCTATTTACACAGTTGTTTCTTTTTCATACGACTCCGTACTTCGGAGTTTCGGTGTTCTGGGTTGTCTGAAAATGTCATTACAATAAAGCCTTTAGCTCAGACCACTGAGGTTTGGTGTTTGCCAAGAGCATGAAGATGAGGTACAGACTGCATTCCTAATTACACCAAACGAAGAGCACAGGACCTCTGTGCTGGAGTCATTTGCTAACAACTTTGTTTAGATAAGACACATATGCCTGAAAGTCTTCCTCTTAGAAATGAGAGCCTCCTTATGGATGTTATCTCTAATTCACACTGAATTTCAGTGGCATACAGTCTTCAGACTCTCTTGACCATCTTCATAAAACCCAAGGCTTCATTCATAAGCAATGAAACTAAGTTTGGAGAATTACAGTATTCCTTTCATAAAATAAGAAGTACAGCATCAGTATTGAAAGCAGACAACTTTGCTCCCCCATCTATAGGTAAGTAGCCAGGTAATCTGTGCAGCACTAGAAGAGTAAGTTACATCTTTTTGAAGTATAACTAGGAAAAAAGTCACATCAGAATCTGTTCTTTTACTTTACATTTATACCTCTCAAACCATACAGAAATGAAAGAAAGTAATTCTATGAGTGTAATGAAGCAATGGAAAAAATCCTCTAAGAATTCTGAGTTTATGGAAGTTATTTTTTTTAAAATAATAAAAAAAGAAAAGTTAAATTCTGCAACTGCCTGTTGGATTTCATAGGGATAAGGAATTCAAGTAATTTTACTTACACACTGAGCTTCACAAGTTAATTAATATGGTTGCTGAAATCTCTGATTTTCCATTCAAGACTCGTGGAATGTGAGATAAAAAGCATGGTATTTCAAGAATATTAACATGACAGAGACATCTTTAATGCATCACATCGGGGGGGGGGGGGGGGGGAGGCCAACAAGTGTTCCTATTCAGCTCATATCCTAAACTTCAAGGGACAGAATGGAGAAGCACTGCAGCCCAAATTGTATCAGAAAGGAAAATACCAGAGCATAATTATTTTTAATTGGGTCCCACTAACAATGGGAACACTTCTTACCACTCAAAAAGTAGGCAGAAATATTAGTCTCATCATCATCGAGAGCACTGTCATAACCACTTTTTTCTTTTCATACACTTCTGGTGGTCCTTTTTCCTGAACATCTTTTCTATTGGGTGCAAATATTTTAAATACCACCTCTCAACTGTGCTTTAGTACCATGGAGTATGTTTGAGGACTACATAAAACAGCTACGAAAGTATTTTAATTATGAAGACTTATTTCCATTTTTAAACATCATAACAAACTACAGACAGCTCAGTGCAGTAGACAGGAAGAAGAATGTCCTCAGATGGCAATAATAAACAAACGACCTTTTATTCTGGTCAGACCTAGTAACAATTGGGCACAACAGTACTTAGCTCACCCTATGAATTTAGATCACCAAGATCTTTTATTCCAATTCATTGGCATCTTTAATTCCTTGAAATATTTAACTTTTCTCATGCGCCAAGCCCATACCCGTAACACTACTTGAATGTTTCTAACTGCACCTTTGAGAAGTTTTAGGACCGTTTACCTACCAGCCAATAGGATGGCCCAGGGTCATTCCATACACAAAAAATTAATCTATCGTGGCTTCATTTTCATTTTACAAAGCAACTGAGACCTAACCAAACCCAAAACCTGATTGTATACATCACATTGGTCATGCAAAACTAGAAAAAGACACTATTTCAAAAATGTTATTTGGGCATCCAGGTAACAATAGGGGGTGGGCAAAAATCTGTGCATTCCAGCTCTGCAGACCTATTCAAACACAGTAAATGTATGACAGTACAGGAGATGATTTGCTCCACATATTTCAAAAGCTGGTAAGCAAATTCATTTTCTAAGTCATATAAACTGCTTTCATCTTTAGAGCATTACTAGCTAATAGGTGGGAATGGGTTTTGCAATTTTTCTCAGCTACCCACAGAATTCTTTGTCCTTACTTGAAACAGTTTTGTCTTCCAATTAACAGTTTTCAGTCATTAACATAGCTTGGAGAGGACAAAAAACATCCAACCCACAAATTAAAAATTATACAGTTCTAATTAGAGATGTACACAAAAAGGTTACATGTGAAAACAGGTATGGATAGTTTTCAAGGTTAAAAAGAACCCTTGACAAAAAGCTGGTTACAGTCACACTGATCATTACAGCTTTATTCTAAGCTCTCCATAGTTCTTTTGTTTACAAAAACAACAGCATCACCGCCCATCCTCCAAACTGAAATCACATTAATTAGCTAGCAGCAAAGTTTCAAAGCATACCAAATGCTTACTAGAGCTCACTCCGCTATTGTGTTTAACTTTGCAAACAAGTCATGATGAGGGAAATCTACATGATAAGCATACTCCAGCTACTGGAAAAAGGTTTTAATCTGCCTAGAAATTGGCAACTACTGGCTGTGTTTTCTATACTTTATGTTATGTTTTTCTGCTCACTGGAACGAATTGGCTGCTATGAATGAAAAGAAACTTTGCATCTAATCAGTGACTGAAAGCTGCTGTGCAGGACTTCTGTGAAGAATCTGGGCCCTCTGCCATCCTTGTGCTTGTGAATGAAACGGCGTGAGCCACATGCCCTCCTCCTCCTCCCCTCAGCTGGGGCCTTCACCTTTCCCTTTCCTGGGGGGTACTGGGGAACCAGTCCTTTGGCTGGTGAAACAACCATGACCCAGAAAGGCATTCAGTGCCATCAATGCACTCGCTTGAGAGTTCTCAGCTGCGCTCTCCATCCTGCAGCTTTCACTCCTGGTTTCTAAATCAATTTGTGAACCAATGGCAATGCAGCCCTCCTGACTCATTCCCTTGACAAATAGGCCCCTAAACTGATCTCTGACCTCTCTGCATACTTTTCCTAAGTTACTGTTGACCCCAGAGAGTCTGCACCCCGCTGCCCATACAGGTTTGCCTTTGTTTTTATATGGGGACATATTGATCAAAAAGAAAAAACAAACAAACCAAAAAACCTTTATTACCACATAATTACACTAACAGCAAAGTCCCTATTCCTCTATTCACTCGTAAGAACTACCATGTGTTTTTGAAGTACCATAGCCTGCGAGTTTTCAGGGGATACTAAATAATACGAGATCTATTCCAGCCAATGAAATCTCACATTTACTTCAAAATTAATGATAGATGTCCTATTTAACCAAAGGAGTTCCTAACAAATTATATTTTAAATATAAAATATTGCTGAATCTGGATAAAGAACCAGCTGCTGTTGAGCAATTCATCTAATTAAGAGCCAAGTCAGACTTGGAGAACAGGCTATTACAAATTTCAACAAACACAATGACTGTTTCAGATGAAAATTTCTTTAGTTCTCTTCTACAGTCTTTCACTATGTTTGAATATTACTTAGAACTTCAATAATGCAATTTTAAACGCATATACTTAAACAGCAGAACTACCAAATCACACCATTTTCCACAGAATAGAGTATTAATGATTTTTCTCTCATTTAAAACATGAATTTACTAAACTTTCTAGCACGTAATTCAAGTTTATCACTTCAGTTTTCAAAAACTTCTTCAGATATAATATTCAAATTTTCCTGTTCCAGGATAAAGGTTTTTTGTTTGTTTTTTTTTTAATATATCTGCCCAAAGAACTTACGCAGATATGTTTCCATTCAATAGAAAACAGTACTAAACCCTTGGGCTTTTGCATTTTTCATTAATGAACACTTCTACTTTGCTAAACTACTTTAAAAGTATTTAGTTTTACTAAACAAAAGTATACTCTGATGCATCTCAAATAACCTACAGTAATACACAAAAGACCACAACAGATCGATTCCAAACTGTCAAGGAAGCTTTTGGCTTCGAGTGCAAGGAAGGTTACTGATCTCCACTATAGGCAAGAAACTTTTCCCAAGCACAGGACCAGTATGACTTGAGAAGCAGCTTCCCCTCATCATCTCTCTCCGCCCAACTCACATGGCACCTCTTTGTCCCATAGTCAAAGAAACAGACAGCAAAACTGCAGATGAAGTGTGAGGTGCTTTGTCAAAAGTTGAGAGACAGGACTTAAAGCTGTCTTCCAGGCAACACTTCATACCAGAGGATACACTACAAAAGCAATGGACTTCTATTGCAATCATTCCCATTTCACGTCACATGACTGATCCTCAATAAAACATATTCCCTGGCTGTTGCAAAAAGATGGGGTTGGTCCAGCAAAGACATGATCATGACAGGAAGCTGAGTCAGGATTTATATTTCGGCTAACTGAAAGAGCAGGGACTGGCCTAGTTCTCCTCAGTGTCATAACACTGTTACACGTTACACCTTTATCTACAACACCACACAAATCCTGCATGGAAAAAAGTTGTACATATAATAACAGTGAAAACAAACAAGGGGAGGAGTAAAAGAGTTAGCAGAACTTCAACAGGCACCAGCCACCAGCACTGCAATGAAGACTCATCTTGCCCTGAGCCTCTAGGTCCAATTCACTTAACATGAGCAGTGAAGTTCTACTCTAGTAATCACTTTAGGCGTTTTTTTTGAGCTGAAAAACATACATTCTGTCATGTAAATTGATACTCACCTCTGCATAAGTCATTAGCCTTTATACTGAGAGCAGAAAGCTTTACTGCTACAGCAGATTAAATGGAAATAATAGACTAAGTAATCCTCAGAGTTTACCAGAGCAAGAAGTAATGCTTTCCTAGTACTTCACAACTATTTCTAACTAGCCCAGGAACAAACAGGAACACCTAGGAACCCAGAATTTCTGAACAAGTTTTGTTGTTTGTTTTGTTGGGTTTTTTTTTAATGCTAAGTGCACTTTAGTGTTCTTATGTATTGATTTTTGAATACAGTTTATTGGTTTTTCTTGACTGTCCTCCCTTGCTTGCCATCTCCGCTCCCATCATCCACTCCCAGCTCATAATTCTGTTGATTTCTTCTTTTATGATCCTTTTCCCTTATTGTGCATTTATTGACACAATTGAGTGGGGGAGGAGGCGCAAAGCCTTTCCCAACCCAGCTTTAAGGTTTGGTACTGAAAGGGTCCTGGCTATCGGAAATGTAACTGCTTGAAAAATCCTGCTCAGGCCAGTGGCTGTGGACTGGCATGGGCTCAGCGGCTGCAGAGAGATGACAGACGAAGACTGAAATCAGTGCAGCGGTGTGCAGGGTGCCAAGAACACTGAGTGCAAACTGATTCTGTGGGAAGCAATGGTAGATGCTTCTAATTAGCCTCCACCAAGTGTTTCCGAGCTTTTCACTTGGTTGAACTGACTGGATTCACACATCAGAGTAAAAGCCAATTCTCTGACATTAGGAAAACAACCTCACCATACTCTTCACTTTGCCTTACTTCTCTCACATTTAATGCAGTTCTATGAAATACAAAGGTGCCAGTTTCCTGACCAACCACACAGAACTCTATTCTTGCACCTTATCTGTTTATTAACAGCAAATGTAGTGCACTGTACTGACTTGGTCATAAAACAATAAAGATAAGCTTTTCATTTGTGCTCAGTGCTTAAATACATGCAGAATTCAGTTACCACTCTGTGCAGTACAAACTCAGCATCATTTTATTTTTTCTATACTATAAAATAATTAAAATATAAAATTCTAAATACCTCTTTCCACCTTAAAAACTTTAAATACTACATCATGAGACCAAATGAGTGGGGTTTTTTTAATCAAAATTAATAAAGTGCTAACTACCTTTTGCTAACATAGAGCACATACATACCACTGAAAGGCACCACTTTAAATAATTGTTCGTACCTGAAGCACTGTGTTTTCTCTTACCCTATTGCTGTGTTTTCCCGAAGTAACTTAAAATTAACCAGCCCTCTCCTTTAACTGTTTCCAGAACTGTTATCTCAGCCAGGTTCCCAAAGCCTGCTGCTCCTCCCCCAGCAGTGTCAACAGCTATTCTCATACCAGTGATCCTGTTCAACAGGATGGCAGATCAGCTTTTCACATCATGTTTTCTTGCACTCTGGCAGACCAATCTACCTTGACAGAAGTACCTCCTAGTTCAGTATTTCAAACACATCACTAGGAGACAGCTAAATTACCCTTCATGCTATTTCTCTAACCAAATACAGGAGATCCATAGAAAGCTTCACATTCAACTTCAAGGTACCCATAATTATTAAAATCCTTGATCTAACACAATAAAATTCCAGACACTCGTCTCTTCTTTTGCAATTTGTTACTCGGAGGGCTAGCAGTTGCTGCAGCATTCATCAGCCTCTGTCTCTGTTCCCCCCCGCATTTCATTCAGCAACTAATCCAGATGCCAGACATCAGAATACCCACCCACAGCAAGAAGTGGCACCACTGACAGAACAGCATGGTTTGAGTTCCAAATAATGAAAGCCTCAAGGTAGCATAACTAACATGCAAATCTCAGAATAAGTGCGGCATTTTGAGAATGCTTCTCCATTATGTGCTATCCAGCACTATTATCACAATACACCATCTACAATGCACATTAACAGTGCTTTTGGCTAATGTAAATTTGGACTTTCGAAGTAAATATTTATTTAAACTAAGATGAAGCACTTCCATAATGACACTACAGTTCCAGGATAATGTTGACTTCTTAGTGCTTTTTTGAACTACAAGTACGTACGGTAGCTCCTGTAAAACCCTTTAGACACACAGACACTAAGCACGCTTCTGGAAAATTAAATATTTCTTCATGGCCACTTAACAAATTCATTTTTTGTGTTTACCAAAGAGATGTGACAGACTGTCATCTTTTATCCATACTAGGGACAGAGACAAAAGACTCAAAGTAAACAAATGGAATATGAATAAAGGAATTCACAAGCATAAAAACAGTTTAAAAGGGAAATCTAATGCTGAAAATTTATAGACAAATCTGATGGAAATCTTGGTTGCTGAAATAACACCAGTAAAGAAAAACGAATCACATAAAGGAAAAAGTTATTGGTCAGAATCCAGGAAAGGTATTTAACTTAATATGGTAAGCAAGTGAAAAAAAGAGAGACAGAAAGCCTCCTAACCCAGGTGCTCTGAATTAGGCCTTGAGGCAATTTCTCTTTTGCCATTAACTTCATAGACAAACAACTAAAATAGCCATCTCTAGTAGATGCCTCAGGTTAGGACAGATGCCCATCCATAACTGCATATATACAATTTACACAACCATAATTGTTTTATTATTCTGATTCAGCATTGCTTTGTCTGCTTCTATCTAGAAAGAACCTGAAAATAAAAATGGTATTAGACAGATTGGGATCAGCAGCCTGTTCCCTACCACACCCCCCAATGCAAGGCGACTTTGTTTTCCTGTAATTTCCAAGTAACAGGACATTTGTTAGTATGAGCATACAAATTTAGAAGTTTATTGTGGAAAAGTTTGTTTACAGAAAATTAGGGCAATCTAAACTATTTTCATTCTTGCATTTTCAAAGTACTTATCCCTAAGCCATTCTCTCTCATTAAGGGAAAAACTAGACATAAACTTTTAATTGAAAAATCAGAGCCTCTGTGGGGCAAGAGCAGCAGTATCTAATTCCCCAAAGCCAGGTAGCAAAGTCCTGAACAGTACTCAGTAAAAGACCATTAAAAAAAGATTAAATTAGCAAGTGTAAGTACACTCAGAGGTTGAGATGAAGTACCCTGCCCAAGCCCTTTCCCCGTGTGAATAGATAGGAGTAGCATGAGCACTGGCAGACAAACTGCTTTCCTTCTGCTTCAGAACACTTGAGATCTGAGGAGAATCTGAAATTCAACCAGCAGTCTGGTTCCTCAGGTTCATCTCAGCCTGGGCATAAGAGTCCATAGTTTCTGTTAATTATCCATTTTTACCAAGATATTATTAATTTCCTAGAAATAGCACATTCACATTGACAGCTGACTCTCTTTGAGGTGCCCCACACACAGGTTGATGCCTGCTGTGAACATGCTTATTTACAGGGAGCTATCACTTATGATTTCACATGGATTCTAAAATCTCTTTATGCCACATATCAGAGAATATTCTTCCAAGACTGACTATAGCACTTTAATATTTTGAAGCACTATCTTTAGCTCTAAGGCTCAGATTAGTTGCCATTCACGTGTAGTGCTTTTTGACTGGATAGAAAATATGGCACCTGAATTCAAATATTAATGAGATGTTATTAAGCTCCATAGATCAAGATTAAGAAATAAAACAAAAACCAAAAAAAAAAAAGGGGGGGGGGGATAAATACACGCTCCAGAGAAGAAAATATGTATATAACATACAACAGACATAAAATAAATGGAGAAAACTAAAGGTTTAAAATCTGGTTTAGCAATATGTTTGTGTAACAATTAAAATGTGATAAATATGTGAGGTCTAAACAAATATGTGAGGTCTTGTTATGACTCATCACAGCTGTACAATCCACATAATAGTTTGGCATGTGTGTAAATCAGAATGAGAGACATACTAGAGATGGTGGGCTAGATATACAGTGATATAAAATGCCTTTACATAGAAGGTCAGGATTTGGTAGCACCCATGGAAGCCACTTTTCCAAACTTAAATTCAGGAAGCCAGTAACTCCCTAAAATCTGGGGGTTCACTGTATTAGTAAGGCTTTTTATAGGCCAAAAATCTTATTCTAAGATCCTCTCTGCCCCAGTTAATGCTTTATTTTCTCCCAAAACCTTAGAAGGGAACTGAGTTAGAAATTCAGTTGCACGTGGCAAGTCTGCCATTCATTTACATTTTTCATTAATCAGGGACAAAAAAAAAATAAAAATAATCAAAATTTTCACTGTACAAGACTTAATAAAACAATGGGAATATTCAATATGCAAATATTTGCTTCCCATCCATAATGCACAGTAAAGCTGCCTTACTGCCACTGAATGTTGCACCTATCCCTTAAGTCCAGTTATCGAGAACAACACTATCTCCTGCCAAGACAAAAACAAGCAAAGAAAATTAGAATAAATGTGAGAATAAAAACGTAGTGAATTCTTCATTCCGTTACTACTAGCCAGTGAGTAAACACGAGAAACATTTACTCTGCGAAACTGAAAGCTTTAGAAATAAATGGGAAAGTCAGAGCACTGTTTTAGCCCACAGCTGTTTGGTGGCTTCAAAACAAGAGGAAAAGGAATGGAATAGCCATTACAGCCTTCATTGCCATGGCACATTAAGACAGACAACAGCATACAAAGAACAAACAGCTTAGACACAAAATAACATTTTGCCAAAATCTTGTCTTACATCTAATGGTTCTTGGCAAGTAACTATGGGGCATTCTTCAGAACAAAGCTGTGTAATATGCAAATATATGATAGTAGCTGTGGTGATCATAATTTAAGTTTGTGTTGTTTTGGAGTTTTTTTAATACTCTAATACCATTCGGTTCAAGTATAGCCCTTTTTTATTATGTATTAGCAAAGTGCAGAAACTCATTGTTATTTTCTCTGCTTGAAGCTGCTCTAATACAGATGAAAACTAATTAATCCAGTGTATTTCCAGCACGTATTTCTCATAAGATGCCTAAATTAACTTCATTTTTCATGATACAGCAATTGTCAGCAGAAAGCAACACACACTTGAACATTCCATACAGTAACCTACATAACATCAGTTTAAGCGTCAGGAGAACTGAGTATTTTATGTAATACTGCCACTGATAATTGTTGCAAAGTGGCATTTGTATACAAAATGGGTTTGACAGAGACAGAGGAAAAGCTTCAGAAGAGGCAATCCCTTCTTTCCAATTCACCTGAAAATTTTCATTCACATCCAATAACGTGTCTGAAAGGATCCAATTATCAAAAGCACTTCTCAGTGAAGAACTATCCTGCAAACGAGTTTGGAAAACCTATGTTTTACTGGATCATATATGGAGAATCCTGCACTACAAAATCTAAGAACTTACTGAGACTGAGTAGCAACTAGTAATCGTAATGGTTTGAAAAATTATAATACAGATGTTAAATTACTATAACTACAAAATAGAATTCTACTTTTTAAAAAAAAACCAAACCGTTTTTAACTACCCTAAAGTTCCTTCACTTGGTGTATTGAACGACGAATTGTACCAGTGCTACAGCTCTTGTAAAACTTTAATTTTTATGTATTCCAACTAGAAAAATCTTTAATCATGGCTGAATATCATCTCCATCATCTCATGGGAATGTTCTGCAACATATGCATATGAAATATAAAGACAACACACAGGCTGAATCCTGACTTAGGTTTTGGGGGAGGGTCAGCTGCTTTGTCTTTCCCTACATATGGAAAACCACAGCTTATATAGTAGCAGTATCAGTGTAACTTATCCTCAGCTTCACAGGAAAATTTCATCACTCTATTTGCCAAGGCATGGATTTACCAGCCTCCCCCAATTTTGTCCTGGCACAGTAGACTGAAAACACAAAAACAAAGCACAGTTTTTTGCAGTTCAAACCCTTACTATTCTTAAAAGCTTCGAAGTCTACTATTAATATTCTCCTCTGCTTCCCTTTTGAGGATGTCAGAGTCAGAACAACAGCAGGTACACAAATGTGAGGATTATTTACTGTATTGTTATTTCATCACCTACCCTAAAGCATTTTAACAACAGGACATTATATTTGAGTGTTTATGAAGAGGGAACTTAAAGCTTTCTCTCCTGTAATTTACTATTGCTAAACGCAAATTCCGAAATGTAATCAAGATAGGTAGAACAGACAGTAAATTGCCTGTAAAGCATTTAAAAGAATAAAGAACTGCTTTCCAGTAGAGACCACGGTAACTTCATACACTAATGAAAACCAGTTCCTCATGCGCTCACACTCAGACTAAAGAAAGCTTTACCTTCTTTGGAGCCAAAGACCTCTTAGATATCTGCACAAAACAGGAAACTTTCCTTCCCATTGTTTCTGTCCAGACTGACTATTGTAACAGCTCAGTATAACTAAACATGGGAAAAAGTCCCTTTATTTCCTGTGAGGACAACCTTGTAGCATATGGGAAGACATTAACACACTCATACAGAATATAACTGCCAACTTCCAGGCATTATTCTTAATAAACAGGATCTCACACAGTGTCAAAGAGATACATGAATGAGGAGTAACCTTAATGTAAATGAAAATAAAAATTATTGCTATCAGATCTTCACTCTCCTGCTCCTGCCAACACAAAGAATGCTTCCAGCTACATTACAATGTATTTAAATGTAACCACATCCAATTAATTTTCAATTTTCATTCCTTAATTCCAATATTATTAATGGTAGCTACATATTGCTTTGTGTAACTGAACTATATAGTCAACATCTTATCACAAACCAAACCTTTCTAATTAGCGAAAACAGCAGATACAATCCTTCTATTTAAGAGGTCTCTGTAATTCCTAACCACAGAAAAATCTTAACTGCCAAAAATATTTCCAGAATTATGAAGTAATCTACAGTTTGTCACTTCAAAATGTTAAATCTGTCACATCATCGTGAAAACCTGGGGGTCTCTTTCACTGATAAGCATGAGATCAGCTAAAGACACTCACATTTTGCTCTCTTTAATTACAAAATTCTCAGTTATCTCTTGGTAATTACTGAAACTTCATATTTTATCACAAAATAAATGAAAATAAGGACACAAGTACCAAGTGAAAAGATAATGATATTTTCACACCTCAAGCTAACTATATTTGAAGATGTCTAAGCAACTGCATTTCTACTTTATTCCTAGCCACATTCACTTCAACCATCCAACAACACAGTTAACTTCCAGGACCATGAGTGGCACCTAATTTAATGCTGCAAAAGCCAGTGATGCCTGTCCTATTAACACAAATACTACAATACGAGGAAATCTCATCACATACTTGACATGTTTCAAAAGGGAGTTTCCATTTTTAGAAGAACCAGTAACCATTCCTTCTTCCTTTCCTATCTTGTTCATGCATTTTATCCTTCATTTCCAGTGTTTTCTCCCTCCTATTTCCAGAGCACAGAGTTTCTGCTGTAATCTCGCACTTCTCATTCTTGACATTTATTCCTGTTAGAATCATAGAACAGTTTGGGTTGGAAAAGACCTTAAGATGATCTAATTCCAACCCCCCCGCCATGGGCAGGGACACCTTTTCACTAGACCAGATTACTCAAGGCCCTGTCCAACCTG
This sequence comes from Amazona ochrocephala, assembly GCA_039720435.1. Lineage (NCBI taxonomy): Eukaryota > Metazoa > Chordata > Aves > Psittaciformes > Psittacidae > Amazona > Amazona ochrocephala. The sequence continues at coordinate 36,818,410 of CM077876.1, forward strand.
GCCCTGAACACTACCAGTGATGGAGCATTCACAACGTCCTTGGGCAACCTGTGTTGACTACTTTTATCCTCCACTGAGACCTCTTTCCACACCTTTTCCCCATACATGGTTTTACAGTGCAAAGCAGAAGAGGGAGAAGGAGCAAATAGCAGCTACAACTCTTACTTAAGCATCTTCCCCGATCTCTAAAAATGCCACTTTCGATATTCACAAGTAAATGAAGAGAGGAAAGCAGGGCCTAAGGGAAGGTGCTAACTACACTTTGCGAAATGAATATAAGCAGAATAACATCTTTTGTTATGAGAAAAATAATAATGCAGTACCTCAAACATCTGTATTTTAATTTTTATCCTCTGAAAACTATAGTGCAGAAGACTAAGAAGGAAACCAGGGTGAAGATCAAAGATACTGACACCAGAAGAATTCATCCCAAAAAGAGTGTGAAAGACAATCAAAATTATGACAGGGGTTTTGTAACATGAGAAATTAGACCTGAACTTCTGACAAGAAAAACAGTGACACGAGTACTTAGTGAATTTTTCAGACAGAACATTTAAAATGAGCAAAAGGAATTATCTTGTGGGAAACACATTCAGAAGTTACAGGTGCCAAAAAAATACAAACGGTACAAAAATTAAGTCAGCAAACTCAAAGATTAGTTTGCATCCAGGTCATACATCCATAACTGCCAGTACAGATAACCCCCAACCTACTGGTTCCTGAAGTACACCCTCAAGTACTGTTACTAACCACCATTATTAAAAAATTACTGTCATAGACCTGCTAATAAATCTGTCCCAGCAATTCACAAGTTTCTTCCAACACCTCTCATTTTAAATCTTGATCTTTTACTGCAAGTTCATTTTTAAGTGGTATTCTATAAGCTGTCAGGAACGAAAAAACAGCAGCCACCGGAAGGAAGAAAACAGCTATAATTATAAATTTAGGGTGGCCATTTTTACAAAGGGATTCTACGAATTAGGATAGATGTATTTACTGTCTCCTGCTTTACACGGCTTCTGCAAAGTAACTCTCTACCATGGACAATAAAAGGATAAATCAGAACTATTCAGTGATGAGCATTTTACAAGTGACAAAACACTAACTCTACAGATATGTGCCACCGCTTCCCTCTGCCTTGTAAGGCTTTGTTGTCTTTTTAATGAAAGTAGTGCCTATGCACTGCAGAGCTTCACTTGCTTCCACGTCTGTTTAAGTCTCAAATGCCTCTGTGACCCTTAAAGGAAAATCCCTTTATGGCACTCACACTACAGAATCCAAGGACATTGTCTCAAAGCATCCTGTCGCAAGCTATTTCTTCTAGGCATCTGGATACACCATATGCTTAAGTCCCTTGGGTAAGGTAATAGCACACACTAAGCAATAAAATGAAGTGATTTTCCAGTCTTGTTATACAAATTCATAGCTTCCCAGACATCAATCACTGGGTTATATAGTTCATCATTTCAACTTTATAGCTTTATGCTTATAATGCCCATTTTTTTCAAAATGCCACAGTAGGGATTAAGAAGTAAAATTGTGGCCAATTAAGTTTACAGAAGAACCCGAGAACATCCTGAAAGTGTATTAAGGGCCGAGGGAGAGAAATCTTGCTTACCATTCTTCCATTTTGTATCTGGTACTTTCTAGCTTATTTCAGCAACATAAAATGGGAAGTTGATTATTCTTATGGTATCTTTTGTTCATGAAAATACAGACTAATGAATTATTTCAGGGGTTGCTCCACTTTCATGCTGTTGCCTAGAAATCAGTCTTTAAGTTAATTCCCAATCTAGAGTATTTAGCTGAGTCATAATATAAAACCAGCTTTGTTTTAGGTACGCATTCATCATGTTTTCATCTGTCATGCTTTTGGGGGTGGGGAACAGTGAGGACAGAAATATAGATGATTCGCTAGGGTTCACCACTGGACATGTCTCAGAGTGTCTCATCTACTTAATCAGTTTGTGTCTATTAGAAGGAAGTCTTTGCAATACAGACAGTTGGCTACCAAACTCTCCCTTCACTGCTTACCAACAAACCACTCCTAAGCAAGCCCCAAGATACAGGTCACTAAGGCTTTCTGTAAGCACAACTTCATGAAGTTGGTGAGTCAAAGAGATGGGGCTCTTCAAAAACTGGACATTAAAAAATGCAACAAGTATAAACACCATTCTAGTCCAAGTGAAGTACTCGGAAGTCACAGCCACACATATATTCCAACTGTCACCTTCAGATTTGTTCCTCAGACTGCTGAGTACATGACAGTAGTTATTGTCCCTCAGCCAGACAGACCTGGACAGCCTTTAAGCCCTGACCAGCTACTGCTCAGTTATATTTCCTTAACTGCTTTTTGTGATCCAAATAAAAACATCTTTATTATCTACAAAGAGGGTGAAGTTCCCCCAAGTACAGATAATTTCCCATAGCCCAGCTCATACTTCACCAGCTACAATGAGGATTAACTGCATAAATCCCATGGGTAACTTTTCCTGGCCTAAATATTCTCCATGTTTGCAGGCTATTTCTCCTCTTTTATTAGCCTGACAGTTGATTCCTTTTGCTACTCAAATTGGTTTACATCCCTGCTGGAGCCCTTAACACCTCATATTTAAATATCACAGAAGATGACATGTACATACCTCAAGCAACACAGCTCTCCCATACATCATGGCATCCCTGTTGAGATCGCCTGTAACACATTACTAGGTTATATAAGTAAACCTATATACATAGGTCAACCTAGGTACATACCAGGCATTTTCTGAGACTTGTCTTAAGACTGCTTTGGCTCCACTGGTGCTCCTCTATCACGTCGTGTTTGATGTAGGCATAAGGAGGCTTGGATTATTAAAATCAACATGTAGGAACACATTCATTCCTTACTCTAGGAATGACTCCATTTAAACAACCTGCGAAGTTACCAGTGTATTTCACAGGGCAAATTACAAAAAAGTTATTTAATGTAAACTCATCTGTCAACTGATACTGACCACTTGCTACAGCTGTTATAACAGGCAAAAGTATATTTAGAAAGCAAGCATATCAATACATAGAATGTATTTAAACTTCAGGAGCAAATATCAGCAGCTTCAGCCAAATTTCATTTTGAAGTGAGACTGCATTTAAAACTTCCATAGAAAGGTCACAGAGTAGATGATTTATTTTGCTCCATTCGGCAAGGTATTATCGATTTATCAGGAGGCCTGCATCACACAAATGATACTGAAATAAAGCAAGCTACCTTAATACATCGCATTACTGCCATTTCCACTATCGCTCAGTTTTAGCTGCTTCCTCTATACTAAATTCATGCTCTTCAGCCTTGAACTTGAACTTGAAAACTCATGAGGTATGGCAGGTGACTTGGCAGCCAGGCTGCCAAAAGCATAAAAAATAATCAGGAGGTCTCATGGGACCTAAAATAAGTGTCAACCCCTCATATCTCAGTTCTGTGCCTACAACAGGATAAATTCAGCTGCGAACAGTCTACGAGAGAATCACAGGAGCAATAAAGCTTGCACAAAATGAAGCTGGCTTTGAAGAATTATCCTTGCAGTTTCTCAGACATTTTGAGTAGACAACCATTCTAGCATTAATTATATATAAAGGGAAAGGGCTGCTTTGCTGTCAGAGTACTGAACTGGGAATCAAGACATCAGATTATATTTTTGGCTCTGCCACAAACTTCCAGTGGGAGCCAAAAATCAATACATGCCTCTAAGTTTCCCATTTGTAGAATTACTCAGATTTGATTTACTAATGACAGCAATGCACCGAGATCTCTCTGGATATAAAATATTACAGCAGTGTCAGGTTATCTCTTTCCTCAGCAAACAAAATGCAGTTGAAAAACATATCTGTGCATCCAAGTTTCTTCTTGGATTTTGAATATTTGTTTGCTGAACAGTATAATCCGGCCATGTGCACTGCAATTTTAGCCTGAAAAGCTGAAACTTCATGGCAGTCTGTCTTTTTTTCCCCAACCATACCAATAAATTGCAAAACTGATGAGTCACATAGGTTGGAAGGAACCCCCAGAGGTCACCTAGCCCAACTGCTTGACCAAAGTCAACTAGAACCAGTTATCCAGTCATGCCCAGTTAAGCTTTGAAAATAAATAAATAAATAAATAAATAAAGATTTTCCACAGCCTCTGGGCAACCTAGTCCAGTTTTTGACCATCCTTATGGTAAACAATTTTTCTTCTCACACTGAGTTGGAATTTTCTATTTTTCATTGCCTCTCCTTCTTCCACTACGCACCTCAGAGGAGTGTGGCTCCATCTGCTCCATATCTACCCACCAGTGAGTTGTTGACAATAAAAACTCCGCTGAGCATTTTCTTCAGATTGAAGAAAACTTGCTCTCTCAGCCTCTCTTTGCAGTAATATTCTCCAGGCTCCTCCTCACCTTGTTGGCCTCCACTAGACTTACTCCAATAGCTAAATGTATTTCTTGAACTAGGGAGTCAAAACTTTGAGCCACAAAGATCTCTCAGCTGTAGAGGGTAAAGAATCATTTCCTTTGCTCTGCTGGTGACACCCTTGCTAAACCAGTCCACGATGCTGACTGTTTTCTGCACTGCAAGGGTGCAATGCTGATTCATGTTCCAGTTCTTGCCCACAACTCTCAGAGCATCACTGAAGACATGATACATTACTGGTTCTTGAGGGACGCTATTCTTAACTGGTCATCACTTTTACTGCTGCTGACAAATGTACCTTGAGTCAACAGATCCACCAGTTTCCCAAACACCTTAATGCCTGCTTATCCAGACCAAATTGATAAGACCTGCATGTAAGGATACGATGTCAGACCATGCCAAAGACTTTGGTTAAATCAAGGTAAATATTATCCACAGCACTCACCAAGTTCACTGAACCAGTCATCACCTCCTGAAGACAATCAGGTTGACAATTCACTCCTGATAAATCTTGAGAAGCTGCTTCCAATCACTTTCTTTTCCATCAGCTGCATGGAAATGGTTTATAAGATAATTCACTGCATCACCTCCCCAAGGACTGAGGTGAGGCTGATGAGCTCACACTTCCCCAGATCACCTTTCTTGACCTTCCTGAAGCTAGGTTTGACATTTGTGTTTTCCCAGCCATCGGGTTCTTCCCACAATCACCATGACTATTCAAAGCTGACAGACAGACCTCACACTGACATCAGCCAGCTTCCTCAGACGCATCCCATCTGTTATCAGACTTCTGTGTATCCAAGTACTTTGTAACTGTGCAAACTTCTACAGGAGGCAATGGCACATTCTCACAAAATCTGCAAGTAAGCTTCGAGAGGTCTAAGAGAAACCCTTATCAGAGAAAACTCCAGCAGAAAAAGCATGGAGTAACCCAGACTTTACAAATACATACAAATCAATTAAGTTTTACAATATTTCTAAGGATATCATGATCTTCAGCACGATACATCTTAGTCTACAATAAGTGTTCGGAATAGAAAAGCTTCTTAAATACCACAAAACAAAGATTTTTCTTTCAGTATTTTCAACTTTTTACTGAACAGCTAAACAAACAACCTTTCTTAAAGAGCAGCTTTTCACAAAATAGGCTAAATATTTCTGAGAGCAGTAAGAGAAAACCCATTGAAAAGTACAAAACATCTATCTAGAGTATAGTGCAATATAATTCCCTACACTTCCAAACACAAGTATATGCTTGAAAATTCTTCTGAAAAAACTCTGCTTTTTGCCACTGTCCTACGCTGCATGAAGTCTGTGTTTAGCTAGCAGAGATGTGAATGATCTTTCTTGCTAATCCACACCATAAAGCAAGCATTCAACCGTGGGGGCAGGGGTTACAAAGAAATAAACAGCTTTTAAGCAGTTACCCCTACTCTGATAAAGACCACAGGTGCTGCTATTGATACAGCCAAGCAAAACCAAATAAGAATAGAATACCACATTTTTTTGTAACACTTAAGCAAGTTAAAAACAGCAGAAATTGGAAGTGAATGGAAAAGATATTGACTTTCTATGGCAATTGTGTTTGCACTTCCTTTTGACTTTTATGATGAAGTAGCCATAGAATGTTGTTTTTCTTCTCCTGAAGAGAAAGGAAATCACATAACCTTATCAAAAAAGGCAGCCAGCTAAAACCCTTCCCTTCCATTCATTTTAATACCTTTTATAAAATATAAATGCAATTATGCAAACCATCATGAAGTCACTAATCATTACTGTAATTGAGATACAACATATTTAGGGAGTTGGACACAATGACCCTTATGAGTCCCTTCCAACTTGAGATATTCTACGATCCATGATATATACATACAAAACAACACACGTATGTTGTTACTGCATCAAACTATAGCCACAAAAGATCACTTAAAAATTGCTCTTTTGCGAAAGGCCCAATGCCTAATTTTATCATCTAGCACAACCATTTGAGGAGTTGCAATCCAAGACATAATTCCTCTATTGCTGGCCAGGGTTAATAACACTGAATTTGATTGGTTTACCTTGAATCTCAATTACTATTAATTATTTGTCCAAACAATTAGTCTGCTCAACAATCAGAGAAATTCTTATTGAGCCAAGAGAAAGGAAAGGCTCCACGTGGCAGAGAAACACAGATCCTTGGGAGTCACACAGCCACTGAGAAGGCTGGGCAATAAACCTTACAAACAAAAATCTCTTTATGCCTGTTAAAAAGCAAGGATCTGGCTTCCCTCACAACTAAAGGAAACTAACCCTTTTTCACTTTAATGCAAGCAGAAGACAGGGGGAAAGATAGTACAGTAGTATCTAATGGAATTAAACTGAGATTTGAGAGTTAACTGGCAAATATGTATATATACTCACAGAGAAGACTCTGTAAACCGTACTATACTCTATATAATAAACTAGCTTTGTTTTTTTCCCCCAGCTGCTTCAACATCTAACTAGCCACCCCAGCTGATGCCATGGGGTTTTGGAAGGCTTATGCAAGTGCCAACATCTGCTTCTATTCCCATCAATGTCAAATTTGTCAAAGCACAAAACTGCACAGAAAAACAATCCCTGTCATAGAAAAATAAACTCTACTTAATGGATATCCCCTGAAGTACCAACTGCAGCAGGTCTGTTACATTTCCAATTTCTATTCCAAAGTAAAATTTCTTTCCCCAAAACATATATACACATTTATATTTATATATATATATACACACATGTGTGTTTATGTACTACTGTGCCTAGCCCACTTTCCTGCAGTGTACCTGCAAACTAAAGCTCTTCATGTCCTGGTTTGCCTTTACGAGCCAGTGTAAAGCACTATCATAAAAACTTTGCCCTACACCAAGTTACAAGGTGACAAACTAAGCTCACCACTTTTTGGCAAGTCTTTATTATTAAATACTTCTTAATTTCTCAGCAACTACTACTTACAGCTTTACTGGTCTCTTTATAACTGCTACACTGATGGTTCAGGTGAGTACCCTGATTTACACAGTAAACGAAACTGCACACGAAAACATTATGAGATTAAACGAAAAAAAAAAAAAAAAAAAAAAAAAAAAAACAGAAATACAACAACTTATTTTACAAAACATTCATTAAAACATCAACTATATTCCCCAGCATGAAACTGTGGGCCAATGAGAGTCTTGGAAAAGTTTACGTAGTTTCCATCTACTTAGCTAATTGTGCTTTTAGAGCAAACCATGGAATTTTTATTATGTTTACACAAAGCACAGTAAATATACACACATGTTAATTTGTTGTAAAGAACAAAATAGATGAGTACATACTGATAAAGTCTCAAAATTTTTTATGTGATCACCAGAGATATCACCCAGCAGCAGAAAAATCCCAAATGCTAATTTAGGCAGCAAAGTATCAACAGTTTGTAACAGAAACCTCATCCTGCAGCTCATAAAAAAAACTCCACCTGTAGACACAGTCTTCAAAGACATTTTAGCGCATTAGGCAAATTCTTCCATCAGTAGATCTACTTCTTTTAAGAAATGCTAAATGAGAACAAGAACAAAAACTCTGGTACTGCAGTGACACTCCAAGTGTTCTAATGAAATGTCGGAAGGAAAAGTGTAAGTCTTTCTCCATCATTTTCTGCGCATGCCTCCTACAAAATTCCTGCAACTACCAGGGGACTTCAGTTTGTCCCCCTCACATATGTTTACATACCTCACTCAAGTAGGCCCAAAATTGTTATTGCTCAGTATTCCTGATGTCTCAACATACTTTGCTACTACTAGTTATTACTGGAAGATTCAGGAGATCTGAAAGTACAATATTAATAGAACCAGATGTTTCCACTCAGGTTTGATCTGTGATGAGTGCAGATTAAAAACAATACATAACATATATAGCATAAAGGCAAAAAGAAGAGGTGAATAAACTCACATGGCAATAACTGCCCAACTACATCTACCTAATAAAATAATGAATGCAATTAAATCTTCTGCCTTGCACTTAATAGCCTTACAGACTTTTGACTGAATACAGAAACCATGATGCTTCTCACTAAACTAACGATCACTGGAGGATGAAGAATCACAAAGGAGTAGGTGAATAAAAATACTTTCAGTAATCAATCAGAAATTTATCCTCCATGAGACACTCTTAATTCCATTATAAACTGAAGAATCTAAGTAAGTCTAACATATAACAGGCATGTTTCCAGTGCCAGGAAACCAGCAAAGCATTTCCCATGTTGACACACACCAGCAAAGCCGCTTCTTTCATAAAATCTCTTAATTCTTCAGCCAGCCACAAGCTGTATCAGGCAAAGCCCCATTCCCCATCATGACTGCATCAGCTAGAGGGGTCTCCTCCTCTCACCACTTGGATAAATCAGGCTTACTCTTCATCTTCTGTATACAGACTCCTGTCTGTATTACATACTGCCCATTGCAACAATGTAGCTTTGCCTCAGCTTAAGGGGTCCTGCATATTATCAATTCACTCCACAAGATGTCATGAAATACCAGGGAAGATGAGTTAGGTGTGGTATGTTACGCTTCCACACAAATCCTGCTTACATACCGTCACTTTCCTACGCAAAAACTATCCACTAAAGAAAAACAAATTCTCCTGTTTCTTAACTGCCTCCTCAACGAGGCATATACACAAAATGGAAATTGCACTCCAAATGGGTGAACAGTTAGGTCTCCTGCCCACCACTACTACACAAGTGCTAATGTACTTTTCCATATGAACCATACACATCATAAAAGATTACATTCTATAACCCCACAGAAGAATTTGGCTCTCACCCTGAAACCACAGGGATTTTTTCATCCATCTGAATACTCAGTTCCTACTAACTACAGTAAAAACTGCAGGTACTCCACGCCAACTGTTAGGGAGACTTCAGCTTCTCCATCATACAAGAAATGTAGTTTCTACCTCAATGAGCTCCACTGATGGTGTTGAGGTGACCTGGAAGCCTAACTCTTAACATCTATTGGAACTTCAACCTCTCAGGCTGCCTCTACTTTAACAAAACACCCTGGAAAATATTATAAGGTTTGGACAGAGAAATAGCACTGGGACCCCACACTGCTGGGGAGACAGGGTGTCACTTCAGACTAGCTCTAGTCTAGTCCCAGGAACTGTACACTCATTATCAGCCAGATGCACTCCTACAGAAAAGCTTCCAGTTCACTTCCATCCCTAAGGAACCCAGGCTGTGTGCCCCAAGACCACCTCATGATGTGAAAAAGGTAATCTGGGGTAGTGTTTGTATTTCACAAGAGCTGGAACTATAACTGGCAATGTTTTTAAGAATAATAAAGAGAACCATAAGTAGCCTCCAGATCAAGATGTCAACATAGGAACAAGTACAATGAATAGTTTTGATGGATTATGTAAAACAAACATAGTGGTCTCCAGTGGCCCTCATAAATCCACCACCACCTAGCAGATCTAGCAGGTAGGCAAAAGGAAAGCTCAGAAGTTGCTTCCTGAAACTCAAGGCTGAGGTTCACATTAATACACACGACATCTCCTTCTGAAGCATTTACATCTCTGAACTATTGCTTGAACCCTGCTCACAACCATCAACGAATGTGACAAACTTGACATAGAACCAGGTATTAAACTCTACCCCTCCTCCCTTTCTCCATATGATTTATTTACCCATATCCTGGGCTGCATCAAAAGGAGCGTGACCAGCAGGTCGAGGGAGGTGATCCTGCCCTTTTACTCTGCTCTCGTGAGACCTCACTTGGAGTATTGTGTGCAGTTCTGGTGTCCTCAACATAAAAAGGACATGGAACTGTTAGAACAAGTGCAGAGGAGGGCCACGAGGATGATCAGGGGACTGGAGCACCTCTCGTATGAAGATAGGCTGAGAAAATTGGGGCTGTTCAGCCTGGAGAAGAGAAGGCTGTGTGGAGACCTCATAGCAGCCTTCCAATACCTGAAGGGGGCCTATAGGGATGCTGGGGAGGGACTCTTCATTAGGGACTGTGGTGAGAGGACAAGGGGTAATGGGTTTAAACTTGAACAGGGGAGGTTTAGATTGGATCTGAGGAAGAAATTCTTTACTGTGAGGGTGGTGGGGCCCTGGAATGGGTTGCCCAGGGAAGCTGTGAATGCTTCATCCCTGGCGGCGTTCAAGGTGGGGTTGGACATAGCCTTGGATGGCATGGTTTAGTGGGAGGTGTCCCTGCCCATGGCAGGGGGGTTGGAACTCGATGATCTTGAGGTCCTTTCCAACCCTTACTATTCTATGATTCTATGATTCTATGATTTAGATCATCTTGTTCCTAAATGCAAAAATACTCATTAATGAATTCAATATTTGGATGCAACTTGGAATACATGGAGTCTGCTTTTTAGAAGGAGCTGAACACCTACTGCTTGAACACCAGTATTTATTATGTCTTAAACTGTAGAGTCCAAAATTAAAGATATTACAAATTATTTAAATTTGCTAAAATCATCTAAGACTCCGACATATACCAAGTTCAGAGTTTAATATAAAATATTGAAGAACGCTCCCTTAGGATAGATATTCTTACAACAGTAAAATCTGACTGTTAAAGAAAAGAAAACACAATCATGCAGCCACTTCTCAAACTTCTGTTGTTTTGGTTTGTTTTGTTTTGTGTTTAAAACAGAAAGCACATTGGGCCATTTACCATTTTTCATGGTTCTGCTGAGGATAAACATATGGAGAAAATAAACTACTCTGTAGATCTTATTTCACTCCAGTGTCTGTGCTTTTACTCTCCCTATCACAGCCAAGTGAGAATTTCCTCTTTCATGATAATAAGCAGAAAGTTCAGGATCTCAAGGCAGCAAAGCAGGAAGTTTGCAGTTTGAAGGATTTCCCCTCTCCAATGGGACAGGGGAGGAGAGAAAAGCATGAGGGGGCTACTGCGAAATCTGTCGCAAACTTAAGCAGCTGATTTGGATATCCTGATCTCAACAGGGTCCTAAAGAGATGCTACAGAGACTATGTGCAACTGGAACACTGCCCGCATCTGTTCTGTAAGAATTTGTCACTTTGGCTTTTTGAGAGAGTGAAAACCCCTGCCTTTCCGATTGGGGTATTAGTGATAACCAGACGTGGAAAAGCTAAAACTGCTATTAACAGGGCTCGCACCAGAACGCGCTACTTTCCCAGCTGACCCCGTATCACCAGACAGGGGGGAATGCCACATGTGGCTCTAATGCTGAGCAGCTGCGGCGCACCAGCACACCCCTGCCCTCCCCTTACCCCCCGCACCGCTCTGCTTCAGGGACTATACCAAGTAATGGAACTGTAACGAACATAAGCCCCCGCACCCAAGGCAGACCTAAACACAAACACACTAACCCCCTTGAGCGTCCATGCCCGGAGAAAGTGAAATCATCCCTTCCAAAGTGATATCACCAGTGGAGTCTCTCCGAGGAGGACGACAGGGGTGGAGGGCAGAGGGGCGGACACAAGACCCTCCCGGGGCATTTCAGAAGTTGTTACTCTTCCTCCCCCACCCCCACTTTTAAGCAAAGGCACAGCTCGGGGCGAAAAATCCTCCCCCGGCTGCGAGTCCCGCCGTCAAAGCAGCGTGCCCCGCCGGGGGCGCCGTCGGCCCCGGGCGAGGTTCCCCCAACCGGCTCCGCGCCTCTCCGCTCACCGACACCAGGAACTCCAGCGTGCCCACGTAGTCCCGCTCGGTCTTGAGCAGCTCGTTGAGGACGCAGACGCGCAAGCGAAGCTGCTTCTCAAAGTCCTTCCCGCTTTCCCCCTTGCCTTCCCCTTTGCTTTCCTCTGTCATGGTGCAGAGAGGAGGAGGGGAGCTCCCTCCCAGCCCGGCGGTTCTCCCGGCTGCCGGCAGCGCTGCCTCAACGCCCGGCACTACGCTGCGGACAAGAACAACAAAAGACGCCGCTCAGTCACATAGCGGGGCCGGGCTCCGGCCGGTGCCGAGCTGCGCAGCAGCAGTCTTAGCCCCTTTCTCACCCGGCTTCGGCAGCGGCCCGAGATCCGCAGGCAAGGAGCCAGCCCGGTGCGTGCTCCTTTCCCGTCAGGAAGGGGACACAGCCCGGAGGAAACAAGCGGTCACTGGTTCCCAGCTCGCCCTGTTAGCTGAGAGGTTGGAAAGCCTCCGCAGCAGCAGCACAGACTTGGACATTAATCAAAAGCTTTGTATCCATGTGACTCCAGCCCCTTCCCCCCCTGCGCTAAATCTCGGGAAAAAGGAAAGGAAACAACTTCAGGGAAGATTGCGTGCCAGCAGCTGCCTGGTTCACACACAAGCTGAGAGCTCCAGTTTGAGGCTAATTGGAGATCTCCAGCAACAGAGCACAAGAATTTTAAAACTGTCCCAGCAAGCTGGCTGACAAGGGAATCAGCAGTTGGTTTGGTTTAGCTTAATCATCTGCAGAAGAGCCATTTCAACTTCCCCCTCCACACCTTCCCATGAGACATACATCACAATGTATACCACGACTGATGTGTGTTACAAATATGTGCTTTCATGCTCTCGTAATAAGCTCACACAGCTAAGCATGTACATAGGCTAACCAGGTATAAGCAGTACATTCTACAATAACTACAGATCAGCTCTTCCGAGATTTGGGGGTTGTAGGGTTGGAGTTTTTTTGTTTATTGAAGCAAGGTGCTATAAAATCCCTAGATTATATGGTTTTCCCATCAGCATTGGAAGTACAGATTTGCATGATACATTAGAGGAGTAAAGAGTTCAGCAAGGTTTTCAAACAGCAAAAATATATAGCTACTTTATACAAAGGGAACTGATTTCTTGAAAACTGAAATACGTCAGGACACTACGACCTGAATTTTGGGACCACTGATGGAAGCTGAAGGTTTCTCTTGCCAGCCCTTAAATCTGTGTCTGGAAAGAAAATACAGGTCTTCAGCTTAGAGATGCCATATCAAAGTATCATTCTAAATCTGCCACATTCTAAAAGGAAAGAATGAAATGAAAAGCGTAAAGCCTCTACAGCCACAGTACAAGCTAAAGCTATGAGAAGAGTCCTTACTGGGAGAGAAGAAGCAAAGACATTCATGTTCTGATAACTAGACATCATCTAGCCATCTGCCTCAGACATCTTTTGGGAAAAAGAGAATACAGTTCCACACAAGATGTTTCTCAAAGAACAGAAATATAAAGGCTGTTTCTTTGAATGTGTCCTACTTCCCTGTGTCCGCCCCTTCCCAAACACAGCTCCCTCATATAAAACCTAGGCAGGAAGCAGCAGTTGCTGGGGCTAGTTCTGTTCGTTGTAGCCTACTCAGCCATTTATGCATGTGCCGACTAGCCTGCTAACTTGCCTACTGAGCTCAGTGAAGCTCTTTCCTCAACGGGAGGCTAGTCCATTCCAAAACCAGACATGCATTTTCATGAAAAATCAATTTTCATGAGATTTTCATGAAAATCAGAACTTTGTGTTTTCAAGGACCTTACTGCCTTGCCAGATCTGGTTGAAATGGTCTCATGGGTTGAAAACAGGCCAGGGCAGAAAAGCCCACACAGTTCGATCACTGAAGCTTGTTTTCTTCAGAAACCTGTCAAAAATAAGACATGTCTGATGATTAGCTCAAAATTTTTCCACCCTCTTGGGCAGGCTTCGCTAGTGAGGCACAGAACCAAAGTCCCAAAAACTGTGGCTTCTGCCCTGATACTTGAGAGGAGATTGTTTCTTGCTTGCTTGCACTAGCACCAAAAAAGCTGGTGCTATGGTGGGTAACTGAACCTCAACATGAAGTTTTCTCCACAGATAACCAGCAAAAGGATTCAAAACCACTGGAGTAGAACACCATGCTATTGCTTTCCCATTCCTTAAGCACTTGAGGATGCCCTTTCTCAGGCAGTCATAGCCAGATAACCTCAAACTAGTTAAAGCAAGCACCCCCTCATTCTTTTAGGAAAGAAGAAATAAAGGACCTTTGCAGTTTCTGATTTCGGACATTCCCCTTTTCTCTTCTCTCCAGCCATGTGCAATTAGTTGTAACAACCTACACTCACAGACCAAGATAAAGGATAAAAGAGCAAGGAGGAGCAGCTTACTGTCTTTCTTCCTCATCACCTTTAACAGTAAGAATCCCTTCCCTTCACATTTGTCATCTCATTGCCAGGAGAACTTAAAGCTGAAGTGATCCTTGTCCCAGTTTACACTCCTGCTGCCCTCACAGGGCTGTTTCTTGCTCCTTAATTCTGGCAGCTCCAGCTATTTGGGCCAGCAAAAGCATTAACTGGCAACACAGGAGAGGTTTTTGCAACTCACTTAAGGCCACTGAATCCAGCAAAGCCCACAGCAGATGTGCAGTGATAGGAAAAGTAATTCTAGGTACACAATCTGTGGAAGACACATGTGCATACAAGCTTAGCCAATTTTCCTGACAATCTGCTTGAAGTACTAAAGACAAGGGCAAACTACTCTTTTCCCCTTGTTTAAGGAAAGAGCTGAATTGCTCCAATTGTAGCTTTCACTACACCACAATTGAGGGGAGAAGGGGGAAACAATAAAAAAAGGGTAGAGCATACATATGAGATGAAGACATTCAGACTGAACAAAATGTTTTAAGCAGCAAAAGGGCAGATTTTACACTGAGATGTAGGAGGGAACATGACTAGTAGATTGCACTACCTGTCTTAAATACAGAAAAAAGTTATGAAAAACAGTACACTGATTATGCTAGCATGTGAGAGACAGCAATTCTTGCTCCCTTTGGGGAAAGCCACATGTTTGGATAAACTGCAAAAATCAGACTGTTCCCATGGAATGAAATAACTTTAAATGCAACAAGAACTATTTCAGTCCAAAGGTACTTAAGGACCAAATTTGAACTCTATATAAAGAGTCCTGTTGAAAAACTATGGCACCACACAAATTTTGTCCCATTCATAAGAACATATAATTGAGGATAGATGGGACCTCTGAAGATCATCTAATCCAAAACCCCTCTTCAAACAGGGTCACCTACAGCAGGCTGCCCAGAGCAGCAGGACAGGTTGTCCAGCAGGTTTTTAGTATCTCCAGAGATGGAGACTCCACATCTTCTCTGAGAAACCTGTGTCAGTTGTTTGACCAGTATTGTACAAGTCTTCTCTTGGGTTCAAACAGAATTGCATGGTTTTTAATGTATGCACATTGCCTCTTGTCCTGTCAGCAGGCACTACTGAGAAAAGCCTGGCTTCCTCTTTTTCATTCCCTCCCATCAAGCATTTAGAAACATCAGTAAGATTGTCCATGAACCTTCTCCCCTCCTGGCTGAACAGTCCCAGCTTTCTCAGCCTCTCCTCATATGTAAGATTCTCCATTCCCTTAATACCTTCGTGGTACTAGCTGATGACCTGCAACAAGTTTCCAGATATTAAAATCCTTATGCATGACAGACGGTAGTAATTAAATTTCAACAAACTGCCATGATACTTGTGTACTCTATGGGAAAACCACGTGGACATGCTTCTGTGTTCTGACCCAATGACAGCTATCTGTGCAAGACAGCTGCAGTATCACACATGAATTAAATCAAACTTTCTGCAGGGCATATTATCTTGTATCACAGCACTGTAAAGGACTTTTAGTTCAGCTGGTAATTTAAAATTATCTTTCAGAGAAGGCTGAAATACGTTTCTGAATGTATCAATATGTTATTAATAGATGGGGTAGCTCACTTCGTAGGCTGTACACCAGCATGGAAGACTTTTCTTTCTCCAAGGTTAGTTTTCCTGACATATGAAAAACAGGGACAGACACAACCTAGCCACTTCTGCCCCCTTGTAGATAACGCTACTAGGGGCCCCTTTTCTCCAAGTAATACTGATAACGCAGCAGTTTCTCCCACTCTAACCTGCCTGAACAGTTCACGAATGCCTAAATGGCTGTCAAAGCTAAAACCATTTTCCTGCAGCAGTCTTCACTGCCAGAATTTACTGGAACTAGAAAACAAAACAAAACCTACATGGAAGTATTCTTAAGAGACCCATGCAAGAAACATGATTAACAAACAACACTTAAAAAAGTTCACCTGCATAAAACCAGTTTGTTTACAGGTGTCTAATACTGTACTAAACAATTGCAATGGTCAATACGTACAGGACTAGATGTAAACTGTTATGAAGTGTTGGAGGATAAGTAAATCAAGGAGCTTACTTTTGACACACTGCTGTCAGCTTATTCACCACAGTTTATACTAAACCAGCCTTGCACTGAGAAATTTTGAAAAGTCATTATTTCTACAGAATGGACCACAATAATTGGTTCTGTGATCTTTCTTTATGGCATTTTTGAAGGAAGATGGAGGTACTTTAACCACAGAGACATTTGCCCCAAGCACCATGAGTTTGTGGAGGCAATGTAATATGATCATCAACACAATGCTTTCAGTGAGCTCATATAATCAAAAGATTTCTGCAGGTACTCTGAATACCAGCTGGTCTCCTCCAAGAAACAGGCTTTTTTACCCCAGACTGCTACAATATTACTTTTCAACTATGAAGACAATGGACTTCACCACACAGTTTTTCTACAGGCCTCTAATAATGGTGCATATCTGTCTACAAGACTTTCAACCATTTTGTTCCCACCAGCATAAGGGACACAGCAAACACCTATAGCAAATGAATTATTGACATTCAGTTTTACTTAGTAGGTAAAGAACTAATGTGCAATCCAAATCTTATGTATGCAAATCTAAAAGGATATGTATAGATGATAACTCTCAAGAAAAGCAGTGATCTGTAATTCACTTAAAGGAGTATATTTGACTTCCCATATAATTATCAATTGTAGCTTTAAGAAATCCTGCAGCAAGAAGCCACCTAAATTTTATAAAAGCAAGTGATCACTACCGATGCTTTTTTTTCAGAAGGCTATGTAGCATGAGCCAGCGCATCTCCAGAACCTCAAGACGGGAGCGCAGTCAGTTCAGATACCTTTTGAATTTAAATCAGTATTAAAAGAACATGAAGTAACCCAAATGCATTACAAGATCTCCTCAGGAAACCCTAATTAGCTCAGGAAGAAACTGTCCTTACATGGAACCAGCATAACAAAATAAAGATGGTCTCCATGCTGTTCAACACCAGCTTCGTGTACCTTGAGGGAGCTGTTTAAACTGAAACTTCACCTTATGTAGGACCTAAGCAGAAGGACAGAATAGACAGCTGCAGACAATTACTCCACCTCAAGTTCAGGAGGACATCTGATTGCAGCTTTTTCACACTGGACGTTTAGCAGCCTTTTTAAAAGCTGATAGGAAACTGAGACAAAATTGATTATAAACCATGCAAACTGAAATAAGATGAATACAATCTAGGCAAGTAATCTAAACAAAACCCCTACTTCCCACATCTTAGTGAGAAATAAAACAAATGAACTTTGGAATCTAAAAGGTCTTTCATGTTGCTAGCCAGATTTACGTTACTCTGGATTCTCTATCGGAAAGAAACCATAACTGACCAATTAAAACACCTTTTCTGATCTGCTCATGGGAGCTCAGCAAAGCAAATAGAAATTGAAGAGCAGGGCTTTATTTGGAAACAGTGGCAGAAGAACAATTCAACCACTTCTTCGGCTTTTGGATAACAAGATAGTAAACCAAAACTTGATATGAAGGAAAGTGTAATGAATTTCCACTCTTTTTACTTTACGGTAAAAAGAAAAACAATCTTCTAGTATAAGAACCCAACTATGAGCTTTCAAGGGAAATGTTGGCTGATGTACACTGAGCTCTCCAAAGACAATAGCATGTTTGTTTATAGTTGATCAGAGGACAGTAACTTATCAATAAGTTTCTAGCACTAGTGGTTGAACAATTATATAAACATGCCCAACTATTCTGCAGTGTTTAGAAGGTGGAAAGAAAATCAGATTCATCAGCTGGTACAAACTATAAAACATATGCGTCTGTACCCGGCTTTCACAGTTATCTTCTATATGTTGGTGAATGTGTGACATGTAGACGTACTTGAAAGCACTCTTTTACTCAGCTTGAAATACCTTTGATACAAGAGGTATTCTTATCACATCCAAATAAGGAAATTTTGTCTCTTGAAGTGCAGAGACTTACTACTGCTGTTCAGAGGCTAATTCATTACATAGTTCATTTAACTAAATCTTTGTTTTGCTGTTAAAAAGCTGAATTTTTCTTAAATATTTTAATATTCTTACTCTTGTTCAGTGACTTTCATCTGTTTCATCTTTTTTTCAAAGTGCAAAACTTATAGCAATCCCTCTACTAATTGCACGTGTAGTGTAATGTACTGTCAGTACTTGCTGGAAATCTTAAAGTAATCTTAAATAAAGCAAGGCTACTGATTAGGTTCAGGAATTTTCTATCTTGCTTTAATTGACGGATGAAATGATACAGGAGGCTCAAACATCCATCAATTGAAAGCCCAAGACAAAAAAAAAAACCAAAAAAAAAAAAAAAAAAAAAAAAAAAACAAAACAAACAAAAAAAAAGCAAACAAACAAAAAAAAAAACTAAATTTGTACTTTGTCAGAAATTTTTTTTTTATGCTTGCGAATGTGTGTTTGAGAGAGAGGCTGGGGAGCAGGCAAGGAGAGGTAACATAAAGCAGATGTCCAGAAGCAAGCTATACGTAGATACAAGCAGAACACAAACCACACTGATAGTACCAGCACAAAACAAACAGCATTTGCCTGTCTTAAGATTTCCAGTTTAAGTAACCTATACTTGCACTGTATCTCTTTGCCAAAGCAAGTGTAAATGCAGACTGTTCCAAGTTATGATGTGCTATAAGGTACATGGCAGCTAAGTTTCTTTTTTCTCTTAGTTTCTTTTACCATGCAACAACTTGCATAACTAATAAAAAACAGCTGAGATACTGAGTTCAATGGTTAAAGTTGAAAGTACAGAACAAGCTGCCATTATACTCCAGAGATTTAATGTTGATGATACCCAAAGCAGATATTTTGTATTTCCAACCCTTCAGAGAGTACAAGAGCAGAGAGAGTAATGTTTTGAAACAGCTCTGAATTAGGGTTTCTAGCAAGACCTGTCAAAAAAAGATAAACTTTAAACTAAACTGAAAAAAATGTGTTTTATTATGATTGGCACATTTTCTTTATTAAGGAGCTGAAAGAATGATAACTACTACAGAGAAATGTAAATATATTCTTCCATAGGTAGGATTGTTACAGTCAGAAGATGAAGGTTTTGCCAAAATGAATCCTTTAAAACTCTTTTTCTATTAGAGATTATTGCCTGAAAAGCAGAGTAAGACTGGAAATGACCAGAAGGCATGACCAAGTACAGCAGAGTGGTACAGTACTCATTTGCTAGAAGGTTTTTATATAAAGAACTGAAACTCTTCCATTTGTAAAAAACAGGATTTAAAAAAACAAATCTGAATGCTAAGTTTACCACAGCGGCAAGTTACTATTTTATAGCAAGGTATTTAATATGCAAACTATGATTTGTAGGTTCTCTGTTCATTTGTCCAAACAGGGAGCAAGCCAAGGCTCTGCAGTCCAAGCCATGTGCTTTAACCATGAAACAACATGGCATAAGGTTAGATCATCAGCTGACATAAATCACCATAGTTCTATCAATTCCACTGATCATCAAAGACTCAAATGAAATACGGACTAGCAGTCTAGCCCTACTTGAACTGTCAGACATTTATTTTAGCTATATACATGAAAAAGAACAAACATACTACCGTGGAGTTGCAGTACTTATTCGAAGGCAGAAATGTTGCTATTTTACAGCATCTTCCTAATACACTTCTCTGGGAAGGTAGGAGAAGGGCAGAAAACATAAAAAACAAAATAGAAAATCACTACCAAAAAAATTTATGAGCTAAACACCACCACACATATTCCTTCATAAATGTACTTAGTTCTTCAACCACAATAATATTGAATGTTCATTGAATACTTTAAATAGAACATGAAAATCTGCTCCGAGTCACTTTCTTTTTAAACTTCCTTTTTACTTCTACCTGTCATAATAGCATATATGACTTATCAGTATATTCATACCATTTGCCCTGAGTGAGCTATGAAATAACAACTATAGCAGTAGAGATTTCTTTCAGTCAAGACTAATGGAACAAGGATGTATAACTTCTTCTTAAAATACAAACTGTTTCATTTAGCTCCTCTATCTTCCAGGATTTTGTATCCATAACTCAACCATTCTGATACATAATTTTAAAACCTGGCAATTTGCTTCCAAAAAATAAGACTTTAGCTGTAAATACTAAACTAATTTTATGCAATAGAAAATTTAAAGATTCAATATTATGCTTACTTCTACATGAGTTTAACCTAAACACCTAAATCTTGCAGTTAAGTTATAGCAACTAAACTCCACAGTTTATTCAGATTTTTTTCTGTTTGTTCATATGTGGCACTACAAAACTAGATTACACTGGGGATAGAAGGGTCTCAGCCTATCGATTAGTTTTCCTCCTTGGCTGATGTTCCTCCATAAGCCTCTGGTGCACAAAACTAGTATCTTTTGGCCATAAGGTTTTCCACTTTTCTAGTTTTCTGCACTGACTGCACACTTCTGAGACTACTGTGTTTATTTTTCAGAAGTATGTAGATTTTTACCTGATCTTTGTGATATGAGCCAAGAGACTACCACTCAGGCATTAAGTACCATGACAGGGATCTGTTACGTATTTATTCTCGTACCCTTCCTTTAAGGGAAAAGGCTTATGTTAAGTGTAAAGGTTTGGATTAAAAACAAAAAATGGCATTCCAACACACAAATATTGCTATTTTCAATGGAGGAAGGACAGCCAAGGCAATACTCCTTGCACTTCAGGCAGAAACTGGGTAAGACAATAACAGTCCCCGGTTTTGAGGGAAGTTAATTGCAGCCCTTGGAAACTATGAGAAAGTTTTTTGTTTTGTTTTGTTTTTTTTTCATATGTACAACTAATAATACAAGTGCTTAAGAAATGCTTTGGCTGTGTAAATCTAGACTTTGAGGCCGTGTCTCTTTTCTGTGCACCATGGGACCAGATAATAACCAGTTGTGTATCCAGCCAAGTAAATCAATCAGGATTGCTCTAATGTGCATGTTTTTGTCTGTAGCTTTAAAATCCCTTTTGCCTGGTCCATATACCAGAGGTCTGGAAGGAAGTAGAAGAACTCTTACAGTAACATATAACCAAAAAGAATTGTGTAGGTGGAAGGGACCTCTGGAGCACTGCTAGATCAAAAATCCTGCTCAAAGCACATATGGCAAAGCTACGCAGCTGAGATTTTAATATCTCCTACTTCGGGACACCTGCTCCAGTGTTTCGCTGCTCCTATGGAGTTTATTTCCCCTTGTAGTGTCAGTATTTTCCATGTTGCAACTTGTGTCTGTTGTCCTTCATCCTCCCATTGTACAAGTCTCAGAAGGTCCTTGCTCCATCTCTCTACACCTTGCCATTTAGGGAGTTACGTAAAGCAGCACTACCACCACGTGCTCTTCTAAATGTTGAACAAATCCAGTTGGTTCTCTCAGCCACTCCTCGTGTATCGTGTTATCCAGCCCTATGAGCTTCCTATTGGCTCTCTGCTGGACTCATTCCAATTTGTCAATGGCTCTCTGGTACTGGGGAGCCCAAAACTGGATACAGTGCTCTAGCAGCAGTCCCTGAAGTGACAGACACAGAGAAGAATCACTCCTTCAACCTGCTGGCTACACTGTTTTTCTTATAGTCAGCCCAGTATGACATGAATAACTTATGAAGGAGATGCAGGACTTGCTGACTATGCTGATTTTAAAGCACTTTTGTTCTTCCAAGAAGCAATGCAACCTGAAACAGAGCCAAGTGCTGTCTCAATATTAATCTCTTCTTGATTATTAGATAAGTTTAGAGTTATTCTTTGGCTAACAGAAGTGTTAAACATCAGCAGCAGTATTATGCCACCCTGAGAGAAAAGCTTACTAGCTGCAGGATATAAATGTTCCTGCCAGTAACAGCACACTGATTTATGAGTGCTGAAAAATCAGTAATTTGAATAAAAGTTAGGCTTGGAACAGCAACTGTTTATGACCATCCATAAAGGCTGTATAGCAGCAAGTGCGGTAAGGCAACCATGGGACTGGATGATTGGGAATTTCCTGTGGAAGTAGCATTTCTTTTTCCACAGTAAGAACTCCCACTCAGCCACTATGACATTGTTTGGAATCTAGAAAGTTTCCTGTACAGGTGCTCCATGAATTCTGAAAGGAACTGCACAAATGCCTGTGCAACTAAACAGCACACAGACATGTTCTGTCAACAGCATGAAATCAATTAAAAAAATCTTTCAATATACTAATGAAGAGACATGGCTCACTGGCCAGGAAGCAGTAAACTAAAAAGCAGTTCTGGAGTTTACCATTAGTTTGTTGTGTAAGCACCATTAAGTCATTCCACTATATGCATCTCTGGGTTCATATCAGCTGTTAGCTTCATTTCCACGCTTGACTACTACTAACCCTCAAATCAATATAGGCTTTTTTTTTTTTTTGGTGGCTGTTATGTTTTCATTGGCCTTCATAAGTCACACTTCCTTGCTCACATAATGTCAAGAAACCCTGGTGGTATTTCCATAGAGAACCTCCCACAGAGGAGACACCAATTTGCTATTGTAAACTGGAAATACCACTGAAGGGCAGCACTCTTACAATAGCAAGAATTTCACCGTAGGAGTCTAAACAGTAACACCACGCAAATCAGTGTAAATTGTAATATCTGATTATTTTTTCCTTCTCAGAGAGTGGAATTCATTCTGTTAAAGTAATGATGTTGCCTCAATATTTACTATTTCCAGTATTTTTCTAATTGCTACAATACGTGAGATTTTATTTTTACTATACAAAGGAGTTAATGTACAACAGTAGCACAGCTGTAAGGTCAGCTATCCCAGTGATTTATCACAGTTTTGCATACCACTTGATAGTGCAGTTGGCTTCCCTTTGAGTCAGTGGCATACAGCTCTTGTACTTGACTCTGAGTGCTTAATAGCACTGGAGGCAGGATCTGGACTTCCATCAAGGACTGGTGAACCAAGGCTTGTCCAGAAAATTACAAGAATGATTACAGAGTTTGATTTGAGAAGCTGAGCAGTATCATTATATTGAAAGAACTTCACAAGATTCAGTCTTGGCAGGATGATCATATTGCTTGTAGGGTGGAGTTGAGCCACTTCCAAGGTGCAGCTTCAAAACCCAAGGCTTCCACTCCTTTTGGTAGAAAATATCCTTTTAGTTTATCAAAGAATGACACCATATGACACATTTGGTAATACAGGAACTTTATCTGGTATTGTTACTATATACATCTGCTACTGTTTAGCCTAGACTGGGACTCTGTAGCCTGAAGAAGGAAAGGCTTGGGCTAGGAGGTTCCATCTGAGCACAGTTTTTCACTGTGAGGGTGACTGAGCACTGGCACAGGTTGCCCAGAGGGGTTGCAGATATCTCCATCTGTGGAGATGGTCAAGAGTCATCTGGATGTGGTCCTGAGCAACTGGCTCTAGGTAGATCTGCTTGAGCAGGGGACTTGAACCATATCACCTCCAGATATCTCTTTCCACCTCAGCCATTCTGTGATTCTGTGAACTTCCAGGCTCAGAGGGTTTTGATCACTGGCATAAAGTCTGGGTATATCCAGGGGCTGATACTGGATCTAATACTGTTCAACCACTTCATTAATAATCTAGATAATGGGATAGAGTGCACCCTCAGCAAGATCACATATGGCATAAAACCAGGAGCAGTGGCTGATACACAGAATCATTGTTTTGCCATTCAGAGGGACGTCAGCAGGCTGGGGAAAAAGGCACAGAAGAGCCCATGAAGTTAAACAAAAGGGAACATGAAATCCTGCATCAGGGAAGAATAACTGCATCAGCATGACCTGGCAGCCAACCAGCTAGAAAGCAGCTTCATAGAGGAGGACCTAGGGGTTCTGATGGACGTGATTAACATGAGTCAATGACGTGCTGCAGCCCTGTGGACAAGACTAGCACAGAGCAGTGGAAAAATGTAGGAAGATAGGAACAGTAAAAGGAATGAAGTAAGGAGCAGCAGAAGGAAACTGCTACACACTGATCCCAACTGCCTGTGCCACCCATCACCTCACCAAAGGGATAAGGAGTAACCTGCAGTGATAAGAAGGGGTGTAAAGACAGGGAAGATGGAAGGAGAAGTATCTAGATTGAAGTTAAGCATTGGAAAAGGCTAGGAAAGACGTTTTCCCCAAGTCTTTCAATCTTTGTCTTCTTTCTCAATATCTGAATCAATAATTTTAAGTTTATGTCAATTGGCAATAGATTCTTCAACTGAAATCTGTCTTGCTCATGAATGCCCTCTGATTCCTGCACAGCCATACCCTACCGCCCTCAAGCTTCCCCTTGACACTCCTCCCCATATGCATACATGCAGCACCTACTCTCAGAGTCTTAGGAGTCTCACCTTGCAGTTCCCAACAGACCCTCAAAACTTCCCTTGACCTGAACCTAAGTTGCACCAGCATCCCAACTAACAAACCCACCATGAGTCTATGCCACCAGTAGGGCGCCTGATACCAGACACTAACCAGGTACACCAGTCTCTCTAGTCAAAAAACCTTTTCTGCATATTAAGTCATCACATGTAGAATTTAATGTCAGGTTGTCATTCAAGTCTATAAAAGTTGCTTTCTTATCTCAGTCTTGTTTCATCCTTTTGCTGCCATTTCAGCTAGTGTGGCACATCCTGCATTTAGCTCTGTAGAGCTAGAGCAGGGCTCTTGTTCTAGATTATATTTGCTTCACTGTTCTGGTCCTCTTTTCTCAATCATTCACAAGAGAAAGCAGAATTAAGAAAACAGAATCAGCAAAATGCCAAAACATAAATACATTTGCTCTGATTCTCACCTAGAATTTAACCTTGTTAAATGCAGCACTTGTGCAACCCAAACCCTACATCTTCTGCTCAGGTTTTCCGGCACTATCTCGAAACCAGAATACAACATAGCTGCTGTATGATTTACTAGTATATCACCTAACTGATCAATTCCCCAATCTAAAGCAACCACAGAAAAAAACATTTTCTGAAACAACTTTACTATGAAAACAATCATCAGCCTTTAGAATAAAGTATGTCTAGTGTCTTGCCCTAAAATTACACATGCATTATAAGAACAGCTGTGTTGAGGACTTAGAGAACAAAAATACATGTGAGATATAACCTAATTCACAGAAAAAGAAAACCAAACCCAATATTATGTATACAGCAGGAAATCAATAATCTGATTTATAGCAATTAGAGACTATACGGGAGACAGTGACTGAAATAAGGAAATGTCTGAAATGCAGTCAAAGGGCTGTCTCACTGCTTGAAAAGAGTACAGTTAGCTACTTCATTGGGCTCAGGATACCTGAAGCAATACAAAAAAACATCCCATTTTCTTTCTCATTTGGAGTTAAGAGGTGTAGAATCTACTGCAGTTATTAGATGTTTGGACACAATCTTGGGCAGCAAGCTCTGGGTGGCCCTATCCAGGCAAGAGGACATGGACCCCAGGGCCCCCATGGATCCCTTGCCACCTTAGCCATTCTGTGATTCTGTGTGACTGCATTTGTACAAACTGTAATTATGACCCCACTTTGCCATTTCAATCTTCAAAAATTCACATACAGCAACTTCAGGTTAGGAGTATTAAAACAGATGTATTTTCTGTTAAGTAGGACTGCAAGACATACATACTTTTTCAGGGCTCTGAGGGCACTGACAAGCCTTAACACTCTTGCATTGCCTCCCTATGGCTCCCCTCTATGCTGCCCAAGGCCCAGGAGGACATTCCAGTTCCCCACAGCTCCCCCAAACATACCCACAGCCCAGGACCCTATGTCAGCTCCCCAGGGCTCCCTTCACCCTGCTCACAGCCCAGGGCCTCATGTCTCTCCCGCTGGGGCCATCAGCCCTTGCCCCAGTGATGCAGCAGGAGGGCTGGTCTGCAGCTCCCCACAGCCCTGCCCTACCCAGCCACGGGTCCGCTGAGCTAGGCTCACCCATGCCCTGATGTCCCAGCCTGGCCTCTGCCCAGCCCCATTACCATGGCACTGCCCAGCCATGTCTGACCCTTGTTCTCCTCACGAGGCCTGATCCTGACTCCCAACTGCAGGCCAGTGTCCCAGCCTGACCCCAGCCTTGCTCCATCACCATGGCCCTGCCTGGTGTCCACTGGACCCAGCTTAAGGCTGTCTCCATCATCTTCTGTTTTTCCATTTCTGTACTATCAAAACATTAGCGAAGCTGCCACCGCAATGTGTGTTTTATATGTGGTAGGTCCACCTTTTCTTCAAAAGCAGTCGGTTCTGTCTTTTTATTCTGCCCTACGTAATCTGTCCGTGCTTAACAGCACAAGTCCAAATCACAGCAATTAACATGGAAACCACTTCAGAAGCTTAAAGTAACAAACAACATGGGAAAGACTGCTTGAGTTGCAAGGTTCATTATATGACTGCCCATCTCCCCGAGCTTTTTTACTTTGGAGTGAGAATTTCTTTATCACCTTTCTCCCAGCCTTTTTCCATGAAGACGCTACTTCACTGTTAACCTTATTTTATATTTTAGAAAACACTTTCTTTTACACAATTGTTACTTCTCTGCTACTCAAACATCTGCTAACAATGGCAACAATTTCCCACTCTAATAATTTAATTGGACCTTATATGTATGAAGAAAGGTGAATGTGTTCTTTGTCAAATTGAGAATTTTCCCTTATGCACTGCACTACAGCTATCTGGCATACTACCATTGTTCTCAGGCACAGAAAATGGGAGAAAACAGGAGTATCATTTCATACAGTTGGACTTGAAAATCTTAAAGGTCTTTCCCAACCTAACTGATTCTATGATTCTATGATGCAGACAGAGTTCATCCTCCAGATCTCAAATTCTTATTTAAAATAGTTAATGAAAAAAAAGATAATAATAAATCTTAATAGAGAAAGAAAATCAAAACTTTTAAATCAATGCTTGTATAAACTGCCTAATCATGATGATTTGAAGTCAATAGGGACGCAGTCACCCAACCCTTAGAATCATAGAATCATAGAATCATAGAATAGTTAGGGTTGGAAAGAACCTTAAGATCATATAGTTCCTACCCCCCTGCCATGGGCAGGGACACCTCCCACTAAACCATGCCATCCAAGGCTATGTCCAACCCGGCCTTGAACACAGCCAGCGATGGAGCATTCACAACTTCCCTGGGCAACACATTCCAGTGCCTCACCAACCTTACAGTAAAGAACTTCTTCCTCATATCCAACCTAAATTTCCCCTGTTTAAGTTTAAACCCATTACCCCTTGTCCTCTCACTATAGTCCCTAATGGAGAGTCCATCCCCATCATCCCTATAGCTCCCCTTCAGATACTGGAAGGCTGCTATGAGGTCTCCACGCAGCCTTCTCTTCTCCAGGCTGAACAGCCCCAACTTTCTATTACTGTCTTCATACGGGAGGTGCTCCAGTCCCCTGATCATCCTCGTGGCCCTTCTCTGCACGTGATCCAACAGTTCCATGTCCTTTTTATGTTGAGGACACCAGAACTGCACACAATACTCCAAGTGAGGTCTCACAAGAGCAGAGTAGAGGGGCAGGATCACCTCCCTCTACCTGCTGGTCACGCTCCTTTTGATGCAGCCCAGGACATGGTTGGCTTTCTGGGCTGCAAGCGCACACTGCTGGCTCATGTTCATTTTTTCATCGACCAACACCCCCAAGTCCTTCTCCGCAGGGCTGCTCTGAATCTCTTCTCTGCCCAACCTGTAGCTGTGCCTGGGATTGCTCCAACCCAGGTGTAGGACCTTGAAGTTGTCATGGTTAAACTTCATCAGGTTGGCATCAGCCCACCTCACAAGCGTGTCTAGGTCCCTCTGGATGGCATTCCTTCCCTCCAAAGTATCAACCGAACCACACAGCTTGATGTCATCAGCAAACTTGTTGAGGGCGCACTCAATCCCACTGTCCATGTCACCCACAAAGATGTTGAACAAGACCGGTCCCAACACCGATCCCTGAGGGACACCACTCATTACTGGTCTCCAGCTGGACATTGAGCCATTGAGCACTACTCTTTGCGTGCGGCCATCATGCCAGTTCTTTACCCACCAAGTGGTCCACCTATCAAATTGATGTCTCTCCAACTTAGAGAGAAGGATGTCATGTGAGACAGTGTCAAACACTTTGCACAAGTCCAGGTAGATGACATCAACTGCTCCACCCCTGTCCATCAGTTCCATAGCTCCATCATAGAAGGCCACCATATTGGAGTATTGTGTGCAGTTCTGGTGTCCTCAACATAAAAAGGACATGGAACTGTTGGAACAAGTGCGGAGGAGGCCACGAGGACGATCAGGGGACTGGAGCACCTCCTGTATGAAGATAGGATGAGAAAGTTGGGGCTGTTCAGCGTGGAGAAGAGAAGGCTGCGTGGAGACCTCCTAGCAGCCTTCCGGTATCTGAAGGGGGCCTATAGGGATGATGGGGAGGGACTATTCATTAGGGACTGTAGTGAGAGGACAAGGGGTATGGTTCAAACTTAAACAGGGGAAGTTTAGATTGGATATGAGGAAGAAATTCTTTACACTAAGGGTGGTGAGGCCCTGGAATGGGTTGCCCAGGGAAGTTGTGAATGCTCCATTGCTGGCGGCATTCAAGGCCGGGTTGGACATAGCCTTGGGTGGCATGGTTTAGTGGGAGGTGTCCCTGCCCATGGCAGGGGGGTTGGAACTTAAGGTTCTTTCCAATCCTAACTATTCTATGATTCTATGATTTCCCCTTAGTGAAGCCATGCTGGCTGTCACCAAGCACTTTGTTGCTTTTCATGTGCATCAGCATGCCTTCCAGGATAATCCGCTCCAAGATTTTGCCAGGCATAGAGGTGAGACTGACTGGTCTGTAATTCCCCGGCTCATCCATTTTCCCCTTCTTGAAAATGGGGGTTATATTTCCCTTTTTCCAGTCATCGGGAACTTCACCTGACTGCCACAATTTTTCAAATATGATGGACAGTGGCTTAGCAACTTCATTTGCCAGCTCCTTCAGGACCAGCGGATGGATTTCATCAGGTCCCATGGACTTGTGTATGTTCAGGTTCCTAAGATGGTTTCAAACCAGATCCTCTCCTACAGTGGGCCTTGGGTCTTCATTCTCACAGTCCCTGCGTCTGCCTTCCAAGACTTGGGTGGTGTGGTCAGAGCATTTGTCAGTGAAGACTGAGGCAAAGAAGTCATTAAGAACCTCAGCCTTCTCCAAATCCAGGGTAGCCAGTTCTCCAGATAGCTTCCGGAGGGGGCCCATGTTGTCCATAGCCTGTCTTTTATTTGCAATGTACCTATAGAATCCCTTCCTGTTATCCTTAACATCCCTAGCCAAGTTTAATTCTAAGTGGGCCTTAGCTTTCCTAACCTGGTCCCTAGCTTCCCAGACAACATCCCTGTATTCTTCGCAGGCTGCCTGTCCTTGCTTCCACCTTTTATAAGCCTCTTTTTTCCTTTGAATTTTCCTCAGCAGGTCCTTATCCATCCAAGGAAGTCTCCTGGCCCTCCTGCAGCACTTCCTTCTAGTAGGGATGCATCGCTCCTGAGCCAGCAGCAGGTGATCCTTGAATATTAACCAATAGTCTTGGGCCCCCCTTCCCTCTAGGGCTATATCCCATGGAACCTTACTGAGCAGGTTCCTGAAGAGGCCAAAGTCTACTCTCTTGAAGTCCAGGGCAGTGAGCTTGCTGCATGCTCTTCTCACTGTCCTGAGGATCTCGAATTTGACCATCTCGTGATCGCTGCAGTCAAGACTGCCCTGGAGCGTCACATTCCCAACCAGCCCTTCCCTGTTGGTGAGGACAAGGTCAAGCATGGCACCTCTCCTTGTCGGCTCTTCAATTACTTGCAGAAGGAAGTTGTCTTCCACACAATCAAGGAACCTTCTGAATTGCTTGTGCCGGGCCGTACCGTCCCTCCAACAGATATCAGGATGGTTGAAGTCCCCCATGAGAACAAGGGCCTACGAGCGTGAGGCTGTTCCTATCTGTCTATAGAGCGCTTCATCCACAGAGTCCTCTTGGTCAGATGGTCTGTAACAGATCCCCACAGTAATGTCCCCCATCGCTGTTCTCCCTTTAATCCTGACCCACAAACTCTCTGTCGACTGCTCACCTGTCCCCAGACAGAGTTCCATACTCTCCAGCCTATCCCTAACATAAATAGCATCTCCCCCTCCCTGCCTACTGGGCCTGTCTTTCCTAAAGAGCCTGTAACCTTCCATTCCAACACTCCAGTCATAGCAGCTATTCCACCATGTTTCTGTGATGCCTATTATATCATAGATCTTTTAGGTTGGAACAGACCTTTAAGATCGTCAAATCATCAATCAACCATTAACCTAGCATTGCCAACTGCATCACTAAACCATGTTCCTATGCACCATGTTTAGTCTAAATACCTCCAGGGATGATCTGTCAACCACTTGCCTGGGCAGTCTGTTCAAATGCTTGAAAACCTTTTCTGTGAAAAAACTTTTCCTCATAGCCAGTCAAAGTCTCCCAGCACAACTCGAGGCCATTTCCTCTCTGCCTGTCATTTGTTAAATTGGAGAAGAGATCAACACCCACCTCACTACAACCTCGTTTCAGGTAGGTGTAGAGGGCGAGAAGGTCTCCTCTTGGCTTCCTTTTCTCCAGACTGAACAACCCCTGTTCCCTCAGTCATTCCTCATGAGACTTGTGCTCCCGACCCTTTGCCGGCTTCCTTCACCTGCCCTTCTTTGGACCCGCTTCAGCACCTCATACTGTCTTGCTCGTAGTGAGGGGCCCAGAACTGAACACGGGATTCGAGGTGCAGCCTCACCACTGCGGAGTACAGGGGGATGATCACTTCCCTGGTGCTGCTGGCCGCACTATTTCTCACACAAGCCAGGATGCTGTTGACCTTCTTGGCTGCCTGGGTACACTAATGGCTCATATTCAGTAAACTGTTGGCCAACATACCGAGGTCTTTTTCCACTCAGCAGCTTTCCAGCCACTCTTCCTCAAGCCTGTAGCATTGCATGGGGTTGTTGTGGCACAGGTGCAGGACCTGGCACTTTGCCTTGTTGAACTTCATACCATTGGCCACAGCTCATCGATCCAGTCTGTCCAGATTCCTCTGCAAAGCCTTGCTACCCTCCAGAAAATCAACACTCCTGCCCAACTTGTCATCTACAAACTTACTGAGAGTGCACTCTTCTCCAGGTTCTTGATATTAAAGATATGAAACAGAACTGGCCCTAAAATAGAACCCTGGAGAACACCGCTTGTGATCATGTCTACCCTTCTCCGCTAAAGTAAGGTTGCCTGGAGCTGGCTACTCAGAACCAGATGGCTTTTGAATACCTCCAAGGCGTCCAGATGGCTTTTGAATACCTCCAAGGATGGAGATTCCACATCCTCCCTGGGCAACCTTTGTCAGTGTTTGGTCACCCTCACAGTAAAAAAGTTTTCATATGGTGGGTAGCAGAATTATTCTCTCTGAGTACTGTTCCATCACTATACAGCCTTTTATTTTCCTGGTAATTTATCAGCTAATTGCTAAACAGCAGTTGTGATAATTCAGTTATTTTTATGCTTCCTGAAAGATTTAAACATTACTCTCTTTTGTGCAAAAAAAATGTCTGGAAAAAAGCAGAAGCTGAGATTCTAGTGTAGCACCAGAGAGTGACAAAAGAGTAGCTCTGAAGCAGAAACAGTTGTCATGATCACCAGCACAGTTCACAAAACTAAAAATATATGAGAACTATGAAGAACGTTCATGAGGAACATTTGAGTAAATCACAGAACAAGTTGAGTCATTTTGTGAAACACAGCTGAAGGAACAAGAGCTCATTGATATGCCACTGGAAAATATGTCTTAAATGCAGTCGATCCTCTGCCAATATTGTAATACTGTCATAGCAACTGTAATTAGGACAGAATAACATTTAAGAGCATCTTAAGAACTGAAAACAAGTGAAGTGGTGATGATGCCTCTGTCTGGTCATTAGCTATGTATCAAATGCTGTTTGATCACATTTTTCATGGCTTCCAGACTAATTCGCACTGTGTAAGAACTTAACCCACAACATTTTAGATATCAATCATCACAGCTCTTCAGGATTATTTGATTTCCCTGTAGAGGAACAGACACATCTCGTATATTTATAGATCTTCCAGCACTGTCTAGCCTGGGAAATGAACCATCTATTTTTAAAATGTATTTGTTTTGGTTATATTTCCAAACTGATGACTAAAACACTTTAAAAAACTAAATAACAAATAAGCATTTTTTTTTACATTTTCTCACAAAAAAAAACCTCTCTGAGTTGTGTATGAACACAAATTGATAGGCACCAACAGCTGAAGAGCAAGTAAGAACAGATATTCAGATAAGAAATTTAAACTGCCCTAATATTATTTGCTATATTCATATGCCATATTGCCAAATTCTTCCATATTCCCTAGAAAGTATGGATTTTTATCTGTGAAATTGAATTAAGTCTCCAAGTCTACAGTCTTCATTACAGATAACAGTCAAGTTTTTAACATAAATGCAAAACAAAAGCATGAGCTCACATGTTCTTCTGTCATTTATTTTCATTTTAAATAGGCCAAAGAGTCCTTATTAAGGATGAAAATGCAGGGACCCACAGTGTTAACAGCTCTGTCAGCTTTTACAGGTATACTGGCTCTGGCTGGGATGGAGTTAACTTGCATCATGGCAATCCTTATGGCACTGTGTTTTAGATTGGTGACCAAAAGTGTTGATTTCCAATGGATGATTTAGCTATAGCTGAGCAGTGCTTGGACAGCATCAAGGCCTTCTCTGTTTCTCACTCTGCCCACCAGCCGGCAGGCTGGGGGTGGGCAAGAGGTGGAGAGGAGACACAGCTAGAACTGCTGACCCAACCTGAGTAAAGAGATATTCCTTACCATATAATGTCATGCTCAGCAATAAAACTGCAAAGGGGGATGTGTCTTAAGTAGCCATTTGTCCCGTTGCTCAGGGACTGTCTGGGCATTGGTCTGTGTGCTGAGTGATTGCTTTTGCATCACTTGTTTTCATCATAGAATCATAGCATAGTTTGGGCTGGAAGGGACCTTAAAGATCATCTAGTTCCAGCCCTTCCACTAGACCAGGTTGCTCCAAGCCCCATCTGACCTGGCCTTAAACACTGCCAGGGATGGGGCAGCTACAACTTCTTTGAGCAACCTTTTCCAGTGCCTCACCACCCTCATCGTGAAGAATTTCTTCCTTTTTTTTCTAACCTAGATCTATCCTCTTTCAGTTTAAAGCCATTCCCCCTTGCCTGTTCAATCATTGCTTCATGATAGCCGTGATAGTCATAGATGCAAATTACTGAGAACATGGCATCATGAGGCTATGGTCTCACTCCACTCCTCTCCTTATTCCTGACTACAAAAACAGAATCTACCTTGGTTTCTTCTGGTTAATCTTCTGTTCTTTTGTCTTGCTCAATGTATCTCTTCCACATACAGAAACCATGATAAAAACAACACTTACACCTCAACACATTCATCCCCAGATACTAATTGGTTTTACTTACTTCAAATAAGAATGACTCAGAAAAAAATGTTTTTCTTCTGGAACTTGTTCCGTCCATTCTACTTCTGCTGCCAGTAATGATTAGAATGACTTCTACATCAGCCAGTAGCTTAAACAATATGTGTCAAACAATACAACATCCTACTTTCACTTCTATTTTCATCAGGATTTCTTGTAATATCTTATTTCTCCTTTAATGACAAAAAATATTGCTAATTTAATGTCACTTGCATAGTTACTGAGGAAAAGGAAAAATAAGTGCATGTCATACATATTTTACAAATTCTTTTGATTAATCATCTTCTGTTGGAAGAACTGCTCATCTTTCCTGTAAAAAGCTTTGGAACGTTGGGTAATTCTACTGGACTGACACTATATAAAAGCTACTGATCAATTATTCATACACAGACTAGAGTAAATTAAAACAGTAATCTTGGAACATCAGGAAAATATAAAATTACCAAGAATTATTCATATAAAAACCTTCAAAGAAGTTATAAAAGTCAAATTCTCAGCTACAAGCCCACTGTTATCTTTCTGGTCCAAAAATCAAAAGAAAATTATTGGTTTGTGTTTTTTTTTTAACATGGGCTTTTATTCTTTCACAATTTCAGTCAATTCTGCCACCAATTTCAGAGAATCGTGTTCTTTTTAAAAGAGACCATTTTAAGGGAAAAATTGCAGAAGAACTTGACAGAATCGATTCAGTTTATGCTGTCCTCAAAGTCCCCTCATGACTAAAGAAGGCAATCTGGAGCTACACACGCCATTCTCTGCTCATGATGCCTCGGAGCTGTAACATTTATGTCTTCAGTTCTGTCATCAACTGGGAAAAAAAAATGAACCTAGCTTTGTGAAGCAACGTCGTTCTGTGATGAGAGCTCCAGAGAGTTGTCAAAGAGTCCAGTCCACATTTCTCAGCAAGTTTTGGATGTCATTTTGGTAAGGCTGAGGGTGTCATTCAGAAAATCAAGATGATATACAGCCAGTCTCTTACCTGACGCATTGTTTTGCGCCAACAGTAGCTGGTCTGTTACGGTCCCAGAGAGAAAGGCACTCAGACTCCATAAGGTGTCATTTAAGAGAAAAAACAAGAAAACAAATCTATTCATCCTTTCTACTGTCAGACTTAAAGGATGTTCACATGAGAACTTCTTGCTGCGGTTTTAGAGGAAGGCAAGGCGATGCAGGTGACATAATTGCTGGTATCCAGTGGGAGCTGCCTGCAGGCTCTTTCACAATATGCTGGCTGAGTACTGTACCCCAAAGCCAAGAGATGTGCAACAGCTGCATGTGCAGCACAGCTCAGCCCAGCCCTGGGCCTGCTTAGGTTGACTGTCTTGTGGATCTCTAACTCCTCATTGTACAGTGGTTGTATGCTAAGCATCACTACATGCATCCTTATCCTTCATTCTCTTTTGCCTAGAACATTTGTGTGGCTGATGCCGTATTTTTTACAGAGGGACAGTATGATTCTTAAAGGCACTTACATTTCTCCCCAGAAATTTAACGTATCCATTCTGAAGGCTTCCTGTCTTACAGCTACTGTCCTACTGCAGAAAGAGCACAGGTCACCCCATGGAGCTCACGTGCAACTACCAAAAATTATGCTTCCTCCATCCCTTCTCCTTTCCTGTTACTGTGTACCATTAAATACATCATGCAGAAAATGGCATTAAGTCAAATTAATTGCACAAACACACAGCTATCTTTTTTTCCCACCTGCTTGTTCAGTTGCACTCGTCACACTTCCTGTGACTTTTTGCTCATTTTTAGCCTTTCACTCCTTTCTCAAACAGAACACAGTTGTTATTTCTACCAGTCAGTTCTACTTGTATTCAGTTCTGTTCATCCCAGCTATGCAGAAACATGGGTTTGCATGCATGCACACTTTATGTGACCACAGCTCGCTCTCTCTGAACACCCATCCTTACTCACTTCTATATGCAAGACAAAACAGAGAGGAAATACAATATTGTGTGAAAGTGTGTGTATATATGTATCTGTGTGTGGGTTGGCATGCATTTAGCCAGAAGCATGCACACAAATACTCTTGTACTTGGCTAGGTCCTGGAGCAGGAGAGGGTGCAAGCAGGCAAAGCTCAGTGGGACACAAAACCAGGTCACTGCAGGAAGTGAAAGATAAAGAGTTGTGTCTCCACCTGCAAGCTGTGACATGTAGGATCTTTATCACTGATGCTCTCAGGGCCAAGCAGAGCTTAAATCCAAGGGTAAATTAAACCTTCTAACAGCATTGTCGAAGTCTGAAAATAAAGAAGGCTGAAGTCTGCATCCAGAACTCTGTGTACCCAGGAAGGATGAATTTCACGTCCTGCCTGTACAAGTCACTGTTTTCTGTACTAATATTCAAACTGT
Source organism: Amazona ochrocephala (assembly GCA_039720435.1). Lineage (NCBI taxonomy): Eukaryota > Metazoa > Chordata > Aves > Psittaciformes > Psittacidae > Amazona > Amazona ochrocephala. The sequence continues at coordinate 36,854,798 of CM077876.1, forward strand.
GGCGCACCAGACGTAGCCATAGGGAATAAACACCGCCTATCTCTGTGCAGAGCACATACAAACAACTGGGATCACATTGCAGCTTGCTCTGCAGTGGACACTTAGTGCAGTTGTTGTGCTTATTGTGGCATTTTCAGGCAGACCAGCACCCAAGTTAAACCGGCCATTGCACAAGGCAGCCATGTCTTGGTCAGGGAATGGACAGAAGTCGTTAGAAAGGTTAGGAACCTCTGGTAGGTTAGCTGTAGAAATGTTGCCATACCTTTTCTGAAGGTTAACTTCAAGCCTCATGTGTGACAAATGGTGTGTGGCATCTTCTACCATGGGAAAGAAAAGTGAGCAGGGCACAGAAAAATACCTGTTACGTCTGCAAAATGCTCACAGGTCAACTTGCCATTTGGGCTTATATCTTTGCTTAGTTTCATTAGCTCATTAGCTAACTAATATTCAGAAAGTCAACTTCTGTTAGGGAAGGCAAATTTCACTTCATTAATATTCAGAATTAAAATAATTCAATCACAAAGGAATGCTGAATTTTTATCGTACATCAGGTACAACCTTTTCATCACCACCACATTGCAAAGCCAGCATACTGCTGTCACAAGCACAGGTGATTTAATCACTAATTAATGAAACGCTGCAATCAGAAACATAGCATACCAAGCCTTTGAGACTAAAGGAGAAACTCTAATCAGACTTAAATAGTTCAGTTGTTCCAGCTACTGCAACAATCTTTGAGTTCATGTGGGTTTTTAATAGGATGAGACGATCTGACTGTGTCAAAAATGCCATTGACTGAGTACAAATCTGTACATACTGTAGGCACTTCTCAGTTGCCTAATTCTATTTAGAGTCTTGAAGCAGCTTTTTAAACCCAATGTTTATTGTGATAATTCATTATCACTAATTTTCACAGTTTTTATTTCACTATATTTGGGGTTTTTTTTTCATTATGGCCATAGTGCCTTTAGTATCACAATTTTTTTTTAATCCAGCTTGCTTCCTCTTTCCAAAAAAATATACAGAACTTGCAGCTGTGAAAACAGGAGCCAAGTTTAACAACAGATTCCAATGTCAGAAGACAAAATTTTCCAAAACTTATACTAAATATCATAATTTTTGAACACTGGACTAATTTATATATATTTTTTTTAATACCGTGAGGGATGCTGAGGACCAGACTCCTTATTCTTTCTGACCTGAATGTATACAAGTCCATGGAACTGGATGAAATCCATCCGCGGGTCCTGAAGGAGCTGGCAAATGGAGTTGCTAAGCCACTGTCCATCATATTTGAGAAATCATGGCAGTCAGGTGAAGTTCCCGATGACTGGAAAAAGGGAAATATAACCCCCATTTTTAAGAAGGGGAAAATGGATGACCCAGGGAATTACAGACCAGTCAGTCTCACCTCTGTGCCTGGCAAAATCTTGGAGCGGATTCTCCTGGAAAGCATGCTAAGGCACATGAAAAGCAACAAGGTGCTTGGTGACAGCCAGCATGGCTTCACTAAGGGGAAATCCTGCCTGACCAATCTGGTGGCCTTCTATGAAGGGGCTATGGAACTGATGGACAGGGGCAGAGCAGTTGATGTCATCTACCTGGACTTGTGTAAAGCCTTTGACACTGTCTCCCATGACATCCTTCTCTCTAAGTTGGAGAGACATCAATTTGATAGGTGGACCACTCAGTGGATAAAGAACTGGCTGGATGGCCGCATGCAAAGAGTAGTGCTCAATGGCTCAATGTCCAGCTGGAGACCAGTAACGAGTGGTGTCCCCCAGGGATCGGTGTTGGGACCGGTCTTGTTCAACATCTTTGTGGGTGACAGGGACAGTGGGATTGAGTGCGCCCTCAGCAAGTTTGCCGATGACACCAAGCTGTGTGGTTCGGTTGATACATTGGAGGGAAGGAATGCCATCCAGAGGGACCTTGACACGCTTGTGAGGTGGGCTGATGCCAACCTAATGAAGTTTAACCATGCTAAGTGCAAAGTCCTCCACCTGGGTCGGAGCAATGCCAGGCACAGCTACAGATTGGGCAGAGAAGAGATTCGGAGCAGCCCTGCGGAGAAGGACTTGGGGGTGTGGGTTGATGAAAAAATGAACATGAGCCGGCAGTGTGCGCTTGCAGCCCAGAAGGCCAACCGTATCCTGGGCTGCATCAAAAGGAGTGTGACCAGCAGGTCGAGAGAGGTGCTCCTGCCCCTTTACTCTGCTGTCATGAGACCTCACTTGGAGTATTGTGTGCAGTTCTGGTGTCCTCAACATAAAAAGGACATGGAACTGTTAGAACAAGTGCAGAGGAGGGCCACGAGGATGATCAGGGGACTGGAGCACCTCTCGTATGAAGATAGGCTGAGAAAATTGGGGCCGTTCAGCCTGGAGAAGAGAAGGCTGCTTGGAGACCTCATAGCAGCCTTCCAATACCTGAAGGGGGCCTATAGGGATGCTGGGGAGGGACTCTTCATTAGGGACTGTGGTGAGAGGACAAGGGGTAATGGGTTTAAACTTAAACAGGGGAGGTTTAGATTGGATGTGAGGAAGAAATTCTTTACTGTGAGGGTGGTGAGGCCCTGGAATGGGTTGCCCAGGGAGGTTGTGGATGCTTCATCCCTGGCGGCATTCAAGGTGGGGTTGGACATAGCCTTGGATGGCAGGGTTTAGTGGGAGGTGTCCCTGCCCATGGCAGGGGGTTTGGAACTCGATGATCTTCAGGTCCTTTCCAACCCTTACTATTCTATGATTCTATGATTCTTCGGGTGTTACTTGAAGAGACCTGCAGTAAGATGCATCCGCCGTTACTCTAGCTGTGTACTGCCCTCTCGTGGGTTTGTGTCAGGAAAGAAACACCAAAAGAAACCCAGCGGTTTAAGAATATACACCCACCTGATTGTTTCCCCAAGCCATGTACAGACTTTGTATATGCTTGGATACAGTCGCAGAAGTGGGTCCACAGGAATTCACATTTAGACATATATATAGCATTTACAGAACTGATCTTTAATTAAGCAGGGATAAATACATATGCACTTTTTATTGTGTATACTTTAAATTCATCCTATAGCTCTTTATGTCATCAGGGAATACCAGTTCATGGCTTTTACATCAGAACGTCTCAGAGATTAGAACTTGATCATTTCTGCTACAAAACTTTCTCTTTGTATCCATTTTAATTGAAAAACACTTTAATTCATGAAGGCCTTAAGCTACTTGAGAACAAAGCCAAGTATTTTAAAATGAAAACAAAGTCTAGGGAGGTTTTAATAAGAATTTATAAGTAATGTAAATAATTCAGAACTCATGTAAATTTAAGATTTAGTGAGAGGTGTCCCTGCCCATGGCAGGTGGGTTGGAACTAGATGATCTTAAGATCCTTTCCAACCCTAACTATTCTATGGTTCTATGATTCTATGATACACATCTTTTTAGGCCAAGACTGGTAAAACGTCCAAATTTTGACTACAAGAAGGAATGTTTTACACAATCTGCAGAAAATAGAGTCACTTCAATACAGCTGAGACATTGAGCAAGACAGATCTGCAGATATGGTAAAAAAAAAAATCCTTTCAGCATCAACACTTGATGCTCACACATGGAGTTGCTCCATGAGTTTCTTCACAATTCAGTCTGCTGAGAGTCACAAATTCCTGTTGTTTTGGCTCGGTTTTTCACTCATTCAAACCAGGTAACTGATCTATGTCAGAATTGGGGGTTTAGTAGTTGGCTAACATTTTTTAAAAGCAAAATTGGATGTACTCAAAGGAATGCCACAAGAGGGGTTCTTCAGTCTATAAAGCGTATGACTAAAAGTCTGTGCCAATAGCTGCATTCAGTCCAAAAAACCCCCATTCCTTTCCACCTTCTCCCCCAAAAACTGATCATGAGAGTCATAAGGAAAAACATCAGAAGCTCTTAATTAGCATGTTTTACTATGGTATGACAAACCAAGCCCTGCACTGATCAAGGAATATAATACATATATTGATATATTGTTTCCACTATTTTAAGTCAAGACTTCACAACAGGGTGAATTTTTCTTCCTTTCTCCCTATTAAAAACGTCTGCACTCCACAATGTTCTCACAACAAGCAGATGGACATTTGACAGGAAAGTCAAATCCTGACAGTCTAGGATTTTAATCCATGTAGTTAACTCTGTTATCACTCAGATCAAGGCATCTTGGCCAACAACTTCAATGGGAAATAAAATCAAGCTTGTATTGGGGATGAACAGTTACATTGCATGACTATCTCCAGACATGATGAGAGATAGTTGCAGTTCAGAGTTCAACACTGTAGTGAAACTGAAGATTCAGCCCACAGTCTGAATTCATTGACAACACCTAGGGGCAAATCAAGAGTATAGATTGTCCCGTGCCAGCAGTATATCCTTCCTACAGTGCTGGAAAAGAATCCACCAGAGCCCTTTTGCTAGCCGGGTGAGTCTGTGCTCATTTCTTCTGACTCCCAAGAACCAGAAGATGGAATGCTTTTTGATTGTTTCATTCAGCATTTAGCTTTTGTGGCATTGCCCATTTTTAAATACACATCAGGGAACAGGTATACAGGATGATGATTTTGCATGTCTGTGCAATATAATTCTTTATGGAGCAACTTTCTGAGTTTTGTATTTTTAATTTACAAGAATGCTTTTATACCTTTTATCAGCTTCAGACACTGAAGCTAAATTTCAGAAGCAGCTAGAAGCAAATAGCTATAGATTTTAGAAATGGGTAGAAGAGGAATGCACTTCAGGGAATTTCAAATTCAATAGAAGTTTATATGAGCTTTTGGTTCTTTTATCCACGCATCTTTTAAAGCCAACTAGGAGCACTACAGAATGAGCACAGGGAATTTTTCCCTCCCCTATCATCCAGTCAAATTGAGTAGGTCAGCTTTAGAAATGAGTGTTCTTCTATTTCCCTTTGAGACTTACACTCATGCATTGATGTGATATTCTAGTTTGCGCCTATTCTGTACTCTTCTATTAGCACAAGAGGTCCCAGGCTCAAGAATACTGGTGGTTTTGTTTGATCTCTCTCATAGTAGTAAAATCAGAGCAAAAGCAGGATTCAGCAGAAGAAAGGGTCCATAAAGAGCTTTAGAGACTTGTGGATTCCACTGATTTCCATGGCAGTAGCAGAAAACAAAATAAGCCTTATGCAATTTCTGTCCACAGTGCATTGCTTCCTTCCTATGGTAGATGGCACTAGCAGCACCTATTATCAAGTTTACCACTTTCCACGTAAAATTTTTGATTTCGTTGTTGATAGCTTTGCCAAGTACCAGTAGTTTGCCCTTAGATTTTGTTTCCGGGCTAAGTATCATGTCAGCTTGAGATCTGAGGAGGAGAGGCAAGGGAAGATAAAAACCAGACTTCAATACAAATAATTCAGCTGGTTAGTCAGAATTGGCTGAGGCTGCGTTTGCCTGTGTTAAACAAAAAAGTGCTGTGTTAAAAGTTCTAACAATTTATTCTTTGGACTACAGACTTGAATTTCAGGTGGGCAAGGATGGGATCAAATCTCAGGATATTCAGACAGCTGTCACTCAGTATTAGAGAGAGAGAAAAGGCCATTTATTCATCAAAATGCTTGCTGCTTTAGTAGAGCACTGAACAAGTAAAAGCCTTTCAACTCTGTTTTGTTACATGGACAATGTCATCTTCATCCTTTCTCCAGTAGTATCTATCCTCTTACTGACTAAATAACACAGTCAGGAAACTTTCCTGTGAAGGAAAAGCAGGGATTGGCAAGGTGAACCTATCTCAAGCTTGCAGGAAAACCAGCATCTGCTGTGCTATTTAAGATGTGTGAGAGCTGCTTAGTAGCTTCTGTTAAGTTTAACATGGCATCAGGGTGAGGTGCTACGGTTGGAAGCAGTAGCTCTTCATTTTGATCACACAGCTAAAAACTTCAACCCCTCTTTCCAAGTGCATGCTACTTATCAATACTGCTCACTCCAATTTTAAGAAAGTTCTACTTTCCAAATACTGTAGTCATTAGTATTAGTAAACTAGTAATATTTCATTTTTGACAAGGAACATCTTCAGGGTAGGTTATAATAATCACAATAACTGTGCAGATCTAACACATTCTGTATTTCATTCAAAAAAATTATATCATAGTATGTCCTGCTGGCATATGAAAAATAATGGAGCTCCTCTTTTTAAAGAGCTGTTAATCCTCTGTTTTAAGCCTAAGCAAGCCCTACCTATCTGGCAATACTGCTCAGAGCTATGAGACCTGCAGCCTTGCAAGGAAATACTAAGTCCCACTGAGGTGAAGATATGGCAGGGTAAAAATAACTGCACAGAGGCCAGTAAATCAGCATTTATAAATGATGATCTGAGAAGTGAAATGTATTCAAAGGGGATATTTCAGAAAAGCAACCAAATGCTGATCAGAATAGCGTGTGATGTTCCCAGAAGTTTTGAGAAAAGCAAGCTGTGACAAAAATCTCGAGCGCTTTGCACAGATGAGAGCTCCAAGCAATTTGGAAAGTGACAGACAAAATATGGAAAACAGTGACTAAGCTATTTTCTATGAAGAGAAACAAGCAAGTACATCAGAGAAATAATGTCTTCAGATTTACTGAGACTCTGCATCGCTGATCCTCTATTTCATGTCTGTGCTCTGAAATGCTAACTGGAAAGTTATTTAGCAGCATTGTTAAATCAGCAAAGATAAGGGTTCATACTGCTGCCTTTGAAAGTCAGGTAAACCATATAAGCAAACTGCTGACAGGTTTAAAGAATCACGGAATGGTTGAGGTTGGAAGTGACCTACCGAGGTCATTAGGTCCAACCCCCCCACTCAAGCAGGGCTACCTAGAGCCGGTTACCCAGGACCATATCCAGGTGGCTTTTGAATATTTCCAAGGATGGAGACTCCACCAGCTCTCTGAGCAACCTGTGCCAATGCTTGGTCACCCTTACAGTGAAAGAGTGTTTCCTGAAGTTCAGAGAGAACCTCCCATGTTTCAGTTTGTGCCCATTGCATCTGGTCCTGTCATTGGGCACCACTAAAAACAGCATGGCTCTATCCTTTTCACACCCTCCATTCAGGTTTTTATATGTACTGATGAGGTTCCCCGTGAGTCTTCTCTTGCCCAGGCTTAATAGGCCTGGCTCCCTGCCTTTCCTTGTAGGAAAGATGGTCCAGTCCTTTGTGGTCCTTCACTGGACTCTCTCCAGTATGCCCACATCTCTATTTCTCTGGAGCCGAGATCTGGAACCAGCACTCCAGATGTGGCCTCACCAGCTCTGAGGAGACGAGCAGGACCAACTACCCCCACCTCCTGACAACACTTCTCTAGTACAGCCTAGGACACCATTAGCCTTCTCTGCCACAGGAGCACTTTGCTTGTTCGTGGTCAGCTTGGCATCCTCCAGCACCTCAAGGGTCCTTCCCTTCACTTACTGATAGGCTTCTGGGATTCCAAAAGATACTCAGACAGAAGGCACGAAAATAACCATAGGTTGTCTGAGAAGGCACCAGTGTTTTGAAAGAATAGACTATTAAGATGAGTTTGCATATCCCGAAGTTTAAGTTTTATACATTAAAATACAGTGGGAAAAATTTAAGCATGACCTAAGTCACCATTCAGCTGCTGAAGATGGAATAGAGATGCTTGGTAGTGATCATAGCAGTAAAGTCAGGTGCTACATTATTTAAAGGCTGTTGTGTAACCACGCACACTTAATTTTGCACACTTTTCTGTTTTTTTTTCTGTGTCTGACATGAATCCCACTCAAAAGTACCGTGTCAAAGTCACAGGTTTAGCTTTGGGCAGAGGTTCCCAAGAAAGAGGGAACCACAAAAGCAGTAAGTCAGGGTCCTGGCTCACCCCTTTGCTGATGCTTGGGGCAGGGCACTGCTGTGCACCTCCAATACACAGGCAGTTCCACTGGACCCATTGCCCTTCTGTCTTTTCCCACTCTCAGGGCCCAGGATAAGAGCAGAGCGTGGGGACAGTGAGACCTGGTGCCAGTACCAGGCCAACACCCCTGTCATCTCTTGGCCCAAGAGAGCCCCATATCTCCCTGACTGCTGCTACAGCTTTGCTGTGAAGCAGCCTTCATCTCCAGCTTTGCCCAGCCACATTGCATGTCATTCCTCCAAATATAACTCAACCACACTGGTCTGCACTCTACAAGGACTATAGGGAGTTGCAGCTACCCTATATGTGTATCACAGAATCATGGAATGGTTGAGGTTGCTCAGTGCAACAATACTGTGCATTTTTGTCCTAGTGTTGATATTTCATCTATAAATCATGGGAATACTGGGTGGGAAAACAACAAAAGAACATTGTGAAATTGTAACTTTGTTGTTCAGCTTCAGTTGAGAGATAGAAAAGTATGTATTATCTGATATTTATGTTCTTTTAAAATTTGGAGCAGGGTACTCAAGCAGAACCTAGAGAAACAGAGAAAATCAAACTAAAAATCAGCATGATGTACATTTGCACATATTCTGTGGGGATTTAGATCCTATACAACCAGAGAGATCAGTGATTCAGCACACAGTGTGAACTAAAAAGAGAACTTTGCCCAAAATGTACAAATAAGTTTTTCTTACAAGGGGCACTGCAGTTTAGTACATACCCCAGCTTATATTGTACACTCCTGGCACTTAAGTGTACAAGGTCAATGATTCAGCTACACTGCAGAAGTCTCCCTTGTGACAAGTCACCTTGTTCCCAGATGGTTATGAAACGAGAGCATTGACGCTCTGTCAGAAATCTGTTGGGTGTTTTTCTCTCTCACAGTGTTTAGTCAAGTTAGAGCTACGGAAAAGTGTGTGAATGACAGACAGCTCTAGTGACTGCATTTCTCTGTAAATTCACAAAAACATTCAGCTTGAGCAGAACTGGTACCAACCTCCCAACACCCTTTTATCAACGTCCATCAGCCCCAGCCTCCAGTGACCTCTTCGTCATTTAAACCCAGTTTAGGCAGTGGTTTCTGTGGTGGCCAAGGCTTGCAATGCTGACAGCTCTGTTGATGTGGCCAACTGAATTAAGATTGCCAGCACATTTCACATAGTTCTCCAAAAAGTAGATAGGTGGTAATTGTCGATCAATATCTACCCAACCTGGAATGTGTTATTAACTGATTTTTATGTCCATAATAACTATTATTTGCATCTATATTAGCATGCTTTTAAAGACAGCTCAGAGAGCTATTCCTAGCAAAATGTTCAGGCCTTGATATTGGTAGATAAATTATACCATAAAGCAATTAAAGTTCTTCAAACAGCAGGCAGAAATACAAAAGTGTTGCCTAAACCCTAAACTAACCCTGCAAAGACTTGCATCCAAGCACCCCCATTGTTCAACAGTAGAAGGGAAGTTTTCCTGAGCACAGTTCAACACAATACCGACTTCAGTCACCCTGTGTCTCCTTCTAGAAGTGTCCCAATGGAAGCCTAGTGTTACTAATTACATGAAGCCTAAGATAACAGGATGTGAAAGAACCTTTAAGAAACACTTTGTACAGTAAGAACAACAATAGGGGCTTTTGGTGTTTTTTTGGTGGTTTGGGGTTTTTTTTACATTATTTTTAACTGCTCAAAAACATTCTGTAATTCTGCTTATCCATAAAATCTAAATTCTCAATGAATAACACTCAAATTTCTTGCATGATAAATTTGTAAGGAAAGATGTTACTTTTTATTTAACGTACCCCAGGGATGATGTCCCTACGACTTTCTCTGTGATTTTGTTATTTCCCCAAGCCTACCTGACAACATCAGCCATTTCTGTCTGACAGACCAACACATCTGCAGGGTAACACAACAACAAGAGTAAGCAAACAAGATAACACCTATTTTGACATGATTACCATATAAAAAAATGCAGAAAGATCCAATGTCTGGTTATGGGCATTCTGAGATATATAACTAGGAGCTAGGAAAACTTAAGTCTTGGGTGGGGAACAAAGTGAAGGAGGAAGGAAAGCACTGCCTCAGTAGTTCCACAGTCATACGGCAGGTACTGTTGGGATCCCCTATTGCAAAGACCCACACTAAGCTACCTTTGCTCTGTAGCAGCTTATTGGTTAACACAATTCCACTCTGTCGCTCATTCACGATAAACCTCCTGTTAAGCTGCAATAGCTTAGTCATTACAATATTTTGACTCAAATTGTACAACAAAATACTAGCAATAGAAATAATATTCTTAGACTTATTCATGATTATAGCATGGAAATTCCCACATATTTTGAGAGGAAAAAATAATGAAGAAATTATCAGTTTGAGATGCATGTAAAGAAATTGTATGATCTATAAAAATATTATTAATAAAATGCTTTACACTGCTAGAGTGAAATGTGTTACTTAAGCCTCTCAATGGCCATTTCATAATTAGACATATATATTATTCCTAGGGTTGTGGTTATGGTAAATGCCTAAGATACATTCCCCAGCATTCCAATATGTTCTTTTAATATTATAAAACTGTATTTCTCTTGTGCAAGTGTTTATAGGTAAAGAAATTAAGCAGCTTATAGAAAACAAAACTGATATACTGATATTGAAACAAGTACTTCTGATACAGAAGTGACAAAATTGGATGGAAATATTTATAATAATTTGGTTAAGTACTGGTTAAAAAATAGTAGACCAGATCCTGATCCCACATGTATTATCTACTGGAGCTGACCCTGAGAAGCCTGGATGGTGTGCTAGCACCTCCTGATGCTCCAAACCATGCATGCATATCCAAGGGCACATTACATGCTTCCCATGGAGACTTGACATTGCATAAAATCAAAATAGTTCTTACTGTGAAGTAAGCAGTGCAAAATATGTATGTATGTATCATGTATTACTCATCCATGAAATGTAAGAATTTTTAGATGTGGTTTGAATGATTTTATGATAATGGCAGAGGTATTTGCAAGAATGGTTACATTGAGGGGATTTTCTTAGAATATGTCCCTGTTGCTTAGAATTCTTCTCTTGTATATCAGAGCTAAGATATCCCGCAGTTGTTGAGCAGCTGGAATGACAGCCCATTATACATTACAGAGTAAGAAAAAAAAATAACTTGTTTTCCTATAAAGAAATGATCTTGGCCTCCATATATAATTTGGGGTTTAGTTCACTGGAAGCAGCCTGAAGGGGATTTTTCTGGTTTTTTTTAATCACCAAAAGTTTATTCAGAAAAAGGCTTCTTTCAGTTCAGATTAATAATTCTGTCTGGTAATATTGCACACATTTCATCTAAACTTTCTAGACAACTGGCTAGCTACAGGGGAATGAAAATTTGTAATGCCATTGCAGTGTTATCTACGGCTGTACCAGAATGTAAAGCAAATAGCAAACCTTTGACAATTTCTCCTCATTTGGATTCCTGCTTATCCTATTCATGGAATGAATGGATTCCATGAATGGATACCTAAGATCTCTTATATACCGATTGTATAATTTTTGTTTCTGGCAAGCATTCAACATGTGATAACATCTAACTATTTGTTAGCTTGTTCTCTTTGCCAGATCCTTTGAGCTGATTAAACATCTTAGCAAACCATCACAAGTGTTGGGATGATCTGTGGCTCTATTAATTCTCTAATTTCCTTCCCACACAGCTTCCTTGACACAAAAGCACACTGACATCTGCGTATTCATCACAAAAGTCTTACTGACTGGCATAAGTGTTAAAATTTAGTAGCCTTAATCTAGATGTATATCAGTTTGTATGTATAAACCTGAAAAGTTCAAAGGGATATAAACTGATAGGAAAAGCAAATGATACTGTATTTACCAAAGATCCAGGGTACCTTGTTTTCAGCTGTAACAGGTATTTTTCTTCCTAGTGGTCTAAACTATGACACAGGGCTAGAAGAGCTCATCATTGCAGTAACAGTGTGTTTATGGGACTCTGCCAAAACTTTGTGGGAGTCTGTCTCACCACTATGCCCAGCCACCTTGCACCAAAATTAAAATATATTCTTCATCATTATATTGTGTTTTGACCTTGGACCCTTTGAGCTCAAGTAAGAACTGAAATAGTGGCAGCACACTTGAAAGGATTGTCAGTCCAAAGCCTACAAGTAAACAAGGAAGGAGGATTCTGGGCTATGTTTATAGCCATGCAGCCAGTATACTGACGGCAGTGATTATTCCCCTCTGCTTGCCATCTAGATGGCAGCTAAAATACTGCATCCAGTTTTGGGACCCCAATGTAGGAGGGGTCCCAGTGCACATCCAGTGAAGTGCCACACTCACTTCTATGAGAAGAGGCTGAGAAATTTGGACCTTCATCCAGAAGAAGATTATTTAGACTGAATAATCCCCTGCCAGAACCTATGAGGAGATCATTGAAAGGAGAGAGCCAGGCTAAGACAGCAGTGCATGTTGTGAACACAACAAACACCAGGCACGTTGAAGGAAGAGAAGTTCAGATATATTAAGAAAAACTTTTTCACTGTGAGGACAGTGACAGTGGCAGAGGTTGCCCAGAGAGGAAGCAGAGTTTCTGTTCTTGGAGGCTTTCAAGATCCAACTGGGTAAAGCCCTGGTTTTATCTCAGATATGTCTATCTCTTTTGAGCAGAAGGTTGGGTTACAAACCTGAAATCCTTTCCAACCTAATTTTCCCAAGATCCTATGCAATACTCTCAAGAGAAGGGTGATTAATCTAGTTGAGTGTCCTCTGTGTACACTTACTCAGGACATTAATTTTTTGCTGATAAACTCAATGTTATTTATAATTTTAATTAATGAGTGGTATGAATCTGTTATCATAGGTCCAACTACAATTATACCAGAGATTTTAGTGTTGCATAAGCTTACCACCACTATCTTAAATCAACTGCTTCAGGTAATAGTCACATTCTGGCTCACATCTGTAGCTCCTAGAGATGGCAGTGGGAAGAGGGAGTTTTGAAAGCATGAGGTTTGAAAGCAAAATAGTAACGAGACAGTAACTTTACATGCAGTTATAGTGGGGATAGTTCATGTGGCTCCACAGATAATATTTTTCCCAACAAGTTTCTTAATCTAACCCGTAAATACTTATTCCATTTTACCCTCTTCACTTTACTTGCAGTATTATTTGCACGTCCTAGGCACGATCAATACCCATTGCAGTAGCAACTGTATCAAGAAATAATAAAACAGTTTGGGGTAGGAAGAGTGGAAAACAGTATCATTCATATATATTGTTTTCTTTATATTGTTTCTCATTATAAAGTATCCTGTTGAAACACAGCCCTGCTGCCCCCCGGTTAATAACTCCTTGCACAACATTTTACGGATTTAGATAGAGCCTTCAAAGGAACATCAAGCCCCTCCTCTCCAATAAGAAAGGATTGAGGCTGTTGAATTGCCACCAATTACTGAGGCATGGGACACTAAGATATGACATTTTAAAACCAGTAAGCCCTAACCTTTATTTGCGAAGATCAAAGGGTAATTTTAGTAACCATACTTTCCAGAGTACTTATTTCTTGGGTACACCAACAACTGGTATTTTAATCTCACATATTCTCGCCAACCCCATTTGTAATGGAAACCAAGGTGTGTGCATACCTGCAAAAACATCTGCATTTAACAATGTGCTAAAGTGCTGAATACGGACAAAAAAGTAACTCCACGGTATTGTATGGTTTTTGTCGTGCAGTTTGAAGTTGCAAGAGCATATGCCAGCTGGAGGAGGTGGGAATGTGCTTATGTCAGACACTAGATGGCAGGAGACTGACGTAAATTACTCCTAGTAGGTCATAGTAGCCTTCTCAATAAATCAGTCTAAAAAACAAAAGCCTGACATTTTATAAATGGGGTAATAAAATCAAATTGAAAAATACAGGGAGGGTTCTGAAATAAAGCAGAACAGATTTTTATGCTTTTAAAGCTAATATGTTTCTTAGAGAATGACTGTGTTCAAATACACACATATAATCGCAGCAACTAGATGGAGTTCATCATGGGTTAAAAAAATGATGGCACTGATTCTACAGATTTCAAACCCCAGTGAAGTTTCCCCAGGTGTGACTAGAAGCTAGTGCTGTATTTAGAAACTGAATTACATATAAGAAAGTTGTGAAACATCAAACTTCAGAGTACATGTTTGTTAGAAAGAGAAATCAGGATGAAACCTAATCAGAGAGACAGACTATTCCACATTGTAAAGGCTTTTTTGTATCTTCTACTAAATTGCTACTTGTCACAGCTAAAGGAAATAAGATGGATTAGAGGGACTGAGGTTTGATAAGCACTTTAGATAGGTTCATACTCACCCTTCTCTCCCTTCTAGAAGTTTATTCTTCATAGTCTCTGGCTTAAACCTCCATTAGTTTTGGGCAGAAATCTCCAGTTTTATCAGCGCAAAGGCACTTCTTAATGCAATTCTTACTAGTAATCCCAGTAATTTGTCACACAGTGTCATGTTGTCTGAGAAGGACAGAGGTACTACAACTGCCTTCCTACAAAGCTGATAAGTTCTTTGGGTCGTAGGGAGCCACTCACCCCTTACAGCAGTTCTTGCTTTAGCACTGAACTTGCAAATAGGCAGTGCCTCCAGCTCTTCAGGGCCATGAGGCTGATGTGCTGCAGGAAAGCTGTAGAGTGAGAAATATCAGGTATGCCATAGAGGTAGCAGATATTTTTTATGGGTTTTTTAAAAATAGTAATTCTTGACAGGATTAGTTCTGTCAATGTTCATGATTTTCTAGAATTTTTGCTGTCACTTTCAAGCAAACCTCAGGACAAGCAGGACAGGTGCATATCCACACATTAGTATGAAAGAGATTGTAAAGAAGGCATTTTTACTGAGACGTTTCAGTGATCAAAGTAAGTAGGTCTAGCTCAGCTGCCAAAAGAAGACCCGAAGCTTTGTCTGCAATTACCTGTCTCATGCCACAAGTGATCTCCACTGCAAGAACAGCACAGTGAGTTGCGGTGATATAGTATCATTCTGATTCTTTGAACTTTGAATATCACTAAATGCTTGGAAGGATATGAGACTCCAAAAGACATCCTCGCTTTTACATTCATTAAGAGCTTTGTCAGTCTGTTTCTTTATCACAAGTATGTTTTACAGCAGTGTCCTGGGTTCAGCAGTAGCACTTATTTTTTCTCCTTCTTAGTAGCTGGTGCAGTGCTGTGTTTTTGACTTTTGGCCTGGGAACAGCACTGATAACACCAATGTTTTTAGTTTGCTGCTCAAATATTTAGTCTGACCAAGGACTTTCTGAGTCTCATGCTCTGCCAGGGAAGAGGGGAAGCCGGAAGGAAGCAGAGACAGGACACCTGACCCAAACTGGCCAAAGAGGTATTCCATAAAACAGTACGTCATGCCCAGGATGTAAAACCTAGGGGCCGGGACCCGGAAGAGGGGGTTCACTGCTCTGTCGGGCTTTGTATCGGTCAGCAGGTGGTGAGTGGTTGTATTCTCTTCCCTTGTAAATTCCCTTGTTACTTCCCTTGTCATTATTATTATTGCTGGTCGCGGTAGCAGTTTGTGTTATACCTTGGTTACTGGACTGCTCTTATCCCAACCTGTGGGAGTTACATTCTTTCAATTCTCCTCCCCATTCTCCCGGGAGCCGGGGGGAAGAAAGGAGGAGAGTGAGTGAGCGAACTGCGTGAGTTACGGCTGGGCTTAAACCATGACAAGCAGTTACTAGCTACATCCATCACACGAGGCTGTAGTTAAGATAATATAGGGCCAGTAAGACCAGCTGCCACTTTTCACTTTTCATCAAGTGCTCTTTGAAAATCCTGAGTATCATTATGCCTCTTTTCTAGACAGGGAAACTTCAGCTGAGAAAGATTATGTAATTGTGCGGCCACCAACAGGCTAGCAGCGAGGCCCAGTCAAAAATTTCAGTCTCTCAGACTCCTGGCCCCAGATTTTAATCACTGTCTCCCAACAGCATGGTAAGTACCCATAAATAGATTTTGTTTTCTTTTGCCATCTCTAATTTTGCTTTCATATTGATGTTTCATATGTAGTGGGTAATTAGGAGATCATCTATCCCCTAGTAGTCAAAACTGGGCTAGTCCCAATCTCCTACTACACAACTTCAGCTGATGGTCACTTCCACATTTATTGTGGATCCTATCAAACACAGGATAATTGTCTCAGACATTATAAATTATCCCTTTACAAACAGGAAAAGCACATCAAACAGAACTTAAGCCACTCAGGTGATCCTTTGTACATCATTGATCCTCTGCTGATTGCACAAGCTGAATGTGATTTGCAACCGAATGCCTTCCAGTAATGCATTTACATTTACTTCCAAATCACAACTGTAAGTCCTACATCAGACTTACTACTTGTAAGTATGGAGCCTTACTTAGATGGTTCCCATTAATTACAATTTTCTATTAACCACTACTTTCTGTGATTTATCTGTCAGTTCTTAAACTGTGAATTTGCTCTTCACTGATACTGCATACAGCTATTCTTGATTTGTGCTAATCAGAACATCAGACAATATGAAATCATGTATTGTGCTTCCCCAAAGTCTGAAAATGTTGCACTTATACAGCAATCAAACGAACTTCCAGAGGGGTTACTTTTGCTTTTTAAACCAGTGTCAAGCATACTTGATTTAATTTTTTTCCACAAACCATACTCACTAACATTACTTCTACTCCAACCCTCAGACTTTAGGGTTGGAGTAGAATAGAATAAGAATACGAATTGCACCATGTATAAACCACTCCTCTCTCTTCCCTAGAACTTCTGTCAGAACAAGCTTATGCTTACCTGGATCAGCCACTGTGCCTTTGTAATATATAATATGGAACAGTATTTGACTTTTCCATAAACTTTTCAGAAATCCGGTATTTATTTAAAATCATGGAGAGCCAGGATACAGCTTCTCTTGCTATTCTGGTTAATTTTAATTTTTTATATCCTTTGATAGATATTGTTCATGTTCCTCCTTGATTACTGCTGAAACGACTTCCCAATTCTCTTGTGGTATAAGGATATAACGTTGTTTCTTGCTTCTCCCAAAATACAGAACAGATTATCTTGTTGCTATTTCTGCATTATTATTAACAATTTACCTATCAAGCAGTGGCTTTTTGCCACTGCTAGTATTTACACTGTACCAAATGTATTTAAACCCTTTTGTTCTTAGGCTTGCCAGTCATGAATTTCTTCCTGATGGTTTTAGATCCTCTCATAATTCAGAATTTGTAAGTGTAGAATATGTGCATCCACTGCTATCTATTTCTCCTTTTTTCTTGTTACGTATTATTTTAGGTTTTTTTAGTTAATTGCTGCTCCTATTTCAATCCTGAACCAGGATGGGCTTTTAGCCACTGCTGTCCTATTTCCTGGGAAACAGAAATCATTCAATTGTATCTATCTTCAGGCCATAAAATAATTTATTCTCAAAAAGCTTTCAATTCAATACAGTTTTTATTTCTGTATGTTAGAACACTGTTTAGGAAATAGCACATCTTTTTCATTTACCCCTCAATAAATCCCAACCAGTACCCTTCCTGGGCCTTGTTAATATGTAGATTCACTAGTATCAAGATCTCACAATTCTTTATCAAATTTCAAACAGATTTTAATGGTGTATTTAATGTGAAAAACCTTCCCATTACATGCTTTTTACTCTCTCCACCCTCCCTCTACATGGGTTAAAAGCAGTTTCTCTACAGTAGAGTAACTGGTCTTTTTGAGGTGTTACAGAAGAAGACTATTACAGCAGTTGTAGAAAGGGGTGCCATCAATTATCTGTATTTCTGGCAGGTAACTGAGAATACTGACATAATGTGCAACTGCCTCTAAACCACCCAATGGCATTTTGAACACCAAAGATGCATGCAATGGAAGGAAACGTCATGGCACTTCTCTTGCTCTGGAAGGTACGAATATATTCCACCAATGGGATGGTACAACCTTCAGTTAGTTGTATAGCAATTTCCTCTTAAGTATTGTCCTTCCCAGCTGTTACAGAAAGCTCTAGATTACCATTCTGAACCCTTGGATTTAATCCAGAGAGAACTGTCTCTGAGCTGAGGTTTTTGCTATGGAAACAGTTTCCATGGTACATGGAGAGACTAATTCTATCAGATGTATCAACCAATTTGACAAAATTTGACCGAAGTACATACAGACTTACTTGCCATTTTCTAGGAAACAACAGTAATCTCAGCTACAATCATTTGTCTATCCCCAGTGATGCCTGCGTCACTGGAAACAAAATAGAATTCTGCCAAAATACTTCCATATTAATGAAGACATTACTTGGATAGACTATCCCTGACCATTCATAAAGATCTTCACAACTGAGCTTTGCGCTAATAGAGGGCAGCAAACTAATTCATTTCTACGGAAAAGGTCCCACAGCTCTTCTTACTTGGTGTCTTACAATAAAGGAAGTTTTCAGTCTATGGAGTCCAGCTCCTAAAATATTCATTGCTTGTCTGGTATGTCAGGTGCATGTTGTGGGCAGGAAAGCAGGACACCAGCTGGGTTGGAAGATGAAATAGACGCAAACACAACTTTTATAGTTTAGCAAGGTAGTTGAATTGAAATTGAATAACTGAGCTGATAATTGAATCTGAATTGAGTTTATCTACTATACTTAATTAAACTTAACCTGGGTTAAATGTTATCATAAAGAATTACCCCACTTCTAGAGTTACACAGAGATTGAAAGATGACATGTGAAACACACTTAAAAGCATTGAGAAACAGCAGAGAAAGGCATCACTTACAGAGGTTACAAGTTGCTATCCACTGGCCAACTACAGAGAGAGGTGAAAGACAGTTTTACAGGCTTCTAAGGGGTAAAGGTATCTTCACTCTGCTTGGCTGTTACTGCCCAGTGTCTTCGTGTGTTTATGTTTGTGGACAGTAACAAAGCAGCTGAAAATACTTCTGTTTTGTTTTGTTTTTATTTAATGTATAGCTTTCAGGCTTTTTTTTTTTCTTGTTCCTCCTACAGTGAAACAGCCTATCAACAGAAAAGTACATCTTTACATTTGTGGGGCTGTGGAGGGGCGATGTCTTTGCTTATGCAGGGAAGTTTCATCAATACGAGTGAAAGTGAAAATAACTTGCACTCCTATGTCTCAGCCATTTTCTGCCATGCCTGAAACCATGTTTAAGAGAGCAATGAGTGATAAAGACTACATGCTATCCAAGTTATCAAACACTAGGAACTTTATCTAATGAAGAAAAACAGATACTGCATTCAGATCATGTATTATAAGGACTAGCAGGACTAGCTTAGATGTCACCCTCAGATAACTCTCCCTGTCAACAGCAAGGAGAAAAAGCTAAAATGCCATCTAAAATGTTCTTCAACTATACCACATGTCCTTCCTGTACCATAAGTCTGTGTGAAACAGCATTACCAACATGGATGTCAGGTGAAAATAACTGTAGACCTACACTGGAGGAAAATATTAATGAGCATCTTTAGCACTTTTTTCTTTCTCTCTGCAAACTTTTTTTAATTCTTTCTCTTAGGAAAGAGGATAGAGCAGTTGATGTCATCTACCTGGACTTGTGCAAAGTGTTTGACACTGTCCCACACAACATCCTTCTCTCTAAGTTGGAGAGACATCAATTTGATAGGTGGACTACTCGGTGGATGAAGAAGTGGCTGGATGGCCGCACGCAAAGAGTAGTGCTCAATAGCTCAATGTCCAGCTGGAGACCAGTAATGAGTGGTGTACCTCAGAGATCGGTGTTGGGACTGGTCTTGTTCAACATCTTTGTCGGTGACATGGACAGTGGGATTGAGTGCGCCATCCGCAAGTTTGCTGATGACATCAAGCTGTGTGGTTCGGATGATACTTTGGAGGGAAGGAATGTCATCCAGAGGGACCTTGACACGCTTGTGAGGTGGGCTGATGCCAACCTGATGAAGTTTAACCATGCCACGTGCAAGGTCCTACACCTGGGTTGGAGCAATCCCAGGCACAGCTACAGGTTGGGCAGAGAAGAGATTCAGAGCAGCCCTGTGGAGAAGGACTTGGGGGTGTTGGTCGATGAGAAAATGAACATGAGCCAGCAGTGTGCGTTCACAGCCCAGAAAGCTGTGTTCAAGGCCAGGTTGGACAGAGCCTTGAGTGACATGGTTTAGTGTGAGGTGTCCCTGCCCATGGCAGGGGAGTTGGAACTAGATGATCTTAAGGTCCTTTCCAACCCTAACTATTCTATCATTCTATGATTCTGTGAAACAGTTTTACAGGTTGTCCTTTAGTTATTTTTTTTTTTTAATTAAAAGAGTAACTAATAGTTCACTTTTAAAGGACAGGGTCCCCAACAGGTGATCATTACGGATAACTTCTTATGCATATTCCAATCTTTCAGTGCAAATTTCTGAATCCCACAACTTCCATCTTGTTCATGATGAAATTCTCATGATGACATTCCTTCCTGACCCCAAAATTATGTAAAGTCAGCTCTTATTAATTCAGTGGGATATTTGTCAAACTGACTCAATGGCCGAAAACTCAACAAGTGTTAATCAGAAACATGGGGGTTTGAGTTCAGATTTTTCTTTTCGGCATCATATTTTCATATTTATGATTATGCTGCAACTTCTGATACTTGCAAGCTTCTGCCTCCCTGCCTTTTCTGGTTTTGTAACCACTTGCCTCTGATTTGAACTGCTTTACCAAGATGGAGAAGATAAACATCAAGTTAATGTTAGGGAGCATCAAAAACTGGCAGCTCCTTGAAGGGCAGGAGCATTAGGGGCTCCCTATGGTACCAGCATGGAGCAACCAGAGGCACTGGGAGCAGCCCCTGCCCCAGGCACTGGGCATCTCCATCAGGACAGGGACAGCGGGGAGCCAGGCTGGGATGTGGTCCCACGGGTGGGATCAGCTTGGTGGGGCCCATGACTGGGCAGGGCAGGGCCGTGGGGTGCCAGAGACCAGCCCTATTGCAGTGCCACTGGGGCTGCCATGGGGCCCTGGGCTGTGGACAGGGTGAGGGGAGCCCTAGGCCGTGGGCAGGGGCAGGCAGGGTTGGCAGTGCCCTCAGGATGCTCAGGATACTGCAGTTCTCTATTATCTCCCAACTGAAAATATTTCCTCTTATGGCCAAGCTCACATGCATCCAGTTTGTTGGAAAAGCTGATGACAGACAGGTGGTATTGTCTCGTAATGCTGCCTGCTTGTAAGACACAAGGATGTTTGCATTAAATATTGTTTTCCTCCTCTGTTCTGTTCTCTTCTCTGACATATTTCACCAGATCTAGACTTTATTCCCTGGCTTCTTGACGTTTCAGAACTGGAATGACAGAATCCTGCCGTACCATTATTTTTACCATTCCCATTTTTCAGTTCTTTCAGCATTATTCAGTGTTCAAGTTGCATAAATCTCTGAAGTACATGCTACCTAATTATATACAGTTTTAGGCTATTAAGGCATCCAAATTTGAAGGACAATCAAAATATCATTCCAGGCACAGATGGTAAAATGACCTGATAATTATCAGGCAATGTTAAGGGTGAGAAAGGGAGGAGGAGGAAAGACACCTTTCATGCCAGTGCAGCTAACAGATAAATTAACAACTCAGTCATTCCCTCCAGAATGATATTCTATATAGTGTTCCCTTTCCTCCCAGAAGATGTAACGAGAGTCCACTGCAGAGCGTCTGCAACTGGGAGTTGTGTGGGGAGTTGCACAGCACGCTATTGTACTTCACTTATTCTTTCAAAGGTACCTTTCCTCCTATACATTTTCTTATGTGCACATACGGTAAATGGTAGTTGGTATAAATAAAAACTCAGGACATGTCATGTTTTGTGTGCAGTAGCTGCGATACAGCAGTTACAAACACAGTTCAGTGGTTAAGGAGTCACTTAGATTTCTCACCGTGTTTCAAAATAAATATTGTTACTATTTGTTCTTTCTTCTCAACATTATAAAAAGTAATTACTGGGTATCCAATGATTGCAAATAACATGTATATTAAAACTAGATACTGAACATAATCTTTCATTGTGAATATGCCACTCCTCTTGTAGCAAAAGAAGTGAAATTGTATCTAAGCCTGAGTACGCTGAGACAAGTTTGACTCCAGGAATAAATGTATTTGCCTTTTAATTAAAAATACAACCTAATACAAATTCATTAATGGCCTATGTTCCAGTGGTTATTGTCAGGAGACCCAAATGCTATACTTACTGTTGCCAAGGACTTGCTCTTCTTCCTTGCACAAATGTTCAGCCTCCCCATATCTTAGTATTCCCATCTGTGAAACAACTCCAAAATACTAGTTACATGAAGTTATAGGAGGGCTGAGATCTTTGATTTCTGCAAAGTACAGAAATTGAGAGAGGGCTGGAGGCATGTGCAATACAAGTTGAATGTGTTACTAGACACAAATCATTTGTACAGAAAGTAAACATGCATGATTTGTGTAGGAGGTGCAAGAAGCTTCTAAATTGCCATCCTCATAGTTCCCAGTGTGAAATTTTCACCAGAACAGACAAGCTAGAGAAATCTCTTGCCTAATTAAAGACTGTATTTTGACTCAAATAAAAATCCTGTAGGTTCAGCTATAGGAAACCTTTTCTTATGTTTCTCTTCAAGTGCTAGCAGGGGTAAAGAAACATCTGAGACAAAGTCTACATATAGTCACACTGCAATTTGTTTATCCACTTCTATACACTTAGAAAAAGAAAAAAAAAAAGGTTTAGGGAATTGTCATGAGCGGTGCTGTATTTCACAACTCTTGGCCAAAAGTTTAAAACCAAGTGGCCATGTATATCTTAAGGCAGACTCTCAAGACAGAACAAGCTTTCCTTCACAATGTTGCCTGCCAGAGATCCTTCAAAGAATACTTTTTTCTTCCCATGGTTAGCTTTAATAAGAAATTCCATATGTATAAAGAAAGGCATGAACACAAGTGTAACAGTCTTTCCGAGATTAAAACCATACTAAGGAACAGAACTCACCAGGTTTGTAATACTGTCATCTGAGGTTATCTATCAATATGGTTTCTAAGGACTCCTGGGGGAGGATTGATCCGTCGATGATTTGTCTGTTACACATCTAATTTCCTTTAGCTGCTTTTAAAGCATACACATATTTAAATGTCTCTCATTTCTACAAAATACAAAAGAATATTTAACCTATGTTCCTATCCTCCTGCCGAATAACAGGACAATAGCAGAAGGCAGAAATACTTCAAGAGTTCCATTCTTTCACTTAATTGAAATATTTTATAACACTTCAGTGCCGCTGACACAAGTCCAAATAAAATGACTCAGTTGTAGTAATGCAGCATGCCCAAGTAAGCTGATGACAGAACATCAAAGCTCTTAATTGCAAAACTCATCCCTTTTGAAGACACGTGTCATTCGCTGGAGAAAGCTATTTATGTCTGAATACCCTGCAAGGTGATGTTCCAAACTGGTTCACTGTTACAAAACTAGCTATCGTTTACTCTTTCCTGTGCTGCCATGTCTTAGCCCCAGAGAGGGCAGGGTGACGGTGACACCTTCCCAAGTACCAATTATCAGGAGACCCAGGAAGAAGTACCTCCTGAAAGCTGGAGGCAGACTTTTTATAAGACCAAGTAGTGATAGGATGAGGGGTAATGGCTTTAAACTGAAAATGGGTAGATTTAGATTAGATATAAGGAAGAAATTCTTCACTATGAGTGTGGTGAGACTGGAAGAGGCTGCCCAGAGAAGCTGTGACTGCCCCATCCCTGGCAGTGTTCAAGGCCAGGTTGGACAGGGCTCTGAGCAACCTGGTCTAGTGGAAAGTGTCCCTGCCCATGGCAGGGGATTGGAACTGGATGAACTTTCAGGTCCTTTCCAAACCATTCAATGATTCTACAACCACATAGCTGTGTTAGCAGGCTGACTGGGATGTTGAAGAAACTTAAAGCAGATGGGAGTAGGGACAGGGAAGGATGCCAGGAAAGGTAGCAAACCTACACAGAGAAGCACAGACATGTCTGTAGTAGCCTGATACCCCAACTAAGTTTAGGCTAGCTCAGGTACCGACAGCAGCTTGTCTCTGACAGTACAAAGCTCAGCACAACCTATGAGTAAATCCTCAAGTTATTAGCTCTCTGTTGCTACAGGAACACTCCTCACTAAACAGAGTGGTTAGTTATACATTAGGCTTTAGCATTCATTCATGGATTATATTGCTTTCATGTTCTTTTAGACCCTCAACCTAAGCTAACACAGAATCGGCAGGGCCACTTTTACTGTCCTTCATCTGTCAAGGTCTCTGTGTGTTAAAAGAAACGGAGAGCAGATCTTGAAAAGGACATTGCACTCAACTAAATCAACTAAAATCTTTTTAAACTAGATATAGCAGTGCAAATCCCAATAAGAACACACTCCAATTTATTTTTGACCAATATGATTTAAACTAGAACAACATGAACCTTGTTTCAACTCCTGTTTCTGAACCATTACGGCTCTAACAAATGTACAGCAAGGATTGTTCATTCAAGCTGATGCATCCTCACGAAGGGCAGAACAGGTTTCCCAGAGAGGTGGTGGATGCACCATCCCTGGAGACATTCAAGGCCAGGCTGGATGTGGTTCTGAGCAACCTGATCTAGTTGAAGATGTCCCTGCTCATTGCTGAGGAGTGGATTAGATGACCTTTGAAGGTTCCTGCTAACCAAAACTATTCTATGACTCTGATAAGGTGAGAGTTGGGACAGCCCAAAAGTATAAAATACACTTAAAGGAAACTATTCCCTTTTTTCTGTTCTTCTGTGTAATTACAGACTTCTCAATAAATGGCATGTTCTCAAGTTCATGAGGCAAATGTAGGCTGCCTGCCCACACACTTTACATGAAGCCTTTCTTGTTTCCATGCCACGTAGAATTGCCTCTGTTTCAGCAGCCTGTGTTCCTTGTAAAGTGTGGGATGCTGTGATAAACCCCACATCCTGTTTTATTAAGGGAGAAACCATATCTCAGTTTTTTTCCTGTTCCTTCACAGTCTCTCATCACCTCCAAGTCAAAGTTGCACATTAAAATCCTTGATGTTGGCAATTCCTCTTTTCAGCTGCAAGAAGTGAAGGAAACGAAACTCCTACTTTCTTCCTCAGCAATCCTTTGCTTAGCTGGGTGCAAGTTTTATAGCCATATCTTGTCAGGAAAGTAGACTTACCACATGTGTAACTTCAAGTTGAACTACAGCGTTTTAATCCCTTCCTAGCTGCCAGCATGTCAGAGTTCCAGCCCTCCATCCAGTCTGCCCCATCACCTACTGATGTATCAGAGAGAGAATGAGGGATCTGTACCCCCCTCACTACCCCTACCCCTGTTAAAGCCCTTTTTGATATTTTTGAGCTATTTCTCTCTCCAGATTCTCCACATCTCTAGGTGTGATTTTTAGTTCTTTTACAATTAATTTTAAACATGCAGAAGTAGGACATATTAGCAAAGACAGCAAGACGTTTCTTTGAGTGCTTATTCCACATTCTGTTATTTATCTTCACTATTTAGTTTTGGTGCTTGAACTCCCATTTCTTTCTCATATCTTCTTGCATTTTACTTTCAGTGAATGTTGCAGAAAGGCAGGATTTAAGACTTGAATCCAGACCCACAGAAGCCCATAATAAAATTCTCCCTACCTCTAAGAGGAAAACATTTTTTGTCCTCTTGAAAGCAAAAATTCTAGAATAGTAGCCAAACCATTTTGCAAACAGAAGCCAATAGTAAAATTCTTCCTAACTCCAATAGAGACAGGTTTTTATCCTCAAAGCAAATATTTTAGAATAATAGCCAAACTACATTTTGCAAACTTTTTAATAACTGATGTATTACCTGATGCACTTCAGGTGTAGCAAGGACACATAGTAAGAAAAGTAACCAGGAACAGTATGTGAAATAAAGCACAGTTTTCTGTCCCAGGACCATAATCATGCCCTCCAAAAGTCACTTACTTCTTTTCAGAACAGCTGGTTTTACCTTTGAAGTCACCTCTGAACAAACACTAGAGCCTCTATTAAGTAGGTGCCTGTAAAGTTAAAGTTGCATTTGTTACAAGTCTGAAGATTTGCAGAAAAGGCTTTGGGTATTGCCTATAGTAAATGGGAAGTGTTTTCAACAAGAGATGAATAACATCTCATGCTGGACGCACATCTGTGTATAAGCACACACAAAAATTCACCTCTGCAGAGCCTCACCGGAAGTGAATTCAAGATTTTAAGCAGGGAATGTTACAGGGGGATAGGCAGCTCAAAGGTGAGAGCGCCGGTAACCAAACAGAATAATCCTGCCCTGGATCGAGTCTTTTCCATCTCCAGACTCTTATCACAAAGCTAGTGTCAGATTTAGTGCCAGTATGGAAACAGAGACAAAGGAAAATGTTCATTTGCCTTTCAGCCATAGAATATGCAGCGTGCAAGGTTTAATACAGTCCTTTTTGAAAAGGTCCCTGTGTCTCTGAAGCATTATCAGGGATTTACAGTAGTTCTCACACACATGCAAATGTCAGCAGTTTTATTTGTCTACAGCCACCCGTTATTTTTACTCTGAGAGGCTGAGAACCAGTTAGGTTTAAGCACTTTTTGCTTCTTGTAATGAAAGTCAACCTAAGAGTATCGAAGGGGCTATCAGTTTATGCCATATTGGCATATTTTATCTACTTTAACAAGTACTCCAGGTGTTTTCTATAAAATACAATTATTTGCAACAAAACTCTCCCCATTTTCCTTGCTATTCCCAGTGCTCCAGTGACTTATCTTTACGTGGCTCTTTCACCCCCACCGGTGTAGAAAAGAGGCAGCAAGCCCTTAGCTAAAAAAAAAAAAAGCTGAGTTTTTATTTTATTGTATCAGTCTCTGTTCCCCTATCCCACTACTCAGGCCCAAGACTGTTTGCAACACTGGTAACTTGAAATCCCACTTTCTCCTCCCCTCGTGGTTCCTAATGGAACTCTCCACCGCTTGTGTTTTATGTAGGCATCTCACCGGACTCAGCTCTTTTCCCCGACAGGGAAAATCACAGCCGCAATCCCCCGACGCCGCTCACTGCTGCGCTCACTGGGCGCAGCACCTGCGGGTGCAGCCCACCCCTCGCACCCCCCTTCCCGCAGCCGCCGGGCCCGCGGGGGGCTGCTGGTTGCCGCCCGCCCCTTGCCAGCCCCCAGCCCCCCCGGGACAGGCGGCGGCTGCGGGGCCGCGCACCCCCGGCACCTCCAGTCCGCCCTCTCCCCCCGCCCCGTCCCACCGCCGTCCCCGTCCCCCCCCGACTCTCTCCCCTCGCCGCTGGCACCTCCGACCGCCCCGCTCCTCCCGGCCCCCGCCCCCGAGCCGGCTTTGTGTGCGCGACACCCGCCACCTGGGCTGGGAGCGGCGGCACCGATGGTGGCGGTCTCGGTGGCAGCGCGTCCCCGCACGATGCCGCTCCGCGGGCGCCCCGCCGCGCTCCTGCCCCTTTGTCTGCTCTGCCTCCAGGCTGCGCTGCCGCTCCGCGCGCACGGCGGCCAGTACGCTGGGTAAGTCTGTCCGTCAGTCCGCCCGCCGCTCCCCGCTGTCCCGGAGGGGCAGCAGTAGCTCCGCGGCCGCTCTCCTTCCGCTGACCTGTCCCAAGAACCGGCTCGTACAGACGGGTTCTGCTGAGCGGTTGGTTTGCTTGTTTCCATGCAGCTATGGCATGCTCCTGCTCTTTCTTGCAAAAGGTGCTGTAAGTCTATTGTAGCAATCGGAAGGATGCTACACTGGGGGAGGAAAGTTTTAGTGTCCTTGTAGAAAGAGACATTGTGCTTGTACAGCGCAGAGGCTTCACCGTGCTCTGAAATGAATGAAGGTTTGTATTTTCCTTGGGGGGACAATTTTCGTGTGGGTTTTTTTTTTTTTTTTGAAGTTGAACAATGTGCGGTCTTACTGAATGCATAAACAGTGCAACCAGTAAGGGAACCTGATTAACCTTACTGTAAGCAAGTGAAGTCTTTTACCTGCTTCAAACTAGCCTGCTTTTAACTTTTGTTTTCATTTGAAGTTCAAATGTGTGTTAGAAAGACGGAACTAGCAGTAATAAAAGGCAAACTGTGGTATCAGTGCTTGGCTTTACCTCCAAAGTGTATGTTCTTTTTGTCTGGCTTAAAGACTTTGGTTTTAGCAAGTGTTTAACAAAATAGAGAGCTTTGTGATGCAAATGAAAAGACAGTCATACCTGCGGACATTAGAAGCCAGTGGCATCTTTACACAGACATTATAAAATTCATTCAAACTGACCGGCAAATTCCTCTGGAGAAGCACACCTCCCTGTGGAAGCAGGAGCTGTATTATTCTTTTTATTATATTAAAGTAGCCAAGCCAGGCATGGAAATTCCACTGCTAAAATGAAGCTTAAGAAAACCCGAAACATTCCTTGAAGCTTCAAGTGCATGGTAACGTGATATGAAGCCGTTCACCCCTGGGTCACAATTAGTGGCAGAAAGTAGTTAAACATTTGACAGCTGTTTCACCATGTCCAGTTAGTTCCTCTGTCCCGGTGTCTGTCCTCACTGTGTGAAACCAAACTGACCACCACACTCAGGAGCTCTCCTGGCAGTGCAGAAAGGAATGGGGCAGAACACTAAACTGTTCTTTAAAGCCATGGCATGAGGTTTGTGCAGCAGCACTGTTTGCTCTGTCTGGAGCCCATTGCACAGTCATGGTCTTGATAAGACCCAATTGTTTTAAAGTCAAGATTGTATTGAGTGTATTTGGAGATGACACTGAGATGAGTAACACATTCCCAGTGCTGGTACATAACTTTTTCTGAATATTAATTACATGAGCTATCTATTGATCAAGGTACGAGATGTCAAAATATACATTTTAATATCCTCTACGTTTAAGTGAGATTGTCCATCTATAATCCAGTTGGTTAAGGGCAATGCATGTAGATTCATGAATTTGACCTCTGCTAAGTATGTGATTCACCAACTCTGTTACAGGTTTTAAAAATGATCTTGTTGAATCATTTTGTGTGCCCCAAGTGACGTGTGAAGTACGCACCCAAACACTCCCTGTTGATCCCCATCCTAGAAGATTTTGCATAGAGTCTAGTCCAGAAAAACAAGGTGTCTCATCAGCTTCCAGAATTTAGGCAAGCACAACAAAAATCACTACTAAAAAAGAAAATAATAGTAAAAAATTAAAGGCTAGAGTTCATTATAAAAACTCTTGGTCAATAGGCACTTGTAGTAGGGGGCCAAGATATATTTACAAGCCATGCTGAAAATGTGGTCACATTTGTAACAGAAACCGGAATGTGTACCACATGTGTAACACAAACTGGAAAAATAACCTGATCTTTTTCCCACTCTGCTAATCTTTTCCATTCCTACTATCCTGGCATTATTTGTGTCAATAAGAGATGACAAAAAAAATTGTTTGTACCGGGAATGAAGGTTCCGTCAGAATTATGAATACATCTTGTCCTTCTGAGGCATCTGTCATCAGCCCAGTGTCTTGGGCGGCATCATTTAATTCCCTCTGTGTGTCCAGTTGAGTAGAAACAGTTGGGCGGGTATTGCCATCACTCCTGAACCTCATCATCACCTAAAGGGAAAAATATTTCTGTAGGGTTTTGGGTTTTTTTTTGGGGAAAGGCAATAAAAGGGGTGTCCCAGCCACCTGACTTCATTTTGCGCCAAGAAATGTGTGTCAATCCTAGTCAATTCTGTGAGGCTGTAACATATAGGGGAAAGGCATAAATAGAATTAGGGCAAAAAGGATGAGAGAAAGGAAAAAAAAATGGAACAAAAAAAGCAATGGAAAATATTTCTCACAAGCTGAGGCCAGCACTAGGAGGCACAGAGAAATTGCAGCTCTTTAGCTGAGGACTCCAACCCAAGACAATTAATTAGTATTGCACATGTTTCTCCAAACCAACCTCTCCAAACTGTGTTCAGAGCAGGCCAGGTGTGCCATATGGACACATCTTTATGCAAATGCATTCCAGATACCTTCAGAAGTCAACAAATAGTTGGGACGTATCAGCAAGGAGGCAGGGGCTCTCATGCCCACTGAGTTCACTGCAGAGCATTTGTATTTGCCTTTGGCTGCCTCACAGAACACACGGGAGTTCAATCAGCCTCTGTGCTCTTGTGCCTGCAGGAACTCAAGAGGAGCTGAGAGCTACTGCCTTCACCTCTAGAAGACACTGCTAACCAGCTACCCTGCAGCAAATTCAAAACTATACTGACACATTTTTCCTTCTCCCACTTGCGTGCTCTGTCCGAAGGTTCCAGGGGAGATGATAGGCAAGGGGAGGGGACACATCAGGGTTTGGGCAGAGTGTGTGTGACATATTCAAGGGGATTTTGCAGGAGGCCATTACCAGAGGTTCAGACAGAGGCAACAAGGATAACCAAATGTATGGAATGGCTTAAGCGCTAGGACTCTGGTCTCTAATAGAAATAATATAGGGCCTAACAGATGTCTACCACCTTTGAGTGACATGGAGGTAGTGGAGAGAGATAAGTTGTGCCCTGTTTTTTCAAGTTACAAGCAGGAGATATAAAAATAATCTAGTAGGAACCAGGTTGAAAAGAAACTTCTTCACCCCAGAGGGGTGAGTCCTGTGGAAATCCTTGCTGAAGGATGTGAAATAATGTTCTGGGTTCTTGTCTGACCTCTGCAGGTGGAAGAGGGCAGAAAAGATGGGAAGTAAGAGAAGACATAAAAAATTAGGACCTGGGCAAAGCTTGCACCCATGCTTGGGAGCTCTGAACTTTTCCTAGGTTTTCTACATTAGACGCAACCTATGGTCTTCCTGTAGACATTTATACTTCCCTCTTTTTCTAAAGTATATATGTTACAAATGGGAATGTAGCGTGGTATTAAAGAAAATTCATGTCCAGGCTTGATCTGTGGAAGGGAGAGTTGCCAGGTGTGGTACTGTAAGGACATTCAGCTCAGGAGATCACTGGATTGGAACTAACTGTAGATTGGGAGAGTACTTAGTGGTAACAACTACCTTCCTTGGGTAGTTGTGTTTTGACAGCTTTCCAGAGCAGGGTACTGGAACAGGTGGACTTTCGGTGATTGTTTTTGACCAAATGCAGCAATCTTCCTCTCTTAGGAATACTATGAAGGAGATGGCTATCCATTAACAGGTCAAGGTTTCTTAGGACAAAAAGCATCTCTCTCATTTATTCTTTAAAAATACTACTAAGATCTTTTTACTCCAGCTCACCTACCTCCACCTTACACGGCAGTTGGGCATGTTCCCTCCATTTTCTAACCCACTTTGTCTTCTCCCAAAGCCTTTTCAGAAGTTTGCCTCATCTCACCCCAAATAACCAAATGCAGGCAAAAAACTTGACCAGACCTTCTCTAAGGTTTCTGTGAGACTTTTTAGAGTCTTTTTTAAATATTGGATCAAGATTTTACCTCCTCCAAAATCATGCAACCAACTAGGTTGGAAAAGACCTTTAAGGTCATAAAGTCCAACTGTTACCCCAGGTTATGCTTCTGTGGGTTGCAGTGCTGCAGGTAATTGTCATTTCTCTTGGCCAGGTAAAGGCTATGGTACATGCATATATTATTGTGTAAAAACAGCGTTAAATAAGCTGGTAGTGATATGGGTAACAAGGAAATTGAAATCGGCAAAGAAATGTTCTGCAATCTAAGATACAATGTGCTGCAGCTATTGGGACATCATATCCTGAAAACTGCATACACCAACTGTTCATGCAGATAAGCAGAGATATCAAATCTGAGAGCATTTGGCAAATTTGAAGTATTTTAATGCCCACTAATATCCCTACATACCATAGCTAAGTGCCTCTGATCCTCATAATACCTTACACACAATAGCTGGCAATTGTTCTGTCTCATGGAAAAAACACATGGGAGTGTGATGAAAGTGAGTTGCTGAGGGAATTGAGAAGTGGAAAGGAGCTCCTCCTGTGCTATTCCCCTCTACAGACTTTTTCCAAATGTTTTAGTCGGGGACTAAAAGATCTGCTTTGCTGTGTGAAAATGGTTCTTTCTCTCGTTTGCTCAGCTCTCCTTCCCCACACCCGAGTCAAAGTGAAATGTCATACAACTGGCAACAAAAGTACTTGGAAAGCACACCACCAGGCTTAGATGGAAGTTAATCATGTTAATTCAAATGAAAACAACATTTAGTTCTTCTCTAGATGGTGTTGGGGAGCTTCTAAAAGGTGAAAAGCTGGGAGCTCTCTAGCACAATTGTAAGTATTCTCTTAGAAAAACCAATAATTCTCTGATCAAAGCACCACTGGTTCCTAAAAAAAGCACACATCAGTGGAATCCACCAGAACTCCGGGACCTCTATTACCCATTCTTGTCCTAACACCACAACTCTAATTTTGAGCTTTCTCATCACCTGATATTCTCCCTGTACAATATCCTTTATGTTCTCTTTGAGGAAAAATAATACTGCCAAGTTCTCATTGTTTTTCTCATCTAAGGCCAGGCATAATAAATTTACCTTTTAAAGCCTCTCTGCCCTCCTCATTATGAATGAGAAATATGAAGTGTTCCAGTTGCTCTTTCCCCCTATTTTTTTTTTTTTACTTTTTTACCTTTTTTGTAATAGTTGGAACCACAATGTACATCCACATTATCCAGGTGAAGTGAATGCCAGGCAAGGAGGGTCCTGGTTCATTATGGCTGTGTCCAAATCAGTCTCCAGGTTTGTGTCACCATATGAGCATGGTCCCATACTTGTCCAAACTGGGACCCTGTTGGGTGGTGGTGTGTGTTCCTGTCTGGCCTCTGCAGGTGGAAGAAGGCAGAAAACATGAGGAGCAAGGGAAGACATAAAAAATCAGGACCTGGGCAAAGCTTGCACCCACACTTGGGAGCTCTGAACTTTTCCTAGGTTTTCTACATTAGATGCAACCTATGGTCTTGCAGTAAGAGTAATTCTTTGGGAAGTGTAAATCAATTCCTGTAGACATTTATACTTCCCTCGGTTTTAAAAGTATATATTTTACAAACGGGAATGTAGTATAGTATTAAAGAAAATTCACGTCCAGGCTTGGTCCATACAATTATGTTCTGCAAAAAACAGGATACCTTGAAGGTGAACTTAAACAGAGATACTTATAAAAAAAGAGAATTCACATATCAAATCAGTCTGGACCCTCAGACTAAAGTATCCGCTTTGAATCCACCGGTTTCTCTGCCTCATGGAAATAAGCCAGCGAAGCGTTACAGCTTTTCCTAGAGCTTCTGGTAGTAGTTACAGTGAACTCCAAAGCTCCCACTTCTACACTATACCCACTTCAGCTGCTGCTGTTGTGAATTCACTCTCCTAGAGTCTCTCATGGGTTTCTTAAAATGAAGTTCTCAACTCTGAATGCTTTGTACAGGACTGTAACAAGCATTTAACAGGGGGCAGATACTATATAAATCACCCACATACTGATTTTTTTTTATTAAGAAAATTAGAATCTGAAATATGTGATCAATTCACATGTAAGACAGTGGAACTTAATTGTAGTCCAGAAGGAAAACCATGGGTCTGGAAGGAGCAAATTTGAAAAAGGGAGGCCAAAAATCTGCTTTCCTTGAGTACATTGCTACTGACTTGTGGGGAACTCTAGTTTCAGGCACTGCATAGAGCTGTATTCACGCTGCACAATAAACAGGATCCCAAGGTCTCCTGAAATTCTAGTATCTGTAAAAATGTCATCCATATGTCTGAAACAGCCTTACTTGGTCAAAATGCCATAGGAAACGTTTACTGCTCCATCTAGCTGAAGGTGAATGGCCACCGTTAATCATTTCTCCCTATCTCCAGGAGGTAAACTCTGTCATCTCTGTTTTGCAGAACTGTCCTTCACTTACTTTTTCTCCTCAACTTTACCTCTAAATACATAACAGAAATTGTACTCCCTCTTCTATTGCAGAACATGGTATTTAACTATGTTCTGTATGTTTAATATTCAGGCAGAAGTCGAGAAAGAAACAGACATGTTGATCATATTTTGGGTGTCTGTTCAGTAGTCTTGTAAGACAAACCTACTGTGAGTATGCATATAGCAGTAAAAACTGAAACCAGGCAGTGTAGCTCACCATTCTGTATATTTGCCGTTCAAACAGTATGATTTGGTTTGCTCCCAGGCAGGAGATAAGGAGAATATTCCTGCAGTTTGACCCTCTACGCCAAAAAAATATTAATATAAACAGCACTGCTACTGTCCCCTGCCCACCTAGCTTACATATTTGTGCTATCAATCAGTATTATTTTTCATGCAGAAAACAACTTTCTGTGAATCCTGTACCCTCCGTTCTATTTACAATGATAAGCCGGTTTGGTTGAAAAATGAGAACCAATAATTACAATTATACATTAAACCCGCCTCTGAAAACCCTGCTGCAGGCAAAACTCCTTGCAGAACTTTACAGGGCTTTTGCTTGTCCCAGATTTGCAGGCCTCCAGTAAGTTAACTTCTCAGAGAATTGGGCCCTATCTCGATTTATGGGTTTTTTTCTGTACATTCTGATTCTGATTTAAAGGCTTTGTTCACATGGTTGAATACAAATATGTGGTTCTGATTTGATATTGCTGTTACAGCAGAGCATGCATGGATTTTAAGGGTGCTACAAACCTACACCTCCGTATATCAGATCAGAATTGGACCTTAAACAGACACTGAATTTAAGGAAAGCATCTTCAAGTAAAACTCTAAAACTGCTTTTTGTGCAAGACACCTGAGCATGGGTCAGCCAAAGTACTCTGAATTGAAAAGACATTCAGACCATCAAATGGATGGGGATAAATCATTCCAATTTTTTTTCTAATACTTTGTACCTTTTGAGCTGGCCAAATGAGGAGGAAGGCCAAGGACCTCACTGCTTTCTTGTGAAACTAAAAGCCAGGCATTGTGCATCACCCAGGAGGAGCAAGGATGCCTGGTCTGGGGGGGGTGCTGGCACAGGCAAGCATACAGCAGCAGACAGGGAGCACAAACCCATGCCTTTTGCTGTGTCTGTGCTGTGCAAGCTGAATGCTTGGGAGAACTAGTTTCTACCAAGCCCCTCTTCCACTGGGGAATGGCAAGGCTTGCAAGTGTGCTTTTTTAAAGAGGAGCCACACCATAAAGTTATAAGGCAAAGCAATACACAAAACAGCACTTGCTAAAGAGATGTTTTGGACTGCTTGAAACACCCATGAAACAAACAGAATTATCAAATCAAAACTTTTTTTTAATTTTCTTTATGATCTGCAGCTCTGGTAGGGCTTCTATACGGGGGAGACTACCAAAGCATGACCTTGAAAATGAATTTGTAGGAAGTTATTACAGTAAAGTTATTCTAAGAAAAACTTACTGTTTCATATATCGTTCCATATCTCAGATTCCTTCACAAGACTTATGATACAGTTTGCAGCACTTCATGGTTGACTCAGAGGATAAGAGGTTCTTTTTATTTTTAATTTAGATTGAAAATAAGTTGTGGGCGCTCACAGCTCAAAAAGCCAACTGTGTCCTTCATGTGATGGCTTTCTGTGGTGCAACCCGTGCATTCACAGAAGTGCGACCAGCAGGTCAAGGGAGGTGATTCTGCCCCTCTACTCTCAGGTGACACCCCTCCTGGAGTACTGCATTCAGCTCTGAAGCCCTCAGTGCAGGAAGGACATGGACCTGTTGGAGAGGGTCCAGAGGAGGGCCACGAAAGCGTTCAGAAGGCTGGAGCGCCTCTCTTATGCAGACAGGTTGAGAGAGCTGGAAAGGTTCCTCCTGGAGAAGAGGAGGTTTTTGGGGAAACCTTGTAGCAGCCTTCCACTACCTAACGGGGGGCTACAAGAAAGATGGCGACAAACTTTTCAGCAGGGCCTGTTGTGATAAGACAGTTTTAAACTGAAAGAGGGGAGATTTAGACTAGATAAAAGGAAGAGATTTTTTTACAATGGGGGTGGTGAAACATTGGAACAGGTTGCTCAGAGAGGCAGTAGATTCCCTATCCCAGGAAACATTCAAGGCCAACTTGTACAGGACTCTGAGCAACCTGATCTTGTTGAAGATGTCCTTCTCATTGCGAGGGTCTGGACTAAATGACCTTTCAAGATTTCTTCCAATCCAAACTATGATTCTATCCTATGATTCTATGATTTTTGTGTTGCATTTGGATGATAAATCATGATTACAGTATCTTACAGGTTTGAAAGTCTCAGGCAAGCAGCATAAAAGTTGGTACATCTTAATTACAAGACAACAGCTTGTTAGGTCGGAAGACTAGAAAACAGCTTGGTTTTCTTTTTTTTTTTTTTGAAGGGCAGGTAGCATACATGATAAAACTGTGGTCTGTGGATGGATTTTTAAATGTGAATGTTTTAGCCATTTTTTTTTTTCTCCCAAAGCACTGAAGGTGCTAACTTAGTTGAAATAAATGAACAGATTCATCCACAGTAGTCAGGCATTGGTGTACATAAGTATGGGATAGGGCCCTGAAAGAAAGTCAAGCCTCAAGGACAGACATGAGAAATTGCTTTAGGAGGCCTGATGAAAACCTGCTGCACTCTTTGATTTACTCCACCATACTCCCACCAAGATTACCACCAGATGCTACTCTAAGGCTGCCGTGCAGTGATACTGCCAAAACCCCATGAACCCCTGCTAATGGCCAGGGCAGGCAGTTGTGCTCCTGCTGTTCCAGATGTGCAGCCCCTGCTCAGAGACTGGCACTCCTCTTCCTACAGTGAGCCAATTCCAGGAGCAAAGAGAGCAAAAGTGCCATTTTCCTTTTTTTTTTTTCCTGGACTAACTGTCAGCTTGTCAAACTGGGATCTGGCTGCTGCAGAGCCTCTGGGATATTCGTGTTGGCACAGGGAAGGGGTGGGAGTGGCTCTTTTTTCGGGACCTGCCTGCATACCTCAAGCCTCTCAGTTTTCCTATGCACGTATTCACTGGAGACAGTTGTCTGAAACCAGTTAAATTCCAGGTATGAACTCCAAGGAGCACACCATGGTTTTACCTCAGCAGAATCTGGCTTCCTGATCAGTTCCAACTGCCAGGCTCCTCTCCAGACCAATGCCAATGGAGCAATTCGAGATGTTCCAATTCCAGGTGTTTCAGGCTCACGGGGAGAATACTGGGATGCCTATTTTCAAATACATGCCTTCCTAAAGGTGCAAAACCAGAGAAAATGTTAACCTTGGTAGTAGCCATCATCACACTTGGGGTTTTGAAGCCAAGAGACATCATTCCTAACCATACAATAGTCTGGGTTGGAAGGGGCTTTCAAAGGTCATCTAGTTCAGCCTCCCTGCAATGAGCAGGGACATCATCAACTAGCGGAGGCTAATGTCTGAGGAAGATCTATGTCCTTCTTTACAAAACAGTCAAGACTAACGTGATAGTGTCTACAGAAAAATAACCTCTATATTTATTGCATAGGTTGTTGTTAAGCAAATAAGCTGTATTTGTCAAGAAAATAGGGAAGACATTTAAATAAGGACATTTTACTGTGGCATCTGCCTTTTTTTGTCATGGTGCAGTTTCAACAGGGAAATAAACCTTGAACTGTATAGGACAAGCAGCCAAGAACATGATCTGCCTCAAATCTGTACCAAATAACCAGAGTCACCATGTAAGCACACTGCCAAGTCTGGGCTAGTAATCAAAGTGTCTCAGCAGAATGAGCTTGTGTCATTGCCGGCAGTACATAGTGTAAACAAACCCTGTGACACAAAGACAGCACGTCATGTCTTTATCCTACTCCGTTATTGACAGACTGGATCCCTGATCCATCTGCCTATGGTAGCAACAATGCAAAAAAAAATGCATATGGAGATTTTTAGTAGAACATGCAGTCTAAAAAATTTGCTTTCTTTGTGAAAAGTTAGTTTCACCTTCAGTCTGTTCAGCTGCGGTTCTTTTATTTTGCTTTTACCAAAAGCAGTTATCTTAGTTTTGATATAGTCTTAAAATCATGACCTATCAAAACAGCGTCAGAGGAAATCAAAGCATTGGAGTATAAACAGTAAAAGCTTTTATATTCACTGTCCAATACCAAAAAATAATTCCTGATGTGTTTTCTGGCACCTAAGTGTCCAGTGAGTTCAAGTACTTTTGCAGTTCAGGGAAAGGTTAGTAGGTGTCACAGACCTGGAGGCTTGAGGACCAGCAATGTCCCACCCTAGCATCCAGGCCCTCCATGTATGCTTAGTCCTTAGCCAGTGAGCAGCATGCAGCCCACCAGTGTGTTATTTTTTCCTATGTCCTTCCCTCTTTCCTTGGATCTACCATCTCTTTTCCACAAGGTAATTGGCATTTTTTGGCTGTATGGTGAGTGAAAAGTAGTTAGCCCAGGCTGCCTTGCCTGACCAAAGTGGAGAGGGATTTGTAATTATTAGCACGTATCACCCATAAACTGGTGTGAAAATAATGCAAAATCATAAAAAGATTATCTGCTTAAGCCTCTAGGAGATGGTGGAGAAGTGAAGTCAGCCTCCTTCATGGTAAGGAGTCAATGTAGACTGGTGCTCTGGATGAGTTAAGCCTTATGTCTCCTTCTTAGGAGGTGCAATCTCTCCAAATGATATAAAAGCTCCCCTGAAAAATGGTGGGTGAATGGGTCCAGGGACGTGGAAAACCTGATCTTTTACTTCTGCTGAATGAAACTGTAAAAGCGAGGAGAAAACCTGCAGATTTTACCTTATCAGACTGTATCAGTCCTACCAATCTGCAGACAGCAAGACAGTGCCATGAAACAGTTCAGGGTACAGAATTACAGAGAACAAGGGATCCACACTGTGCTCTGTGAAATCTGATCGTTCTGCATTGTTTTTCTTTAATCCAGCATCCATTATCTCTGCTGAAAAAAATACACGTGAGCTTTTATGTACGGCAACTGCACTGGGGGTGGTCTTTGAATTAGAAGACATTTGCTCGCAGAGCCTGTAGCAAGTCACTCCGGCTGCAGGCTGCACAGTTTTACTGGAAAAAAAGAAGCAAACAGGAAACAAAAAGCATCCTCCTGTATAGTTAAAGAGGGCAGGTCTCTGAAAACTGTGAGATCTGAGGAAAGAGATTTCTGATATACGGGTGTGTTTACTGTGTGGTGACATTAACCAAGGGAAGCGATATACAATATTTAAAGGTTTACTCTACAGGTAATGGATCTACAAGATTTCAGTTGTCTTGTTAGAGCTAATGAAATACAGCCTTAATGATGGAGTAGCTAATAGCTGGTCAATAAAAATGCAAAATATTCATTCTTTTAAACATATGAAATAAACAGAACAAAAAAAAGGACTTTATGCAGGAGGAAAATGCAGGGATCTCACTGGGAAGGACCAGTTTCACAGCAGCCAATGGAAAACATAACTGTTAGGGTGTATTTAGCAACTGACAGTCTCTTTGCCCCACTGAAAAACATGGCACAAAAAATAACACAAACCTAAAGCAAACAAAGAAGGAATTTTAAAATTAATTATTGTGTAAAAAACTTTGCTGCTATAAATGGGCGAATTCAATGTAATCCTTTTAAAGTGATTTGATAAAATTGCATGCAGGGTGTTTATTTTTAAATTGCATGGCTATAAAACACCAGATGTACAATGAAGTAATGTCAGAAGAAGACTGGAATCCATTGTCTATGAGGAACAGGCAGATGCTTACTTTTAGCAGAGACATCATGCTCATGAGAAAGTTTGCTTTCAGTGCAAGGACACCCAGCACTCTTTGCTGCATTCAAGACTTGTGTCCACATTGCCTGCAGGGTTTGTTGTTTGAAGCTTAATTATTACTCATGTGAAACAGGGAAGGGGGAATTTAAAATTAGAGTTTATGGTGGAAGTAAGGGTTGTCCTGTGTTAGGATGGGGATTAACCAAAGGAAACATTGTCTCTTGGATGAGCAAGTTAGCCAAAGCTGAGAGGCCTTTGGTGTTTTGGCCATGTGTTCTCTTGATGTATGGCTTAGGCCATTCCACTCTGAATTTTACAAAAGAAAAATGGAAATGCAACAAAAAGATATATTTTTCATTTGAGATGGGAAAACCAACATTCTGATATAAAAGCAAAGTATCACCTCATATATTTTGCTGCTTTTTGCATAATGTAACTTTTTGGCAGCTTATTCCTAGCCACGTAGTATGCCAACTCCATTTTCCGTGAAACTTTATGTAAGGATAACTGGGCACAAGATGAATATAACAAGAAAGAAGCTTCAGAAGTATGGAGCTGAGAATTTAATAGTTTTGCACAGCCCTACATTTGTGGTAGTACTTCACATAATAATACATCAAGGGTAGCTCAGTGTGCACATATTTTGCACATCACAGCTTTATAGGCTGGAATAATTGCAGATGGAAATTAATTCATTTTATGTCAGTGTACGATATAAAGAAGACAATGTAAGTTTTATATTCATATAACAGCAAAGAATGTGCTTTTATCTGGATTTTTTAAAAATGCCTTATGACAAAAATAAACACAGTTCTGCATTTGGGTTGTGATTGTAGTGTTTAGTGGACATGTACCATGCGGCTAGTTCAAAAAAGCCCCCAGATCTTCAGTTCATAATTTTGTTGAATCAGCCATATCAAAGCAGCTCTCCTCCTCTACGAAAAATACGTAACAAGGATGAGGTTCAATATGATCACAGGTTTCAAAATTTGTGCACTCAAGGTAGCATAAGACAATGCAAACATATATTTATTCACATGAAATGTGATCTTATTCTTCCAGTCCATTTCAGTCAAATTGAGCCGCATCTTATTTATCTACCAAAAAACCTCAGCAAAATTCAATAGACCAACCAAATTGTTCCTTCCCTCGCTCCAGCATTTCACCTTTGATGGGGACCGAGTATATTAGAGGCTCTCTGATAAAATCACTAGGTGCTACAGCAGCAGAAGCAGATTTTTAGTAAAAATGCTGCTTGGGGGACATATCTTGGCAAGCAACAGCTTCCTGATGGAAATGGCATTTGTCATCAAAAGTTCTTTTGCAGAAGGCCTACATACATAGTTTCTTAGTTGTTTTTTTCAAAGGACCTTTCCTTTTGCTGGCTGTGCATGTGCTGAGGCGAGATTACAGCCTGCTGTGTAAAAACCTGCTCCTTTTCCTTGTACCTGCCTCTCAGTTCTCACCCCCCTTCTATTTCACTGTCCTCATGTCTCATTGTAAACAGCCTGCAGAACTGTTCTGAGTAGGGACTGGTGTTTAACCATCTGCTGGATCAGCAGATAACTCCAGGTCTTTGTTGTCTTGTATCTGCAGTATAATCAAGTAATAGTAGTTTCAGCTCTAACACAGGTATTTTGGACAGTGAATCCAGGCAGTATGATGAATAGCAGTCTTATACAGGTGAAAATAAGCTTAACTGGTTTTTATTAACTTGAATGCTTTCAATTTAGGGATTTGTTTTCAGTTGGACAGAAGGCAGTAAATGCTGATGAGATGATTTGTTTAAGGAGCTAGCAGTTCTCTTCCGCATTTCATTATCTTTCTGTGAGTTATTGTAGCAGGAAAGAACCTAAATTGCATTTATGAACTGATTCTAGGAAATGAATAGGAGGCTGAAGGGAGATCTTATCACTCTCAACCACTACCTCAAAGGTTGTAACGAGGTGGGGTTTAGTCTGGTTTCCCAAGTAACCAGTGATGGGACAAGAGGTAATGGCCTGAAGCTGTGCCAGGGGAGGTTTGACTGGATATTAGGAAAAAATTCTCCCCAGAAGGGTTGTCAAGCGCAGGAGCAGGCTGCCCAGGGAGGTGGTTGAATTGCCATGCAAGCAGGTATTCAAAAGGTATGGTGCTTAGGGACATGGTTTAGTGGTGGACTTGGCAGTGCTAGGTTAACAGTTGGACATGATGATCTTAATGGCCTTTTTGAACCTGAATGATTCTGTAATTCTGTAAACCGATAGTTTCCACCAGGTATCAAAAGAAAAAGCTCTATTTCTTGGCATTGAGTTGATGTGAGTAAGGCTGAGAAAGAGTTGAGACCTGAGCACAAAACCCTTCTGACACCCTCTGAACTTGATAACTTGTTCTTTTTAGCCCATTGGATTTTCTTGGTTTATTTGCTTGGCTTTAGTATTTTTTCAGATGTGAGAGTTGGAAATTTTTATCAATAAAGAGGTCAGTAAGCAGGAGGTCATAATATCTCTTAGAGCAATTGTTTATCTACCCTGTTCATTTCAGTCCAAGCTAACTCATATCCTGGATGAAGCTGATAGCAATGTCTTTGTCACTAAAAATTCCATGTATGTTTTTATACATTCACACAAGTATCTGTATCAACATTTCTGAAATGGGAAAGGTGTGATTATATCTCCAAACCTGTTAAGTCAAAGCAACACACAGAGAGGTAACAGTCTTTCATACAGAAAGTATGAATAGCATGATGTCAGCCAGTAAGGTAGACTAAACAATCCATCCTTTTTAGATAAAAACTGTAAAAACTTTAGAAACATTTACTGTTTCAGGTATCTGATGAAAGTTGCAGTAATAAATCTGAGATGTCTTAGAAACCATATTCCCAGGACAATTACAGAACACCCTAGGCACTTTCTGTCTGCCTGCTGCTAAGCAGGACATGTTTGCACCATGTTTCATAAATCCAACTTCTGCAGCATGGAGTGTTTTCTTCAAAGAGCACAGCAGTGAGTTGTCTAAACAAAATGAATGACATAAATTCTCAAATGGAGGGTTTGGTATTTCAGTGACGAAGGCATAATACTCAAAGATCTCTGCATTTGTGGTTTTCCTTAGTTTAGCAAATTGTATTTCAGATTGATGTTTAACAAATAATCAAGGCAGTAAATGCTTTTTAACAATCAAGTAATAAATCTAAAGGCATGTCTCAGGAAATCAGTTGTAGGTTGT
This sequence comes from Amazona ochrocephala, assembly GCA_039720435.1. Lineage (NCBI taxonomy): Eukaryota > Metazoa > Chordata > Aves > Psittaciformes > Psittacidae > Amazona > Amazona ochrocephala. Next base: position 36,897,541 of record CM077876.1, read on the forward strand.
TAGAAGAGTGTATGATGTCTGTTTACTACCGTAGATGGTACACAGCTCCAGAATGGAGAATTGGTACTAGTGGGATTTGCTCTGCTTTGTCAGGAGCTGAGTCTTTCATAGTAGCCCCTTCCCCATCTTCCATACCTTCTCCCGGCAGAACAGTCAAACTCAACACATCACATTCAGCATGAATAGTCTAAGCCATAGCTCAGTTGTAACCACATCTTGAACTTAGAAAACACACAGTCTCTGCTTTGCCAGTTAGAGTTTTGGGAGGGCAGCCAAGGTACTGCAGGGTGGTTTTGATGGAATGAAATCAGAATCCAGACAAAAATCAACACTCCTTAATTTGAGGAAAAAGTGATTACTGGGCGCGTAGGTGAGATTTTCACAAGTTCCAATTCAAAGCACTGAACCTTTTTTCATCTGGTTGGAAGCAAATACCATACCATCTAATGAGACCTCTGACTTCTTTATTTAGCAGTGCTCCCAAAAAGTAGATTATGTTTCTCTTGATAACACAAGGGACTCCCAAACCTTAGTGCATTAATTCTCTACTCAAGGAATGCTTTTCAAGTCCTACTTTTGCTTCAGGCTCATAGCTTTGTTGTTCCTTTCAATGAAATGACTAACACTGCCACCTTACTTTTTATTTTGGTATTGAATTGCTGGGGAAAAATACAGACATTGATTCAGGAGCCTGGGCAATTCTGGGGAATATTGGCTTCAGAAGTTTGTGTGCTGAACAGTTGGAAGTAAACAAGCTGTTTTCCCCAAAAGTTGCAAACTTTTCAGAGTAAATGAAACTGTAATGCATTTTAATTCATGTTGTGACCAGAATTTCTCAACCTCACCCCCCATTTTTGCACAAGTATTTGTATTATCAGCCATAAACTGACATCATTAAATTAAATAAGATACTATGCTCCATTTTACAAATATTTCTCCTTAAATCAATTTGTGTTGGTGGAAGATTTTGAGCCCAAATAAGTCCAAAGCACTTGAAGTAGTAAGATCAGCTATTTAAAGGGTCATTTTTCTTATTTTGAATTGGTAAGAAAGTTTTTCAACCTTTTGTTAAAAGAAAAAAAAAAGAAAAAATTAAAAGCTGTTAGATATGCCAGTGATCACAATGCCTCACATGAGATTGCGAATGTTTAATGCTGTCCTTTTGGGATATCAATCACAGGACCCATAAGTAAAGAGCTATTGAAGGAAAGAGACAAAGTCTTCCAGGCATGAAACATCTGGTTCTTTGGCAGCCTGTGCAGACTTTATATTGCCAGCTTTAAATTGGGCCTTTGAGTTTGCCACATGCTTTAACTGACAATGGGCTGTCTGGACTGCCATGTGTTCCTGGTTGTGGTTGCTTTAACATTTAATGTTTAGGCTCATTCCCCTCCCTTCTCTTTCTTGAGGAGATCTCCACACAGGTAAAATGTTGCACTCAGCCTTAGTGTTTAGAGCTTACAATCTTGCTCCCCTAAGCCTCTACATATGCATTTCTAAATGGTTTTCTAAGGGCTGGGACAAATTTATTGTACTGCAGGAATTATGATCCTGAATATTCCTGTACATTACCCAAAGTTCTACAGTTGCAGACATTCTGCAACTTCAGGCTGACGTTCTTAATGACTTCTTTGCCTCAGTCTTCACCAGCAAATGCTCTGACCACAAGTCTTGGAAGGCAGATGCAGGGACTGTGAGAATGAAGACCCTGGGCCCACTGTAGGAGAGGATCTGGTTCGAGACCATCTTAGGAACCTGAACGTACACAAGTCCATGGGACCTGATGAAATCCATCCGTGGGTCCTGAAGGAGCTGGCAAATGAAGTTGCTAAGCCACTGTCCATCATATTTGAAAAATCATGGCAGTCAGCTGAAGTTCCTGGCAACTGGAAAAAGGGAAATATACCCCCATTTTCAAGATAGGGAAAATGGATGACCCAGGGAACTACAGACCAGTCAGTCTCACCTCTGTGCCTGGCAAAATCTTGGAGCAGATTCTCCTGGAAGGCATGCTAAGGCACATGAAAACCAACAAGGTGGTTGGTGACAGCCAACGTGGCTTTACTAAGGGGAAATCCTGCCTGACCAATTTGGTGGCCTTCTATGATGGGGTTACGGAACTGATGGACAGGGGTAGAGCAGTTGATGTCTTCTACCTGGACTTGTGCAAAGTGTTTGACACTGTCTCACATGGCATCCTTGTCTCTAAATTGGAGAGACATCAATTTGATAGGTGGACCACTTGGTGGATAAAGAACTGGCTGGATGGCCGCACGCAAAGAGTAGTGCTCAATGGCTCAATGTCCAGCTGGAGACCGGTAACGAGTGGTGTCCCCCAGGGATCGGTGTTGGGACCGGTCCTGTTCAACATCTTTGTTGGTGACATGGACAGTGGGATTGGGTGCACCCTCAGCAAGTTTGCCAATGACACCAAGCTGTGTTATCAGAAATCTATTACTAAAGTAAGTCAGCTGGAGGAATTGTGATTGTCAATTATGAAAATTAGCCTAGGATCCAAGAGAGTATATGATCTGAAACACAGATTGTAAGTGATCCCATTTACGTATAGCTTGATCTAAGGTGTTCTGCAAAGAAGCTCTTTACTGCTGTTAGAATTAGATAGAGGCTGCTGTTAGGGAGAAAAAGAATTCTGGTTGTTATCTCTTGGGTATTAAACCCTAATAAAAACATGAAATTGCTGAAAAGAAGCATCAATAACTTCCAAATGAAGTGCGCTAAGAAACAGAGGAGTTTAGATAGTCCATTCTCAGTCTGTTCTATTTGTGTATTGATTACAGCATCCTAGTGCTCTTGCCCGTACATCTGATACTCCAAACTGTATGCAACATACCTGTTCTGCTGAACAGTCTAGGGCCATTGTATTGTCAGACCTTCTAGAGCCATGGAGGCAGTTATATTTCATACTGATCTTTAGAATTACTTTTATTTTTCTCTTCTGCATGGATGATGCAGTCAGGAGTACCAGTAATCTGAAAAGTCATGGAAAATTAGTCTCCACTGTGAACCTATAACCAGCAGATAAATAGCCTAATGCTTGTTTTACTGTACTCATAATTTTTTTAAACTTCTCATATTCTGCACAAAGTGTCTCAATACTTGAAGTCACCAGTGACTGGGGAAGCAAAAAAGCATCGAGACAGAGGATTGCTGCAGGCACTCCTCTTTACCTCTATTTGTCACAGGCATCACGGACTTCTGTGCCCCAGAAAATTATTAAACGCCAGTGTGTTACGCTGAGTGACAGTCAAGCTTTTCCATATGAATGCTTTCTAACCTCCATAGACCTTCCCCCCAGCTGTATGTGCTATAAAGATGTAAAACCTTTTCTCTTTATGCCAGTCCCTCTGACTGCTCACCTCTCAATCTCCAGATTCCCATTTTCTACTTGATGTCTGTTCCTGCTGGGCCATGCCGCAGCCTTTCCCCTCACTGCCTCTATATTCTTCAGTGCTCTCCCTGTTCTTGTGATAATGATTCTCCCACTTCTCTTCCAATTTAGTGCTCATTTAGAAATTGCTGCTGCAGCCAAGCCTTAGACCAGTGATGGCCATGCAATGGATTATGAATCCTTCATAATCTCATATAAAACAAAATTGTAGTGTGGTATTACTAAGCATGCTATTAAACTGGTTTGAAAACCATTAAAATAGTTTCAATTGTAATGCTGGTATCAGAGGGAGCATAAATAAAAGGGCTTCTGTTTCTTCCTTTGTTTTCACTGTGAACAACAGTGGGACAAAAGTCAGCAGCTACTCTGCTCATCAGAGGATGCCCGAAGGCAAGTTCTAAGTGCTGCTCATTAAGTGTGAGCATTAAGTAGACTTACAACATTAGGAATCTCTTCACTTTCACATCCAAAATCACAACAAATGGCAAACTGGCAGCCACCCTGCTCTACTCCCTGAGACAGCCAAGGATCTTCTGCATTTCTGTATTATACTGCATTTATCTGGTCATGCCTGATAGCACGGTGATTTACTATAGTAATAACATAGCACCAGGATGCCACTTACTGCTGTGGCAAACTGTATCAAGCTCTGGCAGATTAACAGGCTTCCTGTGGACAAATAGCACACAAATACTCATCTACCCAGGGAATTAGGCATCTGTTCACTCCATCTACCAAACTGATAACCCCTTTGTTACATAGTTCATTCTCTCAGCAATTGACCTTCAGAATAAATATGAAATGCAAACCTAGGAGCATATAAAGAGCCCCTAAAATCTATCAAATCACTTAGTAAAATTCATCACTTTCAGCTCAAAGTACTTCCTAATTTAAGACTGACATTTATGTGTTACTCAAAAATAGCTAAACATGAATACTGAAAAGAGGAAAGAAGCTAAAAGCATCAGAATTAGTAGTTAAACTTTTACAGCACTTAATTTTAAAAGTTAGGATAATCGCAAGAGATTCTAAAATCCATAAGAACAGAGAATTTATGGTGTTGCAAAAGACCTTTAGAAAGCTATACTCATGCATAGCTGGATCATTAAAGTATTTTATGGAGAAGTTTTGGAGAAGACTGCTTTGGTTTCATTGGCACTTGCTTAAAACTGTAATATTTTACGTAAGAGTCTAATGTGGAACTGAGAAAGCTTATTTTACAATTTAAGTGTGTACCAACTTTGTTGGCATTCAGAAATGAACACTTGTGCAATGTAGTGCCGCTGCAGGCAGAAAACATCTGTCAAGCCGGTAAAAACAAAGCTACTCTGGCAGAGTGTGTGTTTGGATGAAATTGGCCTTCAACAGAGTGGAAATGTCTATGACAGATTTTCAGTGCTTTCACTGGCCCTCAAGAAGAGGTAGCAGAGACACTTACAGCATGTTTTAATAAAAATCTTCTGGAAGCTAAATAGATTAACTTTCTTCTCATTATTTCTCATTAGCTAAATAAACTTCTTGAGTAGTTATTGGCAAATCGGGATGTACCTCAAATCTGACAAAAGCCGAAGGGTGAAACTTCTCTCACCAGAAACCAGGATGACTTGTAGCCATGTGTTAGTGGCATGGATTTGAGTGGCATAAAAAGTTTTCCCCAAGCAGTAGTGTAGGATATACATCCACACTCTCAAACACAGTGGTCTTCTGTAGGAAAAAAATGCCCTCCAGTAGTTATACTCCCTCTGGTAAATTTGAAGTATGACTTCTGGTTAAGTTTAAACCTAAGCAAAGATGTACTTATAAGGCTTGACATATTGAATCAAAATAAGCATCCTTTCGGGTTATGTCTACGTGAGCAAGTAGCGCTGTGTAAACACACTGATGAGCCTGGTAGTGTGAACCTCATGTTGGTAGGGAGGAACACTCAGGTTCACATTGGAAGTGCACTCCTGATCTGAATTAAAATGTTTATGTAGCTTCTGTCCCTCTCCCAGCACTAACATCTAAAGAATAAGGTGTCTAAAACACTGCAGCTGTTAAATAGTGTGCCTGCAGCTAAAGTTTCTTCCTAATGTCCATCATTTATCATTGATAGACTGAAATCTCTGAGTTGTCTTTGACAAGGACACAAAATTGTTGTATTTTTGATTAGTTGTTTTTTGTAATTTGTAGGTATAATAGGGAGTAGCTCCTGTCCAAAGCAATCCACAATTCCTTTGCTTATGTATTTTCTAAAAGCTTTAGTCAGCCATTGGCTCCTTTTTCTGAAGAATACTTTCCCATTGTACTTAGATTTGTATTGCCTAAAAATGAAATCATTGCCTGCTCTGTACCAGGAATGTATTTAAAGCAGCAAATAGATAACTGTAGAAGGAAATGTGGTTAACATAAACCACTGAGGGATACCATCTGTTTGTTGGGCCCTGTATGCTGAAGGATGTTGTGTCAGTAATTATCTGGATCACCTCAAATCACTGTCCTGAGAGATTAGAAATCATCTGTCTGACTAACTACTGAAGCAGTGCAGGATCATTCATTCATACCATTTCTTTTGTTTGCTGAGCACTGAAGTGAGTCATATTTAGTTCACCTGTATGTACTCCAGCATGATGTCTTCCATTGGCTGAAGATGGGTATTTGTTCCATTGTGGACCTCCAAAGGCTGCAGGATGACAGCCTGCCTCACCATGATCTGTACCATAGGTTGCAGGGGAATTTCTGCTCTGGTGCCTGAAGCACTTCGTCCCCGCTCTTTCGGCACTGACCTTGGTGTCTGCAGGGCTGTTGCTCTTACATGTTCTCATTCTTCCCTTCTGGAGGCAATTGCTGTTGTACAGCAACTGTTTCCCCTGTTATTCCAGAGGTGCTACCACCATTCTTGATGGGCTCAGCTTTGGCCAGAGCAGGTCCCCCTTGGAGCCAGGTGGCATTGGCTCTATTGAACGTGGAAGAAGCTACTAGCAGCTTCTCACAGAAGCCACTGCTGTAGCCCCCCTGCTACCAAAACTTTGCCAAGCAATCCCAATACAAGGCTACAGGACCAATGAGTAGAAATGGCAGGATACTCTAGCAGGTAAGGTGTTCTTTTCCATATTAGACAGCTATGACAGTCAGGTTGAATGGCCATAGAAATGGCAGGATACTCTAGCAAGTAAGGTATTCTTTTCCATATTAGACAGCTATGACAGTCAGGTTGAATGGCCATCTGTAGAAAGCTATTTTTCCTTTTGAACATAAAAAGGTTTTGTATAACTGATCTAAAAAAAGATAATTTATTTTTGATGCCTAAACTTAAGTGAGATGAATGTCAGTGTTAGTGCTTAAAACTGTTATATAACTCACTGTTACTGGAAACTAAAATTTAGAAATCAGATTTGGCACACTACATGAAATTTCTTGCACCACAGAGAAAAAGAAGGGGAATCCCTTCTTTCTACTAGCAAATTGATTTTTATTTTTAACAGTATAAAATATTTGTGGGATTTCAAAAGCTTTCCTATTTTCTTTGCAAGTGGTGTCCAAGAATTCAGAACTAGATCAGCAATGCTAGATCCCTCATGTAAATACTACATAGTGTGAGCTGCTACTTGGACATTTCCAGATTAGAATCTTGCCCTTTATAGATATATTTGATACATAAAGAGGGCCTCTTGGCTGATTACTTTCTATCACGTCTGTTTGGATGGCATCATGCCAATTCACTAGCTCATCAAACCTTTGCCCAAGGGCGAAGCTGACAATCAAGCAACCACTAGTTAAAAAAAGTCCAACCAAGAAGATATAGTCGATGAAAAAAACAGACTGGTAGATAAAGCAAATGGGATACTTCAAGTATAGAATAGCCTTTTGTAATCTTGACCATGAAACCTGGAGGAGTGGGGAGATACCTGATGAAGTGTAACCATGCCAAGTGCAAGGTCCTCCACCTGAGTCGGAGCAATCCCAGGCACAGCCACAGGTTGGGCAGGGAAGAGATACAGAGCAGCCCTGAGGAGAAGGACTTGGGGGCATTGGTTGATGAGAAAATGAACATGAGCCGGCAGTGTGCGCTTGCAGCCCAGAAAGCCAACCGTATCCTGGGCCGCATCAAAAGGAGCGTGACCAGCAGGTCGAGGGAGGTGCTCCTGCCCCTCTACTCTGCTCTTGTGAGACCTCACTTGGAGTATTGTGTGCAGTTCTGGTGTCCTCAACATAAAAAGGACATGGAACTGTTAGAACAAGTGCAGAGGAGGGCCATGAGCATGATCAGAGGGCTGGAGCACCACCCGTATGAAGATAGGCTGAGAAAATTGGGGCTGTTCAGCCTGGAGAAGAGAAGGCTGTGTGGAGATCTCATAGCAGCCTTCCAATACCTGAAGGGGGCCTATAGGGGATGCTGGGGAGGGACTCTTCATTAGGGACTGTGGTGATAGGACAAGGGGTAATGGGTTCAAACTTAAAGAGGGGAAGTTTAGATTGGATGTGAGGAAGAAATTCTTTACTGTAAGGGTGGTGAGGCCCTGGAATGGGTTGCCCAGGGAAGCTGTGAATGCTTCATCCCTGGCGGCGTTCAAGGTGGGGTTGGACATAGCCTTCGGTGGCGTGGTTTAGTGTGAGGTGTCCCTGGCCATGGCAGGGGGGTTGGAACTCGATGATCTTGAGGTCCTTTCCAACCCTAACTATTCTATGATTCTATTCTATGATTCTACTGAGCCACCCATCTGAGTGGACCTGGAGAAACATCCCATCGCCTTGGCCTGGGTGGCAGGTCTTGTGTGGCTGCGGAGAGCTGGCATTGTCTCACTGGTGCTTTCTGTCTTCTCAGCTACTCCCATGAGAGAGATGTGCATCACTATAAAAGGTCCCACATATGTTAGCTATGCACCACACCCAACACAATACCAGCAAAGCATGAACTCTCATGCTGTAATTTTTTGCCTTGACTTTGTAAAGGTGTCTTTTGAACCCCTCCTTTATGGAAATGAAGGTGTCAGTAACAAGAAATACAAATTCTCCAATAACAAAAGTGGTTAACACCAGGCTTTCACTTTTGAAGTTACTACAGATGGAGTCATATTACCATGAGTGGGCTTCAGAAATGCAGGGCAAGTCCCAACAGCCCTCGAGGGAGACAGGCTGGGCTGAAGATTTAAAAGGCACAAATTTGTCTGGCGTTGGCAATTTCCCTTGTAGTAAACCGAGCACAACTGTTCACAGCTTCTTGCTTGAGGGCAGAAGGGGAAAACCTCCCCTTACACACCACATAGTGTTACTCTCCACAATACTTCAGTTTTATGGTTTGCTGAAAAAAAGCAAGGAGATTCTGTGAGAGCAGTTCAAAGTGCCTCAGCATCGCAATGCTGTTCCTCGTGAGGTGACACTTTACAATCAAGCAAAGGGCTGGCTGTCACCTGCCACAGGTACATTCTGCTGACTGAGCTAGAAGAGTGGTCCAAAATAGAGAGCTCTCCTTGAAATGATTTGATAAAGATAACCACCTTTTGACCCATGCTAACAAAAACATCACATCAAGAGGTATTTAAGGTAATTAAAGTACTTGAGGCATTAAGGAAAGGAAAAGGGAAGTGTCCTGCTGTAGGCACTATGGCAGGAACAGTTCCTGGAGGCAGGAAACTGGCTGTGGTCAGGAGAAGTGGGATTACTGTGCTTATTTGCGGCTCCTGGGGTATGGTGCTTCATGCAGCAGCACTGGGAACCTCTCTAGATCTGTACCATGGTAGTCTTTCGTCTAACACTTATTTGTATGTTCAGGCATTCAATATGTGTTTCTTGATGCTTAAGGCTGTACTCCTTGAAGTAAAATGCTACCTCAGAGTTACCAGTTTACAAAAGCAAACAAAAGAATTCACTGCTTTTCTTTTTCTGTCACATTTTTCAGCCATTCCTTATTGTTCTGCTGAAATTGCCTTACCATGCCTTACCCTACTTAGCATCTTTTTGGTGTGAACATTTTAGTCTGGTATTTCCTTGTATTGCTCACTTTTACTGTGCACTATTTCCCAGTTGAGTGGTATTAAAAGGTTTGGAAATCTGCTACTAAAACCCCATATTAATATTTATTAAATTTAATATTTATGTTGCCTCTATTTACAATATTAATAAGATTTAATAACAATCTTTTCTGTTCCTGTAAAAAGATGATAAAAAGCAGGTGACCTAACATCTTTCTGTAATTTATTTTACTGTACAGCTTGCAAAGTTTTCTCCTTATGTCATGGTTAAGCACAGCCGTAACTCACGCAGTTGCTCTCTCACTTTCCCCCCTTCCTCTCTCCCCCCCCCCCCCCCCGAAGGCTGGGGTGGAGAATCGAAAGAATGTAACTCCCACAGGTTGAGATAAGAACAGTCCAGTAACTAAGGTACAACACAAACCACTGCTGCTACCGCCAATGATAGTAATGATAAGGTAAATAACGAGGGAAGAGCATACAACCACTCACCACCTGCCAACTGATACCCAGCCCAACCTGAGCAGTGATCTAACCCTTGCAGGTAACTGTCCCCAGTTTATATAGTGGGCATGATGTGCTGTGGTATGGATTACCTCTTTGGTTAGTTTGGGTCAGGTGTCCTGTCTCTGCTTCCTCCTGGCTTCCCCTCCTCCCTGGCAGAGCATGAGACTCAGAAAGTCCTCGGTCAGAGTAAACATTTGAGCAGCAACTAAAAACATCGGTGTTATCAGTGCTGTTCCCAGGCCGAAAGTCAATAACACAGCACTGCACCAGCTACTAAGAAGGAGAAAATTGACTGCTACTGCTGAACCCAGGACACCTTACCAGAAAAGGATTTAGAAAGGTCTGGTTTGACTTTTCACCATTTTCACTAAATCAAAGTGCTCAATGTGATAGATGAGCTAAATGTGAACAATGAGGTCTGAAAGTAGACTTTCATTCTCCAGCAAATGGGCAAATCTGAACAGCTTTATTGCAGCACTCACTAAAAACAGTTTATGCCTTTAGTAGCAGACCGTATAAAATGCGTAATTGCCATGTTAAGCACAGCTATCTGGATCTGTTAGGATCAGGCTACAAAGTCATCACTAATCTTGCTACAGCCTCTTTTATGAGAAATCCAAAGGCTGATACTCCTTACTTCACACAGGCTGAATTAGTATGTATGATTCCCCATTCTAGAGCCCCTTTCTCCCACAGAGGAAGAGAACAGCCTGTGTTCTCTGTGTTCTAAACAGAAGTTTAAAATTAAAACTGAGCAGTGAGAACAAAACTCAAAAAAACCCTTAAGATGCACTGTATTTATGATATTCCTGTGTGACATGGTAAACTTCCTTCACTATGTCATCAAGACCAGGCGCCTAAACAGGAGTTTTCACATGCTGCCTGGTTTATATCCATGCTCTTCTGGGCTACTGAGTCTTTTTGTTGCATATAAAATAGGAAAGTTTTCATTTTCTCTCCATGCAGAATGGGGAAGTTCCTAGAATCTCCCATCATTTCCTGCTTGCCCAAAATTGTCGTCATAGTCAAATGGTGTTTCAGGTATAGACAACTACTCCAATGTGCTTCATCTCAGGAAGCCTTCTGGTATCATGGAGAGAGCCTTGGTGTTAGCAGCTTTCTGGGGGATTATATCTGCCTCATTCTACCATCAGGATGTTTTTTAACAGGGAAAAAAAAAAGGAAAAAAGGAAAGACATCAGGAATGAAAGTGTTGCTGTGAGGCGGTACTGCAGAGAGATTTATTTGCCCATGCAAGGTAGGTGTCTTTTAAATGAGCACCAATAATGAGCTTACGAATTGCAGGGCAATAAATATCCTGCAATAAACATTTTGCCCTAACATCTGCACATCCCAGATGTCAGCAGACATGAAAACCCAAGACCAGATTCCAGTTTATGCAACAGGCATAACTCCGTTCACTTGAATAAAGCAATGTATATTAACAACAACAAAAACCAAAAGAACACTAAGTTCTTTAGGAAGAAATTTTAAGAAATGGTTTATTATTTAAATATGCAATATAAATCTTCCTCCTAACAGTCATAAACACAGATTGCCAAGAAGTTAAAAATCAGCCTCATAACACAGCTATAATACACAGACTACATTTATTCCTTGGTGAACTATTTTAGCCCACTTTGGTTAGGTGAATAACCTTACCAAGGTTATTAATTGTTAATTGATTCATTGCCTGTTAATCCTTATTTGTCACCCTTATTTTAAAAATATACATTTTTCTTGTACTGCTGAGCAACAGGAATAAAAGCCATTCTAAGCTGATTCAAGGAAGTGTGTCAGAATGTGCAGAGTGGTTAGATTAGTGTGCAAAGCTCAGAATAAAATGCCCAAAGCAGTCGCATCCCCGAAACGAGAGAACAGCAGGTTTGGGTTCCTCAAAGGGAGGGAAAAGGCCACTAGTGGAAGAGAATATAAAATAGCTTAAATACAATGTGCTCTATTGGTTCTTCTGTAAATATTTCACTGCGTAGATGATGGGCAGATGATTTCCAGGGGGCGATTCACATCTTTAGCAGTCTGAATAGTCTTGAGATGCCCGTCTCTCATTACAGGAGATGGAGGGCTGGGTGCCCTAGCATGATGTGGAATGGACCTGTAACACCGGTGCTGTGCATGCTAGAAGACAGCTGTTTGAGAGGTGTTTTGCCAAGATACCTGCCCAAGGCCATTCTGTTTACAAAGTACTTCCTCTCAGCAATTCAGAATTTGGGTTTGTGTCTGGTCTCTTCATGAACTTGTTTTGGCAGGAAGGGGCTGCATTTAATTAGATACCTACAAACATCATCTCCTATCTATCTTCCGACTGTTATGGCATATCAAAATTACTCTATCAATTGACAGCACTCTGCTAGAAGTTGCAGGAGTGTTACAGTAGTGCTCAAGAAAAACCTGTGAGGTTGGCGTCATTTTCAATTGTATTTGAAATTGCAACTACCTAGGTAGATGGGCACAATTAAGCTAAACACTATTACCTTAACCAGAAGCAGACGTACCACTTTTTTGCTTAGGGAAATGTTACTATGGCATCCTCTAAGGTCAGGATGTTAGCAAAACTAAGAGGCACAGAAGTTTCTGGAGGATTCCAAGTCACCCCACCAAAACAACTAGTAATACAAGAAAAAAGTAAATCCCAGGATTTTGCCTCCATATTTATACAACACATCTCTCCAGTATTCCCTTAAGTCAGAAGTGATTTTGTGGAGAACTGGCACAGCATTAATCTAGTGGAGAGAAATTATTTCTCAAGCAGCTTATGAAAATGGCAAAATATAATTGCCTTAATGGCTGGTGCAGCTGCCTTACAGGAACTGCCTTCAGAGAATAAATAATTTCATTGCCACTAAAATATTTATTTCCCTCCCAAGCCCTCAGTTTGATTTTGGTTTTTAAATAGTATTCTGCATTTGGTGTGCTTTGGTTTTCTTCAGCACTATAGGTTCTGCTTTTCAGTGGTAGGGTAGCAGGTCAGTTTTGTGTGAGATACTCAGGACTTGTTTGTGTCATGAGGAAAAAGAAGGAAAGAACTAGTTTCAGAAAATCCAGATCAAAGCAGAGTCAGATTGCATATATGCATATCAAGACTAAGTTCAAAGAGACCCATCAAATTATGCATAGCTATCTTGTTTATATGTGTGACTGTGTTACATACTTCTTTCCCATCCGTCACCCACTGTTAAGTGACACTGCAAACTTGCAAACTACTATAAACATGTTTAAATTTAGCATCCTGAGTCTTCTTTATCAAGACACATGGTTAAGTATGCGCAAGAACTGTGATATGTGCATTACAGAATCACTGGGGCTTAAGACTGTCTTAAGTGCCTGCAAAGGGCCTCTCACGAGAAAATACGCTTGAAGAAATGCACCGCCCTGAGAACCAGCTGCAGTTACCTTATGAGAAGAGCTCTCTTGCATCACATTTCACGCTTTGGGGAGCCTGGACAGGAAGCCCTCCTCTCTAATCCTTCCCACCACTTACTCTACATTACTTACCAGTTTTGTTTGATTATTTGTTTAAACTTTCACTTTTGGTGCTAAAAAACAAAACAGGCTCGATCCAGCTGAATGAGCAATAAAATGTGTGACAGCCCACCTTAACAAGTAATTGGCCAGCATGAATGTCAGTCCTACTCATCGCAATGTTGCATGGGTAGTCTGCCCCTGGGAAACCTTGTACCAGGTTGGAACCTAAATTTATAGCTATAAAAATGCATGGATAAATGTAGTATTTTGATGGGTTAGACAAATGCAAAGGCATTGGGAGTCTTGCACAGTCTTTCTGAAGGGAAACCCATGTCCAGCAAAGTGAGTCTGGTTGGCTTCCACCCCAGACTCCTAAATACAGCTGATGTCAGGCTTTCTATGGGCACATCTGAATGGCTCTTACTGATAATTAAAATCACTTTACTTTTAAAAGAAAACAAAAAATGAAAAATAAAACCCAACAACGACAACAACAAAAATGCTTTCCACCTTCCTTAAAAATAACCCAGCAAAATCCAGTGTGGTCAAAATAGAGGTTATCAAAGTAAGGGCACTTCTACATGGCTATTGTCCTGATTTTCTCAGCCTATAAAATAAGTAAGGAAGAAGGAGATATTTATGATGATCACACTAAACACAGGTTTTGCTTGTTGTTTTGATGATATATACAAATACCTCCTAATGTTCAGATCCTGCAGGAAATTAAGTGTACTATTAGTTGTACAGCTGCCCAAGGTGACATGCATATTTACACACAGGACCTCGAATTGGTTCCACTGAAATATCAACATATATTTTCTGTCTTTTTTCTTATTTATGCTTTTGACAAAATATGGATAGAAGTGCTGCAAACAGTACTCTGAATAGCTGCTTGCCTGTGGGCAGTGAGTGTGGCTGAGAGGGCTGCCTGTACATACCAGGGTAGCAAGCACTGGCTCTCCAGACTGGTCACTTCTTCCCTTTGGGCAGATTATCACATAATCCCTGTAATATGGGAAACAAATGGGATAAGGTATAACAGGATTTAAACCCCATATTTCCAAACAAAAAGGCTCAGACAATAAGTTAAAGAGCATGAAACTAGCCTAATTTTATGTATAAGCAAAAAGATTATATGCATCCATAAAGCTGCGTGGAGCAGCTGGATGAGTGTTTTCTTGTTTGTGTGTTAAAAATCACAGAATCACAGAATAGTAAGGGCTGGAAAGGACCTCAAGATCATCGAGCTCCAACCCCCCCGCCATGGGCAGGGACACCTCCCACTAAACCATGCCATCCAAGGCTATGTCCAACCCCACCTTGAACGCCGCCAGGGATGAAGCATTCACAACTTCCCTGGGCAACCCATTCCAGGGCCCCACCACCCTCACAGTATAGAACTTCTTCCTCAGATCCAATCTAAACCTCCCCTGTTTAAGTTTAAACCCATTACCCCTTGTCCTCTCACCACAGTCCCTAATGAAGAGTCCCTCCCCAGCATCCCTATAGGCCCCCTTCAGGTATTGGAAGGCTGCTATGAGGTCTCCACGCAGCCTTCTCTTCTCCAGGCTGAACAGCCCCAATTTTCTCAGCCTATCTTCATACGAGAGGTGCTCCAGTCCCCTGATCATCTTCGTGGCCCTCCTCTGGACTTGTTCTAACACTTCCATGTCCTTTTTATGTTGAGGACACCAGAACTGCACACAATACTCCAAGTGAGGTCTCACGAGAGCAGAGTAGAGGGGCAGGATCACCTCCCTCGACCTGCTGGTCACACTCCTTTTGATGCAGCCCAGGATACGGTTGGCCTTCTGGGCTGCAAGCGCACACTGCCGCCTCATGTTCATTTTTTCATCAACCCACACCCCCAAGTCCTTCTCCGCAGGGCTGCTCTCAATCTCCTCCCCGCCCAACCTGTAGCTGTGCCTGGCATTGCTCCGACCCAGGTGGAGGACTTTGCACTTAGCATGGTTGAACTTCATCAGGTTGGCATCAGCCCACCTCACAAGCGTGTCAAGGTCCCTCTGGATGGCATTCCTTCCCTCCAATGTATCAACCGAACCACACAGCTTGGTGTCATCGGCAAACTTGCTGAGGGCGCACTCAATCCCACTGTCCATGTCACCCACAAAGATGTTGAACAAGACCGGTCCCAACACCGATCCCTGGGGGACACCACTCGTTACTGGTCTCCAGCTGGACACTGAGCCACTGAGCACTACTCTTTGCGTGCGGCCATCCAGCCAGTTCTTTATCCACCGAGTGGTCCACCTATCAAATTGATGTCTCTCCAACTTAGAGAGAAGGATGTCATGGGAGACAGTGTCAAAGGCTTTACACAAGTCCAGGTAGATGACATCAACTGCTCTGCCCCTGTCCATCAGTTCCGTAGCCCCTTCATAAAAGGTCACCAGATTGGTTAGGCAGGATTTCCCCTTAGTGAAGCCATGCTGGCTGTCACCAACAACCTTGTTGGTTTTCATGTGCCTTAGCATGGCTTCCAGGAGAATCCGCTCCAAGATTTTGCCAGGCACAGAGGTGAGACTGACTGGTCTGTAATTCCCCGGCTCATCCATTTTTCCCTTCTTAAAAATGGGGGTTATATTTCCCTTTTTCCAGTCATCGGGAACTTCACCTGACTGCCATGATTTTTCAAATATGATGGACAGTGGCTTAGCAACTTCATTTGCCAGCTCCTTCAGGACCCTTGGATGGATTTCATCCGGTCCCATAGACTTGTATACATTCAGGTTCCTAAGGTGGTCCCGAACAATATCCTCCCCCACAGTGGGCCCAGGGTCCCCACCCTCACCGTCCCCGCGTCTGCCTTCCAAGACTTGGGTGGTGTGGTCAGAGCATTTGCCCGTAAAGACTGAGGCAAAGAAGTCATTAAGAACCTCAGCCTTCTCCAAATCCAGGGTAGCCAATTCTCCCGATAGCTTCTGGAGAGGGCCCACGGTTTCTGAACCTTGTCTATAAATACATCACCATGGAAAAGTGGTCCTTAAGAGAGGACATGCTGTGAGTCATGAGGCTTTGCTTTGTAGTACTTAATCTAGTTCCAAAATGTTGGTTTGAACTCTCATGTTAAGAAAAAATCTGAATTTATCTGAAAATTATAAAAATGTGGACATTAAAAATCTGTTACAGTTAATAAAATAACACTTCGTGCTACAGGCACACGCATACTTAATTTGCCATCACAGGGAATCGGGCTGATCTCAATAAAGAATGATAGTTCAATGGTTCAATGGTAATTTGAAGTACAGGTGGTACAAAATTGGAGCTGCACTTTTCAGTGTATAATTCTTAAGAACTCTAGATTTCTGTGTCGTGACTGATTAGGAACCAGATTTTTTTTTCATGAAAATTACTCCTCTCTCCTCCTGCCTCCCACATTTGGGTTCCATTTTCACTGAAGATGTCATTAAACTCTTTTTTTTCATATTTATTTCAATAAATATTTTTGAAAGTTGATTTAAAGAAAACCCGTTGTATAATTACACATCCAAAAACATTTCCCAATTTTCCAAAACGTTTCCAAATTTTCCAAAACATTTTATTTCACAAAACCTGGTGATGCTAAATGAAATGCCCATTTGGTGGGATTTGTGTATACTGGTCCCCCAACGATGTAGGTTGCTTCCAGTGCGTACTCCCATTGGTGTCGTGCACCTTGCATCCCTCCGCAACTTTGAAATCTATGGTTCCTGTCCTCCTGCAAAACTGTGAGAGCCATGTCCTGTTTGTCCTTTATTTGTATGCTGACATTGAAGGTGTTCTTTCCATGAATTAAAACACAAAATCACTCTGCGGAAGCAAACTAGGTAGTATGTCATGACTGAATAGTTTGGGGAAATTTAACATGCTACCAACATCTTCTTGCAACGGTATTTCATGCCATAACATTTTTTTATTTCATGAGTATTTTCATCTTTCTTGCTGTAACTTGCATAAATAAATAAATGCATAGAAACCACTAATGATAAATCCTAAATTAAAACTAAGCTCACCATCTTGACATTTACTTTTTAAAATATGTATGAGGCAATTCCTCTGATCTCATTTTTATACACTTACAAACTCATACACTCACCAGTTGTTTGTGTTTCAGTGCCAAATACAGTAATGGGTGCAGACTTCCTCCTGCTAATGCTGAAATCCTTTATACAATCATGAAAGCTTGAGGATCAAGGTCTTAAATTGAGCTCAAGAGATTGCCTATCAGGAATAGCCAAATACTTCTAGACTTTGTCCTATTCAGCAGCATAAATTGGTTCATGCTTTTATCCCCCATTCTATATGCTTTACAAAAATACAGAGATTTTTTTCTTTATCTCCGATTTTTTTTTCTCACGTTATTTATTCAGGGAAGGTCCCAGGCATTGTATGAAGTTGAAAAAAAGATGCAAAGGAGTAGCACCAAATAATAAAGCATCCTTATTACATTTGTGGGTGACATGGACAGTGGGATTGAGTGCGCCCTCAGCAAGTTTGCCGATGACACCAAGCTGTGTGGTTCGGTTGATAAATTGGAGGGAAGGAATGCCATCCAGAGGGACCTTGACACGCTTGTGAGGTGGGCTGATGCCAACCCGATGAAGTTTAACCATGCTAAATGCAAAGTCCTCCACCTGGGTCGGAGCAATGCCAGGCACAGCTACAGATTGGGCGGGGAGGAGATTGAGAGCAGCCCTGCGGAGAAGGACTTGGGGGTGTGGGTTGATGAAAAAATGAGCATGAGCCGGCAGTGTGCGCTTGCAGCCCAGAAAGCCAACCGTATCCTGGGCTGCATCAAAAGGAGCATGACCAGCAGGTCGAGGGAGGTGATCCTGCCCCTCTACTCTGCTCTCATGAGACCTCACTTGGAGTATTGTGTGCAGTTCTGGTGTCCTCAACATAAAAAGGACATGGAAGTGTTAGAACAAGTCCAGAGGAGGGCCACGAAGATGATCAGGGGACTGGAGCACCTCTCGTATGAAGATAGGCTGAGAAAATTGGGGCTGTTCAGCCTGGAGAAGAGAAGGCTGTGTGGAGACCTCATAGCAGCCTTCCAATACCTGAAGGGGGCCTATAG
Organism: Amazona ochrocephala; assembly: GCA_039720435.1. Lineage (NCBI taxonomy): Eukaryota > Metazoa > Chordata > Aves > Psittaciformes > Psittacidae > Amazona > Amazona ochrocephala. The sequence goes on from CM077876.1 coordinate 36,915,965, forward strand.
GGATGCTGGGGAGGGACTCTTCATTGGGGACTGTGGTGAGAGGACAAGGGGTAATGGGTTTAAACTTAAACAGGGGAGGTTTAGATTGGATCTGAGGAAGAAATTCTTTACTGTGAGGGTGGTGGGGCCCTGGAATGGGTTGCCCAGGGAACTTGTGAATGCTTCATCCCTGGCGGCGTTCAAGGTGGGGTTGGACATAGCCTTGGATGGCATGGTTTAGTGGGAGGTGTCCCTGCCCATGGCGGGGGGGTTGGAACTCGATGATCTTGAGGTCCTTTCCAACCCTTACTATTCTATGATTCTATGATTCTGTGTAAATTGTAGCTTAACATCGCTTGCCTTCTAAGTGCATATTTGTCTTGATTTTTTAGATCTTGAGATTTATTAGAAAAGCCAAAGCCATGTCCACATGGTGTGATGGTGTTTTGGTTTTAATAAAGTTGTCAAGGTATGGTGGGGTTTAAATTTCTGAGAAAGAATGTAGTTTTCAGGTGACCAGGCAGAAATGATGATTTTGATTTTCCCACCATGAGTGAGTGCATCATGAGCAATGGCATTTACTGTCTTCTTTCTGAGGCATTTCAGAACCTGCTGGGCAGCTGATGCCTTCGTCCAGTTTCATTCAGTACAGTCTTTGATAACTTGTGAGGAAAATATAGCCATTAGAACAAATAAATTGCTCTTCTATGTTTTGTGTGTGTGTGTGTAATAGAAAATGGGGTTTGAAGAATGCTGGCCCATTTCTCAGCATTGTACATGTCTAGAGCGTATCTGTTTCTGTCTGCTAATATCAAAGGCAAGCAGAGGAAACTGAGAGCCGTGTAACAAGTCAAACTTGTGGGCCATTAGAGGTTTGATATATTTCTAGGCTTAGAGATGATCTCTTACAGTGCTTGTGACACCACTGAAGTTTATGGTGTAAATGAACAATGCTTCAAGACTTAAAAGAGTTGCAGAATTTTGTTCTTTAGCTTCTGTAAAACGTGTATTTACTGCTTTCCATCTGTGGTCCCTCCATTGCTCCATTACCATAGCCATCTGGAAGCTTAAAGTCGTGAATTTATTTATTGTCTCAATACCCCCACAAGTTTAAAAGATGCTCTTATCCCCATTTATGAGGGGGGAGCTTAACCATGTTTACACAATCAGCTAAACACAACTTTAAGTCTAAGCTTGTCCATCGCTCTACATGCGAGTGTGCCCTCAGCTGCAGAGTCAGGCTGATTGCCGTGCTTTTGCAAGTACCCGTGCTTCAAGCACATCCACTGGGACAGAGCCCAGACTCTTGCTCAGGCCATTGGAACAGATGGGGCAGAGAGAGACCAAACAAACCTGTCTACCAGCAAATATCTCTGACCACACAGCATGTGGGCTTTACAGCTAAGTGGCAGCCAGGGATGTGGATATTAAGCATATGGAGCTCAGTATAAGAAACCTTCAGGCAAGCCAGCACCTAAGCTCACTAGTAGATTACCTGTGATGGTTTGCTCAGGGTCATAAGGGAAATTGCTGTGCAAGAAGTATAATATAGACCTCTAATACTGAGCTATTTACCCCTTCAGCCTTCTGCTCTTGATACCTAAATTCTGTAACAGCCCTCATTCAGACTTGGTGTTCTTTTTTTGATTTCACTGAGGTCAAGAGCAAATCTGTGGTGCAGAGTCCCAAGATACTTAATTTGTAAATAGCTGCTGCCGTTGCCTGAAAATGTGCATGGGGCTTAGAATGAACTGAAGTAGTTTTGAAGATCAGAAGAGTATATCAGCTTCTGTGCGGACTTTTAGCATAGAGGAGGTCAGGGGCTGGGGCTGTGGACCAGAAGCTGGTCTGGGGTTATGATAACTGATTAGGATGTGGATACAGTATGGGACATGACATGAGAAATTTCTGGATATGACAATGTGAGAAGCTGACAAAATTTCAGATAGCGCTGTAAAGGACAGCTGGATCTTGCAGTAGGTAAAGGAGGAGTTATGTGAGAAATGGTGGAGTTTCACAGGTAATTGAAGGGAGAACTGGGGACATTTTGCAGGCTAGATGACCCTATCAGTATTATCATATAAGGCTGAGATTCCTTAGAAATACCAAATTTGGGTATAGCTGTAGCAAAGCTGGGACCAATTGGGAAAAAGTAATTTGGGCTGAGTTGTTTATAGGAGAAGAGATGGACACAGAAAACAAGGTTCAAGCATGGTGAAAGGGACGGTCAAGAACAGGAAAGGGGATAAAGATATATGCAACTGATGTAATCAGGTCTGTTCAGGGGCACTGTCTTGACTGCCACAGGCTAATTAGGACAGTAAATCAAGCTTGTGTGGCCACACCACACAAGTCCAACATGCCTCTGCAGTCCGGATGAAGAGGGAGGATGGGGAGAAGCTTTCCTGTTCGGGCAGGGGAACACTCAGATACGTAAGCCTTGTGGTACTGTCAGGACCATGCCAGGCCTAACAGCGTCACCATCTACTCATCACTTCCTTACAAAGTGCAGAGCAACACACTGGAAAAATATATGAGCCTTGGGAATAAGTAAGCACATGGGGTTATAGCAGAAGTTCCTTTCTGTAATTTTTTACTGGAATGATGATGGTCCTGTCTCTAAAAGTAGCTGTGCTTGACATAATGTGTCACTGGAAGGATTCTATCTAAGTTAAACAAGCATTAGCTCTTCCATGCAAATATGTTATCGTAATACATTTCTTAGGAAGTGAACTCAAGTGAGTATACATGCTGTTTCATTTAAGCAGACTACTGCAGCCTCCCCCTTGGGACAAAATGGGTATCTCCCAATGTTTTGCATACCTTAATCCTGCAGAGTTCATAGGTTCATTGAATCATAGACTCAGCTCGGTTGGAAAAGACCTTTAAAATCATCGAGTCCAACCTTTACCTCAGCGTAGCCAAGACCACCACTAAACCATGCCACTGAGGGCCTCATCTACACTGTTTGTGAACACTTCCAGGGATGATGATTCCACCACTTCCCTGCACAGTCAATTCCAATGCTTGATCACCCTTTCAGTGAAGAAATTTTTCCAGTCTAAACCTCCCCTGGCTCAACTTGAGGCTGCTACCTCTTGTCCTATCTTATCTCCTTGTTGTTTACTTTCTTACTTTGGCCTGTTTGTTTCTCTTAAGTATGTATTTCTCTTGTTACTTATTTTATTTTCTGCCCTTAGTAACATCTTTCATTCTCTTTTCTATTTAAATGCTACTAAATGACACTTGGGGAAGCTAGATGGTATCCATTACTGTACACTCTTTTTTGTCCAAGACAGAGACATGTACTGAACCAACTGATTCTTCTTTCTGTTTAGGCTAGGTAGCTATATACTGCAACGTTCCCAAGTCACTGGAGGCCAGCTTTTCTTGGAAAGGTATTGCTCCTTTGTTGGAACAAAACCTGGAATTTCTGCAGACATTCACCTTTCCAGGCCATCTGTCTCTGGAATGAAGCTGTTTGAAAGAAGAGTGCTAGTAATACAGAATTGGTTTAGTCTCTAAAGTTTCCTGCTTGTGTAAAGTAGGAAACTTTTTCACCTGAAAGATGTCTGTGAAACTCAGATGTTCTCATGCCTGGGAATTAGCAGGCAACTTGCACAAAAATTCAGTTTTCAGAGCAGTCATCTGTGCTGCACTGATAAATATCATGCAGTAAAGTATTTTGCCTCCTCAGCATTTCTGCCTTCATTACACAAGCAAATCTATTTCATTCAAAATTATAGATTAGCCAGCTCTTCCTTATACCACAAATAAAATCAGTTTTCCTGCCTTAACAACTAAAACACAGAAAAACTAGATAATGCTATCTAGAAAATACAAATGGTGCTCTCTTCTGTTTGGATCAGCATCTGCTGTAATACAGAGAATCATAAAGAAGGGCTGTCGTGGTTTAAGCCTCTATAAACTCACACGGCCGCTCTCTCACTCACTCCTCACTCTTTCTTCCCTCCGTTCCTGGAGGGATGGGAAGGAGAATCGAAAGAATGAAACTCCCACAGGTTGAGATAAGAACAGTCCAGTAACTAAGGTATAACACAAATCACTACTGCTACCACCAATAATAATAATGACAAGGGAAATACAAGGGAAGAATACAATTGCTCACCACCAATCCCCAGCCCAAGCAAGCAGTGCACCCCCCACCGTGCACCCCCACCAGCAGCGAGCCCCCACCCGCTTCTGGGTCTCTGCCTTCTGTTTTCACATCCTGGGCATGACGTGCTGTGGCATGGAATAACCTCTTTGGTCAGTCCGGGTTAGGTGTCCTGTCTCCCCTTCCTCCCGGCTTCCCCTCCTCCCTGGCAGAGCATGAGACTCACAAAGTCCTTGGTCAGACCAAAACATCACCAAGCAGTATCTGAAAACACTGGTGTTATCAGCGCTGTTCCCAGGCCGAAAGTCAAAACCGCAGCGCTGCACCAGCTACCAAGAAGGAGAAAAAATGACTGCTACTGCTGAACCCAGGACAAGGGCTCAGGAAATTTTGTAAAGTTCCCTTTCCAGGTCACTCCACCAGGTCTCAGGAAGAAGCCCAACCATAAATCAGGGAGTAGTTCTTGTAACAGTATTGAGTCCCCAGTTGGAACCCTTCATCTCAGTAACAGAGAGAGTTAAAATAATAAACGTTTGAATATTTCTTAACATTCTGACTAGCTGAAGTGTTTAGCAGAGAAAAGGGAATGAAGCAATTGATCTTTCATCGCAAATGATATCTGATGGCATATTGGGAGCTGATGAGAGGCTTTTGTGCTATAGTTTTTTTCACGTGTCTTTCAGTGTGTAACTATTTCCCAAGCCTTAATGAACCATTAAAGTGCAGCAGCTACGGCAGCTTGTTCTTGAGCTCAATAATCCCTTCTCTACCATTAAGAATGGTTGCTTATAAATGGGGATTTATTTTCTTTACATTTTTTTCTATAGATATTTGATTTATAACATATCATTCCTCAAATTGTGTTTAAAATACTTGCAAAGCCTTTGTAAACATACTTTTATTGAATTCCATGGGAGAGAAGAGAGCTGATTAAGGTTCACATTAGCCAGGAAAATAAAACAATAAGAAAGATTTTCCTGAAGGAAATGAGGAATTTACATAAATGCAGTCCATTTTGTGTGACTTCAGCAGGAAAGCTGCATGAGAAAGAACTACTAATTCCATCAGTAAAGAAGTTGTATACATGCTGCAGAATGGTTTCATTGAATCCATCTGGTCTGTTCATAGACAAAACTATGAAGTAAATGGAAAAAAGAAAGTAAATGAAAAGAGACAAAGAAATAAACCAGTAGGTTTTAGACCCCGTTGGTGGCAGGGAACGTCACCCTTCCCAGGCCCATGTAGCATATTTTGTGTTTCAAAAGCATGTAATGAAGAGAGAAAGAAAAGCCATTGCATGTCAGTGCTAGCCAACAGCAGGTCACCCATTTTGCTCAGACACAAGGCTGTCCCTGGGGACACCAGCAGTTTGGCTTCTGTTCTTTGCTCACCACTCTTATCTGCCCAGTTCATTTCATAAAGCTTGTGTATTGCCTTTGAAAAGGCTTTCAACTGTGTTTACACACAATTCAAATGATCTCACTAAGCCCTGCTAGATATAAAGTTCTATATTAATTTCTACAAAATATATCCCATCTTACTGTTTGTTTAGAAAATTTAAAACATAGACCTTAAAAAAAATTAGAGACATTATGGTTATGAAAATAACCTTATCTTCATAAATCAGGAGAGGGCTGACATACCTCTGCATGTATACATACATTTCCCTAGATGTATAAATGATCACTTGCTTCTTTCTCCTCAGCAGCTAGACATGAGGGATAGCAGAGGACTTCACCAGGGGGCGGTTCTGAGTGTTTGACATGCAGCTGCCATTTGTCAGCCACATTAGGCCATAATCCGAAGATTTTGTTGTTGGCTTTTAAATACTGGAAAGGCTGTTGGATTTCTACAGTAAATTCAATGGGTATTAGAATCATAGAGTCATAGAATGGTTAGGATTGGAAAGGACCTAAAGACCATCGAGTTCTAATCTCCCTGCCATGAGCAGGGACGCCTCCCACTAAACCATGTCACCCGAGGCTCTGTCCAGCCTGGCCTTGAACACCACCAGCAATGGAGCATTCACAACTTCCCTGGGCGACCCATTCCCGTGCCTCACCGCCGTCACAGTAAAGAACTTCTTCCTCATATCTAACCTAAACTTCTCCTGTTTAAATTTGAACCCATTACCACTTGTCCTATCACTTTGCATAGTGTTTAAGGTAACAGTTTGATTTCCTTAGTTTGAAATGTAAATAGGAACACTGTAAAGCTAAAGAAGAACCTGAGGACTATGTTCTTTGACTGGTAGATATTAGAAGTAAATCCAGATTTGGTATCTGCTTTTATGAAGAACATAAATGATTATCCACTGACTGGCTAGCTGTAGAAGTGTGTTAGCAGATAGTTTTCAGGAATTTTTTGTATTCCTGCATTTTCTATGCATGAAACATAACAAAATAAAAAAATAAATAAACTGTCTTGTCATAATGGCTTAACCATCATTTCATAAAATACTAACAGTGCCAGGTATGCTGAACTGTTTCCTATGAGATCTCCAGCAGCAGACCCAGCCACAGCTTGAGGCATTTCCCAACAATGTGTCAAATGATCAATCTGTCACAGCACCAATATTTACCTCCTTAAGGCAGGCCTTTCATCACATGGGAAATGACAGAGTTGCTGAGCTAATCCAGAACAGTTTGGAGTGATGTGTATTAATTCAAGTTTGTACCTAAGTGATATCTGTGCCTTCAGAATTCCATTACAGCAGCATAACGCATGCTTAGCTACTTATTTCATTAAAATCTGGTTTTCATATGTCAATTGTCCCAGTCCTTCCAGAAATGTCCAATGAATATTTATTAGTTACTTCACCTTCACATGTCCTGGGCAATTGCTACTTCTTTATACCCATTTCCTTCTAACAGCAATTTAATACTCTGAAAGAAATGAGTAATGGGAAAGAATACTTCTGCTGCATGCATGATAAATTAAAAGCATCTATTTTTCTCATAAAGATGCAGCAGTTTTAGTACTCCAAGAGGCTTATTCCTTTCTCTCCAAGTCTCTATACAGGAGGTTAAACTTGGCTTGGAAGCATAGTAATTGCCCCTAACATTTTAGAGCTGCCAGATTATAACGAGTGCTTTCAGAAATCTACCTGCTTAGGCATAGACGTTTGTCAAGTAAGGTCAATAGCGGCCAAGCAGAATGGACTGAGGTCCACATCTCTGGGTACATTAGTGTTATTTCAGCCATAACCTGGAGCCTAACTGGGCTAAAAATTTTAAGGCTGTGAAGCTGATGGAAGGTTTAGGAGTTTTAAGGCTTGGGACCTGTCTGCAGAAAAAGCTCAAGAAGGGTGAAAACCAAAACTGAAGGGCTCAGACAGAAAGGAGGATCAAAGGCTAACCAAGTGGAGCAGATGTTGATTGAAAAGACTAAAGAAGAATGGGGGAAGGGAAAAGGAGTGCCAAAACGAGGTGGAGTAAGCCATTTCAGCATTCAGTATTTATTAGTAGTACTAAACCCAACAACCAGTGCATTCTTCTGCACCGCTTACTGACAATATTTAATGGTTACCTATGTATGTATTAAGGGCTCTTGCAACAAAAGTGAGTCCTACCAGAGCTGTAGCTGCAGTGCATCAAAGGCAAGACGACGTGCCTGCTCGCTGAGGACAGCAGCAGCTTGGAAGCCTTCCTAAAACAGTGAGGCTTGCACATGCACACTCACCAGTGTTGCTTCTAATTGATCATGTATCTTCTGATCAGACTCAGAAGCTTCAGGAAGGTAGGAGAGTTCACAATACATTTAAGGGACAAATTTCTCCTAGTGACAAAGGAAATTCTACTGCATAAAATTACCAGACAATGAGGAAACTGGAGACAAAGAAATTTTTCTAAGGGGGGTTCTGGCTAGTGGATGGAACTGTAGAAATAAAGAAATGCACAACCTCTGGGATCTCTTGGAAGAGGAGAAGCAATGATTATCAACAGTACAAATTCAAAACCTCAGAATGTAGGAAAATGCTGGAATTAGCACTGGCCACAAAAATTTATTTCATTCCTCTTGTGTATGAAATAGGATGATGATGATGTCTTAGGTACATGATTTTCTGTGTGTTTTCTATGATTTCCAGCTTCCCATTGTTCACGACATGGATGGTGGTCATTGAAAGGACAGCTATTTGGTTTCTTATGTCATCTTTGCAAAGTTATGTTCATTGAGATCTGCTAAAGAAAGTGCATAAAATGAGCTGCTGTTATCTAGAACCTTCTGAGCGTGTATGAACAGCTATTTTCTTCACAAAATTTGTGCAAGCTTTAATGGACAAAGCAAAAGGCATGCCCCTCATATGAAGGTCACCTCTCTTCCGAAGTCAAGTCCCCTCTTTCATGCATGAGAACAGTGGGCTTTTCAAAGCCCGTTAAATGTTTAAACATACAAAAGCAATGTATCTTACCTAATCTTGTCCTCAGAAAAAGACTATTTGTTTTGGAAAAGAACAAAATTGTTTTGATCTGAGACAGACATTCAGTATGGAAGATATCAGCCTGACTGTTTTATATTAGAATGAATGAACAAAAGCATTTACACAGAAATAGAGGGTCAAGCTGACACCCTAATCCGTAAAGAGCAAATCATCTCCATGTAAGTGCATAACCAGGGAGCAATTTTAGAAGCAGAGCTCCAGTTCACCCAACATTTTGCAGATATTGAAAAAGAGTACAAGTACAGTTTCTATCTGAACCTATTTACTGTTGCATTGTGCTGCTGCGAAGAGCATTAAGATGCTAATTCAATGTTCTGTTATTGGCAGTGATAAAGTCATACGAGTTGTTCCTGAGAGCAAGAGGGAAACGCAGATCCTGAGGGCTGCATTTAACAGGCTTAAGGTTAGTATCATTATTTTCATTTTCGTTTTCTGATCTTTGTTGGAGACTGTAGTGGGTTGACTGACATGCCTTTCATTTTGCACTTCAAGCTATTTTATATACTGAAAAGCAGCCTTTGCCCATTAAATTCCTAATTTCCCAATAAAATAGCATAGGAATTGGATTCATCATGCCTAGCAGTTTAAACAAGAAACACTTATTGCTTTAAAATAATAGAGGTGCCATACTTACAAATTTGCTTTTTTTGCTCTTCCACTTCTTGCTAGCATACATAGTTGCATGCTTCATTATCTGACTGATGGTTGTATTTAAAACACTGAGTTAATTCAAGATGTGAACACACATGGGAGTAGGAAAAAGGAAGTGGCTTCAGTTTCAGACTCTCTCTGGTAGAATAATTTTCTAAGGGGCAGTTAAGAGTGTCTACAAGTCTCACTAGCAAGCCAGAAACTTTCTTCCCTGGCCTTTTCCTGCAGATACAAATCAAAAGCAATGGTGCCACTGTAGCAGCAAGCATAAAAACACTCTGCAGTGTGCTGGTTTGCTTGCACAGCTAATGAAGGTATAGGCAGCCTTTCCACAGCATGTGGTCCATTATGTCAGAGGAGGATGGGGAGTACCTGTAATACATGTCTTTGGCTCCTGTGACAGCATGGGAAGGACCATACCATGCACGTGCGCTGCCCTCAGGCACTGGGAGAGGTACAAGCCTCATTAATAGTCTCCAAAATACAGCCCAGCCAGAGCAGATCCAGGGAAGTAACAGCTTGATGACTATGTTGAGTTCATTCCAGGAGCTGAACATGAGTCCCAAACTCTGGCTCTTCCCCTGTGTTAGTTCATAGTCTGCTTGAGCCCGACAGGCAACAGTTGACTTTTTCCTGCACCTATGAAGGTAAATGAGTTTGATGGGCAGCCTTACAGGCAGCATGGGCACAAGCTGAAGTCATTTGGTGCAGCAAACTCAAGCCTTCATTTGTCTGGCTGAAAAGAGTTCTACGGACAAAGGAAGATGGTAACTTTGGCAGTCCTGTGACATGCATTTTTGGGTCACAGAAGAACACCAGTGGTACCAAAGTCCTGGGAGCATGTGCAAAAATCCTCCGGACTGCTCACTGTCTTCAAGACCAGCAAAGTATTAGGCAGCCTGTGATGTATCTCTGTCTTCATTGTTGAAACCTCTTGTAAATGGCTGTGTTCTCACTGAGGCAAAGAACGAAGGTGCATGTAATTTTCTAGTCTAATAGTTAACATCTGGGATACAAGTAAATCAAATCTCAGTCCACATATCAAATCAAACAAAATGAAGATCTCAGAAAAGCTCTCACACCTCATGAAAAGCATTACATGTTTCAGTTATGACAAAGATTTCTTGCTACCATTTTTTAAGGAAGTGGAAGGAGCTACTTGAGGTACCTCAGCCCAGGAGAAGGCGTAATGCAGTCAAGACATGGATGCCTTACTAATTTTAAGTAGGGCAGCTAAGGCTGTTTTCATTGCCTCTGTGCTTCTTAATGACATGTTCAGTGAGTTCCCCACTCAAGATGCTGTCTTTTGTAAATCCCATTCTCAAGACATCCAACCTGTGCACATTGCATGAGTAATTTCAGTGTTCAACTGAGGCAGTGTTGCGATGCTATGTATTACAGCACTTTCTACTGTAATACCCAACTCTCTTAGAGGATATTGTCTTATATTTGTTTCTGCAGTGCTTACTAAGGGCCTGGCCCTCAACTGTGAATGTTACTGTAATACCCCAAAAAGGATAATTGTTTTACTCCCAATTAGGAAAAAAAAAAAATCCATCCATAAACCCAAGAAATACATGTGGAAGCTGGTATTTGCATTAATTTCTTCTCCCTGATGCTGGAACATAAAGAGGGGCCACATGTGCTTTTTCCTTTCTCCTCATATTGCAAACTCTGCTAAGCAAAAGGGTTACTCACCTTCCTGCAACTGTTTCTCGTTACAGAGCTCCCTTAGGCTCCCAGAAAGAGATTCCTTCACCCAATTCCATCAAAGTGGGAGCAGTGGAAACGTGAATAAATAATTGCATGTTATAACTGAGAGCAGGATAATAAAATTTTGGCAAACTGCACTGGAATCTGACTAGCTCATTAGAAAGTGATTGATTCTGATGAGGTAGTAAGCTGGGGAGGTTGAAAGGAAGATTCAAAAAAGAGAGTACTGACACCCAGTTGCATGAAAATAGGATGGATTTAGCTGCATTTTGGGTCTTGGAGCTCTTCCATCTACATTGGGTCAGAGAGAAAGAGACATCTGGAGGGCTAACATGGAATGGGAATGTTTAACATTAATTTATCATTATCTTACCCCTCCCCCCAAAAAAATCTAAAATTATTCACTTATGAAAGATTGGATCAACAATGACACTTACTAGAAGTGCTAAGTACTCACAATACCAGCAACAATGAGTAGCAGCTGCAAGTCATCAGCTCACATGAAGAACCATGCAGTTAGAGTACTTCAATTTTTTAAGTCTTGTTGTCAGTCTCCCCAGTCTTTCCCCCATTCCCAGGCTTCCAGAGTTGGAAACTGAACTGACAGAGGACTTATATTCAGCTTTTTAAACATGAGTCTTTAAGTGCAATGATGATAATGTGCTCAGGAAAAAATAGAAGACAGTAAACAAAAAAAAACCCTAAACCTAAAAGTGCAAAATAAGCTACAAACAGAGCCCAGATATAGTCCTGACGCTGTCATAGCACAGTATGCCTGACGAGTAACAGAGATATGAACAGAGGGGTCAACAGAGATGCACAGATGACTATAATTACAAGGACTGCGCTTTGGATTTTTTTGTATTAGAATCAGAAAACCAGAACTGGTTTAAGACACATCTCTTTTGAACCCATTTTGGTTGGAGCAGTAAATTAATACCAACCTGTCATATTACTCACATGCTCTGTTCCTCAAGGGAAAAATAAAGCTGGAACTAGGATCCTTCCAAGGCACGGCAGTTTCGTACCTTAATAACCATCAAATAGCACCAATTTCACTTTTTTTCCAGAGAAAGTATTTTGGGATTAACTGCAAGTAGTTGGTCTATTGAAGAATCTTAATGTTTTATTTAAAGCCATTTGAAGACTTCAACCTGAGTTATTATATGGCCTGACAGTATTCTCCACCGCTGTCAGTACTAGAAGAACAAGAAAAGCCAGCGAAAATCAAAGTTGCGTCACTTTTGTTCTCAAAGTGAGAATGATACCTGCACTTGGGTTTAAATTCGGACATATGTTTTTCTACACTGACAAGCTGGTCTATTACGGATAAGGTATCTTCCAAAAGTACCGAAAGTTACACTGTCTAGCAATGTCAGGATTAGTCTCCATTAGTCAACCCATAGAAACACAGGTATTGCAGTGCAAAAATCAAGCGTGGGTTTGCCCTAGTGTGATCCATGCACAACTTTAATAGTCTGAATAAATTCCCAGGACAATGCAAACACAGAGAAGATTCTGCACAAATGGATTGTATTCTTGTTGCAGGATTTTCCTTGCATACAATGGACCATCTATGCTGGTAAGGAAACAGAAGACAGTGCCTCCTGTCCCATGCTCCCTCCTCACTGTGCCTAATGGAGGAAGCTTTACTATAGACCCATAGTGGTCTGTGTTTATTCCAGCTATTTCCTTCTGCCCTTAAAATCTACATTTATAAGGCAGAGTCACATAGCCTTGGTTTCTGGCCTTTCACAATCCAAAGAGTTAAAAGGCAAACTCATCTCTGATGTTCATGTGAGTGTATCCTTCTGAAAGGCTTTATCACAAAGAAGTTTGAAAAAATTATCCTGATGGTCCTGTTACAAAGGAGTGTATTTTGCCGTCTGGCAGAGAACAAAGCAAATGCAAAGATACCCCTTCTTATCACCCACTAATCTGGAGAAAAGGAAAATGATGGGGAAGAAAATAAATGGGTGCTGAAAAGGGTAGCAGTGTATCTTTCACTCATTTTATCTGCCACTTCCTTAATGACTGTGGTAAACACCAGGGTTTTTTTCCTGAGTATACTTTGTCATTTACAGTCTGCTCTAGTTGCTTTCTTTCTGAAAGAAACACAAGGGCAGTGGGGAAAAAAGCAGGGAGAGCTTTACTTTCTTCACCATAATGCCAATGCTGTAGAAGTTAACAGGTTGTACGGTCCATCCCTTTTGGGAAGAGGATCAGACACAAAATGAGTCCTTTTTTGAATGAGCATTTACAGAAACCTACACTTGAGACATCCTTGAAGGATCATCTTGGAAGTGGCTGTATGTCCTGATGTGTTTGAAGGATCTTAGAATATGACTCCAGTAATTAACTTGGGCAGCAGGGGCAGTCTAGCCACAGCGTAAGCAACAAAACTCAAAGAAGCAGCTGGATGATTACCCAGAGGCTTTAATCCACGTGGAAGCCTTGTGATCTCAAACAGGACTGCTCTTCTACCAATACCTGAGCTGTAATGTTAACTCATACACTTTTACAGAAGGTGTAATCCCTTTAGACTTTAAATTTAGCATCTGGAGCTACTTAGGAGGGATTTTTTTAAGAAAAAAAAAAAGTCCATATAATGTTCAGTGTAGTAAACCCCTGAAACCTGCCTGAAGTATATAGGCTCTGCTACAGTACAAATGCCAGTGCCTATACTGAGTGAATAATGGATAATGAATGTTTCATTCCACACATTTAACTTTTGGTTCTTGAATTGCCCAAAGGCAAATCACATTAGTCATAATCACTTGCTGAGTAATTTCCACAAATTAGTTCTGGTTTGTAGCTCCATTGCCCACAGTGCTTTGTTATTAATCATTATTATAAATTGATTCCTTCATCATCTGTTTCTGTTAACTTGTAGGTGACAAAATACTGCTTTTTTCCCTGTTGGGGTGGACACAGCATGTAGACCTGCAATGGCAGTGAAAATAGGCAGACCCACAGATTAAAATTTGTCTGCTATGAGTTCTGAAAAGCTGCTTAAGCTTGCATGTATTCAACCAATAAACTCATCCACAGTAATGAAGCAAAAAGCCTAAATGTACTGAGTCTGATGGTTCAGTTCTGGTGTCCTCCACATAAAAAGGGCATGGAACTGTTAGAACAAGTGCAGAGGAGGGCCACGAGGATGATGAGGGGACTGGAGCACCTCCCGTGTGAAGATGGGCTGAGAAAGTTGGGGCTGTTCAGCCTGGAGAACAGAAGGTTGTATGGAGACCTCATAGCAGCCTTCCAGTATCTGAAGGAGGCCTATAGGGATGCTGAGGAGGGACTCTTCATTAGTGACTGTAGTGAGAGGACAAGGGGTAACGGGTTCAAAGTTAAACAGGGGAAGTTTAGATTGGATATGAGGAAGAAGTTCTTTACTGTAAGGGTGGTGGGGCCCTGGAATGGGTTGCCCAGGGAAGTTGTGAATGCTCCATTGCTGGCTGTGTTCAAGGCTGGGATGGACAGAGGCTTGGATGGCATGGTTTAATGTGAGGTGTCCCTGGCCATGGCAGGGGCATTGGAACTAGATGATCTTAAGGTCCTTTCCAAACCTAACTATTCTATGATTCTATGATTCTATGACCACCATCCCTGCCTGCAAAGCAGCCGCAGTTGGCTCTGGCAATGACCGCTCTCATTCCAGTCAGGAAGAGCAGGGGCTTGAAAGCTCCTATGCATTGTGCACTGCCATGTATGGAACTACTTCTCAGGGCAGTAGGGGTGTCTGAGGCAGTAAGAAATGAGACAGGTGTGGAGGAGAGTGCCATGCTCTTTTTGAGGCAGGACATGCCGGTTTCTGGTTTTCACCAAGTGACAAAGGTAGTAGCAGCTGGAGGTTTCTTTCCGTTTCTGTGGGGAGGAAAAATAAAATACTGGTAACTGTGCTCAGCAAACCATCCCGGAACCTTGAACACCCTTTCCACAGTCCCTGTGCCAAAGACCATTAGAGCAGATATGAGTGAGTATGACATGGGTGAATGATGGTGGAGCTCCTCCTCCAACTTCCATGAAGAATACAAGTATTTTGCATAGCAGTGTTAAGGAACATTTTCGTGTGGTTGTGATAGACTAAAATGCAGTAAATTCTTTAGCAATTCAAGTACAGACTCATGGAGTTATTTATTTTCCTAGCTATAGATCACTGTCACAGTGATTTTTGGACTGGCTGCTGCTCTAACACAATTACAGCCACCGATCTTAAATTTTAGATGTTCTGCTGCAGTCCTTTGCTGTTATAAATACTATCTTTTTTTGTAGATACATTACAAATCTTTGTTTCTGACCATGTTGAAGACCAGACATACATTTTTGCAGGAAAATGATTACAATAATAAATAAGCAAAAGAAATATTTGCACAATGCCCTGAGTATTACAGAACTGCCCGTTCTCTGTCCCTCGGGCTCCTCTTGTCCATCCGTTGTCTCTGTGCTTCATGCACCTCTCCAATGATTGGCTATTGTCTGCTACTCATTCCTGTTTAGAAGACAATTTGAGGAGCCTATTGCTGATTTATGAGCCCTTTAATGGTTTTAATTCTGTTGGACCTGACTGACAGAAACAAATGTCACATTCCCAAGTGCTTTGCAATGAAACCAGGATTCGCTCAGGTCCTCAGACCTGGCAAATTCTGTTTATCTGCTCTGGAATTCTCCTTTGTAAGCATTATTTTTGAAGCACTACTTCATTTGAGCCTTGACTGATAACTTCTACTTCAGCGGTGATCTACAAGCACTTTTTATCACACATGCCTGACTGGAATCGAGGCTGTTTGTATAGGTGGCAAAGAAGCTACTGCTCTGTGAACATTCCTGGCATAATAGAGTTACACCACTCATTCTTCAGTAGCTTTTACAAAAGAAATTCCTGGGCACAGCCAGGCACTTCTTTAACTTTGGGACGAGCCAGCCTAGCAGGCCTTGGAGCCGCAGCTCCATTCCCTTTTGTTTGTTTTCTAGCCCTTGCAGCAGCTGCTTATCCTTTGTAATCCCTGAATTGATCCTGTCGTTGCAGTTCAGGGACTCAGAAAAATATCTCATAGGGGAAAAGAATCACTTGGCTATAAATCTGATAGTTTACAGCTCCATAGGCAAATGCTGAAAAAAGGCCTCAGAGAACAAAAGTCCATCTGAAAATGCAGTAAGAAAGCCTCTCTGCCCAAGTGGAGCTATTCTCACTTTATGGAAGCAAAGAATTAGCTCAGTAGCCAGGACTATGTGTATTTTACTTTGCACATACAGTAAATATATCTATATAGTCAGATGCTTTAGTCATCAGTCCAGATTTTACCCTAATTCATAGTTAGGGTTCCAGTCAGATATGCTTATAATATTTCAGATACACAGGGAATATCGGTGACAACAGAGGTTATTCATCAGTATATCAAAATACGCATCTGTAAACCACTTGCCAGTCTCAGAAGGAAAATGTTCTGGGAAAATTTGAGTAGGAAGATGCAAGATAGAACAGGAGAGCCCATGTAGAGAGTGTATTGTTCTCACAAGACACAGAAAGCTTGAACTTTCTGGAATGGGAGGAATCTCCTTCCTCTTTTACTGGTGAGGAAGCCTGAGTTCAACAAAGTCATCAGCACAGCCCCAGTGGGAGCAGGATTAGACCCAGGGATTACTATTCCATTTCTCGTGCAGTGCAGCAACAACTACAAAATGAACCAAGCCATAAATAGTTTAATAAGAAACAAAATAGGGGTTTGGTTGGGTCTTCTTAATGAGTCTGTTAAAGACTGGTTTACATCTGTCAAATATACTTAGCCCAGTGGCATCTGTATTTGTAAGAACGGATGTTCAATTACCGCATAATAGTGTATGCGTTTTTCCTCAGCAACTCTCTTGAGGATAGCCTATGACTTCTTTTCTGCAGTATAGAGCCTTGTGTAAAATTATACCAGTGTAAGCAGAGTGGCAAGACCATTACTGTGTTATAGTTCCACAAAGATCTGCAAAACTCAGAACTTCAAGCTGTGCATTGTTCGCATTCTGTTCCTGCCAGTGTTATGGCTGTTGCAATCCCATGAATCAATCTTGATTTACTGGCACAATTATTCTTACCAGCCCACTGAAAAGCAAATAAATACTGAAAAGTTAGAGCCAATTAAATGTCTAGTGTGCTCAATCAGAAACTTAAATTACTTTGCACCAGCAACTAGGACTACCTTGTAAGTCCTTCTAGAAAGCACAGGGAATCCCACACTTAATTGCCACTGGACCATGTTGCTGCACATAAAGGGCAGCTGAAGGAGATTTGCAGTCAGGACTGACAATTAAGGAACTTAATGGGCAGGAGTAAGTGAGGATGAAATCAGCCCTGCTCCTGAAAATATTTGCAAGAGTGAACCATTAAAGGGGAGCCATTCTACACTTTCCAGGTGAACTACATCACAGCTATAATTATCCACCAGTGTCAGAGTCAACAGGAATCATTCCTTCTTCATTCTTTTCTTTGCAAAGGTACCAAAAGAAGCCTAAAATTCTGTTGTACACTATACATGTGTATATGAGGGATATTTCTTGTACATGATGTGATGAAACCTCCCATAGTCAGACCTCTGCCATCAGTGAGAGTACAGCAGTTTCTGCTTCTCCTGTTCTCTACCTTGTATTATCAGATTTCTAACTGAAAACATATCTAATTATATGCTTAGGGTGTTTATGTGTTTATACACAAGCATATGGATGTAAATGGAAAACCCATATATCCTGAGAGAGCCTATGACATGCTGATAGAGCCCATGAGCAAAGAGGACCACTGCTTACATTACTGACCATGCATTCCCTTTTACAAGACCCTCAGAAATGCCAAGCCATTTCAACTGATAGCATTGTAACAATAATTATATTCTGAACTTTATAGCTGACAGAAATCCATTCACAGTGATGTTAAGGACAAGGCCAGCTTTGGCGCATGTACTGCTGTATACAACTCAGTAAGTATGAAAACTGGAATTGCCAGGTAGTAAAGCATAACAAAATTGGTGTCTTCATGGGCTATAACACAGGTAAATCATATAAACAATTTTGTCCAGATACTGAATGTAAATCATGGCAGAGTTGTTCCAGTTATTTTCAATGACAGGCATCAGTCATCTCTTTTGATTGATACATGATCACAGACCTGATGAGAAGGCTAAACATCTTCCATTCAGGCTAAATGGAAGAAGAAATTAAACACCTGTTTATGAAAGAGTAGTGAGGAACAAGTGGAGGCTACTGCCCAAGTAAATGGCTTTAATTACAAAGTGTGAGCCAGACTAAGCCCGGTGGTCTAAAAAAACCAGGGATTTCTTTCAGTGATTTGAATGAAAAAAAAGGGACTATGGGATTTATGCAGCTATGGATGTATTCCTTGGGAAAAAAACAAGGAGACTGCTTTCTTCCCAGGCTCCCTTTCCACAGGCACAGAACAAACTGGAGGAAAACTCGGAACTAGTGAAAAAAATAACTCCCTGGGCTGGTTTCTGTCTTGGCAAAGCAACAGAGCTTTGTGTATATAGTTTGATATGTGGGTTTATAGCAATGAAATGTTTGTATTCTTGCAAAATTATCTGCATCACTTTTAATTTAGGAAGAAATTCTGAATTCTCTTAGCTGAGCACCAGAGTCTTTTAAAATATTTGTCCCTTTGCCCTGTGCTGACATTTCATCACCATACTGACCAAAAGCTAGAGACCAGACTAATGAGCTCAGGGTTTCCGTAGCTTGGAAGGTGTCCAGGTAAGGGCTGATACATTTATATTCTTGAGCTGCCTTTAACACCTCAGTTTAGAAAGAAACTGCCAACAAGGAAAACAGTCCTTTGTGTTTGCTTTCCTAAGCACAGGTTGAATCCCAGGGACTTTATGGGATGAGTGAGGTTGAAAAAAGAATGTACAGTTAAAAAAGAATGCTTACTATGTAGTCACAATTATTAATTACGCTTTTTTGTTGAGTAAAGCAATAATGTGCTTAAATCCTCTAGGAAAAGGGATCTGTCTGTGTTCTTTTACATACAATTTCTTCTTATAGAAGGCAAGTCAGGATGCTCCCGCCTCCAGTGAGATTCTGGGAAAGAGCATTTGCTGGGCATCTGCATATCCAGCACTGTCCCTGAGAATCAGTACCTGGAGTCACACCAGAGTGCAGCAGCAGGCACCAAATAATTGGTCGCCAGATACCAAGTGTGAGCCTGCTGAAAAATCCTGCCTGGACCTTTGCTTGTTGTCCAGAGGCTTAAAAGCCCAAGACCCTCTAAGAGCAACCTGCTGCCTAATAGATAAGAAAAGACATGCAAAGGAGAGAGTTCTGAAAGGGAGATGAATATACTTCAGTTTGCAGACATACTCTAAAGCATAGCTTCTCCTCTAGCCTCAAGGTACCAGGTGAATTTTGAGGTTGAAATATTTGTCTGTGTGCTCAGGGGGTTCTGTAGGATTTCTGCATCTGTTCCTTTTGTAGCTGGAGAATCTTCCCCCCACCTAGCAAATCCCACCACCCACACAAGCACATAATGTTTGGCACTGACTGGTACACCATCCATACTACTGTATAACAACTAATGTGTAATGTGTGGCGATAACAACACCCCATCGTAAAGAGGATAAGAGAACAATTGATACCACTACCAGTCGCTAGCCAGTGGAGCACAAGATGGAAATGCAAGGCATGCTTGCCAGAGGAATAGTGCTGAAAGAAGAATGATGACCCCAGTGGAACTCTCAATACCCATGGGAGATGCAGTGATGAAGTCTCCTAAAGCTGACAGTGAGTAAAGGATAGTTGGACTTGCTCAGTCCAAACATGCCTGCTCTGAAATCCATCTTCCATTTGTCAGTTTTCATGTGCTGTCTCTATGTCATGCCAAGGAGAAGCTGAAAACTGCAATATAAATAACATGTCTGCTGGAGAAATGTGTTTCTTGTTATATGCTTTATAAAGCAAAATTAAGTCAGCCACTGAAGTGGTGCTCTGGACAGCACAGGTAACGTCTGCCAGATGAGCGCTGAATGCTTCGTTTACATTGCAGAGGATAAGAAGTGGGAGTCAAATAAAACCAAATTACCCAAATAGGAAACTGAGCTGAAGAGGAGCAATTTGCATTCTAAAAATGGGATTTTTTTTTGTCTCACTTCCAGGACAATGCCAGGAGTGAAATACTGCATTTTCACCAAGAGACTATAGCAGTGTGCAACAGACTGCTGACTTCATTACAAGTTAAAAGAAGATTTCTTCTGCCTTTGGTATTCCCTTGCAGACAGTAATGTGAGGGGCAGTTAGAATACTGCAGAAATTAAAGAGCTTGTGATCTTGTGATCTGGTGACCAATAGAGCGAATATTGGTTGGTTTACTCCCTCCAATTTGCCGACATTAATCCTGAATAGCTCTCAAGAACAAAGACCAGTTCAGGTGTATCTCAACCACGATTTATTTTTTTTCAATCTTTGTGACTTCTATTTCCAATTTTGTGTGATTAGATATTGCCATTGCCCAGGAAACACTTCCATTGCTCTTAGCTTGTGTAGAACAATTTGTTGTTATTTTTATAAAGGCAGCTCAAGCTCAGCTGATTGATGAGCTGTTACTCCAAAGAGCAGCAAATATACCCTCTGTGATGTGTATTTTGAGGAATAAATCTTTGAAGTCAAATACACATTTCTAATTTACCATGTGTGAAATCAACCATGTTGAATTAGAGGAGAATGTTACTGGATGATTCTATTCCAAATACAGATGATAGATAAACTAACAAACAAACATAAGGTGTTAGCACAGTGAGAGGATCTTTATATATAAGCAGCATTTAGCACCATTTAATTCATGAGTTCAGTTTCTACTGACCATCTGTCATATCTGGTGTCAGCTTCACAAGCCTTGTTAGACTGGCAAAAGACACTGTGCCCACCCACCACTATCACACGATCCACAGACCATATTGTGGCAGCATGAAACAAAGAGGGCTTTTGGCAGGAAGAGGCTGCCCCTGCATTTCAGGGCATTTGGCCTTCCAAAGTAGCAGGCATTTAATTGGATTAACTGGACTGAAGTGACTACTGTTGAAGAGGTAGCATCAAGTTCAGCGTCATGTGTTTTCTTGGTAATCAGAATATTATTACTCAGAGCCATTTGAGGAATAGTGGGAATTAAACCCCTACTGCAAGATTGTACTCTCTTCAAATGAGGTTCATAGCAAGACCAGGCAAAATGCCTTAGATATTTCGAAATAGCTTGTAGGGCAAAGAAGAAGCCGGAAGCTGTTAAAATATAGATGATAAAAACCTCTTTAGAAATCTGGAAAACAAGTAAGAAAGGGACATTCATGAGCTGTATCCATGACTTTCATCAATGCAGCCTAGCACAGCTGATTGCAATAAACTTCAAAAGATGTTTATCGAGTATTAATTCTTTTTTAAACTCTCTGTAAGAACTATGGGGACATGGTAGTCCCTCTCAATTCCCCTCTTTGTATTCAGCTCACAAACTTACATATTTTCTAAGTCTGTGGATCTTGACGTGTATTTGTCACATTGGCACTGAGGTTGTTGCTGAGACTCATTTCCATTGTCCCCTGAGACTATTCAGCAGCTCTGAGAAGAGGTTTGTTAACTTGTGTTCTCCCCACTCTCCTCACACTGGCTAAGGATGGACTGTTCTCACCGATGTTGATCACTATGTGCATCTGTTGTTGGTACAGCTGAGCAGTCCAACAGTATCTTGCTACAGGGTGCAAAACACAGATTTTCAAGTCCTTGTTTGCAAACGTTCTTGCTTTCTTGAAAATTGATATTTTGGGCTAAAAACTCCAAGTGTATTTCAAATTTGACAACAAAAGAAGGTAAAAATGGATAAGAAGCAACCCTTAGGTATGCGCAGATATAGATAGCACATTAATAATTGTGGTATCATTTGGTAGTTCTTGGTTTTTTTACAAGATTATAATTATTTTATTATCTTAATCCTGTTATTTTGACATTTCATGTAAAATTATTGTGTGAATCACTGCTTTCTTCATAGTACTGGTGACCTTCTATTACTTACCTCTGATTGCTTTATTATCAAGAATAAAATTTGGGTAGGCTTTGCAAACAGCACTGATGCATGTACACTTTCTACCACCCTTTAGTGTTCTTTTGTTTTACTGCCCTAGTGAACATAGAAAATACCTTGTGAAATAAAAAGACTCATGGAATCCATACGAGCTAATACATAGCAAATGTATAGTAGTTTGAGGAGATGCATGAAGCTGGAGGAAGCTTTTGTTTCGAGCTGTTTGAGGAATCGCATTCCTGAGAATGTTCTCTCTTCCCATTGAGAGTTGCTGGTAAGCTGGACGCAGTCATTTCTCAAAATCTGCTCCATTAGCATAGATGTTGAGTCTGTACTATGCCCAGAGTGTTTGCCTACAAAGCTTCAAGCCTGCCATCTCCTGGATTTCCCCACCTACACTGAATGCATATGAATTACAGGTTGGTTCCTGCACTACAGGTGGACTTGTGGCAGCCCAGCAGCCCCTTCCACATCGTTGAAGGTACTGTCACCGACGTGCGAGTACCGCGGAACACATCCCAGGGACTGCTGCAGTACCTCCAGCAAGCAAACATCCAGTACACGTAAGCCTGTGCTTTGTTTTCTGTGCCTTGCTCCAGAGATCTGGCCTCCAAGGCAGGCCTGCAACTACCATGCCAAGCGCGCCTGAGAATACGTTCCACATCATAGCAATAGGACTGGCAGACTGCTAGACACTGCCAAGAAAACAACTATTTTAATGGGAGAGCAGAGAATCTCCCACAGGCAAGCAGTTTTAATTAAATGTCCGCCTGAGTCAAGCTGAAGTGTTTTCAATGTATATGAAATCACATATGTTGAGAGAGGGATGGTAATTACTAACTCTACAGCCTGCTTTGCCTCTCTCTGTATTTAACAGGAACAAGGTTTGTTTACAAGTGTGCTGCAAATGCAGAGGCAAGCCTTCTTCATGAATTATAAAGGAATGTACTAGTTCTCTTTTAAAAATCTCCTTTCCTCATGACCCAGCACAAGTCATACAGAACAAATACGCTCTAAGGATCACATATAATTTATAGCATTTCTTAAAAGCTTTCAAGACAGTTTTGGAGCATACTTATGATCTCATATTTATCAATATGATATACTAGACAAGAGTAATGATCTTGTCATTAAAGCCTTTTCAATGAAATGCCTAAGCATCTGAATAATCAACTGGTGAGTTATTTGAATTCTCAAACATTTGCTGAATAAAGCCCTGTGTGAGGCTATTTATACTTCTTTCTCAGGAAAGGATAGCACGAATTATATTGTATATTATATGCATTATCAGAATTCCATTTTTATTATGACAATGGTCTCTTATTAATTCTTCATTCTAAAAATACAAAAAAAGACATAAGGAAATGAATTATGCATGCCCAGTAGCTGAAGTTCAGAGGGAATTTCATGTGGGTGCAACACTGCTTTGGTTTTATTTGTGTTTAAAAATCAGATGGGAATTTCTGTAATTGTTTTCCTGTGCTTATACAAAAAGTGTTCCTTAATTGCTGTGCCCCAGCATTTGTGGTCGCGCCTGCTACTGTTCCTGCTCACAGTAATCACCTTTAATGAAATGACAGAAGGTGATTTTATATGGTTAAAACACTCCCTATACTTGAAGACCTTTACTTAAGTTGTAGAGCAGCTTGTGCAAGGGCAAGAGCTGTGAAAGCAAAGGTCTCTGCAGTTTACCTGAAATAGAGTGCTACAAATACTAGAACATTACATTTATTTTCCACAAGGAAAATTTCCTCTCTGCCATTTGCTGCACAAGATGTTTGTGCTTAGAAGGAAGCCGGGCAGCATTTTGTCAGCTCCAGACTGTTTCTCTGGTCAACTTCATTTCCCCACTGCCCATTTCAGGCTCCTTGTACGCTGGGTCCCAGCCACCAGGAGCAAAACCCTTCAAAGCCTCGAATGAACTGGTAAGCCCTGTGAGATCTGTAACTGCACAAGAGCAGGGAGGATTCACCATGAGAGCAGCAATAGCTATAGTCAGGGAATGGCAGGAGAAGGGCTGCTGGGATGGCGGTGCACAGCCACGTACCCTGCACAGCCAGGATGGGAACCACAGCCCTGAGAAGGAGTGCAGCTCCACAGCCAAGGGTCTGAGGTGCAGGGCAAGGCTTCAGACATGGCTTTTCTCATGGATTTTCTTTTCTTCAGACTTCCTTTTCTCATGGCTTTTTTTCACATGTTTAAAAAATGTATTTAATTTTCCACACAGTATTTGTGAATGAGTTAAATTGCCACATCCCTTTGGGAGCTGGAAAATGTGAGGCACACACCATGTAAAACTTCAGGCTGACACCTAAATTGTGAACAAATTTTCAAAGACAAGGGAGCATTAAGCAGCCCTAATAGTGAACAAGGTGACCAGCTCTTGCCTATCAGACAGGTTTATCTGTCCCAGTATTTGACTTCATGACAAGAAAATGGTCATGAAAACAAGCCAGGCATCAGATAAGCTTTTACTCCACCAAGTTGCCTCAGGTGTAAGTTCTCTGGCAATGAAGCCATTTTGGTCGTATTAGGACCTGAGTGACTTAAGAGCCTTTGTGTTATAAGCACAAACAGTACACAGTCATTTAAGAGTAAAGATTATCAAATCTCATTTGGAGTACAGGCACATAAACAATCAGGAGTTGTAAAATTAAATCTGTTACTGTAAAAGTGAACAAACAGAGCTTGATCCTGGTAGGTACTTATATTAATCAGAACTCAGCAAAGCAGGCAAGTATTTTTTTAACATATTAAACACCCTAATGACTTGAATAAAACCACTGCTTTAACCTAACTACAGGCTTAAATGCTTTACAGTACTGGTCTTAGAGTGTATAGCAAGTCAAGACTATAAGCCCTTAGTTTGATTAATGAAACTGGTAGATGTAGAAGAACGTAATTCATAATTATACAATTGCTTCACTAATACATTTGAAGATGGGTATAACCTTTACTTTGGTATTGTTTGTAGATAGACCTATTTGAGGCACCTGCTGCACAGCCGAGTTAGGATCAAAGTTAACACAGTTTCTTTCCATCTTTTTTAAGTCATTGCAGCTAATGCCTATAGAATTTTAAAAGGCTGAATGTGACCATTGTTTTACAGGAATGATGGTATGGTGATTGCACATTACCATGCTTTAGGAGAAGCTGCTATACAAGGATGACTCACAGTTTTTCAGCAATGTCATTGTACAGTGATGTTGTTACAGGTGACAGTGACAATATTCCCAGCTCCTGCCAATATATAATGGAAAAGATAGACGCTCCAACTTCTTCAATATAATTATTTTTGATGTTTTCTACATTATTGTATTTTTATCATAAAACTGGAAAGTTTTCAGCTTACGCCACTGCTTCTGCATTTTGCTCTTAATGCAAAGAACCACTCACTTTGTATTGCAGGCAGATTTAATTTTCATTAGTATTGATTCATGTTGTTCATGAGTTATTTTAAAATAACTGGCAAGCAACTATTGCAGAGCAGATAACAAACCACAGTTAAGATTTTTTTTGTTGCTGTTTGTTGTGTTTCAGACAGAATAATAATACTGCCAAGTTCTTAATTTTTTTGTTGTGCCTCTACAACTTGTAAGCATATGTAATGTTCCATGCCAGTACAATAACTCCCAAAAGAAAGTATGTGCATGTTTTTCTAAGCCTAAAAAGATTTTTTAATGGTTTTAAAATCAGGTTTTGAAGATACATGATTACTGGGTATAACTGGATTATAAAAGAAGAGATCAAATGCCGCTCCATAAACAAATTAATGTAGCTTCTCCTTTGCATTGGCTACGTTATTTACATCATTCTGTTTTATTCACTTAACAAGCTCATTGTGGTTTTTGAAGGCATTGTTACATTTCAAAGCAGCTGGAGTATTTATATAGCAGCATATATTAAAATAAGCCTGAAGCACTCTATTGTCAAAGTATAACAGATGAAGTAATGTCAGAATGGTTTAACTACTCCTATATTTCTTCTAAATGTGTTGTTCTGCTTTAGCCTGTGTGCTCTACTAGCTTTTCAGTAATGCCATTGTCTTTTTCACCTAGGATTCTCATATCAGACTTACAAGAAGCAGTAGAAAACCAAACTGGACTGAGGTCATACAGGAATCGAAGGTCCCTCTCTGAGTATAATTATGAAGTGTATCACTCCCTGGAAGAAGTACGTGAAAAGTCATATTGTTCCTCTTATCCACTACGCTGTTATTTTTAACAAGGCTAAGATTTCACTCTCTGCAAATTAAGGTTACCTGTTCATCTTCAGAAATGTTCTAAATGTTTATTCTTCAAAAATAAGCACCTTCATGAAAATGTATATATATTCTTGATATTTATATTCAAGGCTTTTATTTACACGTAACTATCTTTGACAGCTTCTGAGTTTTGTTTTTAAGTTAGGCATTCTACCCTGGTGGGATAAGAGATTTCATTGAGTTATTAGTCTCACCGAGTCGTTTAAGTAAGATGTAAGAGCAAGTGCTAAAGTATTTGCACAAGAGGCCCGAAGACTTAAAAACACTTTGGTGCAGACTCATGTATGAGGGATACCATCCTGGATGACAGCTGGGTAAATAATTTCTGTTGATTTCAGAGTGCTCACATACACAGTTTCAGTCTGCACCAAAACAAAGTCGCTAGGCAGAGCATGGAGGACGCTGCACCTCAATGAGATCTGGTGCCTGTGAATCAAATATTGCAGGTAGTATTAAATTCTTCAGGTCAATCTCTTTGCCATTCTGTGTCCTGGCAGGCAAACTCAGGGACCTTTTTCCTTCATTCCATTAATATTTATTATGGATGGCAGATCAGCCCCATCCCCAGATTTTTTACGGTCAGCTATTGAGTTTCAACAATAAAGTACTTCCAACAAAAAAATGGGAAAAAAAGCACCCTGTGACTGAGGGCTGCATCCAACCTCTGGGAATAGAGCTATGAAAGCCCGCTAATACTTCGTGTGTGAAAACAAAACCAAACAAAGGCAAAAAGAAAAATGACAGGAAAACCCCAAAACATACAGAGAACTGAGAGATGAGATTAATAAATGTGTTACAGTTGCTTTCCATGAAATGCAAAGATTGAAGCAACACATTCACTTCTGTATTTGCAGATCCAGGATTGGATGTATCACCTGAATAAAACTCATTCAGATCTTGTTCACATGTTCTCTATTGGAAAATCCTATGAAGGGAGACCACTGTTTGTACTCAAGGTAAAGATTGAACAGTTATTAACCAGACTAAAACCTGTAATCAGGGACAGACACTTTGTTACTTACGTTATAGCATGTACACTGGAGATGCAGGTTAACTGTGTTTCCTAAGAATGGGTTGTTAAGATCCAGGTATCTCTGTGAACATCATCTTTAAAGAACAACAAAAAGCTGGAAAACTAAAAGCCAAATCCTATTTACTTGTATTGGATATGCATGGAGAAAGATTACAGGACAAGTTCAATTAGCAGGATTTGGATTTAAGAGAACTGGAAAGTTTTGTGTTTATAGACAATTTGGAAGTGGTTATGCTGGAGACAGACCCCAGAGGACTCTGGAGCCCTTCTTAGTATGTGCTACATAAGCTTCCTCTTTAGCTACTGATAAGGCTGTGTGCTCTCAACTTACATTATTAGGACCACAAATAAGAGCATGTCGGTGAGTTACAAAAAACAAACAAACAAAAAACTTTCAATGTACTTTTTTTCATCTGTTGTTGCAGAATTGTGAAAATTTGATTCTGCATGAGGCTATTTCTGTAGCATCATTTTTCCTCACCCTGATCTATGTGATATTTAAGGACATCACTTCTCATAAAAGAGGAAATGACAGATCTCACTTTTACTGTAAATTTTTTTGCCACAGAGCGTCTTCATGATGTTGGCATATGTGCCTGTCATGATCACAGCCATACCTTTGAAAACAATGTATTTGTGGTCCTTTATATGAGGAAATTCAAAATGGTTTAGTTTTTCTAATATTCTGTGATTTTCTTGTTATTGTGTTTCACTAATGATATGAGATCTATTGATATTTCTATGAATATTCATACTTGAAGTTAGGTAAAAGATCACGGCCCTACAAGAAAGCTGTCTGGATAGACTGCGGGATTCATGCAAGAGAGTGGATTGGCCCTGCCTTTTGCCAGTGGTTTGTGAAAGAAGTAAGTGTTTAATGATTTATAGTTACGCAATTCCTTTAGTTCAATAAACTCGCATTTTTGCTGTAACTGATCTAACATATTATTGATAAGAAAAATAAATAGCTATTATATCATCTTTTATTTTTTTTTTTATTCATAGAACACTTAAGTGCTTGATAAATGAAGCTGATAGCAACTGCCAGACACAGCTAGGCACAGGACAGAAGTATGCCAGAAATATATTGGCAGACATACGAAGTAGGATTTTATTCCAAGACCTAAAAATGTGAAGATTGTGATTCGGGTAATGATCCCGGTTAATCAGTGCCACTGCGTACTGCTTCAGATCAGTTCAGCAATGCCCTTGATTTAAGGGTTTAGATCAAGAAAGACACTGCTCTTTTCTGTAATTCTATTGGAATAGGAAGCTAAAATCATAGAATCATACAAAAGAATCATAAAATCGTTAAGGTGGGAAAAGACCTTTAAGATCATAGAGTCTAACTGCTAACCTAGCACTGCCAAGTCCACCTCTAAACCATGTCCTTAAGGCTACATCTACACGTCTTTTAAATATCTCCAGGGATGGTGACTCAACCACGTCCCTGGGCAGCCTGTTCCTGTGCTTGACAACCATTCTGGTGAAAAATTTTTTCCTAATATCCAATCTAAACTTACCCTGGCACAGCTTCAGGCCTGTTCCATTTGTTGCATGGGAAAAGAGACCAATACCCTCCTTGCAACAACGTCCTTTCATGTGGGTTGTAGAGAGTCATAAGGTCTCCCCTGATCCTCCTTTTCTCCAGGATAAATGACCACAGATCCCTCAACTGCTCCTCATAGGACTTGCTCTCTAGGCCCTTCTCCAGCTTCACTGTCCTTCTTTGGACCTGCTCCGGCACCTCAATACTAATTCTGTAGTAAGGGGTCCAGAACTGAACACAGTATTTGAGGTGCAGCCTCACCAGTACCGAGTACATAGGAACAATCACTGTGCTTACCCTGCTGGCCACACTATTGCTGATACAGCCCAGGATGCTGTTGGACTTCTTGGCTACCTGGGCACAAGCTGGTTCATGTTCAGCAACTGTCAAACAACACCCCAGGGTCCTTTTCCACTGGGCAGCTTTCAGCCACTCCTCCCCAGGCTTGTAGCACTGTATGGGGATGTTTTGGCCCAAGTACAGGACCTGGCACTGAGCCTTGTTGAACTTCATACAATTGGCCTCAGCCCATTGATCCAGCCTATCCAGATCCCTCTGGAGAGCCTTCCTCCAGCAGATCAATACCCGCAGCCAACTTGGGAGTTGCAAACTTGCTGAGGTGCACTTGATCCCCTCATCCAGATCATCAATAAAGGTATTAAACAGAACTGGCCCCGGTACTGAGCCCTGGGGAACACCACTTGTGACTGGCTGCCAACTGGATTTAATTCCATTCACCACCGTCCTTCGGGCTTGGCCATCCAGCCAGTTTTTACTGAGGGAAAAGGGCACCCATTCAGGCCGTGAGCAGCCAGGAGAATGCTGTGGTAAATGGTGCCAAAGGCTTCACTAAAGTCTAGGTAGGCAACATCCACAGCCTTTCCCTCATCCACTGAGCAGGTCACCTAGTCACAGAAGGAGATCAGGTTAGTCAAGCAGGACATGTCTTTCGTAAATTCATACTGACTGGCCCGATAAACAGGTGTTTCATGTGCCATGTTATGGCACTCAAGGTGATCAGCTTCATAACCTTCCCCAGCACCAAGATCAGACTGACAGGCCATTAGTGCCCCAGATCCTGCTATCCTCTAGTTAACTGGGATGTCCCCAGTTAGCCAGGACTGCTGATAAATGACTGAAAGGAACTCAGTGGGCACTTCTGACAGCTCCCTTAGTAGCCTTGGGTGGATTCCACCCAGCCTCATAGACTTGCATGTGTCTAACTGATGTAGTGGGTCACTGGCTAATTCCTCTTGGACTATAGGGTCCTCAACCAGCTCCCCATCCCTATCTTCCAGCTTGGGGAGCTGGCTACCCTGAGAACAACTGGTGTTACTATTAAAGACAGAGACAAAGAAGGCATTAAGTACCTCAGCCTTTTCCTCATCCTTTGTCACTATTTTCCCCCCTGCATTCAATAAAGGATGGAGAATCTCCTTAGTCCTCCTTTTGTTGCTAATGTATTTAGAGAAAAAGTTTTTATTGTCTTTAATAGCAGTAGCCAGATTAATTTCTAGTTGAGCTTTGCCCCCTCTAATTTTCTCCCTTCATAACCCCACGACATTCTTGTAAGTCCTAGTGAGTTGCCTGCCCCTTCTTCCAAAGGTCATAAACTCTCTTTTTTCCTGAGTTGCAGTCAAAGTCTCTGTTCAACCAGGTGATCTTCTTCTCAGCCTGGGGAAGAACACCAGCTTCTGAGCAGCTATCCTACCCAGGAGAACAGGCTGCAGTTAAGGAAGGAAGATGTTTGGCACAGACAGGCACTGGTGGGAAAGCCTTATTGCTCAAATATGAATTCCTTACTGAGGTTTTCCCATAAAGCACTACAATGTGGCAGGAAGTTAAAATCACAAGATTTCTCTGTAGACCTTATGGCACAATATAGCCTGTCTATGTGTATATAAAAACCTCCTGGTTGTTATTCAAGATCCTTGAAGAGTAGCTTGCTAGTAAGGCTGTTTTGCTAACTATGTAAAAGCATTTTCCTAGATGAAACAAAGTTTCTGCCGAGTGCCTTGAGAATACAAGAATGTACCACCTTTGTCCGCCCATGTTGGTTGTGCATTGCCTTTATTCACAAATGACATACATTTTCTTCTTTCCTTAGAGCAATTCATCAATCCAGCATTAAAGCAAAAAGCATTAGGATAAGAATACATTATGCTCACAGTCTCCATCATGATATTAAAAAGGACTGGGAGAGGAGGAGAGACAAGAATATTAGATTGTTTGGTTTAGGATATTGCTTTTCTCATTAAATGAATTAGACATTTTCAGCAAGAACTCTGGAAAAACTGAAAGCTGAAGGCATCTCTATGCTTCCAACTCTGCAGTTCTCTTTGGCTGGCAAACTCCTCCCTTAAGCACCTCTGCAGCCCAGCAGCCCACTTTCCATCCCCCCAGCACTTAAGGGCAATTCTGAGAAAGAGCAGTCAGCTTGGAAACAGATTTTTCCTGGCATGTTTGTTGACTCTAAGGAGTAGCACCACAAGCCTATAGATTTAAGGCAAGAAAAAGGAAGTGTTGGATTTATGTGATGTTAGATTCTTTTCTAGCAGCAACAGCATGCATGCATCCCTTCACCATGCAGGCAAATATTTTATTGAGCTTTCACTTCACCCTGTGAGCTCTGTCACTTGTTTTTATTGAAGTATCCACACTCCCGTGTACAACTGGGCTTTTCAAGTTATTTAGCTTAGAAAACAACCTCTATGTATGAATGTCATCTAATATTCAGGCTCAAGACTGTGTGCTGCGAACTTGACCAGCTATTCCCATTGAGCTTGGGAAACCAGTGTCTTGCTTGCACCTCTGGAAGTGGCAGCTTCTCAGTGCCAATGAATTTGCTGCAAGCAATGGGAGACAGCATCTTCAGTAGAGTGGAGGTGCCACTGAGAAGCTGGCTGCTAGTATGGCTTACCAGGGTATGGTCAGCAGCTCCCCACTTCCTACAAAGCATCTGGAGTTGTTCAGCTGGACAGGACCCAGCTTCAGTCTATCTAGAAATGCAAAGCAGACTAAGGTAGAGCAGACTTGGGAAGCGAGGATGTGAGGTTAGAGTGTTGAAAGGCAGGAAGGCAAGAGGCTTTCTGCTATGCAGGCTTGTTCTGTATGCAGGCAAATACAATAGTTAGGGAAAAAGAACAGATGAACTAGAGAAAAAAGGAGAAAGATATAAAAGTTAAAGATTGAAAAGAGAAAGAGAATGCACAGGAAAGAGTTTTGCATAATGTAATAATATAATTGAAAGTACAAACCCAGGCTACTTGCATTTTGAAACAAACAAAAGGAAAGCGAAGACTGGTTTGGGGGTTGGGATTTTTGTTTGCTTTTTTGTGTGCTTTTTTATTCTAATCTACTCCAGCATAAGCTCCAGATTTGGCTCTGTATTCCATAGGTCTGGTGTTAATAACATCACTGTTTGTTTCTGTAGAAGGTGCCCCAAATGTCTGTAGCCTCTCAGCTAAAGATAATCAGATGTTCTACCAGGGTTAGCAATACTGGTGGCCTCTGACAAACCCTACCTTATGGTCATTGAATTTCAAGTCAAAAAAGGGGACACCCTGCATGCACAGGATCAGACCTTTAGGTACCAGCTAATGAGTCACAGAGTTGTCCGTGTGTGTATTGTAGAATACCAGTTATGTTACAGTAGAGTCCCATTCAACTTCAATCCTTACTCAGCTTGACAAGGGTGCAGAAAAGGCCCTGACAGTGGAAATGTTAAGAGACCTGCAGTAGGTGGGGCAGGGAAGCAAGAGGAACTGCAAAAAACAATGGAATAGATTATATCTGGATTACTTTGAAGGCAGCCAGCAAGGATAAATGGATGAAATGTAACCAGAATTTGCGTACACAGCAAAAGATTTTGGGGAGGGAGGAGGAAAAAAAAATTGAAAATCATACATTAAATGTCTTAGTAAATATTACAAACTGGAAAGAATGGGACTATTTTATGTGTTATTACTATGTAGAAAGCAGGAGATTTTAGAAACAAAATTTGTGTATCAAACACGTTTTTATCCCAAATTAAATAGCCCTCATAGAAACAAAGAAGCAAACCCTATAGACTTTTTGTAGCAGTACAATTATATATGTATATGTGTTAAATAAGGACATTAACTCCTACTCACTGGGTTGGTGATTGTGAGAGGAGAAGCAGAATCCAGATATCAAATTATCCAGACCTCAAATTTAGGATTTACCATTGTTTTAAAAATCTGAAATATGGTTCACAGGCAGCTATTCAAATTAACATCACAACTAGATCGTGTTTCAGTTTTAGTGGAAGCAGATGAGGATTCCCATTACATCTGGTTTGACTTTCTTCCCTCTAATAAATGTTGCCATTTGATCCATGTCAATGAAGTATATCCTTGAAATGTCGTTCATACATTTTCAGAAAACAGCATACAAGGGATGTGACTTCAAGGTGCACTATTCTTTGTTGCTGATGCAGGAATTTGTATTTCAAGATTAGAAAATTCAAGAAATGCCATTTAAAAACTTCAATAAGCAAGCACTGATTGTAGTTCTTCCTGACACGATGTTCTAAGAATCCTATGGCAACTTTAAGGGAAACATCCACTAAGATCATATGCATTCCCCTAAGGGAATAGCCTCATCAGGACCTCAAATTAAGGTGCAAATAGCCTCACACTTTGGAAATGCAGTAACCTCCACCATCACCTTATTCTCCCATCCTTGAAAGTGGGGCTTTTTAGGACAAAATAAAAACAATCATATCTTGACTGGCTTCTGTATATCTTGCATTTCAAGTGTAAACTGCGGCATGCTCTTCCATAGGCTACCTACGCTTTTATATTTTTCAAATGTTTAAATCTTGAAGACTTTCCTCAATATTATAATTCTTTGAATATGAGTTACATCACACATCATAGCCACTTTTCTTTGATGTGAGACTGTTGCAGGTTTTTCTCCTGGATAAGCAGTGCTACCTTCTGCTTCTTTTGGGACAGAACCTAACAATATCTAAGAACTTTGCTGGAACAATGTTCAAACCTACTTCTGAGCTTTCTGGATTTGATCAGGGTGACTTGATAAGTTTGGTTAGGGCATTGACCTTGCTAGAATACCCATGAATGTTCCTTCACCCCTATCCACAGACCCACTGAAAAAGAGCTGTATAGTAGAGGAATCCAAACCCACACCTCTGAAGCCCTGCTCATCCTGCAGCACTGTATCATCCTGTAAAAATGGACCATAATAGCTGTCTCATCTCAGAAAAATCCTAAATATGAAATGAATATCAGTTCCAACCCTAACTATTCTATGATTCTATGCTCTGTGCACTCTAAGCTGTGAGATACATGGGCTAAAGTCCAAATTCTGAAACGCAAGTGGTCAATGACTGCAGTTATATAAGTTCCCAAATTATTCAAGATGATGTGTTTGTGCTTTATCACAGACCCAGGGAGCAGACATGTAGCCCCAGACAAAGAAGGTAAAGGTTGAGGGCAGATTTTAAATTTTATTATTTTGAATGCTGACGTTGGTATTGATTGCTGACAAAACCAGGCTTGAATCCCATATTTTCACTCCATAATAATGAGCTAACTGTCTGTTAGCTTGGACACAGACTGTCCAAGATGCAAAATGGCAACACTTGCCCCCACTATTCTCAGCTTTAGATTGATTTATGAGTCACCTTGTGAGATGCATATGGGATGCATGCCAGTTAGCCAGCCATCAGGCTCATGGACCAGGCCCCAGAGACTAGTCTTTACCAGGAATTTTGCAGGGCTCGAGACTTGAGATTCTTCCTCGGAAATGTTTATGAAGTGCTTGACTGCAAAGGCAGGATACCTAAAATAACAGAACATACATAAACATCTACAGGACTGAATAAAGACAACAGTGTGATCACAGGTCCAAGCAGGAGAGCCATACAGTGTCACTGTTAACAAGGGTTGGCTCTTCTTCTGCACCATGCAAGCCATGTGGTCGGAGGGCCATAAAGCTGTAAGTATTTCTACTTTAAGATCTGCTGAAAGCCAGTGTAGCATTTATACTCATTCTGCAAAATTCCACAGACCATGTCCTGATGGACAAAACATCTGCAATATGCTGCATCAACAGTCAGAGCAGCACTCACTCATTCATTCCAGTGCTGAAGTCCACACTGTTAGGAAAACAGCTTCACATTCTGGATCTTGCTGAGGTCCACCAGAACTGGTAATCTTTTAGGAGTCAGAAAATTTGTTTCCCTTTGCTATCCTAACTACCAGAGCCTCAGAATACTAGCTGATTATGAAATTCAACACCAGTTTTTCGCACAGTTCAGAAGTAGTCTGATTTTGGGGGGTGTGTGTGATAGTTATGTGAAGCAACACAGTAATGTTTGTTAAAGATTATATGCTTGACCTATCACTTGTCAACAGATTTATGTCTTTTGAAGAGGTACAGCTGAAATGTCATGTTTCCACAATCCAGGATTTCAGACTAATATTAAAGGATGCTCATTACAGCTGTATTTAGTTATTCTTCAAGGCAATATAGCTAGCTCACCCTGTGGTAGGATTTCTGTCTCCATTTTTGGGTATTTTCCAAGCAGAAGTTTTGAACCAAAAAGGAAAGAAAACAAGGGCATGACTTCTCTCCTGATAACAGGTACACCACTGTTCTTACTGCATCTTTGAGTGCTGGGCCTCAGAAACCTGAAGAGCTTTTGAAATAATTTGAAATTCCAAAGTGAGTCAGAGGCATGCAAGGCCAAAACAAACACTTTGTACCTGTAGCTTTTTTCTTTCACTGTTCAGTTGGATACATTTCTTGTTGCCAAGGTCCATTCCCTTCAGCTAAAGCTCTTCAGCTGGTCTTGATTTGACTTGAAATTTTTTTGTTGCTTTTTAAACCATCGCATCTTCTTTCTCTATGAAATCTTCTTATCTGAGTTTTCCTCTTGTTCATCAGATTTTATTTCACCCTTGTTTTAGGAAGGCCAGAAGCTTATAAGGGCTGTATCTTGCCCCCCCTGCAGCCTTTTTCACAGCTGCCAGTGATGACGGCACTGTGAAGACTGGGCTATTTTTACCTTGAAGGATTGAAGGACCAGTCACCTGGTGATGGATCTCTCCTCAAATGCTCTGCAGCTCTTTCATAAATGCAGAACAATCATTGGAGCTTAATTTTTATTGTTTGCCAAGCTCTACTCTCCCCAGCTGTCTTTTTAGCTGCATAACCTGAGAAAAAAATTGACTCCTCTGAGTGCTCCCTATATATCCATTATCTGGAGGAAAAATCCATCTGTTTCATCTATATTTGAAACACCCTTACTTATCTTTAGCTAACTCATTCTTCTCTGTCAGGAGCTTCTGCCTGAAACGCTATTTGTTTTTTCTCCATCGGAGAGATCACCTCCTCCAGCCTCTTCACTCAGTACTTCATTCATCAGCCTTTCGTCAGCAAGAGGCACTGGTATAAATGCAGAATCTGTTTTATCCTCATGATTGTTTTTAATGCGCCAAGTGCTGTTCCAGCCATTTAAAGTTTCTGTGCAATAATTACACCTATGTCTATGTTCTGTATGTTGTTTCTGCTTCTACTCAACTTTCCCCCTGCCGCACCACATCTGGTTCAGTTCTGAACGAGTTCAGCTATTCCTGCAGCCATTTTATACCCCACTTCTCTCTGAGTATCTCCATCTCTCTGGCACATCCTTGCTACTGAAAGCAGAGATTACTAATGTGCACCATTTTCGAGAGGAAGGAAGATAAAGTAGCAGTGAACACTTCCAACAAAAGTTTGCCAGACTGGGCCCTCAGTTGTGATTCTTTTTTTCTTTTAATGGATAAAATCTAAGCCAATGCCAAAAAGATGGAGTGCAGTACCATGGTATTACCACAACGAGGCATGTGATGCATTGTTATAAAAGCAGCTGTGGCAAACTAATTTTACACTGTTCAGTATTTCTTTCTCCTTTGATACATGGTGGATTTCCCCAGGATCTATTCAATAGTAAGACACTTTAGAGAGGGTGCTTTCTTTTGCTGTGACATCTTTGCAATGGCAAAACAAAACAAAACAAAACAGTTAAAATGGTTTCCAGTTTTCCAAACAGAAGTACTGCATTATTTCTCTTGTGCACTTCCAACTACTCAGATGCATCCTCCTGCCTACCCATGATCTTAAGAAGATAAAAATTACTTACATTTTGTTTCTAGCTATTTGTTTTTCACAATGTGAATACATCTTGATGACATAAAGGTAACCCTGCAGCTGTCTTGTGCCTGTAGTAGGAATTCTTCAATGACACTTCCTAGTGCAATCTCCTATGTTAAATATTCATCACCAGGATATTCAAATTCTACCCTGTGAAGGCTTTTAAGCTGCTGAGTTCTTCTTCAAGGCAAGAAGAGAATTCACATTGTTGTTACAACGTATTACATGGCCTAGGGAAGAAATTCAGCTTTGTATTTTGGCAGACAACTCGTGTGTGATGATGCTCAGTAGTTAGGGCCTCAGTAAAACTACCAATCTTCAGAAACACTATGAAGCATGAGAAAGTACTATGAACGAAACTCCTGTGTGTTGGACAATATAGCTGTTCCAGAAACTGAATTCCAAGCAATAATTTTCATTTTAATTATTTAACTGTGTCTCAACAACTTAATTAAACAGTGTATTCAAGAGAGTTCTGTTGGGATGCTCTCAATATCTACTACCCTGAACCAACATAACCAGGGCATAAAATTAAAGAATTACATTTTTCAGAGGTATACTGTTGGTAAGTCTCTACAAAGCTGGTGGTCATTAGTTTTGTGTAATTACTAGTAGAGAAGTTTGTGTTGCCCCATTCAGAGCACTTACAGTGCTCCAGAATAACTCAGGCCTTCCCTGTCCCTGCTAGGCAGTCCTCCCTGCTAGGCAGTCCTTGGCTTATTTGGGAACTGTGGGGTTTTTTTTATGTACTATCTCTCAGAGTAGAACCAAGAAGTTCTGTCTCCTACTTCCACTAAGATTTGGGTAGCTATGCAGCTTCTTCCCCACAAGACCCTGCATTTGCTTGGGTGGTCCAGGCCTTGCCCAAGCTTGCTGGAACTGCTGTTTGCTTCTCCAACACGTCAATCATGCCATTGTGCCCCTGCCTCTTCTCTGCTTCAGCATCTTCTCCTTCTGCATCCTTGAGGCATTATAAACAAGCCTTTGGAATCCTACAGGTCCTTCTTTTTGGAATCTTTTTATAAGCTCTCTTATGAATGCTGCGGAGTAGTTGCAGCACACTCGTTTTTCTCAGTTGCTGTTTCTAGATTCCTCCTGTGGGAAATGCTCCCAAAAAGGAAGATTTTGTTTGGTTTTAAAAAATACTAATAAATAAACTCTATAGAGTTCAAGCTTCAGCCTTGAAAATTTGACCCTTTATTTTAAGCCATTTGTTTCTAGACACAAAGTTGTATCTTAGCGTTAATAACAGGCTTACCATTCAGGTCATGATTCAAATGCCAAAGCTGGACACTAGCAGTAAAAGGGAAGATGGTGATAAAAAGATATACTTCTTCCAAGTACAGCGACAGAGCTAACTACTAGCTTGCCAAACTGATAAAGTAGCAATGAAGGCCTGAATTGCAGATCACAGTGTCACCCTGCTAACGTGTAAGATGTATAGACAATAATAAAATATTGTGTGTCACTGTCAGAAAGTATGATTTAACTGATATCTTAATAATGGCATGGAAGAGTTAATCCTGTTTTGCTGGAAGCAGCTTTACGTGATTTCTGATAGAACAGCAATGCAGTCAGTTCTCTGTGCTGTAATGGTAACTGCTTAATTCAGTGTGATTGCTTAATTCTAAACCAGAAACAGCAAAAGCTGATTGTTACCTTTAACTTAATAATAATTAATTGAGGGACAGCAAATTGTTATTAAGCTCAACTTCAATTCCAGTTTCTCTCAACTCTGTCTCCTTGCTTTGTCCTTCTCAGCCAATCGCCTTATTTTATAAAAAGCCCAACTGCATCCTAAAACCATTTTAAACTGTTGCCTTTTATTGCCTTGTCAGTGTACAATATAGCTCTTTAGTTCGCTTCATCCCCCAAATTAAATTTTCTATGGACCAGATCCTCAGCCAGCCTAAGCTGGTGTAGCGCTACCAACAACCACTGCTCTGCTGATCCAGATGATCAAGCCCCCGCCTGTTAATCGTTGGTTCTTCCCCCATCCCCCAGGCAGATTGCTTGCATGGTGTTGGCAAGGTTCCTGTATCATCTGTTCATTCACTAATAACACTGTTCAGCATTTATTGGGCCAGTGTGGCTCTCTGCAAATTCAGCAGTGAAGCTGTTATTGATTGCGTGATGGGGAAGCAGAATCAAGCCATATAAAGTCACATTACTTTGTATTCTGAGAGCTCTGTGCAAACGACACAGCAGTTAATTTACTAATAGTTTATATTCATCTTGCTTGTGTCATAGTGGAGAGAAATGTTTCAGCACTGCCAGGGTGGGTGGTTCACATAATCATTTTTTGGAGGATTTGAGAGTCATGCCGTAAAAGGCAAGTTGTGGGCTTTGCTCCAGCAAGGACACAATTTAGTAACTGTAAAGCACATTGCCAAAGACGTCCCTGTTAAGGGAGGTAAGATTATGCAGTCTGTGTTTCCTGATTACATATATCAAACGAAAGCACCAGATAAAAGCAGTAGGAAGAACAGAATATTTTCAGCAGAAAGAGTGAATATGATCTCACTTACACCAGGTTATACCACCTGCACTCTGGCTTTCCATCAAGAAGAAGGTCACACCAGGTCCATCACATTTTCGTGAAATGGTACTCTAAAAGGGTAACCAAATTATTAAGAAAAAGCGTAGATGCTTTAAAGAACAGAACTGAATACTAGAGCAACCTGGTCTAGTGGAAGGTGTCCCTGCCCATGGCAGAGGGGTTGGAACTGCATGACCTTTAAGGTCCCTTCCAACCCAAACCCTTCTATGATTCCATGATTATATATTTGGCTCTAAATAAACTTAAAATTTTGAAGAGTATTACTGGGGAGTATAATGCTTTCTAAAGTCTCTCCTATTTTGTCAATGACAGCAGACATCAAAATAACATAGAGTAGCTTTAAAAAAATGAAAGGGTGCTTGGCATTTTGCAGCCTATGTTTTGGTTTGGTTTTCAAATGGTGGTGCTTTTACCTAGAAAGAAAAATATGTTCTCCATAGGATTTGAAACATATTGAACATTAAAAAATCTCAATTCAAATATTTTCATTATGTCACTTTTTGCAAGTTCTGAACGGTTCTGAAAAATCTGCAAAGCTCATCCATGCAATCTTTTGGAAGGGTATTACTTTAAATTAAGTACTTATCTGTGGTTATTTTAAGGAGACAATTTTTAAAGTGTTCTAAAGAATTTCATCTTGAATCATTGCAGTATAAAATGCAGTATATAGCACTACAGGGTAACAAAATGCATAATTACAGATGTAACTGACAGCAAAAGGATGCCATACATAAATACAGATAGAAGCAAATAGGCCAATGTCATTATCACTGATATGGAAATACCCACTGTGGAGACACAGCCTGAGCTTAATTTGTTAAAACTGTCTAAAAAGAGAAAAGCATTAAAAGTCAATAAAGTGGTATGTGGTGCATTATTTCTTCCCCAGCCAAATTACTTCTCCCTGAAATAAGCATAATAAAAATGTTATTTTTCCTTGATTCATATTTTGGAGGATGACTTTGTTTTGTTTCCACTATAAGAACAGTTTTATAGATATAACATCCATACTTACCATGCAGGCTCTCAAACCTGTGCAGATTTAAGTGCAGGGCTATCTTAATGCACAGAGTAGCCCTACTTACTTCAAGTATGTGTTTTCTGTACATAGAACATAACATAATGAAACAGAGCCCCAGAAATCACAGTCATTCTTGAGTAACAATTCCTTTCTGTTTTGACAGAATTACTTTTTACTATGGCTGCTGTTCCCTGAATACCACTACTTTTATCCAAATATATTTGTAGCCTTGATGTGGCCTCCTAATGCAAGCAAATCAAATTTGAATGCAGTGCCATTCCAGCTAAGAATCCTGGGGAATTTTTGACATGTGGTCCAGGAGACCTGGCACCTGTGCATTGGCCACTTTCTTCCAGGCAGCCCATGGCTCCACTACGCTTCTCCTCAAAAGCCCGCTGTCATCCTCTTCTCTCCTGTGATAAGCCTGCCCTCTTTAAACATCTCATCCCACCCTTCAGTGCTCCATGTCATGCTGTCGCAGCTTCTGCCCCAGTCTCATTTCATTTTGTGCTGTTCCCCCTTTGCCCTCGATTGCTTGCCTTCCGCTCCTCTTGCCTGGCTGAAACAGAAGAGGAGCTTGGTGTGGAGTAGTAGCACTGGGCAAGTTGGTGGCTTTGCACAGGGGTGACATGATGCTTTGACTCTGCTGAAGGACCTGCACATGCAGAACACTGCTGGGAGGGAAGCTGAGGATGAATGAGGGGAAAGCACTGCAAGATAGATGTAGTTAATGAACAGCTTAGAAAAAGCATTTAGAAGTCTCATTAGGCCCCCAATAAAAAAAAAAAAAAAAAAAAAAAAAACCACAAACAAAAACCAAACAAACAAAAAAAAAAAAAAAACAAAAACAAACAAAAAAAAAAAAAACAAAAAAAAAAAAAAAAAACAAAAAAAAAAAAAAAAAAACCCACAAATGTTCAGACTCCTCCATGAGTAAATTTCAGCCCCAGATATGTCCAGTTGTATGGGTGTTTCTTACAGGTATTCCATAAAAAGGATTCATCAGCCCCTGTGGCAGCTTCAAACAGCTGCATGCTGAAGAGCCCACAAGCATCGAATTCCTGTACTTCACGCTGATCCCTGGCATTTCTCCATTGAAAAACTTTCAGCTTAGCTTATTTCAGAGCAAACATTTCCCTTTGTCCTCACAAACACGTTACTTCTTGGATCTGAAGGGCCAGAAACACTGCAGGGCAGAAGCTGCAATCACAGCACAAGGAGGAGGGGAGCCAGCCTCAGGCATCCCTCTGAACCCTGTGTCAGTGTGATATATTCTCTCACTGCCAGGTGAAGCACTTGATTCCT
This sequence comes from Amazona ochrocephala, assembly GCA_039720435.1. Lineage (NCBI taxonomy): Eukaryota > Metazoa > Chordata > Aves > Psittaciformes > Psittacidae > Amazona > Amazona ochrocephala. Next base: position 36,957,835 of record CM077876.1, read on the forward strand.
CCCCTTACAGAATCAAGACTTAAACTTTGAAGGCTGCAGATTTGATGCCCAGCTATGACAAGTTACTTTTTTTTCTACAGCATGGGATGTCCAAGCTTCCTGAAACTGGTAAAGGAGCATCTCTGGTACTAGCAAACAGAACTGCTGAGGAGCCTCTGGTTTGCTATATTTTTCTAAGATACAGAATGGAAAAGAAAACGCTTTCCCTACTTAGACTTCCTCTATCGCTATACTTGAGATTCTCCAAAAGTAGAGGGTATTCTAAATTATAAACGAATAAGCTGCCTGTATTGATGATTATGCATATAGTAAATTACTTTGAATACAACAAAAGCTTATGTGATATGAGCCTTAAACACTTTAAGACTTGCTCTGACCTCACCAAGTCACCACCTGGTGGAAACAACAGCACTCCATTGTCTTACAGGAGCTAAACTCATTTCCACAACTAAAAATCTGTCCACTGACTTTCAGCTCCTATGTCAAGAAACACTTTGTATGTATTTGCTTCTTGTAATGTGACTTGTATTTTCTTGGCTATTGAAAGAAACAGAGAAGCAGAGAGAATAGGGCCTTTCAAACACCTTTTTCACATGTTCACATTCTGCCTTTAATCACATTTGCAGGAAGGTATCAGCCTTTAAGTACAGCTCTAAGGATGTCAGTGGTGCCATACAAAGTTAGGTCTCTGTACTGCCAAAGGCCATATGACTGTCTTAGCCTGTCACAACATTTAATCTGGAAATTATTTTTATTATAGAAACTACTTTCTTTCGCTTTTCTGCTTTAGGCTCTTCAGACATACCAGACTGATCCTGCCATGAGAAAGATGCTAACTCAGCTGTATTTCTATATCATGCCTGTATTTAATGTGGATGGATATCATTTTAGCTGGACAAATGTGAGTAGTATCAGTAGGATTACCAAAAAAGTTGATCTGGAAAGATGGAATGGTTGGTGCATCATTCAAAGGGGACTTTCTGCATAATCTGGTCTATCACCTTGTGGCATGCAAAATGGAAGTAAATTACCCCAGTTAAAATACAGTACTGAATATGTTTAGCAGGATTGTTTTGTTATGTTTACAAATAGACTTTTGGCAAAAGATAGTACTATTGCTATTTAACTATTTTATACCTTCTGCAGGATCGATTTTGGAGAAAAACAAGATCCAAGAACACAAGGTTTCAGTGTCATGGTGTTGATGCTAATCGCAACTGGAAAGTGAAATGGTGTGGTAAGTCTGGAGATACTTTGGTCCACCAGTTCAGATTACCCTGTATTTAATTATCCAACAGAGTAAGTAGGTTAGGTCACATCCATTGTGAAGTGTTCTGTTTTATGTAGTTTAAGTTGGAGGTAGTTTCCCATAAAACCACAAGCCAGGACTCAAATCTTCCTCCCAGCTTCTAAAAAAGTAAATGTCCTGAACTTTGGAAAAACACCTCTCATCGCAAATGAAACATTTTCATGCTGAGAATTACAAATGTATAAAACCACACATACAGCTATTCTGTATTCCTGCAATCAAGTTAATAACTTGAAGCACAGTATTGTGCCTGGCCCATCACATTCCAGGATTTACCTGACTTACAGTTTTAGGAAACATTTCAAAGTTCATTTTATTTTACTTAGTAATGTCTCTGAAATGGGTTTAGCTTTGGAAATGTCAGACTTGCTTTGTTGGTCTCACAGAGAAATGTCTGAGAATATTTTAAGGCTATTATTATTATGATTTCATAAAGAAAAAAGGTGCTTCTAAATGCATGAAGATCCAATTTAAAACTCACAGCACTTCTGTAAATACTTTCATTAATATTGACCTCAATTGTGCATAGAGAATTCAGCGGTAATGAAATACCAGCAGAAGATTTAGAATGGGTCCACTGAAGAGGAAAGGGGGTTTTATTAAATCTTGCAGCAAGACAGTACAACTTGCACAGGAGTAAGCAGACATAAAAGTTCTGGTGCAGCAGAGAGTAATAGCACTTTCTTGTGAACTATGGTGATACACATACCTGATTCTTCTGCTGACCTGCTCTCCCATCTTGAGCAACTTCCTTCAACTCCCTGTGCAGCTGTTTCCTCCTCCAGCATTCATCCACCTTCCTTATTTATCTTATAAACTTGTAAAGACAGAAATAATGTTTGCATAGAGCTAGCACACCCTTCAGCCCATCCCTCTTTCACTGGAAGCCTCTAGATGTTTCCGCAATACTCTGATTACTTGCAGTAGGAGTAAGCACTGTACAGTCTGGCTTGCATCAACTGGATTCTTTAAGCAGGACTGTAAGGATAAAAGTGAGTGTAAATAGTCTGCCGGAGAAGATTACAAATGAGATGAGAGTGAACAAATGCATACATTCAATATAGTACGGACCTGTGAAATATGCTTCCAGTTTTTTTTCAGCTCTACTTGCAGTTAGGAGAGGACTGACACAAGCAATTATAGAAAGCCGATGTTAGCTGAGAACCCCTCCACTACAGAAGACAGTCCCAGGGATGCTAACATGATCTTTAAGGCAATTTTATGCTGCAAAAATAACATAAAAATGAACCAAAGTCTGCATCACTGTTACCATCTTTTACTTACGTGTGTAAAGTCATTGCTGCAGGTATCTGGGGGACACACATTTACTGTTCAGGAGACAGTCACCAGCATAGCTGGAATGAGCAGTTCTCTTACAAAGTCTTCAGAGCCATTTTGCAGGTACCTATCAGTGCAACAATAATACTGTCACAGTGCACTTTCTAGTCCTAATTAATCTTTCTTGGGTTAAAATGCCTCTGCTCCCTGTTCTTTCTGCTCACTAGCCACTGTACTAAAGCACACTTTTTACTCAGTCCTGAAAATGTTTGCTTAGTTTTCAGTAATGCAAAAACCCATTTTTCTAGGCTGAGTGAAAGTGTAACCATACACACACACGTTGTGTGTTGCAATCCACCACTTGCTGCATTTCTCCCCTGCATGGAACATGAAAGACAAGTCCCCACCTCAAGTTTAAAAAATTCCTCCAAGGTTGCTCATCATCCCACCAAGCGCATGCTCTGCTTCCCTCACCGGACTCCAAACTCTGATTCCTTAGTTTGCCAGAGAATAAAGAGCTCTTTCATTAACTGGGCTGACTGGTGCTTAGAAGATCCTCACCCAGCACCCCATGTTCTCATTAGTCTGACACTAAATAAGGCAGAGAAGAATCTGGATCATATCACACTTTGAAGCTTGTATAATCATGGTGTGTTTAACATCTAATACTGCACATGCTTGTAAAAACCTTTTAATTCAGTTCAGTCACACCTGCAGTTTGCAGACAGGCTTGAACTTCACTGTGGGGCTTCCAAGCTGGTGTGTTTTGGCAGAATCCAGCCCCAGCAAAGCTGCTGAATGCTAGCAGCAGTGCTGCAGTTTGTAAAGACACAGCATCCTTTCTGCTTTCCTCATCCCTTCTAGTGTAGGACTTTGATGAAAGCTTTATGATGTTGCTTCTGTATTTTCTAGGGACTAAGAAAAGGCCATATCACTGATTGTGGTAGACTTCACCTTGCAGTGCCTTGCACCCTAAATAGTGCACAGAAATTGTAAACAGACCCAGCTGAATACTAACAAGATTTCTGGGTAGAAATGCTCTTTGCAATATATATATACATATATATGTGCAAGAACTAGCACAATGGTTTAATGTTCATGAAATAAATAGCAACCTTACAGCCAATAATGAGGTACTTAGAACTAAATCATGTCATGGGGCAGATCAAGTTAAAGGGGCTGCATCCAAAGCCCCCAAGAAAGCAGCAGTAGGAGTTAAAATTTCCAGTTCATCCTAATTTCCAGTGTACCCCATTGCTCACTGAGGACAGTTCCCCATATCGACACAAGAAGGGGCTGCAAGGAAGTTTGAGAATCATAGAATCATAGAATAGTTAGGGTTGGAAAGGACCTGAAGTTCACATCTAGTTCCAACCCCTCTGCCATGGGCAGGGACACCTCCCACTAAACCATGCCATCCAAGGCTATGTCCAACCCGGCCTTGAACACTGCCAGCGATGGAGCATTCACAACTTCCCTGGGCAACCCATTCCAGTGCCTCACCGCCCTTAGAGTAAAGAATTTCTTCCTCATACCCGATCTAAACTTCCCCTGTTTAAGTTTGAACCCGTTACCCCTTGTCCTATCACTACAGTCCCTCATGAAGAGTCCCTCCCCAGCATCCCTGTAGGCCCCTTTCAGATACTGGAAGGCTGCTATGAGGTCTCCACGCAGCCTTCTCTTCTCCAGGCTGAACAGTCCCAACTTTCTCAGCCTGTCTTCATACGGGAGGTGCTCCAGTCCCCTCATCATCCTCGTGGCCCTCCTCTGCACTTGTTCCAACAGTTCCATGTCCTTTTTATGTTGAGGACACCAGAACTGCACACAATACTCCAAGTGAGGTCTCACGACAGCAGAGTAGAGGGGCAGGAGCACCTCCCTTGACCTGCTCCCCACTTATCTACCCTCCCTGCCTTCCTTCTCTACCAAAGCACTGGTGTGACCTGATGGTAAAATATGGCTCAGTTTAGTGACTTTCAGTGAAGAAAAAACTCTCTAAACTGTCCATCTTACTACTGTGAGCCATTTGCAATCCTAGCTGCAGTTGATAACATTTCCTGAAGTGAAAATGGGTGGTAGGAAAAGGAGAGGTCTTCCATGGTGGCCTTGGATAATGTAAGGATATCCTCAATTTGCATACTCAAGCTCTTTTAAAGTAACACAAGAAAGAAACAAAACAATACAATAATACTGAATTGTGTGAATTTTCTGAGTTACGCTCACGAGAAGAAAACAGAATGGCATAAAATGCTACCATGCTGATTTATTTTCATACCTGATAGCATATCAGGGGAGGACAAGTATCCTCCAATATCCATCATGAGATCAAATGTACAAAGGAAGTGCGTGCAGAGACTGACAAAACCAGTGCTTTGGTACAGAAGGAAGGCAGGGAGGGTAGATGAGTGGGGAGCAGGTCGAGGGAGGTGATCCTGCCCCTCTACTCTGCTCTCTACTCTGCATGGAGGCCTCATAGCAGCCTTCCAGTATCGGAAGGGGGCCTATAGGGATGCTGGGGAGGGACTCTTCATTAGGGACTGTAGTGAGAAGACAAGGGGTAATGGGTTAAATCTTAAACAGGGGAAGTTTAGATTGGATATGAGGAAGAAATTCTTCACTGTAAGGGTGGTGAGGCACTGGAATGGGTTGCCCAGGGAAGCTGTGAATGCTTCATCCCTGGCAGCATTCAAGGTGGGGTTGGACATAGCCTTGGATGGCATGGTTTAGTGGGAGGTGTCTCTGCCCATGGCAGGGGGGTTGGAACTAGATGTGAACTTCAGGTCCTTTCCAACCCTAACTATTCTATGATTCTATGATTCTATGTCCATTTTCATGAATCAGTGTAAAACACTGTCACAGGAGATGAAGCATCCATTGAAAAATGCAAAGGCTCCAGAGGGTCTGTTAAATAGCTCTTCTTTAGCTATAATATCTGACAAGACATCAAGGCAGAATGTTCTTGGGGTCTGGATGCCTTGGTGGCCATCTGTTCTGTAGGGAAACGGCCATCTGCCCTCTATATAACCCTTCCATATCCACTGCAATCTAAGCACTAATACCTTTTGAAATCCCTACCTGTGGCCATTGAATGGTAGCCTCAATTTTATTATTACAAATGAATCTGCAGCAATAAAATCTTCCAGTTTTGAATTTTTTGGCATTACATTGATTGCATAAACCTGTTTTAGCTCCTATTAGTATGCCTTCTCACACACTGCTCTTGTTATTTGAAGATGGCAGTACTTACTATACAAAGGAAAGCTAATAAAACACTGCTTTTGTAAGTCCCTGATGACACCAGGGAATGTCACAAACAAACTATTATTCTTCTGCGGGTCAGTGTAAAACATGTGGCATTTTAAAATCACAGTGGATAAAAGAGTGGAGTAGATTTGCATAAATACTGTTCTTTTAGGCTCAGGCCCTAAGCTGTAAATGAGGTGGTGGCTTACATCCAGAATTGCTGAACGATAAAGCAGCCACTGCCACATCTCTTTTTCTGAGTTTCATCTTTCAGCACCTCATGGGATATTACAGGCAGGCTACACTTCTGTAGCTTACTGCCATGTGAGCAGGTCGACATAGTGAAAGACAGCCTCACAACTGAACCCCGACCCCAAACTTGAAGGAAAATTAAGCCCTGTACAAACTGAAATTATTCCTATTTTAGCTAACTGAGCAATCAATCCATTGTCTTGTCATTTTTTTCCCATGAGATTTGCAAAGGTAAAACTAGACAGCAGTGAGGAACTATTGTCATGTTTTAAACCAGTCTCCAAGTTTATGCCTTTTGTGGTTATCTACCTACCATTGTAACCACCACTGTAATAGCTGGCACATTAAAATGCTCTTAAAGACTAGATTTGTCTAGGCAGTGACTAAGGAAAGAGGTATACCTCTCTGATTTCAAATAGACCCACTGAGACCCTTCAATAGTTTTAATGCTGGAATGCTACCATAAAATATGGAAACTAATATGGAAAGCCAGAGAAGAAAATACAATGAAGTCAGGCTCTTTTTTTTCTGTTGGGTTAAAAATATGTCCTCTGGGAAGAACTGCATGTAGCTGGCCAATTGGCAACTTGGTATGTATACTAGATGAACAAGCAGATTTGCTGTACTGAGGTCCCACTGGCTCATGCCTATCAGTCACAAGAAAGGAATTTGTTTATTGCTTTTCACACTTGTGCACAGGGGCCCACACAGGGTGAGCCAGAAGCTGACACCTGGGAAATTCTCTATAACCATTCACCATCAACTTTCTCTTTCAATCTCTAGATGAAGGTGCTTCATTTCACCCATGCGATGACACCTACTGTGGGCCCTTTCCTGAGTCTGAGCCTGAAGTAAAGGCTGTTGCTCATTTTCTCCGCAAACATCGGAAACAAATAAAAGCCTATTTGTCCTTCCACGCTTACGCACAGATGCTGCTGTACCCTTACTCTTACAAATACGCAACTATTCCAAACTTCAGCTGTGTGGTAAGTACATTAAAACTTGGGAGAATATGCTTTCCTATATAATATTCTTTTGCTTTGACAGAAGATTTGTTTCTTCAATACTTTGCACATATTTAATATTGAGCGGTATTTATTCTGCATCTGCTTGCAATCACATTTCTGGTTATATAACCTTCACTCATAGTGAGTCAGCGGTAATTTGATAAGAATGGTATAGTGCCTTCCACCCATCAGGCCCTTTAAATTACTTTATAGGATAAATCCCTGGGTTTTAATTATAGTTATTATCATTTTATTTAATTAACTGTAATGAGAATTATGTCGTTAAGTTCTTGGGCTTCCAGCTGAAATTTCTGTCCCTCTGTACTCAGAAACTTAAGCACTGTGAGCACAAAGATCATCTTTAATGTTATGACCAAAATAAAATTGAAATGGTTTATGTTTGTCAATTAGAGAAGAAATCTCATAGATTTTACCAAAAGCAAAGCTTGGATTGCTTTTGTATGATCCTGGTCAGACATAGTATTTTTAACCCTTCAAGACAACCAGTTACTTAACATCAGGGGATTTTGTCTATTAGAAAAATAAATTAATGAGAATACAGGGGTGTTATGCAAGCCTATTGATTGTACATCTCATGTATTCCATGCTCATTCAAATGCAGAACTATTCCCTCTGCTCACAGTCTCACATCTGGTTTAAGCGAGTCTCCTGTGCATAAAACTGTCCCTATGGTTTATTCTCTTAAGGAAGCATGGCTAAGCTGTACTTGCCATTTGCTCCTACTCACAGACATACACTGCACTGACCAGTTGTGAGCCTCTTTCTGTCAGATCCCAGTAAACTGACATTGTTCATGTATCTCCCATTTAGCCCTTGAAAGTTGCAGTGACTTTTAACTTGCTAGTTTAAGCTAGTTTACTCCAAGTGAGCTTAGCTGCACCTTAAGATTTATCCTGTGCAGGATGAATGATGTTGTCAGTCCCTGGAGCTTCACTGAAGTTTCACTCAGCTGCCCTCCCAGGATGCTAAGCAGCCAGCGCACCGCAAACTAAACTCTCTTTGTGGGTTTATTTCTGTTAAGACACTTAATTTCAACAGCTACTAAAAATGCTCCTGTGTGATGTCATTCCTGTGACACAGCCAATTAGAAGTTAACTAAGCAGGCACAGGAGCGAAAAATACGAGGCTTGTGGGGACTGACTAACCAGCCCTGCACTGACTGTGAACAAATCCATGAGTCTTCTTTTTATTCTTTCTTCACCCTCTTTTGGGCAGTGGCAGAGAAAAAGGAGGTCCCCAAGTTAATTGGTAGCTATCACTTACCAGCAAACATAGACTGGGAATTTAAAACCACAGGATCTCATTCCTTGCACCAGGAGGTGCAAGAATATTGTTTTAAGAATGGACAGCACAGCAGAAGGTAAAGACGTGGTATTAGGAAGAATCATCATCTTCCCTGCAAGTAGATGATGAAAATATCCAGAGTAATGTAAGGCAACAGCAGACACTGTCATTGTAAGGAAAAGGAGTCTCTAACTGAGAGTTTTCACACATGCCAGTAAATCTTCAGTACATGTTGTTCTTGTTGCTCAAGGGTTATTTCCATCCTGCAAAAGGGAGTAGCTGGCCCTCAGCACAAACACTCTATCTTTCCATGCACAGCTTTTAGACCAAAGGAATCGAGTTTTTGATGTGTAGTAGGTGTTTCCTAGGTTTGGGAGACCTTGGATCAGGGTTCTCATCAGAGTGGAGCACAGACCTAAAGGGACAAAGAAAGGCACTGTTTTAGACAACAGCCCTGAACAAATAGAAGCCAAATCCCGATTCTAATATTTTGCCAATATTTGGACTCTATACTACTTTTTATTGCAGTGGGTCAAAAAGAACAGGGAGGTTGGCATAAAGAAATGAAGTAATTTCCTGTTATTTAGAAAGCTCATTATGGGGATCATTTTGAAAATGAATGGAATATTGGTGGTTGTTTATTTGTGTGCTTTAATATTTGCCTTCAGCCAAAGGCTGAATCACCTGGTGGCTCCTACATGAATAGTCTTTAATATTTGAAGTGTCCAATATGGTGACTTAGGCTGAGGTTTCAGATTCTACATTTCTCTTAGAAATTACAGTGAGCTGGAAAACAGCAGATCTGTTTCCTCCTGCTGATGGAACAAGCTTTGTTGGTCTATGGAGACTGTATAGTGGACAACTGTAGGACTCCACTTGCATAGCAGATAAATAACATTTGGTGCTAACAGGGGGCCACAATTAATCCTGAGCAGACGAAAGGATGTCTCTGTCTGGGTCGTATCTTTCTAGCGAGCTGTCAGTTACCATTTTGATTAAAGTGTTCAATTATTCAGAGCTGCTTTGAAACTGGAGAACTGTGTACTGATCACAACATGCATATTCTGTTCTAATTTAGGCACAACTCTCTTATTAACACTCTCCTGAAATCTGTTCTTTTAAGATAATCAAAATGAAAGTGCACTTTTAAATTGAAAAAAAAAAAAAAAAACACCAAACAGCAGAAACCTTCATCCATCTCGAGAGTTTTAAATTTCTCCTACCTTTTATCCCTTTTCTGCCTGTACACTCATTTGCCTTAGTGTTTGCAGTGAACTTACATGGCACGACTGAGTTTGTGTATGTCTTTGTAAAAATCTGGTAATTTTATGTGAAGCTCTCTCCTTAAAGGTGTTCAAAGATTGGTTGCCTGGACTTATTCAGGGTCCAGCCTGTACAGTATAATGCAGTTGAGAACTGTCCCTTTCTTTGAGCACGTAAGTCCAACAACGGAAGCAAGTACTGCACATCAAGGCTAAGAGCATCAAGTTCACAGTGCCCGGGACATTTTCCTGCATGGTGGACATGGACTTGGGACACTCCCAGTCTGACCACCAGATGTTTGCTGCCTCTGCACAGAACTGTTGTGCTGGTTTTAAATGGGCATTTCAAACTATTTCATCAGCAAGATTTCAACAGAGGTTGCTTCTGTTGTCTCATTGCTGTACAATACATAGCTCATGCACAAGGAGTCTTCTCCTTTGTGGCTACCTGGATATTGCTCTCCACCCATCTCAGCTCCCTCAGCTGAGCCCTGTCTCCTGCTCCCTTGGTCACAGCTATGACCACCCTGCCACACAATACCTCTGACCCCATCATGGGTCTTGTGTGTTATGACTCACAGAAGCAGAGGTATCTGTTATAGGAGAAACAGTCCCAAGTGACAGCACTTCCCCCATCCTCAGGCCTCCTCCCAACCTCCTCATCTTTGGTGTTAGGTAATTCAGAGGTTACCCCTCACACCATCTGGTGGCCACATCCCAATCCAGCAGAAGTTCTCAGCAGCACCGAGTTCAGTGGTCCCTGCCTCCATGCACTCCCTCATGGAGATGGCAAGAGGAAGAGAAGGGGCAAGCTGAAAATGTCAGTCTCCAGCACTGTCATCCTTGTGCTGAGTAACAAAAAATCTAGTTGTGCCAAACAGATTTCTATAATGGAGTTAAAAAGTGCTCTTCCATTTGCTAAGAGCAGTTCTCAGTGTAAAATAAACTCTACAAAGCCCTACTTTCTGTAAGTGAAAATGTTTGGGTTTTTTTTCCTGGAATGACATTTTAAAGCAGTTTGCTCTGGCTTCTCTACTCGGGCAAAGACCTACAGCAGAAATGGGGTCAGACCGAGGATTAAGCCAGGATCGTGGTTTCTGACAGCAACAAACAAGTGGAAGATGAGTGAAAATGTATAAATGGGAAGGCAAGTATAGAGTAATCCTTCCTCAGTGCATTCATCTAATGTGTCATGATAATAAGGTAAGGACCAAGCTCATGAAGACTTGCATAAAATGAAACCTACGGCTCTTCAGTTCGCAGAATTGAAACATCTAAAACAACCACTGCAGCTTTACCCAGTGTCTCAAAGTCCGTAAATTTCCAGCTCCTAAGATATGCATTTCCTGCTCATCACAGGGAGATGCCTCTGTACTTTTCTAGATGCTCCTTCACTCTCCACAGTCCTTTTCTTTGGGATTATAATATTCCTTTTTCTTTTGAATACATGCCTCCTTTCTCTGTGTTTGGATGCACTATCCACATGTGACCTTCAGAATTTGCCATGGGCCAGGCCTTCCTCATCCCATTTCACAGGATACCATGAGTTCCTAAACAGACTGAATGCATATGGATGTTGACCTGTAGATGCCGATTTTCCCCCATACAGTACTGAAATCACATATCTGCAGTAGTGGAAGGACTTCTCCAAGCCTACATCATCTTTCTCCAGAGAAAGTCAGACCAGCAGTGAACGTTCACCTGTCCATCACAGATTCAGGAGTGAAATTTGCCTCCTTCCTTTTTCCTGCTCTTGTTCACTGAACCACTGTGGAGTATCACCAAGAGATCATTTCTTCTTCACAAGCCCAGCAGAGATGAGATTTAGTGGACTTAGAAATGCATCCACATGTACTGGCAGAAAATGCATGCATGGCTTTAAGCTGCATAAAATAGAGATTATTTCATCTCATGTTCTCACATTTCCTAAATTTGTTGTGTCACTGATTTGGTATATATGCATATAATTACAAATACTTAATGAGTGACAGTTCCCAGTGCAGTAAGCTTCTTCATGCCATGAAAATACTGGACCAAGTTTTTCAGGGAATTAGGGAATTGCTGTCAATAAAAATAAATAATGCATTTTTCCTTTAAAATAATTTTACATTAGCTGCCATGGAACACAGCATTGAGCTGGAAGTCAATGATCAGGTTCCAATCCTATTACAGTATTTAATTCAAAGTCTAATTTATGTATTTGTTTTTCTCCCCTTCCACAGGAATCAGCAGCCTATAATGCTGTTAATGCTCTTCAGTCAGCCTATGGTATAAGATACAGATATGGTCCTGCATCTAGCACTTTGTGTAAGTTTTCCTCTAGCACAGGTTTGTGACTTTGACCTACCTATGGTAAGAAGGAAATTACCCTTATAATAACAAAGAAAGAAAGCAAACACTGTTTAAAGTGAACTTTGTTCCTGTTGCGGATGGTGAGGAAGGCGGAAGACGAAGTTTTGTAACTGAGTCAGTCAGTTGATTGCAGTAAGATTAAATTGATGCAATAGAAGAGATCTAAAAGCAATGCATTTGAAAGGTGAAAGCCAGCCAATAACATGTTCAGAACAGATAAAACCAGATTAAAAACAAAAATAGACAAACCAAGATGTTTAAAAGCATATCTTTATCAGATACGGTAAATGCACTAAGTTATAAAATATCTGGGAGGTGTCCTGGTTTCAGCTGGGATAGAGTTAATTTTCTTCCTAGCTGGTGCAGTGCTGTGTTTTGGATTTAGAATGGGAATAATGTTGATAGTACATTGATGTTTTAGCTGTGGCTAAGTAATGTTTATACTAAGTCAAGGACTTTTCAGCTTCTCATGCTGAATTCATGGATTCATTCAGTGAGAAGGGTTGAGGGGCACAAGGAGCTGGAAGGAGACATTGGCAGGACAGCTGATCCAAACTGACCACAGGGGTATTCTATCCCATATGACATAATACTCAGTATTATAAATTAGGGGGGAAGCTGGATGAGGGCTGCTGCTCAGGAACTGCTGGGCATCAGTCAGTGAGTTGTGAGCAATTGTGCATCACTTGTTTTGTATATTCTAATTCATTTATCATTATTATATTATTATTATAATATAATATAAATAATTCTATTATTATTTTCTTCCTTTTTTGTCCCATTAAACTGTCTTTATATCAACCCTTTATATCTTTATATCAAGTTTTCTCACTTCTATTCTTCCAATTCTTTCCCCCACGCCACCGGGGGTGAGGGAAGTGAGCAAGCAGCTGTGCGGTGTTTATTTGCCAGCTGGGGTTAAACCATGACAGGAGGAAACAATTGAAAGTAGGTTTCATTTTTCACTATTACTTCACCTTTCTTCTACGCAATTGTGATATTCATAGAGCTAATTCATAAAGCTAATTCTAAAATTTAAGGTGATGTCTTTAAAAGCTAAGTTTTAGATGTCTCTGTCTAGATGATGATAAATGATAGCAACAGTATCTTTATTTGGAAATCTTCCATTTTTCAGAGAGTGATTTCAAGTGCATTTTTCCCTATAACAAAATATCTTTAAAATACTCATTTTAAATATGTAACAACATTTGTCAGTCAAGCTCTCCATATAGACAGGTAAGAGAAACAGAAGTTCAACAGGTTTCAGCAAGACACTTTCTTTTTTTCTACTGAGTTTGTGAGGCCTGAGTGCACTCAATGATAACAGATATTCAGAAAGTCAGAGGCTTAAGTAAATAGCAAGATTTTTCACAAGTAACCTCTTGCATCTTCTCTGCTGTTGCTGTGTTTTACATCTCAGATGTGAGTTCCACTTTATTGTGGGCCTTCATCTCACAGCACAGTTGGCATCTTGTGCTCATTACGGTGCAGTCAGTCACTATGTCAAAGGAAGAGCAGTGTGAATTAATGCCAGAATTGCACGGAAGACAGCAGGCCACATGAGAGATGGATCTTTATATAAATATAAGTGTCTTGGGTAATCAACATATGGAGATAAGGAAAGCATAAGAAGCACACTTCCTTGGGAAGGTTTGTTAATATTAGACACCACCTATGCAAATGCTCTTATGCTGTGAGGAAATGGTGAGAAGACAGAAATTAAGAGAAAATAATTTTAAAAGCACTTTGAAAAGGAGAATGCAGATTATCAGCTTTCTCCTTTCTCCCTGCAAAGGAATTGCCTAAAGTCCCCAAGTTAAACCTAGGAGTATGCAGAGCTCCCATCCAGCCGGAAGATCTTTGTGGAAGCAAAGCTTTATTTGCCTGGGAACAAGAACAAATTGAGGCTTTATTCTATATGTTCTCTTTTATTAAGGTTTTGCTTTACACACAAAAAAGTCAGTTATTAATTTTTTTCCTGTGAAAATCAAGGGCCTAATCCATATTGTGCTGAGCACCTTTCACTGGGGCTGGGTACCCATGCCCTTCTCTGAAGTATGTTTAGGATCAGGGCAGGCAAAAAGATGGAGTTGCAAGGATACTCCCTGAGTCCTGGAGACAAAACATCACATGAACCCTCCGGTGCTTTCAACATGACTTGCGTTTAACCTGGGTTCTTCTTAATCTTCTTTTGATTCCCTCTCTCAGATGTGAGTTCAGGTAGCTCTATGGACTGGGCCTACAAAAACGGCATCCCCTACGCGTTTGCATTTGAGCTGCGTGACACTGGCCATTTTGGATTCTTACTTCCTGAGACGCTGATCAAACCAACCTGCACAGAGACCATGCTTGCAGTTAAAAATATTACTCTTCATCTGCTGAAGAAATGTCATTGAGAGCTATTTCTAGGAGCTGGGAGTGAGCATTTTACTCCCAGTGCTGATGCCTTCTAGTGTGTTCAGTTGCCATTCTAAGCTTGACCACTTCAGAATTATAGAAGCTAATGGAAAGTATGGAGTTTCTACTGGATCTACTTGGTGGGAAATTGAAAAATCATTTAATATCTGCTCTACAAAAGTCCATAAAGTTGATATACTATCTCAGTTACAGCTGGGTGTAAAATAGTCTCTTCTTTTTGCAATAAAGCTTTGATGCTGCAACTTCAGTGGAGCAGGTCCACATAGAGATGCCTGAAATAAAACTCCACTTCCAGACAGTCCCTGGACTTACTGTTTTCCCTAACAGAAAGACTTCCCTTACTAGGGTCTTTTGAACCAAGGGATAAAGTTTACATTCATGTATATGTACTCTGTGACACAGGCCCATGTCTATAGGAGTAAATGGCATACAGCTGCAGCTGGCCATGCTGCAGGTGGCTATGTGGCTTCTTTCTGCATGTATACATACATATGTATATGCACTTTTGTGGTTTTATTTTTTTATGTAATGCAAGAATTAGACCCAAGGTTTCCTTTAACTGTTCAGAGAAACCTATTTTCAAATGTATGTATTGGGGTGGACTCAAAATCAACATATTGCTTTTGAAAATGTAACTGTTCTAGAGATGTGTAAGAATTATAAAGAAACATTATGGATATACAGTACTCTGCTTTATGGAGAGACAAAGCAACTTGCCTTGACTTGGAACTTGGAAGCTGGCAGTTGACTGGTACATCTGCGTTCTGCTGCAATCAGTGTCTGCCCATTTCCACCAGCCAAGGATCTAGCCTTAAACTGACTGATACTAACTGATACCTTATTTGTCAGTATTTTTGCAGCGAGTTCTGTAGCTCTGTGGCTATGTGGCAGTTCTTCTTGGAAGTCATATTTTTTGCATGTTTTAAAGGAATTAAGAATAGATTCTTAAGTGAGCCAGAGGTGAAACCAGAAGCATTACAGATGAAATACAGTGAATAAACCCCAAGTTTGAAAGAATAATAATGAAAGCATAGAAAATATAACAACTTGTTGAGGGGCTTTTGGTACTTTTAAAATACTATTTTTTTGATCTTATTATATCTGCAAATGCATATATTTTACTTTATTAATTTTGAGTTTAATCTTATGTTAAATAAAACATATTTGTTAATAAAATCGTTCAAGTATTCTTCATATTTCATTTAATTGTTTTAGTTCAAGGATGTGATCATTTTACATGATTGGCACCAATGATTCAATCTTTTACAAAAACTACATCCTCTCTAAATAAGTACTTGAACTTAGCAAATGGGCAACCTTTATAAGGCTAGGGAGCACCGTATTTAAGAATACCACTGTTTTCAGGACTGCAAAAGGAAATCAGTGAGCAAACATGACAGAATTGCATTCTGTTGGTTTATATTCTGTTAATAAAAAGTATTTATTTTAAAGGAGCTTTCTGAAAGCTTTTCAGCTTTCATTAGTTCAGATTTGTTTTGAGGAATGCAAGTTTCTACTCTGGTGTAACAAAAATTTAGGGCACAGAAGCAGAAGATATTTTATCTACCCGCTAGTCATTTCTGATGCTTATGACCATGATCACTGAATAGTTTGAAGAGAGCAGTAACTGTCTCTTGCTATGCACAGATTCTTGACCAATGGCCTTAATAGTGGTATAAATTAAATTTTAGCACCAATTGTTGTGAGTTATTCTGGATTTGGGTGACATGACTGAACTACTACAAGGACATAAGAGACTAAAGTGAAGAATAGAAGGTGTAAAAGATGCCTAATGAGCATAAGGCAAAAATTTACCTCTGGATCGTTACAGTACAAACCTTTCCAAGTGCGAGCCAGAAGAAACCAGATTCAGATGTGATGGTTTGATTCTGCCTGCTCATAGTCCAACAGTTCGTCAAATGAAACATTCCAGCTTTATCTTTGTACCATCACATCTCCACTAGCACAAACACAAACAAAAACACAAGCTCTTTTAGGTAGTAAAAGGACCTAACATTGTAGATCTAGCTGACCTTCTTGGACAGGAACAATTGCAAGTATTCTTACATTTGTCTAAGAAGCTTTGACATTTAAAAGTACTTGATATCAAAACCAGTCCGTGAATAAAGCCACATCCTGGTATCTGGATGGACTCAGCCTGAATACTACGTATTATGTGCAAATGAAAATTCTGACCTGAGTTTGAGGAGCTGTGCAGGGTAATCTAGTGCCCCATAGCTGAATACAAGTGTAAACCGTTCCTGGGGCTTTTTAATTTCAGGGTCACTAAAGCTGGTCAGAAACACAGTCACTAGAAAAGAACAAATGCTATTTGCTGAATTAAGAGTATGTAAGACAATTTATCAGCAAGAGTTATTCTAAATAGAGTGGTTTACCCTATGGAAAGAACTACTGGAAATCAGTTATTTGGATATGGAACAACAGCCTTTGTGACTTACAAATGTTACTTCTCTGTACAGTTCTTTTATTATCTCTATAATTACTTCTCTTCCCTTTGTACTTCTCTTCATCGTCTTTATTGCTTACAGGACAAGAGAATCAATAACTGGTTTTGAGAAAAGTGAATTTATTTTATGATCATAGGTATACTTTATCATTCAACACAATAAAAGGTACACAAACAGCAAAACACTGGTTATTAACCCAGCAGTTAAAATCACATATACAATGATTATGTGAAATCCAGGAGCTACAGTTCCATTGATTATTGATAGAATAATTATAACCGCCTCTGTAGACTTGAAAAAGTGCTCAGACAATCTTTTGTGAACATTTGGGGGCATTTGATAGCTTTTATTTTTTATTAAGAAAAAAACCCAAACTGAGACTAACATGAAGGAAACAGGCCTATGCCTCTTCAAGTCACCCTTCTTAACAAAACCCTGAAATTACCTTGAATCATTATTCATAAATAGATAAAAAACTGGCCTTCAAAGGTGAAAAAGGGTATTGAATTTGGCTGCAAACCATGAAAAATAGCACATCTGACGGGTGAAGATCCCCATGTGTTTTTCAGAAGTCACTTTGGAAAGGCAAATGCCTTTGGTCACTCATGTAACATGTAAAGCCTATAGGAAACTGCAGTTCTTTTTAGAAATTTCTGAAGATTTAATAGAAAGAGTTCAAATGACCTTGAGTGCCAACATGCATCTACTTTGAACATCCAGTGCCAATCCACTTGTCTGTAAGAAACTGCAGAGCGCAGATTGCACTGCCTACTTGAGGACTGTGCAAAATAACTGCTTATTGAAAAGACTGCATCTAATTCTTAAAGTTGGGAAGAAAGCATTGTATTTCCTACCAAAAGTAAGTTACTAATCAACTGTTCTAGTTCATTAATGTTAAACAATCCCTTCCATTTTTATGTTTACATTCAATTTAATGGTATCACTTGAAGAATAATACATGCGACAGAGTACAAGTATTTTTGTAAGCCCTTTTGATTTTTCCTTTGGCTGTGTGAAACTATTATACCATTTCCATAGCTCACTGTTGTACAGTGGTCAC
Source organism: Amazona ochrocephala (assembly GCA_039720435.1). Classification (NCBI taxonomy): domain Eukaryota; kingdom Metazoa; phylum Chordata; class Aves; order Psittaciformes; family Psittacidae; genus Amazona; species Amazona ochrocephala. The sequence continues at coordinate 36,975,789 of CM077876.1, forward strand.
ATTCATTGATCAAAGATGTCAGTCTCACACTTGATGACTTCGCTTTTGACTTCTGTGCCTAAAAGCCAGATGTTACCATTTTCATACAGTTCTTAAATGATGGCAAAACACCATAATAATATCTTAGATGTGCAAAGACACAGGTACCCCTCTGCTGTAGAAAACAGGACAAGAGAACAGAAATCCAAATAAATTACAGAGATTCTTTGAAAATATAAACCCTATAACATTACCTGCACTCCTTTAAAACATTTTCAAACACCCACCACACAAAACACCTTTTCTGAGTTGTAAATTTCAAAGTCTTCTGTCCACAGAAAACATAGGCCATTTGGCATGCTTAATGTATGCCTGAATTCTCATACCCACTCAGGATAAAATTAAGGTCCAAACAGGTATAATTGCTTCCTCCTTCACTGTGTAGGAGGAAAGCAGGGTGCAGAGAGAGCTGCCTTCTGTCCGACTGGATCACTAGGCTTTCAAGCCCTATCAGCGCCACGAAGTCAGGAGTACTGCTGCTGGTGACAGGCCCGTCTTGGAGGTGAACAAGTCCAGAGTGGTTTTCACAGTCCTCAGCTCAGCATGCCTGTCACCACAAGCACAATGCAGCTTGCTGGAAATTCATTGCTTTAGGCTGCATGTGGTGTCAAAAAGGCCTGCCTTAACAAGGTCTTCTGTCAATGTCTGCAGATTTTGGATAACAAGAGTCACAACAGAACACATGGTTCTCTCCTTAGAAAATGATGTTTGGAGCAAGGACATTTAGAATTGGCAATTCTGTAGACCCTGAATGCTTGTCCTTGCCTGACAGGCAGGAGTGATCAAGCAGAAAGTCTTGGCTCTCCCTGCTTTCAGTGGAGTAGTTCAAGCCCTCTCATGAGAGATCGACTCAAGCATGGCAGCGCTTGCCCTTGGATTTAGACATCAGGGAATGCACTCATAAATAATAGATTCAAATGTTAATGAAAAAAATCTGCCACCGTCCCCAGCCATGCAAAAAGTGCACTTGGCCCACAACAAAGGAAATTCATCTGCCATAAAGGCATATGGGGGGGTAATATATTTCATCCATCCTGCCTGCTCTTAGAGTCCAGCCACCTTAGCACTGCCCAGTGCTATTGAAAAATATATGTGCAGAAATAGCCATAACAATGAAATATTTTAACGTACCCCCAGGTTGGTAGGAGCATATACTTTATCTCAAGTAACAGATAATGAAATAAAAACTGTGGAATGACTGTGAGCAGGTGTTTTAGTCTTTTGTGCTCACTACAATGTGCCATGCTATTCCTCTGAATACCAGGATGGCTCAATGCTGGGAGGGCTGCCTCTTTTTTTAACCAAATAATGAACCCCTTTTTTTTTTCCTACTAATTATTAGCAGAATATTATGTTAGGTCTGAAGACACACACACACCCCAATGAGGCTGAGAAGGTTTCATTTTATAACAGAATTTTCACTCTTCTTGAAAATAATTCATCTGTTAAAATCACAGCCACAGTTCTCAGGTGGCTTATTCTTTTATAGCATGTTATAACTGAAAAAAAATAGTATAGAAATATATACATATATATATACATATAAAAGCTAAGCAGAAACAACCAATTTGCTTACTGTTTCATTTCCCTTTATTTCACTTTGTTTCTAGATTGAGAAAATCCGGGTTGGTTGGGCTAGATTGAAGGAGTACAGCCAAAAAGCTGAGTGTACAGGGTTCTTCTGCTTAATGAGCTAGAAATAGCTGCTTAAAAAAAAAAAGGCAACTTGGTGTATTTTAAGTTCTTTATCTAGAATAATCGCTTTACTCTGTTTAATTCAATTATCACATTTGCAGAGTTTATTTGGTTTGGAAAGATAATTTTCCTGAGAGCCAGGCAGTGTTTTAAAGGTTAAATGAGTGAAATTCCTGCAAGTGTGGTGTGAGAACAAGAGCTGCTCTTTGGCCTTGGTAGCACAGAATATGTCAAAAAGATGAGATGTACTTGAGCCTCCTAACAGGATGAATTTGCTATTTCATGCTGCATGGTGTCTCCACTTCTCTTCCTCCATTTCAAAACAGAATTGAATACTATCTGTCGGTGACAACTTCAGCTATAAAAGAGCCTAACTTTTGGTACTAAATTTAAATCATGAACCTGTTAAAATGTGAGAACTTCCCCACATACCTACGCAGATCCATTCACATACAAACAAGATGTCTGTCTGCACAATGTGTACTGTGCGATGGTTTACATAATGGCATAGCTGCAATCCTTGGCAACCACAGGGCTGCTGATAGCAGGCAGCATGTGTTCAGCATCTCTCCTCTGCCTGTTGGAAGCACATGCAAATTCAGCTTGTTTGGCCAGTTCCCTAAACGCCTTGGACACTATTTCACTAGTGCAACACAAGAAGCTCTCTTCCTGGAGTTTCTCCAGTGTATTTCTGCGGGTTATCCACTACTACTGTTAACATACCAAATACAAGCTCAGAACATGGGACAAGCCCTTCATGTGTTGCACCCTATACTAGAGCCAAGAGCCTAGGTATTGCTATTGTGAACACTTGGGGCAGAGGCCATAAGAAGGTGTTACGGTGTCTATTCCCAATGTGGACTGCATCCCAGAAAGCCTTTGTTACCTCATGTGTTATAAAGGTCCTATACCATTGCCCAGAGTGATCAAAGGGGTGTCTTGAGCCTGCTCCGGAAAAGTCTGGTAGCATGTCGTGGTGCATAAAGGGGAGCTGTGGAGAGGCTACAGGACCATACCACCTGCTACCAGGATTTTTGGACTGCTTCAGACCTTCTTCTGTTTGTTAGCCATTTGCAGGAATACACGCTTAAAACAATAATTTTAGACAAAACAAAAAGAACCTAACACACAACAAAAACAACAAAAAAAAATCCTCACCTTTCTTATACATTTTAAAGATTTTTCTGTTGAAGCTGTTGTGATTGTTTTCAGGTATCTTCCAAGAAATCAAGTGTCTTTTCTGAGAAGCCGAGGTAGAAGTAACCTGAAGCTGCTGTCATGCTGAAAGCTGTTAAGGGAGTCAGTGTATGCAGTCCACTCCCTGTCAAAACACTCACCTACCAACACTGCAGATAATAAGCGCAACCTTCAGGAGATGTCTCAGCAGAGACCTTCCTGCAAACGTCTGGAGATGGAGCTACTCTTCAGACAGCAGTCTGGATGCAGACTGGCTAATGAATGTTGGAAAGCTTGTCTACAACTCTCTCCTCTTGAGCTGAAAGTAAGCACATCATGTTTGCACTGCTCTCAGGACTGCACTTTGAAAAAGAAAAAAATAAAATCAAACAAAAAGTTGAAATTTGCATCAAGTTTTAACAGAGAAAGGAAGGTCCCATTCATTTCCTGCTCCTCTGCATGGCAGCATGGGAAGGGCTCCTTTGCCGGTGTGCCTGGCTGCAGATCTGCTGGCACTCAGCCCATCAGAAACAGTGTTATTTCAAATGGCTGGAGTCACTACATTGTTTTCCTTGTGCCTCTGTGAGAATGCTAAACAATCCATCAGTGCTAAAGCCTGAATATGCACAAGAATAACTCTCCCCCATTTAAATGTCTATTGAAGGACACACAAAAAGATGATTTCTTAAAAATTCCTTTTTGGGTTCAGAGATTTCTCCTCTGTTGAAAACAAACAGTTCATATGTAAGGTGGGGCAGAGGGTGGGGAGAGGGGAGAAATAATCCCGGGAGACAAATGAGTACTGAAAAGTTTTATCCAAAACCATACTAAGTACGATATGTACCATCTTCATACTGTAATTCTGAATGCACACACCAAACATGGAACATTTGGAGTATGTCTTTCGCTCAGTATCAGGACTAAAAAGAAAGGTAAAGGACAGAAGTCTAACATGGTACAACAGAAAAAGTCCAAATCAAAAAGCAAGACTCTAGGCCCCAAGAGCAGCAGTGACTACTTGGACTAGTATGAAAAGGCATTTTTATTTTTAATCAGGAATAAAATCAGTGAAGCACCAATACTTCAGAAAGATGAAAGGAAATAATGTTGAGTAATGTTAATGTGTTGAATAATTAGAGGACTGCTGGGTCAGATGGCCTATTGGGAGACTGATTGGCTATCTGTGACTGAACAAACAGCTGGAATAACAAAACTTAGAAAAAGATTGGCAAACAAGCAGAGACTGATCATTTTGGATTGCATGACGCTGAGAAGTGTAAGAATATCTTCATACTGACTAAGCAAAGTAAGCAGATACTGCTGGGATTATTTCTAAAAGTAAACAAGAGGAGAAGACCAAATGGACACTGAAATTGAGAGAATCACTTCTCTGTTCATCTGATAGTGTCAGAGTCCACAATCAAGCTTCTCTTACCTAAAAAAATTACCTGCCCTTGAAATAATCCCATGGGGACAATGTTAACTAATATTCCGGGATACTGTGACATAATTAGTTTTCAGTGTGTGAGTGTGTATGTTAGCAAAGAGGTAAAAGTATCTGCCTAGCAATGTTTACTGCCTTTACTAGCAATTCCAGTGTTTCCCACTCCATACAAGCTGGCACTTTATTTCCACTCTTTCAGCTATAGATGTGGATAAAACCTAAGACAGCAAAACTAGATTGGTACCTGCTGTGTGAATAAGCAGAGCAGTGGAGTCCATACAGAGGTAGCAGAAGTTGTCTGCATTATATTTGGGTCACATTTCCACAATGGAACGTGCAAGTGTAAAAAGCACCATATATCTGCTTCAAGATGCTGAAGACCAAAAGGTGAAGAGGGTTAAGATTAGCTTCTCTTACAGAAAGCCTCAACTGTCATAAAACTCTTCAAAATATTGATCCCCCTGCATGGTAGAAGCACATTTCTTCTTCCACTTTTCATCATGCTACGCAATGCTGATTTTTCTCTATTCTTCTGCACTGCAGTGCACTTTCGTAAGTACACAACTTCTGAAGTATAGATTGATACCATACCTGAAAAGGATAAAGTTACTGCACCACCAGTACACAGTATGAAATTAAAGACATGCAATAAATTCCAAGTGGAAAGCAGCACTGGAACCCAGGAAATGAGACTTGCATGGGAATATTTCCAAGGAAAGCTAGCTTAGACTTCACTGAATCTTGACAATGTGTATCTATTTAAACCACACTATTCGCTTAAATTCACTGCAGCACAGAACTCAAGGCTGCACTGAAAGGGAAAACTATTGGATATGTATCATTTTACTTGCCATTCAGTGTGGGAAATAATTTTAAGACAGCAGAGTTGGTCTATTTGCCTAGTATATATCTTTTAAAATTACAAATAATAAATAAATAATAATCTTTAAACTCCGCAAATTTATTTTATGCATGAGTATAATTTATCAAAGCTCCCATACTTCAATTACAAATCTCTCTGTGTTTACCTGACAAATACATACACCACCACAAGAAAAGATCCAAATCTTAACAACAGTCACTATTTTTCAGCATATTGACAACAACTGTCAATAATCCTACAGCCAAAAGTGTGAAGTTACAGGCTTATCAATGTCACCATTCATCTTCTGGTTTTTCTGTATTCATTCCCAGGGGTAGCAAGCCTCAACTTTTACCTGTCTGGGAAGAGAATTTCACAGTCCTGTTCTGAAGGCGGGTTTTTACTCATCTGACTTCAAGTCTATGAAAGCTGTTCATCTGAACTAAATTGACTTGGTACCCTCTGTAGTCAGGGTACCAAGTCGTAATATTTTTCAGTAGAGAAAAATAACGGACATAGAGGATGACAGGTCACATCTATCTTAGACTTGGTACCATTGGTACTGCATGAATTACTCATTACATGCTAATCTTTTTGCATAGCAGGAGTCCAGATGACAGTTTAGACTAAGTGCCTAGTTTTTACAACTGTTAAAATTATTTAAGACAAATTCCACCTTAGGGTGAGACCTATCTTTTAATTTCCAGTACATCAACCACGTTTACGTGCCAGCTCTGGCTGAATTCTGATGCCTGAAGTTCTTACTCTCAGGGTTACCCATGGGACATTCAAGAAACAAACAGCCTTCCTAAAAATAAATGTTATTTATCTGTAAATATTTGCCTAATAGAAAATAATGTGCACATAATCAGCAAACAGTCTACATATATTTCTGTCATGTAACTTCAACTGAAATTCAGGCAGACCAAATTTCTTCGGCCACCACGAGTGAAGCCTGGTGTCTTTCAGGCGCTGTGGACCATAAATGATTCTCCACTTTAGTCCCTCTCTCTCATGTTTCTTTTAATCCTGCTAGTTATTTTTGTTACTCTACATTCACGTTTCATTTCTTGTCCTTGTAGTTTGCTGGAGAGAGAGACAAAAATGTAAGAGCCCCGTAAATAACAATTAGCTTTATGGCTTTGTGTTAGCTGCTTGATGCATTCTTTTTCTTCTTTCTTCCTGGGCAGATTTTTTACAAGTTAAACAAATGCTACTATGCAGCATACAGAAAATACCAAAGACATACAACATACGAGTACATGAATAATCAAGCAATGCAGAGTATTTAAAATCCACCACAGGCTAGTTTCAAATCTGTCACCAAAAACAGCAAATTCCAGGGTTGCTGAGAGACCCTGTGAATTTCACCCCAGCAGCAGCTGACTGCCTGCCAGCTGCCTGCTGAATCCATAAAAGATACCCCTTTTAGCAGACAGTTTCTTCTGTAAATTATCTCCTTTTCCTGTTTCTAGCACCCATTATATATTTAAAGGCTACTAAATTTAAAGTGAAAATGTTATCTTCTTTTTATAAAAATCTATGAGAACTTCGTGTTTGATGCAAATGATCAGTAATTGAGACTAGTAAACAAACACACAAAGTAAGCTATAGCCTCTTCAATTTCCCACTGCAGAAACCAATCTTGTTCTTACAAAAGCCAAAACCTTCATTAAAAAGAAAATCTGCTCTGAGCTTTTTATGAGAAAGAAAATCAAAATGCAGTCATAGCTTTATGGTAAAACATTCATTAGAATTGTCTGAGTGAACAAAATGCTTTCTAGTAAGTGACAGTAAAATAACCTCAGAATTTATGCACAGAAATAGAGATTACAGATTTCTGCGTTTTGTGATTTCATTTTTTTAATAAATTCATGTTTGCAATTATTGCAACAAGATTTAGATTTACAAATACACCAGAACATTTTAATATTATATTTCACACGGTGACCACATTTACCAAATTTGCACAAATATGCAAAGCCTGCTTGTAACACATTGCTGTTATCACTCAGATTTTTAAAAGAGCACACTCAGCTTTGTAGAGGGCTCGCACCCACTTTGAAGGACACAATCTCATTCTTATATGGTACACTGTGAATTTAAAGTAAATCTGAATTTTAATCTTCTACCTTTGATCCAGCACTACAGTGAAAAGAAGTGAAACCATGAACTTTATTTAGCCTGCACAAACTTGGGGGAAATTCTGGTGAGGTCTCACGTTTTGTGACATGAATGCCTGAAAGTGCTGTTTTCAAATGATGGAATCATAGAATCATAGAATAGTTAGGGTTGGAAAGGACCTTAAGATCATCTAGTTCCAACACCCCTGCCATGGGCAGGGACACCTCCCACTAAACCATGCCACCCAAGGCTCTGTCCAACCTGGCCTTGAACACTGCCAGGGGTGGCGCATTCACAACTTCCCTCGGCAACCCATTCCAGTGCCTCACCACCCTCACAGTAAAGAATTTCTTCCTCATATCTAACCTAAATATCCCCTGTTTAAGTTTGAACCTGTTACCCCTTGTCCTACCACTACAGTCCCTAATGAAAAGTCCCTCCCCAGCATCCTTATAGCCCCCTTCAGGTACTGGAAGGCTGCTAGGAGGTCTCCACACAGCCTTCTCTTCTCCAGGCTGAACAGCCCCAACTTTCTCAGCCTATCTTCACATGGGAAGTGCTCCAGTCCCCTGATCATCCTCGTGGCCCTCCTCTGCACTTGTTCCAACAGTTCCATGTCCTTTTTATGTTGAGGACACCAGAACTGCACACAATACTCCAAGTGAGGTCTCACGAGAGCAGAGTAGAGGGGCAGGATCACCTCCTTCGACCTGCTGGTCATGCTCCTTTTGATGCAGCCCAGGATACGGTTGGCTTTCTGGGCTGTGAGCGCACACTAAAGCCAGCTCATGTTCATTTTCTCATCGACCAACACCCCCAAGTCCTTCTCCACAGGGCTGCTCCGAATCTCTTCTCTGCCCAACCTTTAGCTGTGCCTGGGATTGCTCCAACCCAGGTATAGGACCTTGCACGTGGCATGGTTAAACTTCATCAGGTTGACATCAGTCCACCTCACAAGCATGTCAAGGTCCCTCTGGATGGCATTCCTTCCCTCCAGTGTATCAACAGAACCACACGGCTTGGTGTCATCAGCAACCTTGCTGAGGGCGCACTCAATCCCACTGTGCATGTCACCAACAAAGATGTTGAACAAGACCGGTCCCAACACCGATCCCTGAGGGATACCACTCGTTACTGGTCTCCAGCTGGACATTGAGCCACTGAGCACTACCCTTTGCGTGCGCCCATCCAGCCAGTTCTTTACCCACCGAGTGGTCCACCTATCAAATTGATGTCTCTCCAATTTAGAGAAAAGAATGTCATGCAGGACAGTGTCGAATGCTTGGCAATTCTCTGCCTTCCTTTACTTGTTTCTTCATGGAGTATTGTGCCTTAAGATTAAGGAAGTAAGCTTGCAGCTGCTATACATACTGCAGAAACTCATGTTGTCTGTATTGAATGTTATAGTTTCTAAGTATCCAGCTATGGGCTGACTTCATCCATGGGAGAGAGGTTATGGCCAGCACACCGCGTTTTGAAAAAACATACCACATTGTCTCCTTCTGACATCTGTGTTCATGCCATTTGTGCAATAATATCCCACAAAATATTTCTGTTCTAAAATGGTGAGCAAAAGAGAAGCAATGTGCTGACAAGAGTTTAGTTCAGGAAAAGTTAAGAAAGAACAAACTAATGAACAGAAGTGGTTTGTCAAACGAGCAGTTTCAGGATGACACCTGCAGCTATCCAGAGGTGTGAACCCCATCTCATGCATACTCAAGTAAAACAATTGAAGCTCCACAGCCATAACCTGCTACTGAATTCATGTAAGTAAGCTTTTATTGCAGAATTTGTCTATTCCCAGTGTGAACCAAGGAAGCAAGTTTGATCCAAGCACATATAAAACACCATAAAAATTATTGTTAGTGTTGACTTGTATTGTTATGTATCTATCATAAGGTCCCTGCGCAAAGCCTTCTCCTTGCAAACTCCTTGTTTAGGGGTTGTAGTACTGGTAAGCACAACTTACCTCAAATCACATTCGTCAGGAACTGAGAAGCAGTCCCAAAAATCCATAATGGCTCTATAGATTTGCAGGAACTTGGCCATCTAGAATTATCTGCTGCATGTCTCACAAACTGTGATAAATGAGATTTTTATCAGTCAAACAACATTTGTTTGTTTGGCCCTCTCAGCAACAGTTATAAATTGCACCTCAACAGTTCCACCAGTGGCACAGCAATACTTTCTGATACCTACTGTCCCTACTCCTGTATGAGGAGATATACAATTACAAAGCTTCCATCAAGAAACAGCACAGAATACACACTTTCAGGTAGCAAAACTAAACACTCCAGGTCTGCCTGGCTCAAACCCAGACAACTGCAGCTTTGACTGTCACAAGAAACCATCTATTGTATATGCTGTGAACCAGTCAGTCCAGTTTTTAATGATCGAGATTGCACATCAGCTCTGACATCTGTCTTGAAATTAGAAACATCTTGGAAGTCTAACCAAAACTGTTGTAGGTATTTCAGAATGTCTTGTAAAGATACCTGAGTGAATACACATCTAGTAAATACTTAATGAGTTAACTGGGACACTGAAATGAATCACTACAGTGCTTCTTTAATGCCTTTCTTCTAGGCAAGAATACCCCTAACTCCCATTCAATTTTATCTTTCTAGTTATTCATATTCAAAATCTTTCATTCCTGCCACAAAGCCCAGTTTATAATGTATATGTTGAAATATCTGTTATTGCATTTTGACAGGAAAATACCCGCTGCAGTTGCTGAAGGAAACAATCAGACAGATTCAAAGATCACTTCATGGCAGTAAAAAGTAGTTATTGCTCCAGTCTTATGGCTTCTCACCTTAATTCATATGACTTTTATGACCTTTCTGTCTAAGCTTTTCAACACGGATATTAAAATACTTGGAAACCATCCTTGTTATTCATTTGACTTACCCTGCCCAGAGATTAAAGGGATATTTTTCTTTAGCTGAATTCCATTCATCTTTTCTCAGTCTCCTTTCATTTTCAACCCATCCTTTGTTATTATCAGTTTATTGAGCGAGATCTGCATCAACCTTTGAAAATGCACAAGTTCTAAAGTGATATGCTGAATTCACCTCCAATCAAGGGGAAGAGTGTCATTCAGCATATAAAAATAAGGTCAAAACTAATGCTTTATGCTCCCAGTATGCTGGGAGCTGGGCTGGGCTGGGCTGTTTAATGCTTAATCTGTAAAACAACTCAGCATGCATTACATTGGTTATGCCATATTGGTTACAAAGACCTGCAGGAGTCGGAAGCTAGGATATAAAGATAGGACAGTCATTTTCAATAAATTTATTACTTTTCTAATTTGTAACAAGTCAGAATAATCCCATTTTGTAAACTGAAACTGGAGATTAAGAATTAGGGATAATTATACACTATGGAAGTCCTTCCTATTACAGGTGTTTGGGGAGACAACTAATTAACCAGACTCACACCCACAGAGTAATCTGGGAAAGTGTAATGGTAGGGACAGCACCTTCCAAGAAACAGGGAAGTCAGATTGTGGCCCTCCCCTTTCAGTAGTTTCTCCTTAAATTCCAATAACAGTTCCTTAGCAATTTTATCTGCTGCAGCTGGCTAGCAGAAGCAATAAATCAGTGGATCTTACTGCTGCTTTTGCCATGCATCCTCCATACATCTTTTGCAGTGAAAGGCTCTCGGGAAATTGCCAGAACTTTGTACTCTTGGCACTCAGAGACAGAAATGTTTCCCATTATGAAGGAGTCACTACACTGGCTTGGGTTTACCTTTACATTTGCACAGCCTCACATAAAACAATAACCATACAGTAGGTTCCAGGTTCAGGGTGAAGATGTGCTATTCATTCCTATGTTCCCCAAAAGAAACTCTATCTTTTCTCCAACAGGATATCTCAGAAAATCACCTTCTCAGGTAGTCAATGGCTGATACATCTACAATTAGTCCTCAAGTTCAAAAAATTACTGAAGAAACCTTTTAAAAAGCCCTATATAACATTTTTCCTTCTGTGTTTAAGATGGATACTTGTATTCCTTCTTCATTCACAATATTAGGGAATGGCATGCTGAGATGCCACGGAATCCGGGAACTGAATTATTCATCTATAAGCAGTAGCAAAATGCTGAAGAAAGAAGTTGACAGTTCCTGTAGGTAAGCTAGAGTAAAATGTATTCCCGCAGAAAAAATCCTAGCAAAAAAGGATCACGTTCCAGCACATGCACCAGTATAACTTCCAGCACAGAAGCGCAAGCTACAGCTGGGAACGTTTGATGTCCTCCACAGTTTCCAGACACAATTCAAAACTTTATTCCATTGACTACACAAGAGGTGGCTTTTTTTTTCTTCACTCTTATCTGACATTTGTCCTGCAGTTGTCACCAACTGACAAATATAATGCTTTACTAGGACGATGTATCCTCACTTAACCGTACTATTGATAATGTATTTCAAAACAGCAAGAGCCTGTATATTTTAGCTTTAAGGAATAAATTTGTTACCTTGCAAGAGCCTTCTCACAGTGATGGATGTTTATTTTGTTATTGGTCACTCCAGGGTGTCATATGCTTTTGTACAAGTGTTTGAAACCAACCTAGGTATTACCTAATGATTAATATTCCCTAAGCTAATAAATATTTGCTGTTTGTTCTTTCACTGCAGCAGCAGATATACTGCAGCCTGTTTCAACCTCTTGCAACATTCACTCTACAAACTATGAACTCTTAATTTCAGCTCCTGAATTTATTTAAAAAACCCCAACCCTACCCAAACCAAACCAAAAACCAAACCTCTTAAAATATTCAAGTACATATTGTGAGTGTATCTCTTAGAATTCAGTAGACAGATTGTGATTCTTTGCATAATGAATACTGTGGATATTTTGATTTATGCTTCACTTTTTTTTTACAAGGGTGGCAGTCCTGTGACTCCACAAAGGGATGCCTTCTTTGCACCTTAGTATTACATGAGCAAGAACCACCATCAGACCAGTTAAACATTATGCATGCAGTAAGAGACTTAGAAACTTCTTCACCAAGGTGCCTGCAGTTGCAGAACAGAATCAGTTTCTCTCCTGTTCCAGGTTCCCATCTGCCAGATCCATCTGGACCCTGATCCATCACACACTGATTATCTGCATCTGGTACATGAGGACAGAATTGGAACAAATGTGAAGTACTAAACTGCAGTTAAAGAAAGATACAAGTGAGCCACCACAATTAAAGGATCATATACACTGGCACTAACACACTGGTCCTATCTATTGACCCATCCATCCATCTATATATGAGGTCACTTGGAGAGACAGGGTTGAGTGGTTTTTTGCACAGTGAAATACTGAACAAAATTTGTATTAATAGTAGTAGTTTAAACAATACTTTAAGTTGGCATAAACTGGTACTGTTGCCAAAAAGTGCAAATCTGCCTTCTTCTTGCTCATTTTCTTGTTCCTGTCCTGGTGTTATCCCCTCCCTTGAGCTACACAAGTATTTGTGAGGTTGCCTGATGAATCAGGATATGGAATATACCTGGATTAAAAATCCTCTGTTTCTTGTCAGATTAATTTCAACCTAATTAAATTCTGAATATAATTCAGACATAATTCATCACATGACAATGTAAATGCTTATACTGACCAAGGAAGCAAGAAACATGTAAGTAGGAGCAGGAAGAAGGATTGCTTCTTTTAGCAGCAGCTCTATCTTATTCTAGCCTAAAGTGATCACAATCTAACTACTACTGTGCTGTTTCAAAGCTCATCAAGATGATTTCTGAAGACAGTGCCACCATGAGCAGTAGACAAGTTCTTCTCATCACCCTGACCACATTTCCCCATACCCTTTCTTGGGTAAGAGTTACTGAATATGCATGCAAGTCTGATCAATTCACTGATCACACTGAAAACTTTCTTATGAGGCTGATCTTTGGCTGGACTACTGGGCTGAACTGACTGGCTACCAGTTGCACAACCGCACCAACACAACAAAGGGGGTGAGAGCCACAACAACCACATGCAACACTACAGGCTTAGGGAAGAGTGCCTGGAAAAGATGCTTAGCAGAAAAGGACCTGGGCATGCTGATTGATGACCACTGAACATGAGGCATCAGTGTGTCCAGGCAGCTAAGAAGGCCAATAGGATCCTTGCTTGTATCAGAAATAGCGTGGCCAGCAGGATTAGGGAAGTGATTGTCCCCCTGTACTCAGCACTGGTGAGGCCGCATGTAGAATACTGTGCTGCTGAGGCAACTGGGGTTGCTTAGCTTGTAGAAAAGGAGGCTGAGGGGAAACGTTTTTGCTCTCTGCGACCACCTGAAAGGTAGGGGTTGGTCTCTCCTCCAAAATAACAAGCGATTGGATGAGAGCAATGGCCTCAAGTTGCTCCAGGGGAGGTTTAGAATGGGCATTAGGAAAAAGCTCTTCATCTTCACTTGCTTCTCTGTCAGGCCTGGTATGCACCTATATAGCTTTACCAGAATTCACCACGCCATGTTATTCCTTAAAAAGTCCAGATATAGTTACCTGTAAAGCAACAAATCATTTTGGCACAGATCATTTTTCATCTGGGAAACTGGTTAAAACAATACTGAGCAGCATTAGCTGCCTCTTTTTAGCTGCTCCCTTTTTTTACCTGGGATCCCTCTACCTTTATGAATTCAGCTACGACCACAGCATTGCAGACAGAGGTGCTCAAATAAACTATTCAGTCAAGAACACAAGGCTGCTTGCAAGGCCTTAGCATGGTGGCATAACAACCTGGTACAGCTCTCTCAAATTCTCCAGGAGGAAGGGATCAAGCTCAACTTACGAAGGTTGTTGTCCCAACTGATCCAGAAGGAACAGAGGAACAGAGAACAGACACTTAACTGGGGATAACCTCCTTCCCGTGCATTGGCTCTCTGTCCTCTGAGCTCAGAGAAGGCCCCTGGTTTCCACGATCCTCTCTGCTTTCTGCACGCTGATACTACAGCCTTGTCCCACTCTGCCTGAAATTCAGTCTATTTCCAGATTATTTTTAATTAATCATAGAATCATAGAATAGTTAGGGTTGGAATGGACCTCAAGATCATCTAGTTCCAACGCCCCTGCCATGGCCAGGGACACCTCACGCTAAACCATGTAATCCAAAGTTCTGTCCAACCCCACCTTGAACACCACCAGCAATGGAGCATTCACGACTTCCCTGGACAACCCATTCCAGTGCCTCACCACCCTCACAGTAAAGAATTTATTCCTCATATCCAATCTAAACTTCCCCTCTTTAAGTTTTAACCCGTTACCCCTTGTCCCACCACTACAGTCCCAAACGAAGAGTCCATCCCTAGCATCCCTATAGGCCCCCTTCAGATACTGGAAGGCTGCTATGAGGTCTCCACGCAGCCTTCTCTTCTCCAGGCCGAACAGCCCCAGCTTTCTCATCCTATCTTCATACGGGAGGTGCTCCAGTCCCCTGATCATCCTCGTGGCCCTCCTCTGGACTTGGTATTTTATTGTATCAGGTAAATTTTTTCTGTAAAGGACCTGGCTTCAGTTAGTGCCATATACTACTTTAAAATACTGCTATATCACCACTGAGAGCAAAACTTACCCTATGATGGTTTTGCTGCTGACCAGTTAGGCAGGGCCCATCCCACTGCTTTTCTTGGACCTGACCAAAGCCTAATGAAATTACCCCTTAGCATTCTGGGAAGGCAAAAGGCCAAAGAATGCAAGTGAAGAAAAAAAATATCAATTTTACAAAAGAAAATAATAAAATCTTAATTTAATAACACAGAAGTCACTCCTTAGTTCTAAAGGAAGGTCCAAATTTTTTTATTTTTTTTTTAACGCTTTGTACTCCTAATGCATATACAATGGAGAAGTGTAGGATAACTGTGTCCCAAAGGCAGAGGATGGCAGCGATGGGAAGAGGGCACCACGAGAACTCACGGGTGAAGCGTCCATCCAGCGCCCGAGTGTGACGGGCAGCAGTGAAGACACATGGCTCCAGAAGCACTGGACGCGTTGTTCCCGCACGGCAAAAGCCGGGCCCTACCAGAATGCAGCGGTGAGGGGCTGAGGGAACACCCCCGGCAAGGGGCACGAGGAGTCCGGTCACGTCCTGCACTCTAACGCGCTCCTTCCTCCCTCGGCACTCTCACTACGAGAACCGCTCCCCCCTCGCTCCTCCCATCAGGCGGAGCCTCGGGAGCTTCTCGTCAGGAGAGACCGCAGCCGGGGGAGGAACAACAGATCCTCTGCGAGAAAGCTTCTTGCCCTACCCCTAGCAGAGCCCCCACCCAGGGGCAGGTGACACTTCGCAGGGGAGCCTTCTTCCTCCTCCTCCTCTTCCTAGCCCTAGTGGCCAGGAAGGGGAGCCCTTCCTCTCCTTCTCCAACCCGTTTCCAGGTGGCAGCATCCATCTCCGTACCTTCCTCTCCGCCGCCTCCCGCGGGCCTACTCCACCTGTAGCGCGCCCGCTGGGCGGGCAGAAGGCGAGCGCTCTCCCGCCTGCCCGCTTCCCTCCGCCCGCCCTCCCAGGGCACAGCAGCCGCTTCCTCCCGCTCCGCATCCGCGCGGCTGCGGCCCTGACGTCGCTTCCTTCCAACATGGCGAGGGCAGGTTGTTGCTGCTGCCTCCGCCACTGCCGCCGCCGCTGTTAGTGCTAATGGAGGCGGGTGCGGGCCTGGGGCGGCTCAGGGACTGAGCGCGTCGCGGGTGCTGTCCGCGATCACACGCAGCGCGGGGGAGGAGAAGGAAGGAGAAGGCTTAGTCCTCCCACAGCCGCGGGGGTTGGCTGTCGCCGCCGCCCGGGCCCACCCGAGCCGCTCCCCGGGGGGAGCCGCGGCCCTCCCTCTGAGGGAGCTTTTCCTCCGCGCCTGGCTTGGCCTGCCCCAGCCCCTCGCAGCCCTACCCCGGCGGGAGCGGCCGGTGCCCCGCTCTCCATTCCCCACCCCATCCCTCCTCCTTCTCCTCTCCCGGCTCGATCGCGCCCATGTATGAAGGGAAGAAGACGAAAAACATGTTCCTGACCCGGGCCCTGGAGAAGATCCTGGCCGACAAGGAGGTGAAGAAGGCGCATCACTCCCAGCTGCGCAAAGCCTGTGAGGTGGCCCTAGGTGAGGCGCAGCCCGCGGCGAGAGGGGGCGGCCGGCGGTCAGGGGGGCTTCGCCCCCCCCCCCCCCTCATTACCTGGTGTGTGTCTGTGTTGCGGAGGGAAGGCAGGGAGGGGGTAGAGGCGCTTTGGAGCCTCTTTGGGAGATGAGGCAGAGGGGGCTGAGGGAGGTGGGGCTGCAGGCTGAGCCGTGGCATGGGTTTGGGGATCGAGCGGAGGATCTGCTTAGTTGTGTGAGACTCGGGGCGGGTGCGCGGAAAGGCTGAGGCCTCTCGTCTTGCTGCGGAGCCCTATGGCAGTGCCCGTGCCCCTGGGCCGACGGGAGAGCGTCGGTCGTCGCCGAGCGCGGACCTTCCGCGCACTGCCCCTTGCTGACAACGGTGGCGAGGGCGCTGCAGCGCCCGGCGGGTTCTTCTCCCCGCTCTCAGGATGAATAGGCAGAGACGAAGCGCCGAGCTGAGTTGACCTGGAAGCAGACGGCCGGCGGGGAGGGAGCAGGTGACAGGCAGCGGTAAGGGAGGAGGGACGGGATTGGTGGACAGCGAGAAACAATGCTACCAGGCCACGTTTGGGCTGCTGGCCCTTCGGGGACGGGACGCTAGTCCCTGGGGAGGAGGCCTGGAGAGGGAGAGGGTGGTCCCGGAGGTGTTCAAGGGAGAGCCTTAGCCGTGTGGTTGCTGGTGGAGAAACAGCTGATGGGAAAAGGGTGTTCCCTCAGCCAGAGCTGGTGTAGGCACGGAAAACGTGGGAGTATTTGTGTGCCTCGGGCTGAAGAGAGGCGTTGGGTTTGTAGTACAGCTGTATCAACACCACCTCGTCGAGAAGCGCCAGGGAAGTGCCGGGGCTGGGTGGTACAAAGCATATGTACACATTCAATAACAGGCAGCATGAAAGAACTTGGGCTTTAAAATTCTGGTGTGATGAGTATAGGCAGGGTCTGAACCTACGTGGCAAAATATTGATGTATTTACTGAAAGATTTGTGGAGAAAGGCCTTTATTTCAATAATATATAAATGCGTTGTGCCCCTCCCATTCTTTTGTAATTGTTTCTGGGTTTGGAGATAATTATCTTGATTTTATACGATAATAATGTCTGTTTAAATGAATTGTTTGAAGGGATGCTATTAAACTGAAACTTCCTTGGTTTAAAAATGAATATAAGTAATTTCAAGCTGTTCTTTTTGTCATTCTATTCATTTGTCTTTTACAATACATTAATTTGTGTGTGTGTGTGTGTGTGTGTGTTAAAAGAACATTAATTTTTTTATTTTCTTTGTGAAAGACTGGCACATGGAAGGGGACAAATCACTAGTAGTTCAACTATTAATAATTTAAACAGATAGGAGAGGGTTTATGTTGTCTGGTTTTGGTTTTGTTGCTTTTTGTTTTGTTGGTTTTTTTTTTTACATTTCTCACCAGTAGAACTGTTGATAATAATCTTATGGTTTAGGCAGATGGGATTAGATTGATAACTCTTTGTCCTTTCTGTTGACTTTAGACTGTGTATTCAAACTAGAAATAAAATTGAGAAATGTTTTCTTATTATTAAACTGAGTTTTTATCCAGCCTGTATGTTATCCATAGAATTAGACACTGGTATTAATCTTGTGTTTCTGTCGTACTTTTACTTCAGTAGTTTGATCTGTCCTAAATATCACCCAGATGCCTCCAAGCATGGCTCAGTTGTATTACACAGATTATAAAGCGAACCATCTAGACTGTAGAGTCTGCATCTTTTATCTTGTAAACTGATTTGCGCAAGGGGACCCCCAAGCACACATCCCAGTGATTTCTATGCTACAGCTTCATTGAAACCTTCTCCTGTGGATCTAATTGTGTGATTGGAGCTTAAACAGGAAAATGATATGGTGTCTGGGTGTAAAAGCCAATGAGGCAGGAAAAAAGGAATGCAGGATTGTGTGTAGTAGCTAACGTACATAGAAGGGCTTCATGAGCTTGAAAAATATCAGACATTAAGTTAATTATCGTAGACTTTTACTGAAATACTTTTTAGCTTGTGGCACAATGAGATATAGTTGGTGATTGTAGATGTAGTATGGTCCATTGTCTGGTTTTGTGTCACAGACTCCTAATTCAGATACTCTATTTTTGAATAGAGCTGTGCTTATGTCTAACTATAAAAAGCTTTTCAGAATAGAGTAAGTATCCTCCGTACTTAACATGTGAGGCAACTGGGTGTTAAAGCTGAGCTGTCATTTTTGTAGCAGAATTGGAAATGGGATGCATGTGTTGTGCTCTCTTCATGTAGCTCTTCATCTGTTGGGGAGTACCCTTCAACTGAATGCTTCTTTACCACCTGAAGCAACGAGTGCAGGCTTCTTATTCCTGAGAAATTGCTTTATTTTAGAAAGCAACAACATAATTGATAAAACATTAGAAAAACAGTAATTTAGAGTTAGGTTCAATTTGCAGTTAATCCTGCAAAGTTTAATGTTGAGGTTTTATTGGGTTTTTGAAAATGGTAAATAAAAAGTAGCTTTTAAAAATCATAGCAATAATTGCAAATTCTCAAATCAAGATCATGGTTTTTTTCAGTCTGAATATTTAATTTATCAGTCTTCACTGAAATAATCTGATGTAATATCAAACTGTCCCATTAAGATCTTTTTTCCAACTGCATGACTGTAGTAAAATGTTGTTTACTATTACTATATCAAATGTTATAACTAGTAGTTGTGACTACCAGATTTTTTTTGTTTCTTTTTTGGAATGTTTTCAAATTCATTTTTTTTTCTAAATCTATTATTACATTGGTTTACATTGTTTGCATAAGGTGAGCTGTTATTCAAATATTTTAGAAACAGGCAAGCAATGACCAGGAATACAGATGTTCCTGTATAAGAGGCAAACAGTTTAAAACTCTGCTTTTTGGATTGAGGTTGACAAGCAGTATTTTAAGAATCTTTAAGAATATTACTCTGTCATTTTAAATCCATATGTATTTTCTTATAAACTTGTGCTGTTGCATTCCGTTAAGATTATACTTCATCTATTTTTGATTTGTGAGTTCTGAGGTAGAACCCCCCCCTGACATTCCTGGTATATGTCAACCGTGGTAGTCTGACCTCTGAACAGGTGTTAAGATGAGGTCCTTCTAGTATAACCATTTTTCTGGGCTATTAGATGATAAGAAAGCAAAATCTTAATTAAATATTGCAGCTTGAATTATAGATATTTGGGGTTTTAACAGGAATGAAATTAAGCCTGATATTTGCATCTGTATGTAATGATGCACCAGGTTGTGTCTGGATTAATACAGAACAGTTGACTCTCAAGTTTAATGTATTTTTTTCATGTAGCATTGTCCTTTCTGAAAGACATTCTCTCTCTGTAAGAAATGTAACATTTATTTTCTCTAGTCATCTAACTAAATACAACTAATTTAGAACTTCACATTGTATATTTGCACAGCAGCTACTGTTAATCTATGTAAGGAATGAGTTTATCTTGAAAACCGGCCACTTGCAGAGGGCATTGGGCAGGAAACTGGCTGACAGCAGGATTAGATTTAGAGGTTCCCTTCTTAGTCAGTTATCTGCACTGCTGTTTCTGTATTGGTTTTCAGCCATATTACAGCCCAGGAAGCTTTACAGTAAATACACTGCATTGTGCAGAGACCAGAAAAGTTATGGGTGGCAGAGGGGAGTTCCTCGGCTGAATGTAATGTTTTTAGTAGACTGATCAAAAATGGTTAGTGCTTTGTGTCAGAATCTGGGGTGTGGATTTGTCTGCGGAAAGGACAAGCTGAGCAAACCAGAATTCCCTGCGTGTATTAAAGGCTGCTAGTTCAACTGGAAATCAGGAGTTAAGCAACTGTCCTGTAAAACTCCAAACCATGACTAATATAAAATGATACAGATAGGTACCTAGTATGTGCTTTAAAGAAAAGCATGCATGTGCTGCTTGGAATTCTGGAAGTACTGTCTGGAGAGGGTTGAAACTTAGTTTTAAAAGGTTCTTCAGTGCTCCTTGGGTTGTTTAGTCTGTCATGCAAAGATCCTGCTGGATGATGTAGGTCTCATGCAATGTGAAAGTAATAGCTCGGTTCAGTTTGAGCTGCTGTTAAATGCATGTGTAGGATGATGAAACAGCAGGATATAATTAAGCACTGAATCTTATTTTTGCTGAAAATGGGTAACGTTTGGAGTAGAACTCACCCAGAGGTGGGAAGATTCATCTATACCTACACAGTTTTGTAAATGGCCTGGGAAAATCTTACCTGCATAAATTTTTCTGTCTCTCTTTTTACCCTTCCTGCTCTTCTGTCCTTTGCATGGGTAGATAATTATGCTCTATTATCAGAGTAAGTTAGGTTAATAGTTAATGCAGAAATGCATGTACATGTTGCAAATGCATTAAAAAAAAAACCCTAAGCTTGTAGAAACAGTTAAAAATGCATTTTGAAGACCATTATCTTGTTACTACTCTGGAATTAATTTTACTGGACAAGTGTTGGATGGGCTGAATTTCTGTCTGTATTTTTGATAATGCTGTTCTCAGTAAGCAGCCTTCCATATGTCATCAAAATTAGTCATCTTTTTTCAGAAGCCGAAGCCCCCAGGGTTTTTGGAGTTGACTGCAAAGGAATTGGTGGTGTACTGTTGTCTGCATGTGTTATAGGCATTTATTTACACAATATACAAGTCACTGTTGTCCATAGAGAATGTATTTTCTGGTTGTAATTGTTCTTCTGAAACACTTATTTTGAAGTAAGCAAGCAGGATAAATGGAGATTTCTTTGCTAGTATGAACCAAGATGTATATTTAAGAAAAAGATATATATATCCCTACAAAAGTGCCTCTGCCGTTCCCCTCTCTTGCTTGCTTTGCGAAGTTTGGGCTTTAACTAGCAGGGTTTCTGTGTGATTAAGGTCTTACCTACTCTTGCAAAGATTTAAATCTTGTTTGGTAACAGTAATATGTCATTGGCCCTGTAAACTGCTTTCCAGATTGCCTTCTACATTTGAGGTGTAAAGTGCCATATATGTCGAATTTATGGGACTAATTTAAGAGGAGCGCACAGTGGGAATTTTATTGTTTTAAACATAATCAGTTCTTGGCTGTAAAGAATGGTAATGCTGTCAAGCTTTTATCTGTCTTGAGAAAGGGGTTGATTGGCAGGATACGCGTAAAAACACTTTTGTAGAAAACAAGGTAGATGGTATTTGGGTTAGAAAAATGTC
This sequence comes from Amazona ochrocephala, assembly GCA_039720435.1. Lineage (NCBI taxonomy): Eukaryota > Metazoa > Chordata > Aves > Psittaciformes > Psittacidae > Amazona > Amazona ochrocephala. The sequence goes on from CM077876.1 coordinate 36,997,407, forward strand.
AATGGAGTTAATAGAGAATGAGTATCAAATATTTGCTTTTTGTCATGGAAGGTAAAAAAAATGGTGCAACTTCGGCTTTGTTCTGAAATATGTCCTTAGTTAAAGTCTTTGCTATTTTGATAGTTTTAACATTGATTTTTCAGTATCTTTTAAAATCTGATCTTGAAAGGCTTCAGCACATCTTTGTGACACAGGGCAGCTTTTCAATACCTCTGTTCTGCTGTGTACTTTGGAGCACTAATTGGAATGTTGAAGCATAATATGAAAGTTGTTGCCTTGTGGAGAAGAGTACATCTATTTCTTATGATGAAATATTTTTACTGTTTTGTGGGGGTTTGTTTGAGTTGGATCTTTTTCTGTACTGTCTTCCAGTATATTATCCCTGCAGTTGTCATATTTTCCTCTATTCTGTTGGTTTGTGTCCCCAGTTAATTGCTGTTTCATATTTTCAGGATGACAACAGTATCCATTGTTGTGCATTTCCTTAGGTTACAGCTGAAAAAAACTTAGTGTGGCTGTTGATGTTAGATGTCCGTTCTAGACCTTTTCTGGAGTCCTTCAGAGAAAAATTGGCTTTGAGCTAATATGTTGTTGAGTGCGCTGACTTGTTTAGCTCTCAGGAAGGATTGTCACGTGGGTGTTCATGGAGGGAAGCATCAGCCAGTGGAGATCTAGTTGGTCTCTTTTCCTTGTTCTTGGTGAAATTCCTAGGTGAAATTATGGACTCTCAAAAGAACTGGATGAGGAAGCCTTGTCTTCTTTTGGGGCACCTGCCTGTCAGGTTTGGGTTTTCCATTGGTGTTGATACTTTTATCAAGGTCCTGATTAGTTAGTACTGTAAAGTAAACAAATGCTTCCAGGGGCCTGGGAAGCCAGACCAGCAAACTTGTACATGACTCTCATTCAATTCTGCAGCAGCCACTCAGTGACTCTGACAGGCCGGGGAAGGCAGTTTCATGTCTTTTGCAAGTCAGAGAGCTTTCATATGTGATGTGTAAATTGGTGGTTTGCCAGAAGAAAGTATTTTTGTCTGGGAAAGACAGCTACTGTCAGTGGAGCCTCAGAGGCTGAAGTGACTTGGGAAACACAACTCCTCAGATTTGGAGGAAGGAGGGAGGTGTCAAGGAAATAGAATTGAGTGAGGAGCTTGCAAATTTTTAAGAGGAGGGAGAGTTCTATTGTGTGTATCTGAAAGCCAAGAGTATGTGATCTAGCTGGGCCAGTCAGGTGGATGCAGGCCAAGAAGTGCTCAGTGTATAGCTGGCAGTTATTTTCATGTCCTTGAGTAAATAGTAGAAGAAACTATAGGTTACTCTTAGGCAAACCAAACCTTTAATAAATATCACATACATACAAAAAGTCTCCAAACAATCAGAGAAAACATAAAATACTTCTGTGGAATTTTAATAGAGAATATTGTGCAAAAAAGATTGAACAAATGGTAGCTGTTGTGTTTTGTTTATAGGAAAGCCACCTAGTACCAGAATGTAAAATTAAGGAAAAAAATCCCAAACAAAAACACACCCCCCAAAAAACAAACAAACACAACAAAAAACAGCCTATGTGTTTTCTAGAAATCTTAATGGAGTGCAGGGGAGTGTTAAATACCTATTCTGAGGGATACTTCCCATTTTGAGTATAGAAGTAGAAGAGCTGCTAAAAATAGGCCTCTCAAATCCCAAAAGTTTGAAATACCTGGCAGAATTCCCTTATTGATTTCTCATCAGTCTTAGGACACTGAGAAAGTTCTGAAAGACTGAGGGAGATCAGCTGCTGTGCCAACATTGTTGCAAGGATGAATAGGATGACCTAGGTGATTACTGGAGTATTGACCTAATGTTGATCCCAAGCAAGGTAGTGGAGTAGCTTGATATGTTATGTGAGAATAAAAATGCCAGACAGGAAGGATTTGAAAAAGATTAAAATAGAAAAACGCCCTCCACCAGTTCAAGTGTTTGGGATGAATTATAAGACATTATCTCCATTTTTTAGTTTTCTGTAACTACTGTGTTCTTCAGTTCTTAATTTACACAATTAGAAGTAAAAACTGCCAAACTGGTAGGAAGAGGCTTGATAAAATTCCATTTGAATTGATATTTACTTTTTTATTATTATTATTTTGTCCATTTGCTTCTTTCCACTGTAACCATTGTCTTAACTTTTAGGTTGGAGATTTTGTTTGGGTTTCTTTTGGAGGTTCTGGGTTTGATTTTATTTAATTGTTTTCTTTAAAGTTCTACATTTTAGTTTTCAATGTGGATGTATTAGTTGGTGGTGTTGCTTTAGCTGGGAAGCAGGAGCTCTTAAAAGATCCTAAGGTCTTGAGGAAACTGAGCTCTTAGTATGATGCTTTAGTCAAGAGGAGCTTTGAAGCTTGGGTAGGGAATGTGGAGGTTATACTACCTGATATAACTTTTAGAGTAACGGTTGCACCTGGTTTCAGCGGTGTGTGGATTTTATTACCAGCCAAACATGCTTAAAGAGCCATACAAATTAGAGAATAAAAGAAACAGTGCAAGAATCAAGATGAAGTGTTGCTTCTATTTAGACACAGGTAGGAAACAGTGGGCTGGTTTTGTTCTCTGATGCTGTAAGTCTTTGTGTCACTCGTTCTTTTAAAAAAATATGTTTTAATTAGGGGAACAATTGTTTCTTGCTCTTCTTTTCAGGAGTTTGTAGAAGGCAGTCACACTGGATGCTTCCTCTTAAACTGCAAAAAAGATTATTCTGTTGGAAATTCTTTTTCTTTAATAAAAAACTCATACTTGGTTTTATGGGAGTTGTAAGTGCAACTATATTTGTGGATACCAAAGCCTGTGTATTTAGTGTGCTGTGTAAGTGCTGTTTATGAGTGTGAAACCCAAAAATGACAACTACAGCTTTCAATTTGAGAGGTAATTACACTTTCTTAATTACACTTTCTCCACCTTGGTCACCTGCTCACTGATTATTTTTTTTTTTTCAGCTCTTCAGGAAAGATAAATCACCAAAACTTCCTGAACTGAGTGATCATTGCTGCATTCTGATGGTGTTTGTTCTCTAAAGGGGCTACTTGTAGGTTTTTTCTGAGCTGTGATGGAATGTACTCATACTAGTGAAGGATCTCAAAGCAGTGATGTATTTGGTTGCAATGTTTGATTAGATTCACAAAATACCTTTCTGCTCAGTTTTGATTTTTTCTTTTTTCCTCCCGTGATATTTTTTGAGCTTGAACAAAGAACAATTTTTCAGTAGCATCTTGTATAGATTTTAAAATAAAAAGACAAACCTAGCCCTGTAAAGCAGATTTACATTTGACCACTGTAGTGGACCATAACCCCTGTCTACTTTGATAAACTCACTTGGCTGCCTCTTTCACTGGCTCATATTCTGTTTTTTTTGCAGGTGTGCTGTTCTAGCTCTGTTCTGATATCGTTTAATTATTCTGCGAAACAGGTTTCATTCTAATGGTATTATCTACCTAGCTGTTTTGTTATGTTTGGGTGCGTTTCTTTGTCTTTTGTCCCAGCTTTACAGAATTGTATGTACACTGTTAGCAGCTTAAGTAAATTTTGCCAAAACCAAGAGAGTCTTTTATTAAGGCATGTAGGGTATAAGTGCCCCTCCCTCCCCCCAGTGTTTCTGGTACTCTGTGTATCATGTGTGCAATGCAGTACAACATTACACAGTTATTGATGTTATGCTATTTATACTTGGGTTTGTTCAAGTGGGTAATGTATGTTGTCCAGTGCTCTTCAATCTTTTTTTATTTCATGTATTTCTTCTATCAGAAAAAAAGATATTTTTAAGATAATTGAAAGTAGCTACTCTTGAGATAAATGGGTTTATTCAAGCCTTCTTTTCTGCCTGCTCTTAAACACAGATGAAGATAGGTTTAAAAAAGATGATCCATTAATAATACAAATTCTGCACCCAGTAGCACTTGCTGTTCTAATAATAACAGGTTTTTTAATGTTATACCTTCTTTTCATTTAGAAATAAAAGTATAATTAGGTTTGCAAATATTTAATGTAAAGATATTTTAGTCAATTCTGGATAGAGGGGTGTTTTAACACTTGGTGGTTTTACTTAACATAAGTGTTGGACTCTTGAGCATCAGTTTACATTGCAGTTGTCAGGAACATTTGAATGACCAACATGCTTCAGCACTGCAGTGTGCGTCTTTGCAGTTTGAGAGAAACCAGGGACAGGATATTCCTGGACTTTCAAATTGAGATAAAAATGTTAAATAGTAACTTATGCTACAAGACTCAGCTGCCCAGTTGAATAGTACACTTACTAAGTTTCAAATATATAAATCAAATATGAGTGTGGCAGTGGTTTAATTTCTTTGGTAGCTTCCCATCATACTATAATTTTAAAACTATGCTGCAACTTAACAAAGATGTACTTGCACAAAACTGTGCTTCTAATGCAGGTAATAAGCATAAACTAATGGGAATGCCTTTTAAAATGAAGATATTTTTTGCAAAGGCGTGGTTCTGTTGTGTGTAAAACTAACATACCTTTGCATGCCTGGCAAACAACTTCGCAGGTTATTCCAGTGTGTATGAATGTCTGGGTGGTACTACTAAATGAACGGAGTGTGCAGCAGCTGGTATAAATTCACTGGGGTTTTTTTTCTGCAACTCGGGAAAGCTGGAAAGTGTGGAGGCTTAACTCAGTTTGCTTCTTGGCTAATGGACTGTGACATCTGCAAGAATGCTGTACTGGGTCTTGTGCAGTGTATGGGAAAGTGGATAGGAATAAATTAACCTCTGTTTTCGTTATCCTGAAATGGAAACAGGGGTTTATAACTGCTGTAAGTAAAATTACTAGAATAGGACAGCTGCATTTGCATGAAAGTTTGAAAGCTGTATAACTACTGCCTAAGTGCCTAAGAAGTATGATTAAAATTTTCTTCACCTGCAGTGAAATGAGACACTTAGATGCTTTCCACTTGTGATTTAAGGCATGACACTTTATTTTGTGTGATTATATGTGCATAATTACGCATATAAATAGATAACGAATGCTTAGAAACTTTGCTGTACAGAGAATTTTAGAGAATAAAACTATATCAAACACTAGGGGAAGCAGGCTGGTAGCTAGTGATGTTTGGGAGAGTTTTAGGTTTGTCTTAGATGCAGAAAGGGGGAGGAGTAAAGCTTGATCTCCATCCGTGAGTCTTATATTGTATTATAAAGCTTGAAATAAAATTCTGTGTTCGAATTATTAACACTGTCTTTTACACTGAAGGAAAAGCAGCACTTGGACCATTCTTTCCTTTATGGCCTCCTTTTCACATAAAAGCAGAAGCTGCTGTCTGTCATCTTGGTTACTTTCCAGGCCTTTCAGCAATGAACTTGAGGCACGTGACATGGCACCCAGACATTTCTTATGTCTACCCTTTGAATGATTTTGTTTTATGCTCTGTGTAGAAGTTCACTTAAATAACATCCCCCCATAAACCAGAATTCTCCTTCTCTCTGCCCAAAGCTGCTCTCTGGGACTGGACCAGAGTGAGGGCTGTGTCAGGGTGAAATTCTCTCAACAGAGAAATGGAGACAGGCAGTAAAAAGTTAGCTGGGGATAACATCCTTCCCATGTGCTGGCTCTCTGTCCTCCATGGTCAGAGACGGCCCCTGTTTCCACAACCATCTCTTGTTTTCTGGACACTGATGCTGCAGCCTTGTCCTACTCTGCATGAAAGGCATATCTAGAAATTCAGTCCTTTTATTTCCAGATTAATTTTTAATTTAAATTTAATTCAGGTAAATTTTTTCTAAGACAAAGATTTTTAATTTGTTTTTTAAAGAACAGTAAAGTGTAATTTTGAGGACTTTTACAGACAGGGTTAAAGATTCTTTTATTATTTATTGCTAGTATCTAAAACATACGTATACTGTACCAGTGGCAGGTGCAGTACTACATAGCGTGTACCTGTGGCAGTACATGCACGAATGATTCATAATTCTAACTTTTGGAAAAGATTTCTATCTCCACAGAAGTAGAAATGGCCAAATTAGTTTTATATACCAGTGACTGAATAATTTCTACAAAGCCTTTAATAGCACAGGTTAGATGTAGTCCAGTAGATGCCCGATGTGCACTAGCTGGTGGTGTTTGCATTTGATTAGAAATAGATTGCCTAGAAATAGCCACAGAGTTATGTGCTGGCTTCTGAAATGTGAAGAAACTGCCACTATTTTGGTGACAAGTAGTTAAAAAGACCAAGGATCCTTTTTTGACAGAGAAGGTTGTTTTGAAAGTTCTTGTGACTGAGTGGTGTAGTTTATAACAGCATTTATTTCATCACATGTCCAAAAATGCTCTTAAAGAGCAGGTAGGAGGGGTACAATCTCAGCGCAGTAGAAAGTGTAAATAATTACTGTTAATAAGAATTGTGTATATAAATATATATGTAAACCGTTTGTGTAGTCAGTGCAAGTACCCTTTTACGTAGTAGTTTATTATGAGCTGTGGGTTCAGTAAATACCTAACTAAATACCTTAATTGTCTTGTTCTTCAGAGCTTTGGTAAGCAATGATAGAAGCACTTGTTACCACTGTCCTGGGTTCAGCAGTAGCAGTCATTTTTCTCCTTCTTTGTAGCTGGTGCAGTGCTGTGGTTTTGACTTTCAGCCTGGGAACAGTGCTGATAACAGCGATGTTTTTAATTACGGCTTAGAATGTTTGGTTCGACCAAGGACTGTCTGAGTCTCATGCTCTGCCAGGGAGGAGGGGAAGCTGGGAGGAAGCAGAAGCAGGACACCTGACCCAAACTGACCAAAGAGGTATTCCGTACCACAGCATGTCATGCCCAGGATGTAAAAACTGGGGGCAGTTACCCGGAAGAGTTAGTTCATGGCTCGGTCATCGGGTGGTGAGCAGTTGTATCCTCTTCCTTTGTATTTCCCTGGTCATTATTACTATAGGTGGTAGCAGTAGTGGTTTGTGTTATACCTTAGTTACTGGACTGTTCTTATCTCAATCCGTGGGAGTTACATTCTTTTGATTCTTCTCCCCATTCCCCACCCCCCCCCGGGGTGGGGGGGGAAGAAAGAGGGGGGAGTGAGTGAGCAAACTGGGTAATTTACAGCTTAAACCACAAAACAACACAGTGTTCAACATGGGTGGAGTTAACAATACTGTGTTGTGGTGACTTATTTTAAGTAGTCTTCCAAGTGGGAGCCTTCTGATAAGCATCTGAGAAAAGAAAGAGTAGTTGTCATATGAGTAGTTGTCTTAGCTGACAACTGAACTTTAAATTTCTTATTTCTATGTAAATAAGACATAGGAAATACAAAATAAGTCTTATTAATAATCTGATACATATGTGTTGTACTGAAGTTGGTCACACTGGAGTGTTTAAAGTACTGTAATACATTCTTACATCTTGTGTTTATTCAAACATCTGGTCTGACCTGCTTCCTATATCATAATCTAATGAAGAAAACAGGACTTTCAGTAACTGATCAGGAACAGTGTGATCCCTCTGAAAGCTTACTTTGGAAGATCTCAGATCAGGACTTCTGATTTAAAGTTTGGGCTTTCCATTACACATACAAATTTTTGTTTGAAAATTACAAAGTTGGTATGCTTGTCGCCTTTTGGGGGGTGTGGCATAGGCATAAAAAAAAATGAAGCCTATACTACTTTGTTAGGCAGGGTTTTTTTTCCTTTGTAGCTCGATAAGTTTTATAGACTGATCATTAAATTTTAGTCTTCTGGCTATCTTATTGTATTTGGAAAGCGATGTTTTTTCTTATGATTCAGAGCTGCAGCAAAAGGGTAGTGGCATAATGCCTTTTTAATTAGAAGGTTACCAGTAGAATAATTCATGTATAGACTTACATGTGACCTTTAAAGTTTTAGTGCTTGAAATGGGTAAGAATCTTGCCGTGTCATGTGTTTTGCGTCTTTCTTTTTCATCCCTATTTGCAGATTGCTTTTGAAGTTACTGTGGTAAGCAGGCTACTTAATGGGAGCATGTTTGAGTGAGCCTTTTTGCTATTTCTCATGAGCTAATAAGGATCTTATATTTATGTCTGAAATAAAGCTTAGTAATTTCCAACTTGTAAATTATCTTTTAAACTACACATTTTCAAAAAAACATTGTAGTCAGGTATCTACAGCAAAGATGGAGGTTAAAAGTAAAATGTAGATTTTCCCATGTTACAAAGGGATCTTTTAATTTGATTCTAGCTGTTCTTAGAACTTCACATTGCACAAGAGCTTATTGTCCTAGTTGTATCTAGTCTTTGACAATTCACAATACTGACTACTTGACAGAAAAGTATATGAAACCTTCTCAGAGACATTGAAAATTTTATGGGAAATGATTGCCCCTGTCATGAGGATGTTCATCAGAGCATGAAGGTTCCGTTTTGCAGTGTGTAGGAAGGGTTGCTGCATACATAGATTGATCAGTTTTAACTCTGGATTTTCTTTATTTAAAAAAATAAAATGAAATCTAGCAGTCAAAATAAACACCTACATCCTGATAAATATGCTCACATGCATGACTTAGAATAATCATCATTATATGCCAGCATTTATTTTATTCCAGGAGTCTGTTCTGCATGTACATTACCTATTTTAAGACAATGTATGTTTCTGTTCATGGAGGGAACAACAGATGTGTAATAATAGCCTTTCTTACCTCAAATAAACTGTGAAACTTGAGAGACTTCACTGTATGTCACAGTAGTTTGTATATTCTGTAGCTGGCTATACTCTAAAAAGTATGGAATAAGGATGCATTGCCATTGCTATGCATGTGTGCTTAGTCCTGAAAAAAAACCAAACAAAACAACCCAAAAAAACTTCTAAGGAAAAGTAAGAGTGTTTGAAGGATTGCGTTACATGACAAAATGTTTATGTAAAGGTGGGCTGTGTGAAAAGTGGACGTGTAGCTTTTGTTCATGCTGCCAAATGATCCAGACACAAGACTGAGAAACATAATGATGGTCTTGTTCTTCAGCAGCAGCAGCCTGTCTTTGCCAGAATAAATACAAAGCATTAGTAAAACATTTATTTCAGTCTTAGTTGTCACTAGCCCAGCAGATGAGCAAGTCAGAACATAGAAAATAAGAGACGTCTGAAGAAGTAGTTTCATCAGTAGGTAACAGTGTCAAGAACAGATGTATACTTGCTTATATATGCATGACGGAAGTCTTCAAAACTGGTCAGCTGAAATACCAGTGGTTTTAAAACAAAGATGCTGTCTTAACAGGCCAGAAATAAGGAGTCTCTGGAAAAGTTCTAGTCCATAGCACTGATGACATTGGTATGGGTGTTTCATTTGCTGTACTGTACAGAAAGTTAAGTCATGTTAGGTAAATAAATCAACTGCATTGACAGGTAACATTTAATTAAGATGTATTGAGCAGCTCTTGAGTCCTTCTCAAGCACTGCCCAGGAACTAGCTTAGGATGTAGCAACTGAAGCTGGTCTGTAATAATAAGCGTTCTCATTGTTACATGCTCCATCAATACGCTCAAATTCAGTTTCATAGTAGTTGTGAAAAAAGACTCACTAAAGCACATATTATTTTTATTTTAAAGAGTAATATAGGGTTGAGGACACTTTGAAGGGAGCAAACTGCTCTGAACTAACATGGTGGTTCTTTGTCCCGTGTTTTCTGAACAGAGGAAGTGCATACCAGCTATCCACAAAAGCCTGTGATGAAGTTGGTATGGACAAATAGCGAAGGAGAAAACAGACCCATATCTGCATGGCTCATAAATTATAATGGTATCACAGAAGCATTTGGAGAATATAAAGATATTGAAGGAGAGCGAAATACAGTATTTGGTTTGTACATGGAAACAGAGGAAGTTTCCTGTAGTGGAATTGCAAGGAATGAGTCTGGAAGAAGAATGCCAATTTGGAGTTAAAACCAGAGTTTGTATTAACTCATTGGGATTAGGAGTTTTTGAAGGACCTCTAATCTGAAATTACAGAATGTTTGATAGAGAATGAAATTTTAATATTAAGTGGATTGCTAACAAAGGGATGAGAGGTACTAAATGCGAGCAATTTCAGTCTACGAAGTGTGAAGTGTATAAGGGATTGAGAAAGCTGTGAGAACTTCAGCATGGCAAGTCTGAACTGTAGCAAGGAATAAAGCTGGTAGAGAACAGAACGGATGTGTGTGCTGTAGTGAGGAAGAATTGGCACAGACTTTGCAAGGGGGGAAACTTACCATCACAAATCTGTAAGGCAAAGTTGATGAGTGTGTAAATAAGTGTAAGGTAATCCAGTTTTACATTAACGTCATTTGCATTAACAACATTTACATCAACCAGGTTGCTCCCCCAAGGTTCCTGAAAGTACTGAGCTGACAAGGAGTAAGCTTTCTGCTTTCCCAGTTGAGAGGTATCTCAATTCTTTAGTTTCATGGTGTTTTGGGGTGAGGTGACAAAGGCTGGCAAAGAAAACATTTAAAAGAGTAAAACCAACCTGTTAAAGCCAGAAGCTGTAGTACACTGAGCCATTTGTTGATGAAATGGGTTGATGAAAAAATGAACATGAGCCGGCAGTGTGCGCTTGCAGCCCAGAAGGCCAACCGTATCCTGGGCTGCATCAAAAGGAGTGTGACCAGCAGGTCGAGGGAGGCGCTCCTGCCCCTCTACTCTGCTCTCGTGAGACCTCACTTGGAGTATTGTGTGCAGTTCTGGTGTCCTTCAACATAAAAAGGACATGGAAGTGTTAGAACAAGTCCAGAGGAGGGCCACGAAAATGATCAGGGGACTGGAGCACCTCTCGTATGAAGATAGGCTGAGAAAATTGGGGTTGTTCAGCCTGGAGAAGAGAAGGCTGCGTGGAGACCTCATAGCAGCCTTCCAATACCTGAAGGGGGCCTATAGGGATGCTGGGGAGGGACTCTTCATTAGGGACTGTGGTGAGAGGACAAGGGGTAATGGGTTTAAACTTAAACAGGGGAAGTTTAGATTGGATCTGAGGAAGAAATTCTTTACTGTGAGGCCCTGGAATGGGTTGCCCAGGGAAGTTGTGAATGCTTCATCCCTGGCGGCGTTCAAGGTGGGGTTGGACATAGCCTTGGATGGCATGGTTTAGTGGGAGGTGTCCCTGCCCATGGCGGGGGGGTTGGAACTCGATGATCTTGAGGTCCTTTCCAGCCCTTACTATTCTGTGATTCTGTGATTCTGTGAAATGGCAGCAGTTAAGTGTTAATAAATGCAAACTAATCCAAATGAGTGGAAGAGAACAGAGGTCTAAATTGTGCATGCACAAACACAGGCTTTAAGTAAGGCTTATCTGTTGGGGAGGGAGAATTTAAGTTACTGTGAACGATTCCATCAAAATACTAATTCTTTTATCAAAAAAGACAAGTATAAAGACAATAGAGGAAAAAAATGAAGCTGTTACAGCACTTGATAAAGATACCAGGTAGTAAAGATACCAAGATTCCTTGTGTAGTTCTGCTCTGTGTTACCTCACAAAGAAATAGTGGACTTAGAAATGGTGCAGTGGAAGTCAACAATGGTTGAAAGTATGCAATGCCTTCCAGAAGAGATCAAGCAGACTACATGCCTCTTGCTCCATGGAGGGGAAATAAATGAGGAGAATGAACATAAAGGAAGCTCGTAAGATTGTAAGTGGCATAGACATGCAGAGCTAATAATTGATTGTAACTTATCATAATGGAGATCCAGAGATCCTGTAAAGAGACCAGCTTATTTAAAGTAAAGCAAAAAAAAAAAAAAAACCAAACCCAAACCTAAACAAATTCAAAAAACCCAACTCTTTCCTGCAGCCTCTTAGTTACATTGATCCCAAAAGATTAAATGGTTTAAGAAGTGATTAAATGAAAATTCAGCAAGGGTTGTCGAACCTGCAGAAGCAGTCTTTGTGCAAGAGGAGTATAAGCCACGGGTGGCTAGATAGATGCTGGTAGGAGGGAACTATTGCAGTATTCTTGCCCTGGCTTTTATAATCTGTGTTTCCTTAAGCATATGCTGTTGGCCACTCAGGTTTAAGAAAAATTTGCTGTTCTTTTTATTTTTGTTCAATGCAGTCTGGTGTTTTGAGGTTTTATTTCTGGGTTTGTTCCCTAGTTCTTAAAGTTTACATGGACTTTATTTAAAAATCTAGGATAGGGGTACTATGTTCTGGTTTGCATCTTTGGACACTAACCTGTTTATGTATTTCATGAAACATTCATTGTCTGTCAGGCTTGATTAGTTCCCTTCGTTCCTTTTGTTTGAAATATGTTCTCATTTAGTTTCAGTGTGTCTGCAGTCTGTGGTGAAATGGCTTTTGAACTGGGTAGTGTAAAAGTTCAAAAATGTTTATGCTAGATTTTCTGTTTTAATATTTTATGTATTAAAATGCATGTTTAACTACAAAGGAAAAAAATTTGTTTTCTTAGCTAAATGGACTAGAGCTACTGCATGCAAATCCCTGTGTTATGACATGAAATGATGATGAAAATACTGGTATTCTGGGGATGGCATCATGAACTGAAGATACACTAGTTCTGGAATTAAACTTTGCATGTAGGTGTAAAAAGCTGTGTTGCAGCAGAAGTAGGGAGAACAAAATGCTTGTATAACAGGAGAGCTCAACTGCTGCAAAATGCTGCAGCTTGATTTTCCAATTTATATTTGGTTAGCCCTAAAAATTTGATTCATAAGTAACTCATGTGCATAAGGGAAAATACAGTCTTTTCCTTTGTTTGAGTTGCTGTCATAATTTATGTAAATACAGCCAGAAACTGGCTTTGTGACTTCAGTTCATATTATCTGTCTTCTATGGGTAAAGAGTAAGATATCTAAGATTAGGGGCCTTCATATTTATCAAATCTCTTGTATTCCACTGATTATATTGATTAGCTCGCTGCTGGCTTTGAAGAATGCTTGGGCAAGTCCTGAAGCACGCCTTCTGACACCTTCCAGTTGGTCTGCTGCACTGCTTTGTCAGCTGTTGATTGCATTGACAGCTTGCACTTAGAAATGGTCAGAAACAGAGTATGCATGAAATAATGCAGGTTGAAGCACAACATACATCAGACTGAATCCTAACCTGAATGTGACATTTCGTGTTTCTAGAATATTTCATTGAATATTGGGGATGCCTTTTCAGTTGTCAGTGCAGACAAAAATGTTAACTCAGGTACTTGAGATGTGTTTCTGTTTAACCTTTATTTATCACATTGTTTGGCTGCAAGTGAATGTGCAGAAATTTCTTTCCTACAGGGATGGATATGGTAGAAGAACTCAGCAATTATGTTGCAGAGGAGTGAGATAATTTCTTACTGTCAGGTCTTTGGGTTTTTTTAAGTTGGACCGCTCATGTTTGCCTGCTTTGAACTTAAATATGATCTTCAGAGAGAAGCTCGTGTCCTTTCAGCTGAACTACAAATCACAGGATTTTGTTCTGGATAGATCTCATTTCAGAGATGCTTTTTCAAACCAGTGGAAATTGATAGATTGAAAATGCTTTCCCTATATCGAATGTAGTTTTGTGTCTGCAGAATTTGTTTCTGCTTCTGTAATCTTTGTGTTTTGGCAGAAACTCACACTTTTGCAAACACATTATGAGGGGTGTGCTAGAGTTTCTGATCTTACAAATGAGGGAAACTAAACTACTCAGGTGAGGACCAAGGGGGAGGGTACTTGACATGATACGTTACAATGTGCGTTACCACATCTGTGTAAGAAATGACGTTACACTTCTTTCATATCTGAATAGGTATCATCAGAAATAGCGTACATAATCAATTATTTTATTTGCCTGTATTTATGAATTTAAGTTTTAACTTTTCAAAATAAGAAGAGTCTATGTTGTGTTTGAGTGGATAGGATTACCTTTTCAAAAGGAGTTTATCAAGATGTCTGAAACAATGGTAGAGGCTGGAAATGTATTAGTATTCCTACTGTAATTTCAGTTATGACCTATGTACTGGTTCAGACTATTAGTTAAATACTTGTGTTTCCTGCTTCATTAGAACTTCCTCTTCAAGTTACGGGTTAGATCTAGGAAGTAAAAATCACATTTTATATGGAGATCCTGTGTGTGCATGTGTTTGTGTTTATATATATGAGTGCACGTATACCTAAAATTGAATCTTAAATTTCTTGTGTCTACTATGAATGCAAAATAACTCTATTCAGTGCTCAAAGGGAAAAATATAAATACCTAGATCCAAATTAATTTCTTAAAGGTTGCGGCAGAAGAACTGAGGCAGCAACATTTTGATGTCTTTAAATTTCAGGTAAATATCAATCTGCTGTGGCAAATTGAGAGTTATTGCTGACTCATCATCTGTAGAACTAGGCAAATGTTTCACAATCCTAAATGACAAAGCTACTGGTTTCCTTGTGGCTTTGAGGAAGCGTAAACCCACCATGCGCACAGAGCCTCTGCAGTCCTGTTCTTACACACAGTACAAGCTACGGTTCTGCTGACTGTAGCAAATACTCATTCTAATAAACTAGTGAATAGTTGAGAAAATTGATAGAGAGGAATGCTGTTGGGAATTTCTGTCTGATTTTTCCCTCTAGTTTCTCTTTGAATATGCTGAGACACTAATAGATATCGTCAGTTGAATCAGGTAAGCAAGAGGTGGTGGTGCTGGGAAGTCCTGTTGTCTTGTACAGGCTATTTTAGAGAAACAAGAGGAGTTGCATATTATTTCAAACCATTAAATTCTATTGTCCTGCAAGGCTTACCTTTCCTGCTCCTTCCTTAAACTTAAGTTAGTGAGTAGATTCCTAACTTTTCTAGTGGAGTTACAGGTTCTTCCAGGAACTTCACACGCACACTTTGTAGTGATGGAGAAGTCTCACTTCTATAAAGAGTTATGCTGATTGTAATTCACAGAATCACACAGAATCACAGAATAGTAAGGGCTGGAAAGGACCTCAAGATCATCGAGTTCCAACCCCCCCGCCATGGGCAGGGACACCTCCCACTAAACCATGCCATCCAAGGCTATGTCCAACCCCACCTTGAACGCCGCCAGGGATGAAGCATTCACAACTTCCCTGGGCAACCCATTCCAGGGCCCCACCACCCTCACAGTATAGAACTTCTTCCTCAGATCCAATCTAAACCTCCCCTGTTTAAGTTTAAACCCATTACCCCTTGTCCTCTCACCACAGTCCCTAATGAAGAGTCCCTCCCCAGCATCCCTATAGGCCCCCTTGAGGTATTGGAAGGCTGCTATGAGGTCTCCACGCAGCCTTCTCTTCTCCAGGCTGAACAACCCCAATTTTCTCAGCCTATCTTCATACGAGAGGTGCTCCAGTCCCCTGATCATCTTCGTGGCCCTCCTCTGGACTTGTTCTAACAGTTCCATGTCCTTTTTATGTTGAGGACACCAGAACTGCACACAATACTCCAAGTGAGGTCTCACGAGAGCAGAGTAGAGGGGCAGGATCACCTCCCTCGACCTGCTGGTCACACTCCTTTTGATGCAGCCCAGGATACGGTTGGCCTTCTGGGCTGCAAGCGCACACTGCCGGCTCATGTTCATTTTTTCATCAACCCACACCCCCAAGTCCTTCTCCGCAGGGCTGCTCTCAATCTCCTCCCCGCCCAACCTGTAGCTGTGCCTGGCATTGCTCCGACCCAGGTGGAGGACTTTGCACTTAGCATGGTTGAACTTCATCAGGTTGGCATCAGCCCACCTCACAAGGCTGAGGTTCTTAATGACTTCTTTGCCTCAGTCTTTACGGGCAAATGCTCTGACCACACCACCCAAGTCTTGGAAGGCAGACGCGGGGACGGTGAGGGTGGGGACCCTGGGCCCACTGTGGGGGAGGATATTGTTCGGGACCACCTTAGGAACCTGAATGTATACAAGTCCATGGGACCGGATGAAATCCATCCAAGGGTCCTGAAGGAGCTGGCAAATGAAGTTGCTAAGCCACTGTCCATCATATTTGAAAAATCATGGCAGTCAGGTGAAGTTCCCGATGACTGGAAAAAGGGAAATATAACCCCCATTTTTAAGAAGGGGAAAATGGATGAGCCGGGGAATTACAGACCAGTCAGTCTCACCTCTGTGCCTGGCAAAATCTTGGAGCGGATTATCCTGGAAGCCATGCTAAGGCACATGAAAACCAACAAGGTTGTTGGTGACAGCCAGCATGGCTTCACTAAGGGGAAATCCTGCCTAACCAATCTGGTGACCTTTTATGAAGGGGCTACGGAACTGATGGACAGGGGCAGAGCAGTTGATGTCATCTACCTGGACTTGTGTAAAGCCTTTGACACTGTCTCCCATGACATCCTTCTCTCTAAGTTGGAGAGACATCAATTTGATAGGTGGACCACTCGGTGGATAAAGAACTGGCTGGATGGCCGCACGCAAAGAGTAGTGCTCAGTGGCTCAGTGTCCAGCTGGAGACCAGTAACGAGTGGTGTCCCCCAGGGATCGGTGTTGGAACCGGTCTTGTTCAACATCTTTGTGGGTGACATGGACAGTGGGATTGAGTGCGCCCTCAGCAAGTTTGCCGATGACACCAAGCTGTGTGGTTCGGTTGATACATTGGAGGGAAGGAATGCCATCCAGAGGGACCTTGAATTCCTATTTTATGGAATTTAAATTGATGACTAGTTTCTTTTACCTTGCTATGGGTTACTTAGATGGCAGATATGATTCTTGGCAAGGATATTAGAAAAATCAATTACTGAGGCAGAGACGCTGCTTTTTTTTTTTTTTTTTTTTTTTTTTTGAATCTCCAAAGACTTGCAGAGTGCTTTTCTTAGGTTCAGCATGTTGGTATTTTTATGAGAGACAGCTGGTAAGAACTTTTTTGTATACTGTATACCATTGCACTCAGTTGCCAAAATTGCTTTTTCTGTAAATTACAGTTATTCTGACCTGAACAATTGTAGTATATCCTTTGATCTGACTCTTTTAGGGGGTCTGTCTTGATTTGGTTGTTTCTCTGCAGTGTTTTGGCCTCTCATATTAAGTAAAGAAAGAAGTTGCCTCACTTGACACACATTTCAGTGTTTCTGTATTGAATTTAACTTTCTGTTCTTCCTGTGATCCCAGTTTGTTACAGTTAACACTCTGTATATCCCCAGCAGTAGCAATAATACTGGCTAAATCATTTGTTTTCTTACCCATCATACCCTTAGCCACATGGTAAAAGTAGATTAAGGAACTGATCCATGTTTTGTTAAAAAAAAAAAAAAAAAAAAAGTAAATCTTTTAAAATACAAGTTAAAAAAGTGAACATTTACTTTCTTAATGCAGTGTTTATTACTTCTCACCTTGTAAGGTCCCTCTGCATGCACAGACAGTTGTAGTGGTGTAATATGGATAAATGATGATGCAGTCAGGAGGAAAGGGATGTTAAGTAGCAAAAAACATTTGTACCGTTTTACACATTGAACTACATTCTGAGATTTTTCTTCCTGAGTAATCTTTCTCTGTTCTAGTAGTAATTGGCTTATCTGGCTGTATAGGGTATATATGCTGCTTTTGAGCCACAAAAACTTACAAAAAAACCCTAATAAAAATATCCAGCTGAATTTAGTTTATGCTATTTATGATGTTTTGTGCTACGTGCTTCTCTATCTGGATAGCTATTGCTGTGTTTATATGCTGGGATTGTAGCCTCTAGAGCCAGGATTTACACAACTCAGAAGAATTTTCACATAGGATGTGAGAAAGAAGGGTCAGGAAATACTATACACATTGTGAATAAGAAGAGGAATATGCAGCTGCAGGCTTCCCTCCTCTTACCTAATAAATAAACATTACTGTCCTTGCAAAACTGTTCATTAAAAAAAAAAAAATACTAATGCTGATGAAAGATAGTGGGCAAACTTCATATAGTTTTGCTGTGTATTTAGTCCATTGCAGCTATGAGTATCCACTGCAATGGGCTGTTCTGTTGTAGCTCTTCCTTCATGAAACATGTGATACATGAGGTGTGGCAGCTCGTGATCATCCAGCTCTGCATTCAGTTGAAATAGCTCACTGACCCAATGAAAACTAAAATTATCAAGCTATTTAAACTTTGTGCCTTGGCAGTGATTGTGTAAGGAGTGTGCAAATAAGCACAAAGTGACGTGAAATAGAATGAGCCACCTTTTTTGGTAGTCACCCTTAGCTGGTTTGGATTAAAGCATGTTGGGAAACTGTAGCTCTATGCAAGATCCTTCCTATAATTGGTTAGATGACTATATGCTTGGTAAGCAACCAAACTACTTGTATGTTAATACACCTTTTCAGCAGCTTGTGCCATGAGCTCTTAAGTGTGAAACTAAATTTGAGGATAGTGGGATGAGGTATCAAAAAAGGCTGGAACAACCCTGCTAGATCAAAATAAATGTAAATGGCTATTCTCTTCTTGTTTAGGAGGCTTAATCGTGTGTTTAACTTCTGTGTTTGAAGAGGTAAACAAAAAGTTTATTTCCATTCTTTGAGTATAAAAAATTACAGGGGTGAAGACACAGGGTTGGATACTGCTGAGATTTTGCTGTAGATTTATTAAAGGATGGAGACTCATTTAATGTTGACGGGAGGTAGAAGAATTTACTGCTGCAGAAAATGAGCTTTACAGCCACAAGTTGGAATATAAATGCTACTAATAATTACTACAATTCAGTTATCTTTGGCAGTATGTGACCTATATGTGTGTCACCCCTCTTCTTCTTCCCAAGTATTCAGTGAAGCAATTTGACAGTAGTCTCAACTTGGTCTAGCAAGTAGATTATTACAGAAAATCTTGTCATAAAATCCCATTGGATTGAATGATTCTGAATTAAGTTTAACCAGAATGAGGCCACTCTACTCTTCTTTTAAGTAGATTTTCCAGGGTTTCTGTGAAAATGTCATACCTAATGAGCAGAAGGAGCAGGTAGCAAGGCCGGCTCAGTGGAGACAGGTTGTGGATTCAAGTTTTTGAATTTACTCCAGAGTTGCATATTCCCAAATGATACTGCATCGTGAGCAGGGGTGAGGAGAGGCTGTTTAAAAAGAAAAGTAAATGAGAAGATTGCTTCTCAGATAAAAAGGCTAGTAAGAACTATCAGACGTACTGTCTTTTGAATCGCAGATATAAAAGTAGAGAAATACTTCAATAGAATTTGTTGCAAGCCTGTAAGATATCGGAAAATGTGGCATAGGAAGTAACAACATACATTGTTTCCTTCTTATATTACCATTCTCTTCAGAAGATTAGTGTCATCTAAAGTTGGAGTACCTCATCTGTACAAAGTCTGCTTTGTGGCTTTTGGTTTTGTTTGGTTTTTTTTTTTACTTTGTGTGTATGTACACACATATTTCTGTACATGCATCAAAGCTTACTACTCTTTTTTCTAAGATAATGAGGTATGAGTTGGTATTTCAGTTGGTTAGAGGGTTTCAGGATTTTGTAGAGCACAACAAGGAGGAGCTACACAATTTCATCAAGAGTTGTCAGACTCAAAATGTAACTGCTGTTTGTTTGGAACACTGCTTCTTAAATAGTGTCATTAATCTGTTCTTTCTCAGTTACTCCTTCAGTATCTGTAAAAATGAAGTTGCAGCAGCATGATACATTGGATTGGAAAGCAGGTGGGAGTGTTCAGAATACTCTTAAGGTTGTATTGTTTGTCTGTACAAGAATAATTTGCAATTTTGTAAATGTTACATGAAGACCACAGCAGTGACTTTCTTAAATCTGCATGGAGCCTTGCTCTTTTCCATCAATGTATCATAGCTGCATGAACTGTAATCTTGCAGATAGAGGAAACTGATTAGAATAAAAGGTTAATTGACCCCAGCGAATAACAACAGTCATATGAACAGGTGTGTAAAAAATTGTGGAGAAAATTTCTATGCAGTGTTGTGTGCTTGACATTAACTTGTCTCTTAGCAAATCCTCAGCTTTGCAGAAGACCTGTAAGGGGTTTAGATGTTAGGAACAATGTTTAGGTTACGAGCAAGTGCCAAATTTGCAGCGTGTGTTTTTCCACAAACTTGCTGTTTTTTCTTAGATTTATTAACTTGGCAGAAGTTGCCCACAAGGATAATCTCTGGATCATCATTGTCTGAATGCAATGGAGCTTGAGTTGAAGATGGCTGCATGTTTCTTCAGTTCTAGCATTTGGATTCTTTAGACCTAATTATTTTAGCTTTTTTCTGAAGTCTGTTACTGGCTCTTGGATTTTAGTACTTCCTTATTTTAGTTGAATAGGCAAGAGACTTTTTTTTGGTTTTGACACAGCTTGAAGCTAGCGGCTGTCAGATACCAAGAAAAGAAAAGTTTGGGGTATCTGTTTAGAAATATATACTAATAACACCTTTTGGCTGGAGACTTAGTATGATCTGCTTGGAATTTTATCTCTCTGAAGGAGAGATTGTTTTGGGGACGTGGTTTTATTCCCATCATGTTTATATGGCGTTACTACTGTGAGTTCGAACTTGGTAATTTTTTTTAATTATCACCATATATGTAGTGATCTGATTACATAGTTGGGAATATACTTAAAGTTCTTTTCAAATAAATACTGAGGTTTTAGTTTTATGTTATTTAAAGTACTGCTAACTTTATCTTACAGGTGTAAATTGACAAGTACCTTTAGACTGCTAGGTTTGTATACCTTGACCTGGAGGAGGACAGTTTCAGTGTTGTAGATGATGAAAATTTTGGTGTTATTTTAATCCCAAATTAAATTATTTTTTTTGTGTGATATTGGAGACACTCACTAGAATGCTTGGATGGAAAAGAAGCAAGCCAAGTCAATTCAAGCAAAGCCTTTAGTGTTCTAATAGGATTTTTATTTAGTATAGATAGTTTAAATTCCTCTTCACTGTGTGTTCCTTGGATCTCATCTATCTGCTTTGACTTGAAATAATTGAATTCAGATTGCTTCCTTCTCGCAGTAGGCTTCTATGGTGTAAATAATGTGAGCTCCAAACACTGATTTGTTTCCTTGGAGTATTGTAGCCTGTACTGCTTTGGCTGGTTCTAACCAGGATGTTACAGTTCTTTAAAATGCCCCTGCTTACTCTCTTGAGTTCATTATATACTTAATACCCTCCTTTTTTTTAAAAGCTGTAATACCATTACAATTTTTAGTCATCTGCATTCACTTTTGGTGTTAAGAGTTGGAAAATACAAATTGTTTTGCAGTACCAAGTAACAGAGTAGCTGTTTCTGCCTCTCCCCCAGTGAGCAGAGGAACAGGCATTGCATTTTGTATGTAATTTTTATGATTTTGTTGTTGGTGGTGGTGGTGTTGTTTACCCCCAGTGAAAATTCAGTATGTTTTCTGTTCCAATAGATTTATTTTCAGTTAGGTAAATAAACTTTAATTCTGATGTTTACACTATTAGCTTTCAGATGTGCAGAACCTTGGACAGCTGAGAGTTACGTATGTGCTTTTTTGGCAGGCAATGTTTGGAATACAGTATTTGGGAATGTAATATGCGCTTGATTTTTATTATAATCCTGATACAAGAATGGAAAAAGTACAGTGGGAGATGCGTACTATATGCTTTCAAGTGTGTAGGGTTTTCCTACAGGTTCAAACTTAAATATGGGGAGTTTAGGCTGGATCTAAGAAGTTCTTTACTGTAAGGGCAGTGAGGCACTGGAATGGGTTGCCGAGGGAAGTTGTGAATGCGCCACCCCTGGCAGTGTTCAAGGCCAGGTTGGACAGAGCCTTGGGTGACATGGTTTAGTGGGATGTGTCCCTGGCCATGGCAGGGGCGTTGGAACTAGATGATCTTAAGGTCCTTTCCAACCTTAACTATTCTATGATTCTACTTTGTGATGAGCCTTTGAAGTATTTTTCCATTTTGTGGTAAATATTTTGCGCTTTTCCCAAGGCAAGTTACAGAAGAACTCTTTCCCTTGTAATCTATTGGACAGCCTGATGCTGAGCTGATACCATAGAACTTAGCTCTGTGAGCCATTCCTGAAGGTAACCATTTAGTTACCCCCTTACTTGATGAGGAAGTTATCCTTGACTTCTGCCAAAGTGCAACTGTAGGTAAGCAGAAGGAAGTGTTATCTAAAGATAATCCTCTCCTGGAGAGGAGGGTCTGTTTCAGATGTAGGGGAATGTTGGATTAGGAGCCATAGGAATAAGCCTGTCATAAACAGATTTGAAATGGGAATTAGAGATACCCTTCAGTGTAGTTAAGGTTTAAATCGTCCTTAGAATAAGATTAGTGGGGTCAAACAGTAAATTGGTTATAAATTGGAGTTTGGTCAGCATTATAGGCCGGTTAAGACAGTATTGCCCACAACACCTGCTTGACCTACTTGGCCCATTTTGACCTTGCTTATTAAGTGTTGCCCGCTGTCATTACAGAGAGATTTGTTTATTTTACAGTAACAAATGGGGTAATATGCTTGTAAGATGTTAAAGGGACAGAAAAAAAACTGGAAACTAGTCTGTTTTTTCGTACTAGAAACTGTAAGGACTCTGAAGGGGGTAAGGAAAAACGTTCAAAGGACATGCTGAAGCTGTAAATTAAAAGTTGGAGAGGTGAGAAGGGCATTATTGAAACCTGTTGTGGTGGTTTAACTCCATACCTCCAGCCAGCACCTAAGCTCCATGCAGCTGCTCACGGCTGGTATCTGGGAGAGAACTGGAGGGTAAAAGTACAAAAAGTTTGGGTTGAGGTAAAGAAAGGTTAGTAAGGGAAAAGAAAAGGAAGGGGCGGGGGGGCGGGAGAGCAGGAGGCATGACACAACAAAGGAAAATAAAACCCAGAAACATGAATGATGCAAAGAAGCAATAATAGCTTACCGCCAGGTGACTGATGCCCAAGCAGTCCCCAAGCAATGGCAGGCAGGCTCACCCACAAGTTTTTATTGCTGAGCGTGATACCATATGGTCTAGAATATCTCTGTGGTTGGTTGGGGTCAGCTGTCCCAACTGTGTCCCCTCCCAACTCCTTGTGCACCCCAAGCCTACTCTCTGGTGCAGTGGCGTGAGGAGCAGAAAAGGCCTTGGCTATGTGTAAGCACTACTCGGCAGTAACTAAAGCAGCTCTATGCGGTCAACACTGGTTTTGGCTCAAATCTAAAATGCAGCACTATACAAGCTACCATAAAGAAATCAACTCTGTCACAGCCAAAAGGAGCACACCTTTATACCAAAGATCATAGACGTTTTCAGAAATTTCTTTGAAGTTATGATGGTCTGTGCAAGTATGGATGAAATGGAGAATTATGTTCAAACTAATGTGCATGACTTTATTTTACGTGCTCTGTGAAACAGTTGATCTGTACCATTGTAAAATTGCAAAATAATCTATCTCCTTGATCAGCGCTACCTTCTGTGTGCAAAAGCCACATATATTTCCACTAATTCTATGATAGAGCTCTATGAAGAGGTCTTCCGCTGGAGCTGTGTGTGAATTTCATTCAAGAGTACTAGACATACCCCAGTTAGTTCCATTTTAGGACACATTCTTTCAGTGCCATAGAATAATCTGAGGTATTTGGCATAGTAATGACAGATAATACATAGACATGGCAATAATACAGAGAGAGACTGGGAGCTTTAGTTTTTTACAGTTGTCTTCCCCTGTTCCAGCATCTTACATCCTCTTACTCCCCCTTCCCACAATGAATAGAGGTGGTGAGATGATGCTTTTCCAGCTGTGGGATCCTCTCCTTTTGGGTTTTGGTTGTGTGTTTCAGAGGGAGAGAGCGAGCAAGACAAGGAAGCAGCCTGTGTTTTTAAGCCTGGCTTCATCTCCCTTTTCCAGCTAATCTTTAGTTTGCAGGGGTTACTTTTTCACATATAAAAGAATGTATCAGGTAGTGTTCTGGTTCATCTGTCTTTAACAGATTATTTATCTACTGTGAGAATTGTTGGTTACCTTTATTATAACCTGTTTTTCTGCTGGTAACACTGCTTGAATTTTTTGTATGCTTTCCTACTGGATGTGACTGTTACATGACCATGAAATTGTACTGTGATAAAGGTGTGTTCTGGCATGGAGAACAGGGGGAGCAATCAGACAGTGAAGAAAATTAGATTTTCTATATTCTCAGGGATAAAAGTAAACTTTAAGTCTGCTGTCTGCCTCATTCATAGCAATTGTAATGTATCATGGGCTTATCTGCCATTTAAAATGTTTTAGTCTTCTAAAATAACTGATGTTGGCTGCTCTAAGAACATGTCTTTTTATTTAACAAAGGTTGTAGAATCTGTGCTTTACCATTAATAAGGTGATGCAGTGCTGCTTGAAGTGGTAGTAACATTTAATTAGATCAACACCTGCATAAGCTTTTTCACTTGTAATTGTAGTATACTTCTTTCAATTACAGAAATTTCCATTTTCTGGTATGAATTGTTGTGCTCTATTCTGAAGACACTCTGTTAACAGTATTTTGAGACAGAACAGTCATAATTTATTAGAATATCAGTAGCATAAGTATCACTGCTTTAAGTAGCTCTGATTTGGATTTTTTTTTTTTACTGTTATTTTGGTAATCTTTGCAGGTGCTGTTGTAGTTTACAAAGCAGGGAATAAATTCAGAGATAATCTGAAGTCACATCAAAATGACAGCTGGCTGCGTTTGATACATTCTTTTAGTTCAGGAATAAAAAGAGCACGAAGTGGAACTGCTGGTTTTGATCTTTCTTTTCCTGAATGTTGTTTTATGTTTGTCTGTTTGCCAGGGACTTGTCTTTGTTCATGCAGTGTTTTCAGCTCAATAAATGTGCTTAAGCATACTGTGTAACCATTGTTTTGGAACCTGTAAAGCTGACTAGCATGAGTTGTCTGAACACTCACCTTCTGTCATATCTGCTTTAAGTTGTGCTGGAAGAGTATTGTGCTTAGGACATGTGCTGTCTTTTACTGGAAAAATACTGTTCATGGGGAAATGGAGAGGGTGGGGAGCTGAGAACTGGCTTACTTGTACTTCCTTGAGCAATTTTCATGTTAATTCAATACTCAAAACTCTTCCTATTCTGAAAAATTAACAAGTTCCACTCTAATTTGCACTTTCCCTGGAGGGGGAGTGGTGAGCCTCAGGGGGTTAGTGTTCCAGTGGCATGGTGCAGCCTGAGAAGTGCAGCCAGAATTGGACATGAAGTGGAGCTTTGCATTCTGTTGTTTTACTTACAGCAATAGTCTGAAATCATTGTTTTCCCAGCTTGTTTCTTATGGTGGTTTTCCTTCCTAGCCGAACTATAAAATAACTTGTAAATGCACAAATCTTTCTGTTGTCAGTAAAGTGGTTTACTCCTGTATCTAAGTGATCCTCAGTAAAAATGTTAAACTATTGTGTTTGTTTCAGGTTATTAAAATATGAAAAAAATCGTAAAATGAAATTTGTGTTGATATTCATTGATTTTTCTTGAAGTATCTTTCTTCATTTTAAATAGCATAAAATGGGTTATAATCTTGAATAATTTAAATATAAAACAGTACAAATGTTTTTTAGCATGACTTAAGTTCAGATTGTATAAGTGGCTTCTAAATTCGTGTATTAATCATTTTAAAGAACTAAATATATATGAAGAAGGGATTTAAAGGAGTTTGTCACTCAAATTAACTCAAATTCTGTAAGACATGATTCTACTTGCGTGTTAAGTTCTACCCCTCCACCTTTTTAATGATGCTACTCTTACCTTGTGTCATTTTACAAGCAAAATTTGTAAATATTTCATTGATGTTTTTAATGGGATTGCTATCTGAGCAGAGCATTAGGATTCCCTTAGTTTCTGTAGTCTACCGTGTTTTCATTCTGTGTTCAAAATAGTTGGGTATTGGGAAAAAATGTGTTCAGTTTTGTTGTTCTAGTTGGAAATCTGGAACTCGGAAGCCATTTAGCAGTTTTATCTAGTTGGTAATGTCGTTTGTTGGACAGACTTAAGAGCAGTTCCTGGGTGTGAATGCTAAGGTGGGAGGTAAAATAATGAAAGGTAACAAGATGCTGGAAGGGAGGAAGAGAGGTTTTTTCCCCCCTTCTTTGTGGTCAGGAGTTTGTCTTCTAGCAACTAAATGAGTCAAAGACCATAACCTGACAGGATTTAGACATACTTTCCCAAAACATTTCTTGACTACAAGACTTGTTATTGTTACTTACTGAGAAATATTGAATATGTGAAATACTGAATTGTTTTCATGTTTTGTGTAGTCCTGCATAACACAGATTTGAACCACTTCTGGACTAGCTGTTTCTTAGATTAATTCATGCCACTAGTTTAAAGCTTCTGCGCGAAAAACGAAGTGAAGTGTTGCTTTTATTTGATGGTGGGTTTGCATGTTTGAGGAGGTCTTGATGACAGAATAGGTTTTCTGAGATTTCTTTAAACATGTATGTACACATATACTTGATTTGTACATTTGACTTCAAGAATGTATTCCTACAACATTTGAAGCCCTAGCCTTTATGGAATCTCCTATGATTTAAGTGTGTGAAATAACTAGAAAATACAGACAAAAAGTACTCCTGAAATTTCCTAAAATTAGTTTTAGTAATTGAAAATTGCTTTTTAAATGTATTATTAACAGCATTAAACTAGGTAATAGAGGTGCTACAGACTTCTTTTTCCTTCGTTGTAGTCATTACCTTTGTATCTATCTCTGTTGAAAGACAGAAATGATAATTAGTTATCAAGGTTTCATGTAAGAATTGGCAGTGTGGTTTCTTTATTGTTTCTCTGTATAACCCGCATTTAACAAGCAGTATATCCTTTATGGATAGATGACTAGTTTTAATAATATTTGCATTTTCCTCATTATTTCTGCATACATAAGCTTGCCAGTGTCTTGGCAAAAGCATTCTAGGGATGTGGTGTTTAGCTGACATGACTGGATTCGAATTAAGTATTAAGTTTTGAATATTAAGGCTTGTAAAGAAATTTTGATATGGCTTGCAACAAGTGCAGGTGAAGAGTAGAAGCTCGTATGGAATTGCTTATAAACATGTATTTTGTGTTTTAAACTAATCCTGGTTTCAAATGTTTGCCTAAATAGTTTTGTTTCCCAATCATTTTTAGGTGCTTATTTTTATATTTGTGGTTATGATACCGTTTCCATAACTGTGCCTTTGTTTCATTTTACAGAGGAAATAAAGGCTGAAACAGAAAAGCAAAGGTATGTGATAGTTCATCTTATTGAGTGATAGTGCTTTTAACTTCCTAAAATGTGTACCATACTTACTATGCATTGGGAGTACGTGCTCTCTCTGAAAAGCATTTTCAGTATGTTCTGTAAAGTTGGTGGTATCTGGAAATAAAATAAGAACACTGCTTCTGTGATTGTCTGTTATGATGCTAGGCACAGGGTGTGGGATTAGAGACAGAAGATAACTTAGGGAGAGCGGGCTGATACTGTCTGTCCAGAGAGGGTAGGGATGGGGATCAGGGTTAGAAAATGTCTTCGTAGGTGGCACAAGAAGAATCAGTGGAGGGTCCTGAGCTGTTGAAGTGGGTTCAGAGGAGAGGGAAGAACCTGGACTGCAAATAAAAGACTTGAACTGTGAGTGATCAAGAGGAGGAGGTTGGGGTGAGGAAGTGGAAATGGGTAGAGAAACAAGTGTAATTTGAAAAATGGTGTCTGGAAAAGATCTTGTTAGGGAATAGATGTAGATTTCTGGAGGCAAATGCTCTAAAAGCGAAGAAGCCAAAATTGCTGTTCAGCACTTTGCTGCTATCATCGAGTACTGGTTTTTTTTAAGTATTGGTAAACTGTGGAACCCATTATTAGTGTTTAATTACACGTTCCACAGGATCATCTTCATTCAGTGTGCGTTACTAACCATGAGTCAGGGCTGTGTGGTGAAGATTGCTTATACCAGTTATGAAAGAATTGGATCAGTGGGTGAAACTGATGATGAAAGTGTTCTTGCAGCTTAAGCAGATGAGTGCTGCCTGGGGAGCTGTAACCGAATTTCTGGTTTAGCCAAATCATTTAAACCACAGCTATTGAAATAGGCCACTAATGATTTCTGCTCATCTCCTGGGTATTTGAGCTGAAATCTACAAGTTTTGGTTTGGAAAATATGAGCACTTGTAGCTGGAAAGGAAGCCAGTGGACACTTTGTTTCAAAAGATATAAAGGACAATTTAATAATCAAATATGCTGAAAAAATTTAGTCTTGCAGCTTATCAGATTTGTGGATGCATCAGACTGAGTCACTGTGCTTCAGTTTCCCCCCATCAAAATAAAGCCAATATCGTCAGCTCATAATAAGATTGTAAAATTAAATGTAATATTTGTGTAATGTTCAGAAAATGTTGCACCAAGCACCACGAAACAGTCTCAGACAGAAAGTAATGTGCTTTTATAATAGGTTTTACTTTGAGTAGTATAATAAAGCAGAAATCCACATTATGAAGCATGATAAGAAAAAGAATGATTAATGTTAAATTTTCAGTGAGGGATATTTGTTCTGCACATTGAATAAGGGAAAGTAATACCTGATCCTATGGTTAAATAGCATATAACGAGAGCACTGATGTGTATTGATTTCTGCAAGTATGGTTCGTTCATTTATAAAATTTTGATGCTTATATTCTGACCTATTAATATCTAAAGTTGTGATTTTTTTGAGTATAATGTGTGTGCCATACCTATGTCCTTTTCCAATACATTTTGATTTCTTCAGTGCTATTTTTATTTTGACTGCAGGCTTTTGCCTGC
Source organism: Amazona ochrocephala (assembly GCA_039720435.1). Taxonomy (NCBI): domain Eukaryota; kingdom Metazoa; phylum Chordata; class Aves; order Psittaciformes; family Psittacidae; genus Amazona; species Amazona ochrocephala. The sequence continues at coordinate 37,025,988 of CM077876.1, forward strand.
TATGAAGGCACTGCTGGACTTGGAACCTGTGAATGGATTTGCTCTGTTCTTATTGTAGAGTCAAATTTTTAGGTGCAATAGAAAATACTGTTTTTCTAGCCCTAAGAAAAGAGAAACCTTTTAGTTTATCAAATTATTTTTAGCTTCATGCTTCTGTAATTGAGATTTGAATATCCTAACAAGGGCCTTCTAAAGATAATTCTTTGAGGTTTTTCTCGTCCCTGTTCAAGGAAAGTGATCGCAGGGTTAGTCTGGAAGGCAGTGAAAAATACATCGTTTCCACCTGTCAGAACATTACATGGAAAAATGCTTGTTTTGTTTTGTTGTTTGTTTTTTAAACAGAACTGGTTTCTAGTAATGGGATGAAGGGGAATGGAATAGAAAAGGACAGGCTGATTTATATAACTGTCACGCAGGAAATGCTGCCAGAACAATTTTTAAAATTAATTGCTTAATACATACTGTAGTCTGTTTCTATGACTGATAGGTAAAGATCAGCATATTTGATAATTCTTATGGTTGGCAGATCCTTCGGTGGAAGAAGTTTTGCTGGGGACAGTTTCTGGTTTCACAGTCTGCTGGAAAAAACTAGCTGAAGTAACTTCTTCACTGACATTAAGAAGGAAAGACCTTTTGGTTTTCTCTCCCCCCTGTCCCTGCTATCCCCTTCACATCCATCATCAGCAGGGTGATAATCTTCTGGAGTTAGCTTTCCAGAGACAAATAGATCATTATCTTCTGTATTTATTATTTTGTGCTTTTTAAAATAGCTTTCAATTAAGAGAAGCTTCAAGCTTCTGCAGTAGATACAGTTTCTTCATTTTTGGAATCTCTTCATGGCCTGGTCCTTGTTTCTGAAAGATCCTGGTTTTATTTCCAGAGTGGTCTTTTAACCTAATTTTAATGACATCAGTACACATCATCACTAGATGACAGCAGTCTTATCATAAGACATGGGCAAGATATACCACCTCTCCATTTCTCAGAAGTTTTTATAGGATTTAAGAGCATAGAAGAGTCATGTACTTCCTCTGCAACTTACCTGCTTTGGGTTTTGTCCAAAAGAGCTCTGTTTCCAGCAAAACAGCATTGTGCAATAAATAAAGTTATGCATCCAACAGAAAAACAAACCTCTGCCTTGCTTCAGGGAAAAAAATACACAGGAATAAGCCCTTAAACCTTCAAAAGAGAAGTTATTTAGTAGAAAGTGGAATTTTAGTATTAATTAATTATAGAATTTAGATGCCGTCTTTAAGCAGCCTAAACAAGGAGTGCTGTTTGAATGTGGTTCCAAACATCTCCTCAAGGAAAATCCAGCTTCCTCCTTGCAAAGCTGAAATTAATAATTTGTCATACTGGTTAATTTGAGGCTCTTTCCTTGATGCGTGGGACTGCATCCATTCTTCAGCAGCATGAAAAATGTGTATTTGCTGTCCTCTGCATTCCCTCAGGCATCTTGTTTAATTTGCAGCAAATGCATAAGGCCTGGATTTGAAATTACTTGTTCTGTAAAAATGTATTTGAATTTCTGCAAGAATTTTATAATCTTTGCCTACAGAATATGAAGCTACTCTCCTCTTTTGGGAGGGGTTTTGGTTGGTTTTATTTAATACCGCTTATCAAGTCTGCATAAGACAGTGTAGTTTACTTTTTTTGTAAAGATTGATGTGTGCACAAAAAAGGTCAGGAATGCTTTATATAAAGCTGATGAGCTACACTGGAATGACAAATCTGAACAACTTGCTTTGAGTCAAAGGTGGACTGCATTCATGCACACAAGTCAGTAAAAAAAGCCTATTCTTAATTGTTCCTTTTAGCTGAGTACTGATGAGCGTGCCATTTCTAACGGCGCTGTAAGCAAAAAGACTTCAACATCTTACAGTTTTCTCAGATTTTGTAGTTAGTCATTTCAGATACATTGCCTAAGTGAGATGCCTTGGTAAGCACTGAACTCTCCAATTCACTGGTGTCATCTGAAGAACAGAGCAAAGTTTGCAGTTTTTTCTTCCTTGATGGGTTGGTTGGTTTGCTTTCTCCCGAGTATGCCTAAGATTGAAATTCAGATATGATTTAATCTCAAAAATAGATGTACTTTTTCTAAGTACTGAACCAACTCGTATCATAATACAGTAGTTGGGTAGTTCTTATCATTCAGGGTCATTAAAATTTTGGCAGCTTGACTTTTTACCTGTTCTAGTAGTAACAGATAAGACTTCTGTCAGGGTTATTATTTAATGTGGAAATTATACTGAATAGATTTCCCTTCTTTCCTTCTTGCCTTCATCAGCCAAGTAAGGAGAGTCTTCCTGTTTTCAGAGGAAACAAGTGTTTTACGCCTTTCAAACAGCACAGACCACTGAATATCCACTTAGTGTGCAAAATGGGACAATTTGCCAGATCCACAAAGGGGCAGATGAAGTATAAAAGCTATAAGGAATATTTAAGAATGTTTATAGAACCATACTACTGTTACGTTAACTTCATAGAAGTTACACTTTCCTAATGTTAATTTTCTTGATATTTTATCTCATTCATAAGCATTGTGGTGGGAACTATTTGTGTGATTGCTTACAGCATTCTAATACAATCATTCTGTTTAGCCCCCCTCATGGAGAAGCAAAGCCTGGTTCAAGCACTCTTCCACCTGTGAAATCAAAGACAAGCTTCATTGAAGCAGACAAATACTTCCTACCATTTGAATTGGCATGCCAGTCGAAGTGCCCCAGGATTGTCAGTACATCTCTAGATTGTTTACAGGTCTGTATGTAGATCAGCTTTAACTGTCGACTTTGTATAAAATTCTGTTGTTTTGGAGGCGAGTACAGTTTTATGTAGCATAATGTCGTTGGTTTTCTGTTATTTTACTTTATTAAACACACAGCCAAGTTGAATATGTTTCTCACAAAGGGTTGAATGTATGTCTTATTATGTAGTGCATTTATATGTTTATTTGCGTATATATGTGTTACTGCAGTTACACGCTTGAATCAGTTTTATTGTATTAGTGTAAAGCTACCTATTTTCATGTGTTTATGTGTTAAACTAACACAGCAAGCATAGCATTATCAAATTCATGTTGTTTACAGTTGTAGTAAAATATTTGCAGTTTGAGATGTCAAGCCTCTCAAATGTCAGAGGCTCTTGTAATGTTTTCAGAACAAATTCTGCAGCAGGGAATTTAGCCATTCGCTTCTCCTCAGTAGCCCAACAGTGAGCTCAATAAATTTACACTCACGGGCGCATGAAGGGCTGGCATGCTGTTGCACTATGATCCATTGCTACTCTGTATTTTTAAGTAGGAGGGTCATGGAGATTTATAAATACTCTCATGCCTGAAGTGTATGGAAGAGGATTTTGTTAATTTTGTAATAAATTCCATTTCAAAGTGTTGAAGACTTAGAGAAAGAAAGGTATAATAGAATATTTAAAACCAGAAGACTAGCAAGGAACTTAAATGGAAAGCATTTGCAGCTGGGTTATCAGGTATTAAAAACAGTTGTGTGCTGACTACATATGAAGACTTGAGTGATGTGAGTTATTTTTTGGAATTGTTTGGTTTAAAACATTGTTAACTGATGAGCAAAAGCTTTAAGGTTAAGCTTGCTGACAAACTTCATATTGCAGTTGCTGAGTGAAAATTGAATAAATCTGGAGGACATTTGAAAAAAATCCTTCATGTTTTATGAGACGAGGTAAATGTACTGTTTTAATTATTCTGTGCAAGTTAGAGCGATCTAGGGAATTTATTTATTATGACAAAAAATGACTTACTTAATTTTTTAAGCTCTTATTTATGTGGGGTTTTTTTCTTCCCTCCAGAAACTTATAGCATATGGGCACTTGACAGGGAATGCTCCAGACAGTACAACTCCAGGAAAAAAATTAATTGATAGAATTATTGAGACAATATGTGGCTGCTTCCAAGGCCCTCAAACAGACGAAGGGGTTCAGCTACAAATAATAAAGGTAATGATTAATACTTCCAGTATTTGTAGTGGTGACAAGCAGGAAGATGTTCACGATCTCAGAGTTCAGAAGCAGTATTGTTTAATTTATAAATATAATTTTAAAATATTTTCTTGATCTTGTTTGAGATGAAAACTTGTTCTCTTATGCTTCTTTCCCTATTCTCTCCCATTGCATTTTGGGTGAACTTATGGTTGTGACCTGAAGTCTTGTGTGCAGACCACTGGGGGAAATCTCATTCACAGCAGACCTGTAGCGCTTTCTAATTGTGAGGAATTGCTATGAAATAATCCTTCACTCCCAGTGGGGAAGATGGTAATTAAGCAGCAGATTTTGAAATCCATTTTGGAATTGTTTTGTGAAATGCAATTAGACCTGGCAGGCAGACATTACCATAGTAGCTTTGTGCTGCTGTGGCATAGACTTTTGTTTGAAGGAGGTCTAAGGTTTCTTTCTACAGCTGATATAAAAGTCACATGTGGAGTTTGTACAGATCACTGTTTCTGGGGAACTTCAGCTGTTTTCTGTTTGCACACATTAATTATGGGTATTCATTACAGGAAGTTATGGTGCCAACTCATAGAAGTTAGGCACCTAGTGGAAATATTGTACTCCTGTAACAGTAGTCCTTGAATGGTTGTGATGATGAACAGTACTGAGGAATACATTTAAAGTTATTATGAGGAATGGAGTGTTTATTACCTCATATTCTTGTGTATATGTATCCTGAGGTGTTGACATTTCTCACAGATTGTATTTACTAGTCTGACTGCAGAATTTAGTTTGTACTCCTCTTAGCTCAAATCTTTTTCTTGGCACTCCACTTCTCCAGCAAATAGTTGTTACAAGCATTGGTTTATGCTGCTGTTGTCTAGATCTGTTGTGTTGTTCTGCCAGAGCATTTAAGACATTTTTCATGTTTCAAAAGGAACTCCTTGTTTAGTTTAAACTTCCAGTGGCTGAAACCATTATATCTCCCTCTCACTGTAATACCTTCTTTCTGAATGCATTCTTATTCGGGTCCTCCCCCCCTGAAGGGAGTTACCTGTGAGCTGGTATTCCTTTTGTCCAAGAAAATAGTTGAGAAAGTAAATTCTTCAACAATTGTAAAATGCATTAAATGTGTAAGTTCCTTTAGTGCCTTAACTTTTTGCCTCTTCAGATTTACCTAATTGCCATGCTGATTGCCTGAGACAGCGAAGAGTACTGTTTTGGCTTTGATCCCATGTTTGTCCAGTATACTGGACACTATAAAAAGCATGAAAATTAGAAATTACTTTAGCAGAACCCAGAACTTTTGACTTCCTTTGGGGGAATAATGAAACTTCTAAGTCAGTCATATTCTCTTAGGTGTCATAACTCTTCATTTCTGGGCTGAGGGTGGACCCCAGTTCTCCAGTATGATTTGAAGGATGAATTATGTGTCTTATCAGTCTCCTCTGTAGTCCTGGTGATTAGTATGTTCTCTGAAGAATTTTAATGTCATCAGGGAGATAGGCAGGGTCTTGGATCTCCCACTTTCTGTGCTTGCACTCCCAGGCTGTTACTCACAACATGAACAGTGCTTCTGCAGGGCAGCTGTATCGCTAACACCAAGGTAAAATCTGAGAACCTTGATGACTCAGACATCTTCTTCCCTGGAGGAATATCTCAGTTCTGCATGCTGAATGGACTGCCTTTCATAGCATGCTGCCCTCAGTCTAACATCTGGCAGCCAGCTTTGGATCAGAGTTCCAACAAGATGCTGTGTGCTCATTGCTAGATGACTTTCCAGTGGCAGGGTCATGTTAAGCAGGTTCCCAACAAACAGAGCCGCTTAGGTGTTCTGATACTACCTGTCTACTGACTATCAAGGAAATGATCTTGATGAGTCTGGGGAGTGTAAGTTGTCTCTTTTCAGGTATCTAAGCTTAGAGGTGTATTTGGCGGTGGTTGTGATAATTGATGGCCAGTGTAACTTTTCTGCCCCTATTTCTACTTGTGTGTTCCTATCTCTGTTGCCCCTCATTTTTCTATCTGCAAACCCCACAGCAAACCAGACTTTGGCCTTTTCCTTCCTTCCTCTTGTAGTTTAGTTTGATTTGGTGTTATTTTGATGGGAAGCCATGCAAATTCTTGTTCAGTTGTTATGGTGGGGGTTGCTGGCATAGGGAAAAAAAAAAACAATTGGGCTACTGCTGCCACTAAAATTGTTTATTCTTGAAATGGCCTCCCTTGATTGAACCTTTTTGCTTTGGCTTCCTCTGCTAGGGCTACAATGGCATTTGTGGGGGTTGTGTGTGTGTTATAAGTCTGTAAAGCAAGAATAGAGATGAGGAAGAAGGATGGAACATGGGATCAAGATCTGTCCTTGGTCTGCTATATAATAAGTGTTTGTTATCATCTAGATACTTTTAGAGCTTTTCATGCTCATGTTTGGCCAAGAAAGATTTCTCTGTGTGCTTGATAGCTGTAGTCCGAAAAGTAGAATGTTACTTTAGTGATCGCTTTCTGAGTCTACCCTGTGCAACAGACTGTTCATAAAGTCAGCTCCTGTGTGTGTCTTCTTGCAACTAGTCATGCTGTCAATATGACCAGTGTCCCTGGAAGAAGGGAAGTTGAATCAAATGTTGCTTGCACAAGTCGCCTTTTGAAACTAATTAAAAATAGAGGTCAACTCATTGGATTACAGAATGGGAAGACTGTAAAAGCTAACTAATTCTGAGGAGTAAGAATGATGATAAGTTTGAAACAAACTTCTGTGAAAACAGATTCCAAATTGAGAAGACTCTTAGAAAAAACTGAGTTACTTAACCTGAAAATGCTGTCCTGTCAGTTTGCAGTTTTATTTTTTTTAGAGAAGGATTGTGTTTTCAGAGTTGGACATGAAACACTTCTGTTCTGCAAAATATGTATCAGTTTAATTCCATATTAGATTCTTGTTCATTTTGAACACACAACTTTTTGGTGAAAAAGATAAAACTTTATGTTCTTACATCATTTATATTCTTTATATTATCTTCCATAGGAGAAGCTAGAACATAGTTCTGTTTTCTGCGCTGTCCACAGCCATAATCCTTCAGTGTGTTTCAGGACTGGTAACTGACCACATGCTTGTGAATATGGATTTTTTTTTCCTTAAAATTCATGTTAAGTGGGAAAAAAAATAAATATTGAGTGTTAATTAATGCTCCATTGTCAGTGAAATCTGGTGTAGAATATACGATATGACACTGTTGACTGAAATTACTGTCTAGACTGTGAAAGCATGCTGAAAGCAAACACTGTGTTTTTCTATTTTTCATACCCTAACAGTGTATTTCATAGGTTTTCAAAGTTGGTAAACTAAGATAAATGTAAGTCTTTTAAAGCTATGGTAAATGTATAACATTTGCATAACGTAATATAAATGTATAATATTAGTTACAACAAGTTGGAAATGGTAAAAAGTAGGAGATAATATCACCACTTGCTCACAAAGAAAATGTCACTTGGAGAGCTATGCTGCTGCGTTCTTTATGATTATGGGTTTTTTTATGTCATTCGTACTGAAAAATGATATATCTGGAAGGTTATTTGGTATATTTGTTGCTTTTTGGCTAAAGGACTTCAATCTCCTGCGTTTTTCTAAAAGTCAGTCTGTAGTGACACATTATTTTGTGGCAAGTAAATGTTTGGACTTCAAGTTGACTAAAAAAAATACTGTTAAAAATAACCCTATGGCCCTTCTCAAAGTAAATGGAATTACGTGGTTCCAATAGCAAATACAGGAGAGAGAGGGGTTAGGGACACTGTGTTTTATGTGCTCTCTTAAGAACTTGAGAATTCCCAGGCAACTGAATTATGAGTATTTCACACAAAGTAAGCGTGGTTGCTGATCAGATGACAGCTGTACTGTGTCATAAATCTTCCAAAGATGAATGGATTTCCTGAGAGGAAGAGAACAGTGTGCTGAGTTGAAAACTAGGCTTACTAGCAAGTCTGTATGTAGCTGTACTTGCCTCTTGTGCACTCTTGAATTGTTCTCCTCATTGTAGTTCCTTTCTTTCACCATAACCAGTCTGTTCTTGCAGAATATTCAGTGTGAGAGAAATGAAAAGTACAGGTACAGATAGATGTTTGTAGCAGAGAATTAACATAAATTTAGTTTACCTTTTTAAACAACATTCATTTTGCCTCACAAATCATGATATCTCCTGTGCTGTTCTAAACCACGACACACACTCATTTTACATAATAGGAAATTCACTAAAGAGGCAAATATGCTTCAGGCTAAAAGTAAAAAATACAATGGGTATTGCACAGAGATACAGTCTGTAACTCAAGAAATGATCCTGAATATTTTTCTCCTTCCCAAATCCACCTGATGGTTGTTTATAAAAGTGAATAAGCTTTATTTATAGTAACTAGGTAGAGGCACAGAACAATAGGTCTTTTTCAAATATAGAACAATAGGTGTGAAGGACTGGAAGGAAAGCATAAGGGAACAATCTCAAAGTCAGGATGATAGCCAGTAGTTTCAGAATAAAGAAAGCTTGATGGCTGATGGTTTTTTTGCAGGCTTTGTGGCTAAGGCAGCTCTTGTGGAAGGACCTGAAATATAATGAGGTAGCGCTAACATTGTTTTCACAAAGGTTTCCTTCAGTGCCTAAAGAACAGCAGAGGGGAGGAGTACAATAAAGTAGGGTTTTTTTGTTTTGTTTTGTTTTAATCCTCTCTCCTTAGCTCACACTGAAGATATTGGATGACAACAGATGAGCTAAGTTTGACCAGAAGTGCAAAAAGCCTTGCGCAGCAAATCTACTCTGGTAGAAAAGAGCAACCTAATGCTCTGACTCTGTAGTCAGTAAAGCCACTGCAGTAGCTTGCTGTTTCTGACTTCTGCAGGGAGGCATTTTTCTATCCAGGCTTTGCTCGTAGGTGTCCTAGTCCATCCTTTGTCCTGGCATGTATTTAATAATCTGAATCAACTGAAGTAACTTTTAAAAACAGAGTAGAGGGGCAGAATCACCTCCATTGACCTGTTGGTCACACGTCTTTTAATGTAGCCAGGATATGGTTGGCTTTCTGGGCTGCAAGGTTTGTTTTGTGGTTTTGTTGGTTGTTTGTTTTTGTGTGTTTTTTTTTTTTGTTGTTGTTTTTTTTTTTTGTTTTGTTGGTTTTTTTTGCTAGCTCATGTTCAGTTTTTCATCTACCAGGATTCCCAATTCCTGTTGGCAGGGCTGCTCTTGATCAGTTCATCCCCCAGCCTGTATTGATGCTGGGGGTTGCCTTGACCCTAGTGAAGGACTTTGCACTTGGCCTTGTTGAACCTCATGAGGTTCACAGGGTCCCACTCCTTGAGCTTGTTCAGGTCCCTCTGAATGGCATCCTGCCCCTCAGGCATGTCACTGTACCGCTCAGATTGGTGGTGTCTGCAAATTTGCGAGGCTGCACTCAATCCCACTGACAGTGTTGCTGATAAAGGTACTAAACAGTTCTGGTCCCTGAGGGCCACCATTTGTCACTGATCTCTGTCCAGATAAGACACCAAAATTTTGCTATGGCTTTTGTATGTCCTCTTCCCTGAATGATGTTTCTATTAGCAGAAGCAGTGTATTAATAAGTTCTGTGGTGATGTTGAAGCATTGCAAAGAGAAGGTAAGAATTAAGAATGGTGGTATAAACTTCAACTTGGCAATTCATTTTTAGACACATAAACTGAATTTTGTGAAGACAGAAAAGAACAGTACCAGTGCTCAGAGACTTAAATTCGTTTAACAAAGCCATCATCTACAGTTAACCTACCTTTGTGATTTCTTTTCAGTTGTTTGGGGGTTTTCTTAATATTTTTTCTTTTTATTTTTGATTTAAAAAGACTTGTAGTGGGCATTTAAGCAATACTACTTTGTAGATTATAGCATGAGATGCTGTTTAGTGGTCATACTCTCCAGTAAAAAAATATATGTACCTCCCAACATCCACTTATGGGAGAACTGAGACACCACGGGTAGAAGAAGGAACCTTAAGCAGACTGCTCATCTAGAAGTAGAATTCAGTAGCTCAGTTAAGTGCGCCTGTGAGGGTGTTTGTTTTTTTTTCCTATTAAGCTGTACAGTGCTTTTTAAAGGGTTTGAGTGAGCAGTGGATACTCTTTGTCCACTTGCTGGTGCTGTGTGTGGACAGAGGTGCTGACAATGTCAGTTAGTGAAACGTGGCTTGGTTTGATGAGTAGATTACACAACACTTGCAGTAACTTCTGGTTTTAACTGTGATAAACTTACAGGAGTATGAGATTTCCAGTGCTTCCAAATCTTTCTTACTTATCCTAAACAACCCCTTAAATCATTAACTCTGTCGGAGTTTTCAATTCATAAAATTTCCAGATTTTTTCTACTGGAGTACAGTGATCAGTACAAAGCCTGGTCTCCTGTGCACCAAGCTTTACCCCTTTCCTTCCACTCTCCAACATGTACCTCTGACAATGTCTCCACCGCCCTGTCCTCATCTTTCATCTGCCTCTGTTTCTGCTCTTTAATCCACCCTGTGTCTACGCCACATAATGCTTCTGTGTTACCTGATCTTTTAGAGGATTGTTTGCATATTTTTTTGGAGAAGAGAGAAGCAGATACTACCTCAAATGGAAAGAAAGAGGTGAAAGTCTATAGAGGGCAACACCAATATTCTGGCATCTACCCAGAAAGAGTGTTTAGAAAGGGTAGTTAGAGCTGCCTAGTCACATACTCAGTCTTTGTTCTGCACATTTACGTTTATTTGTAAAATAGCTTTTGAACCCTTTGGATTGCCCTCCAGACTTAACAGGTAGTCTGTTCATGTTTTGTGTTTAGAAAATTCTCGGATGACTTTTCATTAACTACCTGTCTGATAACTCCATTGTTTATTTCTTGCTGTTACATTCTGTGAAACACATTTCCTAGATATGTTGGTTAAAAGCACTTTCAATCTAATATAACTGATATGTATGATCTGATATGGCTGTAAGAATACATGGGGAAATGTAATTGAACTGCAGTTCGAGATATGTGCTTAGTTATATTTCAAATCTAATTCAATTTTTATATTAATTTATAAACTGATTTATAAGAAGTTTTTACTGGAAAATATGTGTTTGTGTTTATTTAGGCTTTGCTCACTGCAGTAACATCTCAACACATAGAAATCCACGAAGGAACAGTGCTACAGGCTGTAAGAACATGTTACAATATCTATCTAGCAAGCAAAAATCTTATAAATCAAACCACAGCCAAGGCCACTCTAACACAAATGCTGAATGTCATTTTTGCACGTATGGAAAATCAAGCAGTGAGTATCTCAGTATCTTTATATAGAAACTAGTTCTTAAAAGCAAACCAGCTTGAGAGATTTGGTTTGTCATGATTGTTAAAATTTTTGGCTTAAATAACTTCTGTGCTTTGGGGAGAGGAAAGAATCTGGTATGTATTTTGGGGGTATAGGAGTGATATATAGGATTTTTTCAACATTTTAATGCATAGTAGTCACTAATGGATACTTCCTTCACTGAAACTGCTGTTGCGAATTGTCAGCAGGAACCCCAGTATATGCACTATGCCTTCTACTGCTGATAATAAAGATCAACAAGGTGAAGTAATTGTCGTAACGCCTGTTAAAAAACAAAACAAAACAACCAGCAACACAGAATACCGAACAACTGAGTAAGCAGAAGCGTGGATTTGAGAACTGGTTGAATTCCTAGCTACCTCTAGAAGTAATTCTGCCTTATTATTACAAATTCTAAATTTTCTCTAAGAGTATGTGTTACTTAATTCTCTCTCAGAAGCAACTGCATGTTGATACATGGTACCATCACAGTTGAAGATTTGCGAGATGCCATGTTTATAAGTCATGACAAGAGCCATGCAGTACCTGAATGCTTTCAGAAATCTGTGCAGTTACTGTCCTTTTAAGCAACAATACAGAAGAATATTATTAGTTATTATTGTTGTTATTGTTAGGAATTCTTAATTTTTGCCAGACTATGTCTAGTCTTTGTGCAAGTTGATAAGCTGTTCTGCTTGTTTTGCACACTCAGGGCAGTTATTTTCATATAATCACTAACAAATGCTAGAAGGAATTATTCGAGCTGTAGTTTGGAAGGTAGCATCCACTTGGAGATCTATAGTGCCACAAAAACCCAACAAAACTAAAATGGTCTTGGTCATATAGTTTTAAGGATGATGATTTCTTTCTGAGGAACTGTCTTCTGTAGTGTTTTGGAACTGTGGCTCTTTTCAGTTTGAACTCCTGTTGTGTTTTTCCCCTGGATGTTTAGAGTTTAGATATTAAAATTATTTATGATACAAAGGATGCATTTTCTTAAACTCTTACAGTTTTGTGAATGCACTGTGTAAGCAGAAAAAATAAAGATTTCATATTTATAAAGTAATGCATACAGTGTGTATACAGCTCCCTGTTTTGCTTCAGTGGTGAAGTTCTTTTGTGATTGCAATGTTTTTTGTAGCTTCAGGAAGCAAAACAGATGGAAAAGGAAAGACACAGACAGCAACACCATCTACAGCAGTCTCCAGTAAGCCATCATGAGCCTGAGTCACCTCATTTGAGACATATTCCAACACAGCTGTCCAAAGAACATGAGAGAGAGCTTGACCACAGCAGAAATGATGTGGACAAGAATCTTCAAGAAGATATAGAGGCAGAAAATGGATCTGATATTTCTAGTGCTGAAAATGAACAGACAGAAGCTGACCAAGCCACAGCAGCAGAAAGTAATCAGTGTGTACTTCTCTTTCATGGAGGGGAGGGAAAAGGTCTGTGAGAAGAAACATTGAGGATTGTCTTTTTTTTTTTTTTTCACCCAAATTTGGAGACAGGCATTTATTTTGAGATAGTCGAGTAATGTAAAATGCCTGTTGTCCTTGTTACCACTGTTAAACTTTATCATGAGTACCCTTTAGTCTATTGTAGTCACTGTAGTAGAGCACTCTTTGCACCTGCGTAATATTGTGAAAGTTTTTGAGAATAGCATCTCAAAACCACCAGTTTTTCAGAGTTTAATGTACATGAAGATACAAAATTGATGTCTTTTGTTGATGTAGGCCTGTGAATTAATTACCATTTACAAGTTAAACACTGGAGTGCTTATCTTATGCAAATACTATTTTGAAAGCATCCTAACACTTTTTTTTTTTTGATGTACACTCTTAATATATTTGTGATTTAATTTTTAAATGCAAAATGCAAGTAAAATATCTCAATTCCTCAGTTTCTCATTAATTTTTGTTTGGGTTTTTCTTTTTAAAGATCTTTCTAAATCTGATGGAGGAACATATGATGGTGAAAGCAATGAGTGTGAAGAGAAGGCGCAAGAAATTGTAGAAAGTATTGTGCAGGAAATGGTGAACATAGTAGTTGGAGGTATTATAGCAATATCTGTCTAGTCAATAGCAACTGCAATCTGAATCTTGACATTAAGAATTATCTTAACACTTCTGAGTATTTAACTAAAATGTCATTATTGAACTAATACATGCTGAAGAAAACAGTTTCAGTTGTCTTTATTTGGCTGTTTTTCAGATCTAGCTGTGCATCATTTAACAGTAAAATGGACAAGATTTCATGCGTTAATGTACATTCCCTGCATTGGAGACTAATATTCTTTTCAAAAATACCAGTTCTTATTCCTTTATTTTTTTCCTGGTTTGTTTCCACATAAACTCTTCAGAAATGGCCTGTCTGCAGTAGCAGGGTTGCACTACATTCTTCAGCTTGTTGGAAAGTGTATATCAAATCAGTGAATTCCTTCCCCCACCTCCCCTAGTACTTCTTGGAAACTTGGTAGAATTGTGAACCTAGCAATGTCAAGTTTTGTCAGTTTTTTAATTATAATTTCCATTAGTGGGAATTAACATTGGGAATATTTTTAGCTATATAATGACATGTGAAGTCTGCCTTAAGCTCCTCCAATGATAGTTATGATTGATATAATATTTAAATATTAGATTTAAAAGCTTTTTTTTTAATTTGCAATCATATGTAACATTTGTGTGCAATTTTTACATCTTTTTCAATAGATGTGGAAGGGACTGCTGAAAGTGCAGGTGGTGATGGCACAATTGTAACATTAGAGGATGGCAGTGACAGTGAAAACATTCAGGCAAATGGAATTCCAGGGACTCCAATTTCTGTTGCTTATACACCATCTTTACCTGATGACAGATTATCTGTCTCTTCCAACGACACTCAGGTACAGACAGTTGTAAATTAGGAAATATGAAAAAAGTAGTATGTGTTACATGTTGCTCCATAGAGTGTACAGTTCCAGAATTAGACAACTCATTTCCCTGTTTTTTGAAGTGCTTCTGAGAAACTATAAAACTAACATTCAATATACATAGTGAAGAATATAGCCAGTTATAGACATAATTTTGTAATTTCAGTGTGCTCTTTTCAAATGATAAGTAGGTATTTCAAGCCTGTAGCATGATCTTAATGCAGCGATTTCAGATAAAAGTTTCATGTCTGAGAGGGTTTGATTTTCATTAACAAAAGAGATGTGAAAATACACTCCGTTGTATAAGATACCAGCATGTGTGCAGTATCAACTGACAGGGTATCTGTTGCCAAAGTGTACTGAGTAATTAGGTTTGGGAATATTAGATCTTGAGCTTAAAAAGCTATAGTCACATATGCCATGCAAATAGATTGCTTATGTAAGGAGCAAAAGTGCAGAGTTGCAAGAACTTAGTAATAGGGGTAATTATTGTACTATTGAAGTTTTACCAATTGTATCTTGCCACAGATATGTAAATACTCACATTCTATTTAAAATGTTTTGTTTGGCTTTTATAACACTAGTCATATACTGAAAATATATGAGGGGAATTCACTGCAAATTACCTTTCATGACAGTCTTTAATTCTGACTTTTAACTTAGATAGCAATATTTATTAGTGAGTTTATTTTAACTGGCCAACAGAATATTTTGTTTTGTTTTAGTTTAGTCTTGAGACCATAAATCTACAGTGAATTGGTTATATATGTAAATGTTAACTTCTTGTTGCTAGGAGGTGGGGATTTCCCTACACACCCTGCTAATGCAAAATGGAATACTGAAATATGTTAACTTCTTTAGGAATCTGGAAATTCTTCAGGACCTACGCCTGGTGCTAAGTTTTCCCACATTTTACAAAAGGATGCCTTCCTTGTATTCAGGTCACTCTGTAAACTCTCCATGAAGCCCCTGTCAGATGGACCACCAGATCCAAAGTAAGTAGAATTGAGTGTTCTCATAACCAATCTCTCTATTTGGAAAAAAAAAAATGTTCTTTAAATATTTTTGAGAGTCCTCAGTCAGTGAGAAAATAATGATATGGTAAAATGAACTTAGAAACTTTGAAAAGGTACTTTTATGTTCTAATGCATCTTTTGTATGTCAAATGAAAGCAATTGCTGCTACCAGTCTGCCTGGTTTGAAGTTTCATAACAAAGTCTTTGCTTCCTGTAAGTATATCTAATGTTCTTCCTGGATGCTCTTCCTAATGCTTTTCAGAAGGGTCTGTAAAGAAGGACTTCAGGTATTTTTGGTCTCAACTAACGTTGCTCTGCTTTTAAGTAATACCTAGGTTCTGTTTATGCCCCATAGTTTCTTGCAGCTCTTGTATACTGGGTATCCAGTGCACATACCCAACTCTGCTTCATCTCAATATAAGCTCCTCATTTTGACCTGATAGTGGTTGTGATGAATTTGTGATACAATGTTTCATTCTTTTGCTCAGGTTGGATAATTTTGACAACATCCTTAATTAAAAAACAAAAACAAAAACAAAAGAAAAACAATGTTTTGAAACACGCCCTGTATATGGCTATTCTGAAAATCTTGTCCTCTGATCGAAGATACTACGTTTTCAATTTGGCTTTACTGTAAACAAAAAAATACTCTCCTTTATAGATGGGTAACAATATTAGTTGTGAGTGTTGGCAAAGAACTTTCTTTTTATGATCTTGAATACAATTTATATGCATGGTTTTTGCACATTAGAAGCAGTTCAAGAAGATTGCTTTTTTGTTCATGGGATATTAAAACTCTGGTATGACTTCTGATGGAGGCTCAGTATTTTTCAAAATAGAATCAGCTTTACTGTTTCGTGGCCTAACTTTTACAGCAGGTAACTTCAGGATGCTTTAATTACTGATATGTGTTGTGAATTTAATAAGCTGAAAAAAATATGATGTAATAGAAAAGGTTTTGAAGGGTTAGTCTAGAGCCATTTTCCAATTATCTAGTGATGTACTGCAGGAAGTCAGGACATTAAAGAATGAAGACTAAGGGGTTTTTCCTCACTTTTTGAGAAGAGGAAATGCCATGAAGATCCTGTGGTTTTAGTCAGGTCTCTGAGCCGAGCACTGTCCATTTATTAAAGGTCTTTAACGGGTTAACTCCCTCTGGAAAGAGCAGTGATAGCTATTGAGGCCGTTGGAGAATCTCACCTGAATACGTGGAGTCCTTGACGTTTGTACTGGAACTGATTAAGCTCTTCATATAGAATAAATTGGAGGAAATAGCATTTAGGGCAACAAGAATTAGCTGCAAAAGCATTCGAAGGTGTCCTGTGTTTGGAGGAGTGCCTGGAATTTATTGGTGGTTCTGAGGTATTGATGGCTTTTTGAACTAGTAACAAACATGCTGTAATTGGAAGAGGAGGTGTAGGATATGTGCAGTTCTGGTGTCCTCAACCTAAAAAGGACATGGAACTGTTAGAACAAGTGCAGAAAAGGGCCACGAGGATGATCAGGGGACTGGAGCACCTCTCGTATGAAGACAGGCTGAGAAAATTTGGGCTGTTCAGCCTGGAGAAGAGAAGGCTGCATGGAGACCTCATAGCAGCCTTCCAATACCTGAAGGGGGCCTATAGGGATGCTGGGGAGGGACTCTTCATTAGGGACTGTGGTGAGAGGACAAGGGGTAATGGGTTTAAACTTAAAAAGGGGAAGTTTAGATTGGATACGAGGAAGAAATTCTTTACTGTGAGGGTGGTGGGGCACTGGAATGGGTTGCCCAGGGAGGTTGTGGATGCTTCATCCCTGGCGGCGTTCAAGGTGGGGTTGGACATAGCCTTGGATGGCATGGTTTAGTGGGAGGTGTCCCTGCCCATGGCAGGGGGGTTGGAACTCGATGATCTTGAGGTCCTTTCCAACCCTTACTATTCTATGATTCTATGATATCTACAGCATTTAAAAAAAGTCTTATTTGCCTCTTTAAAAAACATCTTTCCAGTGAAATTAGCTGTGAAGTCTGTAATTAAAATATTTTGAAAGTAGCTAACAGGACATGGACCTTTAGCTTAAAATCACAAGGCTGGGAGTTGAAATCAAGGTTATGTTCATGGGAACCTGGTTAATGTCTTAATGTCTTTATCTTCTTTTTCCATGGAATGAAATAAAATGGGGGAGAAATGTCTTGAAGGTTCACTTACTAGATTTTAGTCCTTAAATTTGTTTAAATTAAGTGAGCGTTACATATCATACAGAATTAGTAAGGCCAGCAAGTTAGGACTTTAGTTATGGGCTAACTCTTGCTGGAAGTAGGCAATATCTAATACTGTGTTTATCACTGAAATTCATATTTAAATTCTTACATTTCATAGCAAAGTATGGTCTGGTCTGCATACTTGGTACAATGATGCCTGCATACTTGGTACAATGGGATGCAAAAATCAGGCCTTTTGCATCAAAGGAGGTTGTTGTGCTAGGTTCCATGCAGCTGTGCAGTGTCCAGAGCACTGCATTTTCTTAAAGAACTCCTAAGGAGAGCTATTTTGGGGCATTTACTTTGACCTACATTCCATTAAGAGGAATGTGAGGAACAAATTCCTCACTCAATTTAACTGCCAGTGTTTTACTTCTCAAAAGTGTCTTCAGACAAAGTCTAAATTTGGGATTATATTCTATAAGTTTGAAATGTTTGCACATTGATATCCCCCCCACAACCCTCTTTTTTTTTGCCAGCATCCAGAAAGCGCTGAATTTATTTACAACAGACTTGCTACTGGAATTACTGTTACTGTTGTTGTTAAGCTTGTATTTTTGCAACCTACAGCAAATAGCCAACTGTTGTGCATCTTGCTTGTTGACTTGAAGTGCTCCTTACCATGTCTGGACTGTACTCTGAAAAATTTCCTGTCATTGTTCCTTCTGTTTTGTAACTGTCCTCCTGTCAGTGGGTGGTTGTTCTGTGAAAACTGTGGACTGTCTTGTTGGGAAAACCATTTGTGTCTGTACCTGCTCTTCAGAAGGGCTGTAGTCTTTTTTCATAGAATCATAGAATAGTTAGGGTTGGAAAGGACCTCAAGATCATCGAGTTCCAACCCCCCTGCCATGGGCCGGGACACCTCCCACTAAATCATGCCATCCAAGGCTATGTCCAACCCCACCTTGAACACCACCAGGGATGGAGCATTCACAGCTTCCCTGGGCAGCCCATTCAGATTATCACAAGTGGGAAGGGGCATCAGGAGTCAGAGGAGATAATGCATTCACCCAGAGTACTATTTAAATTCATTATATTTTTATAGATACAGATTTCCTTTACACTTTCGTGTGTGTGTGTGGTTTGGGGGTTTGGGGGGCTGGTCTGTTTTTTGTTTTGTTTGGTTTTTTTTTTTTTTTTTCAAATATAAATAGTAGCACTCTTCTGACATGACTTGTAGCTTATCTCACTCTGTAAAAAGCATGATGTTACTGTGGAGCCCTTGCCAACTCTACAGTTGCCTGACTTTGCTATTTCCACACTTAAGTGAGGCATGTTATAGATCTTAGCTGCTCTTGGAGTGTGATGGGGACAGTGGTTGATAAATAATATGAAATACAGTATTTGAGAAAAGGTATTTCAGTGTTGGAAGCAAGTAGGTCAGGCAGTACGGCTGTCTTTATGATCCTTCAGCTCTCCATACTGGTGGAAACAGAGGAGGAGGAGGAATTTCCACCTTTTGGTACTCAAAGTTCTGTAGATGGACTGGCTATTTTAGATGGGTTCTTCCAGGAAAAAAAATTGAAGGAAAAAAAATGTTCCCTTCATCCTCTGGCTAAGATGGGCAGCACTGCCTAATGCTGCTGGTGTTCTGCAGTGATGTCTTGCCAGAAGAGTAATTCAATAGTAATAGAAACAGTAACTGCGAAAGGTTATTCTTGTCCAGCTTCTTGGCTGAAGAGTGACCACTTCAACAAAAAGATCAACATCTTTTTATGACTCTTTCAGCACCAGGTTGTGTTAGCTTTATTTCATTAACATTCCACATACAAAGTCATCGTGGTGTGTACCGACCTTTCAAGAGAATGTTGTATTTTTTATGACTTACACTGAGCTGATATGCTGCATTGTTTTATTCCAGATCTCATGAACTGCGATCAAAGATTCTTTCATTGCAGTTGCTTCTGTCCATTCTGCAAAATGCAGGACCTGTCTTCAGGACAAATGAGATGTTTATTAATGCTATTAAGCAGTACCTTTGTGTTGCACTGTCAAAAAATGGAGTCTCATCAGTTCCAGAAGTTTTTGAGCTTTCGCTTTCCATATTTCTTACCCTCCTCTCAAACTTTAAGACTCATCTAAAGATGCAGATCGAGGTATGTTACATGAATTTCTCATTTAAGGGGTGGGTTATTAAGTGAACATTTGTTTATATTTTTGTGTAGTTTGCTCTTTTCTTAGATAAATTTGTTCTCTTTTTGGAATCTCTGCTTTTGTGTAATACTTGCCAGATCTTCCTATGCTATTTTTTACCAGTGGCAATGGACTTGCTTGCAAGAATACCTTGAAATCTCCTTCAGATAAAATAGCAACATTTCCTTAGGAATACTTAGAGATTAAATAACATTTACTCTGTAAGATCAGAAGTAATGTGACGTGTGGTAGTGTTGTTTGGTGAAATAGAAAGTGATGGGAAAATAATAAAGAAGTAAGGCTGTTTCATCCCTTAATAATAGATGTTAACATAAACTAAGAAATTTTACAGTGCAAACCATGCCTTGATTTATGGTGTGTTCGAGGTGAATTTTTACAGTCAACTTACCATTCCCAAACCCACTACTATTACTATATGAGTTAGTTTCCTGTGTTTCGAAGTAGAGTTTTCTGTTGGCTGTGGCATATTAATCACGGTATGATGCTGAAACTCAGAAATTAGTAGGTTTGTGGATACGCTTGGTCAACTAATGTTCAGTAATGCAATTCTGAAGTTTTAGCTTTGTACCATGTAGTACAAATTAAAAAAGAGTAAACTTATGAAAGGAATATGTAATACATGGTTTTGCAAAGGAATTTCAGAATAAAAATTAATGCCTTGAAATGCATTGTGTTTCTCTTTGAGGTCACTTGAACAGGTTTCTTTCTCTAGGGAAATCCCAGCTATTTGATTAGTGTAACCACTTCTCTTTGTATATCAGGGCCTACATCGATACATATCCTGAATAAGATAATCTCATTCCTCTGGTCTCAAAAAGTGAATGCACAGTCTAACTCCCTGGGCCATAAGTAGAAATAAGTCCATATTCTTAGCAATGAGAGTCATCCAGGTCCTGACAAACATTGCAGATTTTCTCACTGGATCAATATATTTTAAGTCTTAGGGGAAAGCAAGACATACATAGAGGCTTTGTTCTTGACTTCTGATTCTTGTGCTATAGGGTAGAGGCAGCTTCTTGGAATGCTTCTGTCCATTTGAACCACATAGATACCTTGTGTATCCTGTGTGATAAAGAACTTATCTCCACAGTGACTATAGTAGTGTGCACAGTGTGCTCCTACTTTTCATTTTGGTAATTTTATATTTTGGGAGTCAGTGTGAATACTGAAGGATACATTTTGCCCTCTGAGTGTAGAGATTAAGTACATGAAAAGATGCTAAGAAATGTTAATAACGTTGCTATTATAAGGACCTTGAATTCAGGGATTTCTTCACCTATGGATGTCACTGTGTAAGTTGATATGTTGTGGCAGCTTTTTAGGGAGAACTAATTTTGCCGGTATTGTGTCAGAAGGGTCTTGTGTTCTGATCACTTAGCAGGTTACTTTGATGCGTTCTGGGGGAAAAGCAATAGGATTTCAGTTTTTCCTTGAGTATAGCTTGGATAGAAATACAGGTTTGATGAGTGATGTGCCTTGAAAATATGATGCATTCTGAAGACTTTCAAGACAAACTGCGTGTGCTCAACAAGACTGCAGTGCATGTGTGGTGTTCAGCACATCAGACAGACTGGGTTGAGCTGCCTTTCAGTCACACAGCCTGCTTCCCAGCAAATGTTGGATTTGCAGAGTTACAAGTCAGCGTGTAGGTGGTAAATGCATTGCAATCCAGCTTCCATGACAGAAATTTGATCAGCTTCCATCACTGCTATTCTTTCCCCAAATTCCCAATGGAAAATGAGGATATATGAGGAAAACTGGGTAGGGGATGAAGACATATCTGAGGAAAACTGGGTACAGGGGACCCTACGCTATTGTAGCAGCTTTTAGAATATGCTAAATTAGGACCATCAGCACATAGCAGGGCTGCCTTTCCTCCTCACAAATAAGAAAGCCAAAACCTTGTTGCTGCCGAAGTATCCATCTATTACAAAGTACAGGGGACAGCAATTTCTAGAAACTTACTCTTTTTCCTGGTTGTGAGCCAAGAATTCCTCTTCTTTCAGCTACTGATCCTAAAGGTTATTCAGAAGATGTGGGCAGACAAGTAGAAAACTTCACATTCAGTGTCTTGGAGCTGTAAGGAGAGCCATATGCTCTGAATTATAATATGCAAAGTCTGTGTATTTCGGGATTGAGGCTACATTCTTCATCTGTGTAAGACATTTTTGGACATATTTTAAAATTATAGTTTTAGATTCTGTTGAAACTGAGCCTGCTTTGGTCCTTTGACTTAAATATTCAGGTATCACTGCCCTCAAGTGAGATATAGTCATACCTTAATTGCACTGTAACTGTATTCCTAAATGGGTCAATGAACATGTTTGCAGCAAGTCAAGTCCCAGATATCAGGGTGTCATTTAACTATACTTACCACTCTTCCGTAACAGAATAAGCCATCTTAAAACTCTTATTTTCATAGAATCATATAATAGTTAGGGTTAGAAAGGACCTTAAGATTATCTAGTTCCAACCCCCCTGCCATCGTCAGGGACACCTCACACTAAACCATGTCATCCAAGGCTATGTCCAACCTGGCCTTGAACACCGGCAGCAATGGAGCATTTACAACTTCCCTGGGCAGCCCATTCCAGTGCCTCACCACCCTGTAAGAATTTCTTCCTTAGACCCAATCTAAACTTCCCCTGTTTAAATTTTAACCGTTACCCCTTGTCCTCTCACTACAGTCGCTAATGAAGAGTCCCTCCCCAGCATACTTATAGCTCCCCCTTCAGATACTGGAAGGCTGCTATGAGGTCTCCAAGCAGCCTTCTCTTCTCCAGGCTGAACAGCCCCAACTTTCTCCTCCTGTCTTCATAGGGGAGGTGCTCTGGTCCCCTGATCATCCTCATGGCCCTCCTCTGCACTTGTTCCAACAGTTCCATGCCCTTTTTATGTTGAGGACACCGGAACTGCACACAATACTCCCAAGTGAGGTCTCACAAGAGCAGAGTAGAGGGGCAGGAGCACCTCCCTCGACCTGCTGGTCACACTCCTTTTGATGCAGCCCAGGATGCAGTTGGCTTTCTGGGCTGCGAGCGCACACTAAAGCTGACTCATGTTCAATTTTCTCATCAACCAGCACCCCCAAGTCCTTCTCCACAGAGCTGCTCTGAATCTCTTCTGCCCAACCTGTAGCTGTGCCTGGGATTGCTCCGACCCAGGAGCAATCAGTTGACCTGACGAAACAATTAGCTCATGTCTGGTTTACTTTTCCGATACTCTAGTAGTAAAGTCAAGTCTCAGCTCTGTGACATGAATTGCAATAAATAACATAGTGATAGGTAGCATTTTAAAATATCTGAAATGTAAAAAAATCAGTGCAATTTTGAGAAGCTGTTCATTCCAAGATAATGCTTGTCCAAAGTTGACACCAGAAGCAAGAAGTCAATTCTGTCTCGGAAGCACAGAGATCTAAAGTGTCTTTATAGTATGCAGACCTTCCAGGTAGTATCTCTTCTAGCTTAGATTTGGGGTTAAATTTCATACCTGAACCTTTTTTCTCTGCTTCATCAGTGACTTCTTTTCTAAAATCCTGTACCACAAAAAAAAAAAAAAAAATCATTTTCCCAATTCAGAGGGTTTATGGCACTGCTGTCTTTCAGTAAAAAATCAGAAAGCAGCAAATCCATAACTAAGGATTGCACATAGCATGACCTGTATTAAAATTTTATGTCTTCCTCTGTTTGGATTACATGAAGTTGTGACTGAAAACAGCCCAGTCCTCTTGAGTGTATTTAAGCACTTGAAAGTTTTTGATCTGTTACATGTTGAACTCCTTGGGTTTCATAGGGATGCTTTCCTTATGAAGATTAATTACTGGTACTGTGCTGTGTGCCCCTTTTTCTCTAAAGGGGCCAATAAAATGGAAGTATTAGCAGCTCAGTTTGCTTGAGGAAATGGCTTGCCATCAAAGTTGCTTAAAAATCAGTGTTGCTGGTTTTCCCCAAACGTTTTGAATTAAAGCAAAATTAGCTTTATGCTTATCTCTGCTTGGCTAAAATCTTTGTAGAAGTTCTGCGGTAGAAAGGAGTATGTGATATTAAAAACGGGGGTAGTTGCATATTTGGATAATTGTATGCTGCTTTTGAAGAAGCTTGATGGCTTGAGACTGTTGTCAGTGTTCGAGAAAAAGCCTGTGTTGGTGGATTTGATAGCCACAACTGGCTGTGAAGAGGTCAACTCTCAGAAGTACAAAACAGTGGTGTAATGCAGTGTGGCATGGTGATGTAATGCCACGTAGTAGTTCACATTTTGAGATCATGTGCTGTTTCAGCAGTTGTTGCTGTTTAGGGGAGAAGTGAGAAAAAGCCTGCCCAAGCTTCTAAACATGATGAGCTGAAATAGCTTGTAGTACTAATGGATCTGGTGAGGAACTAATTGAGAGGGGATAAAATAGGCTCTGTTCCAAACAAAAGCATCTGTACTAAAGCAATTTTAGGGAAAACTAAATCTCTTCTAAGGAAGAGCAACTTCCCTGTTGCTGGACCTGCTGCATTTTTTATGCTGTACATGGCTAATACCCTTCTTCCAGTAATCTAAGACCACAGTGATCCTTTTGTGTCAAGAAGTTTCCCTTCTAATGAAGGTCCAATACTTCAAATTGGTGTAAGTGGCTGTTTGTTACATTTGTGGCATAATATCATAATCTTGTAGAGAAGAATATTCTGTGGTGAGGTAATCTTCTTTCGAGATCCCCAATGAACCCTAACAGCAGCTTAGGCTTCTTGTTAGTCTGAAGTGTTCAAAAAGGCCTAAAGATTTCGCATTATTCCAGGTTCTTCCATTTTTGAGTGATCAGAATATAACCCAAATTTTTCAGCTGGGCAGAACTCCAGAAGTACATCCGTAATAATTCACATTCCTAATTTGAGTGTATCAGGTGTAAGTTGTATTTCCTCCTTTCTTCTTTTTTCTTGTTTTACCTTGTACCTCTAAAGTGCTGCTTGCAGAATTCTGTCAGAATGTTGGCCATCAAAATGAAGTGACCTTTTTTAATAGATTTTTTTTTTTTTCTCCCTCTTCATGGAATATTTGTTAGGTTTTCTTCAAAGAAATATTCCTGTATATCTTGGAAACCTCTACTAGCTCATTTGATCATAAATGGATGGTTATACAGACACTGACAAGGATATGTGCAGGTATTAAGAGCCATTTGGTTATATTTTTTACGGTTTTATGCTGAAGAGCAAAACCGTATTCCTTTCATTGAATGATCTTTTTTTTTTCCTAAGTTTGACAATGTCCCATTGTTTTATAGATGCCCAGAGTGTTGTTGACATCTATGTAAACTATGATTGTGATTTAAATGCGGCAAATATATTTGAAAGGCTGGTTAATGACCTATCAAAGATTGCTCAAGGAAGGGGTAGCCAAGAACTTGGCATGTCTAATGTTCAGGTAAAAATTCCACCAGAACTTTAAGAAGCTTCATGGATTTTGCCATGATAGTTTAAGACTAAACTCTCCGTTCCACTTATGTACTGCTTTTAAAATCTTTTCTAGGAATTAAGTTTGAGAAAAAAAGGATTGGAATGCTTAGTTTCGATCTTGAAGTGCATGGTGGAGTGGAGTAAGGATCAATATGTAAATCCCAACTCTCAGACAACACTTGGTAAGACACAAGATGTGATTCTTCTGCCTTTAATCAAGAGATGCTTAAAGCTCAAGGAGTTTAGTGCATTTTTCCAGTATTTTGATACTGCTGGTTTCCAGATAGGTAAAACCTCTTGCATTTAAAAAAGTGAATAAACTTTTTCTTTCCTTTGGTAGAAATATTGGTAAGTTGGATTAATGTAATTTGAACAAGATGTCATAAATTGTCTTTTCTTAATCGTGTGAAGTCCTAGAAAGCTACTACACTGAAAATTACTAAATACTGTTATTTTCTCTGCTTGTGATTTTAAAAGGCTCACAAAACTTACTTTGAAGCTCCCTTAATTTCATCTGACTTCATATTGATCAAATTATTACTGAAGCAGCTGGATGGGAGAGAATTTTTTCATTAACATGTAGGTGTAGGATTTTCAGTGTTGTAAGCAGTGAAGTAACTAAATCATTTCTTGTTTTAATCTGGTTTCCATCTGACCTGAGAGAAAAAATACTAAGGGTATGGTAGAATTTTCAGATTGAGCAGATAATATTGGTAGGTGAAATAATAACCTTTTTAGAGGTGGTTAGCACAGCTGCTGCTGTGAACTGGGAGCACCAGCACCTTGGCATGTGTGATCATAAACACTTTTAGACACTGTTTCAAAAATAGCCTGATTTGCTTCAGGTCAAAAGTAACATCAGACTTGAAAATAAAAGGAAAGATCTGTAATTGAGTTTCCATGGTGCCATGGTTGTTTTGGTTTTTTTTTTCCTCTAAGTGTTTACAAATTATAGTTGTAATTAAAGGTTTAAATTTCAGGTATGTGATGGAGTGGAAGAATCCTCCTTGATACGTTGTAGTGATTTTTTTGTTGTTATTTTCCCAATCAAAACAAAAGCAGAATATTTATGTAAAAACAAATGGATAATTGAAGATAACCCTCATGAGTTTTAGAAACCTTCAGAGAGGATTTGAAGAATAACCTGTGATTTTCTTTTCATTGTATGTATTTTGTATGTATGTAACCCTTTCCAATTTATAGGCCAAGAAAAACCAACAGAGCAGGAGAGCAATGAAACCAAACACCCTGAGACAATTAATAGATATGGAAGCTTAAACTCCTTGGATTCTACTGCTTCATCTGGAATTGGCAGTTATAGCACACAGATGTCTGGCACTGACAACCCAGAGCAGTTTGAGGTCCTAAAGCAACAAAAGGAAATAATAGAACAAGGAATTGACTTGTGAGTGCCCTTTTATCACCCATGGGAGGGTGGATTCTTTTGGAGCTATGAAGATTCCTGGGTTTTTCTTCCTTCTCCTCATAGATACTCATCTTGTGTTAGGAAAAAAACTGGATGTAACAGCACTTCCTCTGGTGAAAGAGTGCTGAATGGTGTCCCCTTTGGAGCCTGTCAACAGTGTTTTGTGTTAACCTAATTCCTCACAGCTAGAAGATGAGTACTCTGAATGTTTGTTCTTTTTTCTCCAGACCTGCTTGTCTAAAATAAGATTTTTGTATTTGGATAAAAAGAACATTGAACTCATGATGAATTGAATACAACCTGTTCTAGTGTACACATTACTGATGAAAGTATCTGTATGCTTAATCTCATGCTGCTTCTGATTAATTAATTTGTCATAATTGGAACTGGGAGATAGCATTTTTCTGTGCAGTCTGACATGAATCTTCTGTGTGATTTCAGCTTTGTCACCTTGCCTCCGTAGTGAGGGCACTTTATGCAAAAATGAAAGATTTCTGCAGTATAGTTCTCAAACGTGAACATCATCTGTTAAGTCCTTCAGGGTTTCAGTTTCTTTCAGTTACCTGGTTCCATGTCTTTGTATATTTCCATTCTTGTAGGCAACTCATGGATTTCTTGATTGTTTCATACAGATTAAACCAAAAGCAACAGAGCGTAATTGTTCCATTCCAAGCCAAGACTTTGCTATTTCTGCCGAATACTTTTTTTCTTCACGAGTGCCAGAGTAAATCGTACTGTTCAGGACTCTTTACTGGGAGTTGCATAGATGCCATACCAGCAGTTATGTAGCAGAGAGGAAGAGGAGGCTGTTTAAAGGGGAAAAAATATAAAATCATCCAATGATAAAGGGAATAATCATAGAAGGGAATAGCATATTCCTATCTAATGGACAGTTTGATGAAGGAAAAATATTTAATACATAGATTTTTCATTACCTCATCCAAAATCATTGAATCTTTTTACTTAAGCTGGTGCAGCTTTGTGTATGGCTAAGTGTGTTAACTCTCATTCTATCCTGGTGTTTGTTGTACAGATTCAATAAGAAACCAAAGAGGGGGATTCAGTACCTGCAAGAGCAAGGAATGCTTGGCACTACCCCTGAAGATATTGCTCAGTTCTTGCATCAAGAGGAAAGATTAGATTCAGTAAGAAAACTCTTTTCCTGATGGTAGTTCTTGCTCATGATGATGGTTTTATACTTATTGCAAATCACATTACAGTGTTTTGAAGTGCACAATTTTATTGTACAAGGGAAAAAGGGAGACTTCTCTCTACAAAGTCTAAAATTGTAAGCTCAAGGAATTTGAAGTATACATTAGAGCTATACACTGTACTATAGCATCCTGCAGTTTATTGAAGGGTAAAGGGAGACTGACCTACTTGAGCTGACTCAAAACTTGCACTTAGTTGGTAATATAGGTAGAAGCAACTTACTAAACAGTATGTTCTCTAGTCCAGTAAGGGACTGCCAGAAGTAACTGTCCTTCAGAGACAGATAAAAAATAACATCATGCAACAGCATGAAAAGCATTTTTTTGCTGCCTCCCAAAAGAAAGTTACTTAATCTAGATTAGTTCTTTGATTTTATTTACAACTAGTGGCCATTGCTGGACTTCAAAGAGACCATACTGGCTGAGGGGGGTAGGAATATGTTGTGGGTATTGTCATGAAAAACTTTGCTTTCTGAAATGACAGTCTGCACCACTGTGCTTAATAGCCACTCCCATTGTTCTGTGAGGAAAGGCTTGCATATGTGCCCATTCTTGCAACTGTGACTGAAGTCACAAATTTCAGTATTAGAACTTAGAATCAGGCATCAAAACAGATCTTTAAGCTCAGTTTATATATACAGACATCTTTATAGGAATGCACAGTATTTTTCACTGCACTCTGTTGTGTTGACAGTGATCAACTTGGATGCATTAGTGTGCCAGCTGTTTATATTTGGGCATTACTTAAATCTATTTGTGATCTGTACTCTGGTGGAGACAAAGTTTAGTAAACTTTCCATTCCTGTAGTAAGTTTCCTAACTACAAAAATCATTACAGCAAAGAACAAATAATCATTGGTAATATTAACTTTCTCTTGTGCACTCATGGAATTCACCTAATAGAAAAAATAGTACATGAGTAAAATGAAAGAAAAAGGAACGTAGGCAGATACGTGTGAGCATGTGAGAGTATTATGAGGTAATATATGCCCAAAATACTCTGCTTTAGGGAATAGAGGAGAAACAGAAATATGTCATATTTAACTGCTTCTTCTTTTGTGGGACATGTGGGCAGTATTACTTTGTTGTTCACATTTACATTTTTATTCCACTGTAAATGCACTAGTTTGTCTTTCGTGTTCTCATTTTAGACTCAGGTTGGGGAGTTCCTGGGAGACAATGATAAATTTAACAAAGAAGTCATGTATGCATATGTGGACCAGCACGACTTCTCAGGAAAGGATTTTGTTTCAGCTCTGCGTATGTTTCTAGAGGGATTCCGTCTTCCAGGAGAGGCTCAAAAAATAGATCGCCTGATGGAGAAATTTGCTGCTAGATATTTAGAATGTAACCAAGGGTAAGCCATACTTTGTCTTCAGAACTTTGGAAAGATGAATAATAAGTAAAAATTCCCAATATGTTAAATCTGCTGTTCTTTTTCTCCTTTCTGCCTTCAGGCAAACTCTTTTTGCTAGTGCAGATACTGCGTATGTTTTAGCTTATTCAATTATCATGTTGACAACAGATCTTCACAGTCCACAGGTATGTTGCTAGGAAAATATTTGTGCACTCCACAGACATCTAGCTTTCAGGCTTCGTGACAATGTAGTTGTAAAAGCTTCATGTCCAACACCAACATTCGACACCTACATGTGTGTAAGAAGTGAGGTTTCATCCGTCCTTTAAGTAACAATATGTGTTTCATGGGTGTTGAGATTTTTAAGTTCTTTTGATTAGACCTTTCTGTAAGGTATCATTTCCCTACTCTGAATAGGAATAGTATGGATTTGCTTTCATACTGTGGCACACACAGTAGCAATCTAACCTGCAGTCAAAGCCTGATATTTGAAGTTGAGGTAATAGCTAGCTTGGTCTGTTATGACAAGATAAACCACTTTTTTTTAGTATTGTATGTCTTATTGATCTGCAGATCCTACTGAATGTTTGTGTGTGTTGTAATGTTCACATGGCCTTGTGTTATTTTGTAGACTGACAATGTAGTCTCGCATGTGTTAGGTACTCAAAAATGTCTTCTGAATCAGCAGGCTTGTCCTTGATGTCAGCTTTTCATCTGTTTGGGTGCTTTATGAGCAGCATTGTAACTGCTATGAACTTGCCTCATTTGTTGATATTAATAGCTGCTTTCTGGGTTTCAGGTTAAGAATAAAATGACAAAAGAACAGTATATTAAAATGAATAGAGGTATCAATGACAGTAAAGATCTCCCTGAAGAATATTTGTCTGCTATCTATAACGAAATAGCTGGAAAGAAGATTTCAATGAAAGAAACAAAAGAACTAACAATACCCACAAAATCCAGTAAACAAAGTAAGTAGCTGCAGTGTTAGCTTTCTTCAAAGTGTTGTCTCTACAGTTCAATGAAACAATCTCCTTTTTAAAATGAGAAATGAAGCAAGCACCACTTAATTTAAAATGAGTCGTAACTCCTAGTTTCATAACCTTTTCCTTTTAACATAAATGCTTGGTATTCAAACCTGTGTTAAATGCAAGTGTTTTTTTCGCTTCCCCTTGTAGCTGAGTCATAGAATCATAGAATAGTTAGGGTTGGGGAGGACCTTCAGATCATCTAGTTCCAACCCCCTGCCATGGGCAGGGACACCTCCCACTAAACCATGCCACCCAAGGCTCTATCCAACCTGGCCTTGAACACTGCCAGCGATGAAGCATTCACAACTTCCCTGGGCAATCCTGTGTTCAGTGAATTGACCATGGAGAAGACAGATTTTGCTGCTGAACAGCAACATAAGAAAATGCACTTGAGGGCTTTATGAAGTAATGATGTTGCTGATTGGCATAGGACATAACACACACAGTAGTTGTACCTTCTATTTCTAAGGTGGCCATTGTGTTTTCCTGAAATAACCATTTTATACATTATTTTGACTTAAATTTTATCTATATTGTAAAAGAAATATTTTGCTGGTGTGGTAATTTTGGGAAGTACAACTAATATAAAAAATGCATCAGAGTGTGGCATTTAATGAAAAATTTTGAATTATATTTGTGAAGACACCATTGTTAAACATGCACAAATGAGAGGAAAAATGTGCTTACAGGTGTTGCTAGTGAAAAACAGAGAAGACTTCTATATAACTTGGAAATGGAACAAATGGCTAAAACAGCTAAAGCACTTATGGAGGCAGTGAGCCACGTTCAGGCACCTTTTACTAGTGCAACACACCTCGAGCATGTGAGACCCATGTTTAAGGTGAGATGCATTTTTTGATACTCACTGAGAATATCACACAGTTTCTTAACACAAAATACTGTCAGGGTTCATTAAAAGTACTTGTTGAAAAGATTTGCATCTGTTAATGCTATGATCATTTTGTAAGTTGTTTAACTTGCTTCAGGAAAGAAGGGATTTTGAGCCTTCTACTCCAGTTTCATTAACCCTGGGATTATCAGAACAAAATTCTGGCCAATGTCTGTTGCAAAATGGTATTTCAGAAAGCCTAGGACTGCCATTTAGTTTTGGGGGAGGTAGCTGGACCTGCATGAAACATTATTCTAAACACCTGCCTTTCTATTGTGTTTATGCAGAGCTGTCTGCATCCCAAATGCCTTTTCTGTACCAGTGGTTCAGATTTATAGATAGAAGAGTATGTTCAGTAGTGTATTTTGCCTCAGTATGCAGTTGGATATAGTCTTTGGCCTAAGTGGCTCATCATGGTTAACTACCACTGGAATAAGTTGTTGTACCCTTAATACGTGCTCTCATTTGCTGCTGTTGCACAAGGAGCAGTCCTCATATGACCCCTTTGCTAACTCCTTCAGGGAGGAAAAGTCTCAGGCCACTACTGTTACAATGAATAAATGGTTCCCTGGAGTTACCTTCTGTGAGGTAAGGTTTTGTGCCAGACCCAGGCTTATAGAATCATTTAGGTTGGAAAAGACCCTTCAGATCATCAAGTTCAGCTGTCAACATAACACTACCAAGTCCACCACTAAACCATGTCTGTAAGTGCCACATCTACATGTCTTCTAAATACTTCCAGGGATGGTGAGTCAACCACTTATCTGGACAGCTTGTTCCAATGTTTGACAACCCTTTTCCTAATAGCCAGTCTAAATTTCTCCTAGCACAACTTGAGGCCATTTCCTCTTGCCCTGTCCCTTGCTGCTTGGGAAAAGAGACCAAAACCCACCTCACTACAACCTCCGTTCAGGTAGTTGTAGAGAGTGGTCAGGTCTCCCCTGAGACTTCTCTTCTCCAGACTGAACAACCATAGATCTCTCAGATACTCCTCATAAGACTTGCTCTCTAGACCCTTCACCAGCTTTGTTGCCCTTTCAGGACATGCTCCAGCACCTCAGTGTCTTATAGTCAGGTGCCCAAAACTGCACATAGTGTTCAAGGCATGGCCTCACCAGTGCTGAGAACAGGGTGACAGTCGCTTCCCTAGTCCTGCTGACCACACTATTTCTGATACAAGCAAGAAGGCTATTGACCACCTTGGCCACCTGGGCACACTGAGGATCTAGCTGTAAGATTGCTGTCCATGAGGGAAACCTTTGAGTTCTTTATCACCATATTAATAGAAGTAGAATAGTACTCCCTTTGTACAAAATAACACTAAATGAAGCCTGAAGTCCTTGTTTAGGATCTTCTTTCAGGGTGTCACTTAGCAGAGGTGTACTGTAGATAATTTCTCTCAGTTGACTTTTTTTAAGGCTGACGTGAAATAACTTGCATGCAGGCAATTGTAAAATTCATAGACTATCATTCCTTAAGATACCAGACCTATTACTCTATAACGTTCCTAGCCTTTAGTATCTGAAAAGTACATTTGCAAATTCATTTTCAAAGGAGCAAAATATAAAGCATCGGGATAAATTAACACCCTAAACATATTTTGTGAAGGTACTATGAATAAAAAGTCTTCTGACTTACAAATTTTTATTAGTTCATAAAATAATCAATGTACTGAGGACAATGTAATGTGTTAAACAGAGAGCTGTCTTCTCAAAAAAAATGAGAACTGTGGAATTTAAGTATTTAATTTCATTTTTTTCATTTAGGCGTTTTAATTTTCATTTCAACAAAGCTTTTTAAATTTCTGGGTATCTCTTTCACCCATTGATGTAAACTTAAAACTTATCATTATAACTGTATTTACAGATAGATTTGGTAACTTATGAAAACAGAAGAAAAATTCACTTTATGAACCCACCTAAGTAGCCAAAAATTGTCTATTTTAGAGACTTAATTTTCACCTTTAAGGACAAAACAGTCTATTACAAATAGCAGCGTAAATCTAGTTATAAAGCATACTATACCAATCTCTAGATAGTTCTGAAACTATTTCAATTTTATGATTTTTAAAATCAGTGTAGGTTTCAATAGGAATGAAAAATTAGAAAAGGAGAGGGGAGAAACATACTTCTGAAACATAAAATCGTAGAATAATTTGAGTTGGAAGGAACCTTTAAAGGTCATGCAATAGGAAATCAAGTCCTGGATCTAAAAATACATCTGATGCCTTTAATATTGTTCCAAAGTTATGGTTTGGTGAGTGCAAGTGTTAAACATTTATATGGCTTTTTGCTTTTGGAATTGCTGGCTTAAATGAAACCAAAGCTCTGTGGTGCATCATTTTATTATGAAGTGTGAAATACATTGCTCCCTGCTGCGCCCATTGACTATTTCATCTGGGCTCTCTTCAGGTGAAATTATTTCTAAAATCATCCAGATATCCTGGGGTTTCAGTCCATGACCATGTGTAGTTATGGCAGGATCCTCTGCGTCTTCTGGTTGGTTTTTCTGCCTGTGGGAGAGGGAGCCTTGATCACAAGCACAGGACCACATGGACTCTCCTGCAATAATTTTTGCTTGAGTCTATTACATTCTTAGTCCCAACTAAAGCAAGAGGAATGGGAAACATCTACAGTTCCTTAGATACAAAAAGGTTGAGGGCCAAGGGCAAGAAAATTAAAAGCAGAGAGATCAAGGAAAGGGTTGTGTCCCATCTCTTACTTTTGTTGTCTTATAATTTTAGTAGAATTACTAGTTTGCTACCCTATTCTACACTACTCTCTTTTCTTCTTCCCCCTCTACTCTCCCTCCCTGACCCCTCCCTCCTCTCCCCCCCCCCCCCTTTCTGGTGTTAGCAGGGCAAATTTGTCTTACTTAAGTACATACATTCCATCATAAAAGAATCTATTGCACGCTGTTGGTTCTTGCAGTGACTGTTGACTTAACCTTTATCTCTTTACAATGAGAAATAAAAATAATCCCAAGTGTGCCGAACCTCCAGTAGTAGACATCTAAATGACGTAGAGTTTTGGGGTGTTTTTTTGGGGGGGGGGGAGATTGTTAGGTTGTTTCCTTTTTTCAAGGTATCTGAAAATGGTTGTGTGTGTTGATTGTTAAGGGAGAGTGGTTTTGAGGAGAGCATCATAGAATCATGGAATAGTTAGGGTTGGAAAGGACCTTAAGATCATCTAGTTCCAACCCCCCTGCCATGGGCAGGGACACCTCCCACTAAACCATGCCACCCAAGGCTCTGTCCAACCCTGCCTTGAGCACTGCCAGCGGTGGAGCATTCACAACTCAATCTACATTACTTCTGTTCTGTGCCTTGTGTCTGTTCTATTCCATTTCCCTTTTGGCAAAAGGTACCTTCAAGGTTAATGATGTGAGTTAAGGACAGGATTTACACTTTAGCAAGCTGTTGAAACGACATCATTCCCTTCAAATAACAGCAGTTGCTAATGGAGCTTTTATTTTGCATATGTTGCAGTTGGCATGGACACCCTTTCTGGCTGCATTCAGTGTGGGTCTACAGGACTGCGATGACACAGAAGTTGCCTCTCTTTGTTTGGAGGGTATACGATGTGCAATCCGCATTGCTTGCATTTTCAACATTCAGGTAAAAAATTGGAGATTGAGACACTACTTTGATTTATGTACCAGCAAAATGTTACTGGGGTTCTAGGAGTCATTGCATGCGCTGCAATACCTAGAGACTGCCTGCTTCTGCAATTACTGCTTCATCTGATATTTGACTGGAAACGTTTTAAAGTGACCTTTAATTTTCCTGGTGTTTTGTAACTGGTAAGTGCTGCCATGCCCGTGCACTGAATTTTTGTATCCCCACAAGTTGAATACTTCATGTCAAAGTAATTTCTTTCTAGCTTTATTACAAAGCTGTTTACCTTTGTTGTGATTCATAAAATGAGTCTTTCTAACCTGTAAAATAGTATCTCTGTGAACTGTGTTTGAAATACTGGTCCCAACTTCAGAGAGATAATACTAATCTGGGACTTCTGTAATTGGATACCATTTTGACAGTTGTGGCCCTGGCAATGTCATTCCTGATGTAATGCATGAATGTATCTTGCATTAAGCACAAGGCCAAGAGTTCCAGACTCTCTGGCTCCTGAGGGTAATTCTGTTTAAGCTGGGGAGAACAAGGGACTTTTTTTTCTCCATTTTAAAATCGTTGGTAGTGAATATATAATTATGTTATTGTAGACTATTAGTTCATAACTGGAGTACTGGTCTGCAATAAATCCATTGTAAGGATAGCTGAAGAGAGGGGGCAAGCAAAATTCATGTTTGACATTGCATTATTTCATGTGTGCATTGAAAACATTTAAAAAACAAAACAACTAAAAAAAAACCCAACAGCCTCATAAGACTAAGTAAAAACTGTTGAACTGTGATATGATAGTGAATGCTTTGCTTCCTTCTCCCCTTGCGCTTGTATTTAGCAATTTAGATAACTTGCCATCACTAATGTGGAAAAGCAGCCTGGGACTTCTGATATAGCTGCTTAAAAAAGCCTGTTTGAGATTATGTAAGGTTTCCTCCCTCTGTCTTTCCACTTCATTCCACCCTTACACCCCCCCAACCTGAACAGACTTAAAAATTTGATTAATAGAGCCTTCCCTGGAGCCTTCAGTAGTGCAGTGAAATTCACATTCCTGTTATTTTGTTTCGAAGTTGTAAAAGTGGAACTGGTACAAATATCAGTTTCAGCAGCTGCAGAGGTTGGCTCCGGGATCTGCAGTGGTCTGCCTTGGATGGGGAGGGTGAGGACACATTTGCTGTAAGATCCCCATGCTCCAAGAATGTAGCAGAATCAGTTGTTCCCTTCCATTGGCTTGGGACAAACTTGATTGAACTGGAGGCATTTCAAAACCCACGCTTCTCATTTGCTGAAATTTAAAAACTTTTGGTTTGTTTTTTTCAATGTAAGTGGTATTACTACTTGGTTTCCTGTGGGAATACTGTTTTGTTGGTATCATTAAAAACAATACTGGTTGGTTGATGATTTCAGTATGTTATGGATGATCCAGGATTATTCCATTGCACAAGGTCCTGATTGGATGGCAGTGTAGTCTGACTTCAGATGCCAGAAAGCTCTAGTGGTTTGAAGGAGACTAGCAGATCTGCACTTGAGCCGACTTAGGGACCTTTTCTGTTGGAAGCAGGTTTTTCCTCTGGTGCTTAACTGGTGCTGGCAGCTTTTCTATTTCATTGAATAAGTAGACAGAAATTAAGGTTGGTGTCTAAGAACAGTTAACATTAGTTTACACATCTTGAGAGATAATAGAGGGAGCTGTAGACTTTTAGTTTTAAGAAAATTCCAGAAGTACACAATACAGTTTATACTCTGCATGTTCACCTCTAAAACATCAGTTGAAGAGTCTGGTTTTAATTATTTGTGCTTTTAATCTTAGACTGTCACAGGGTCTGGCTTTTGTCTTTAAGCATCTGGGACAAGATACACATCAAAAGGATGTACTTAATTTGCTTATATCATCTGATTTTACTTTCTGGTTGATGGGCACATTGTACATTTCTTGTACTTTGATGGCTTAGAGAAGGGACAGAGGGGGGAATACCTGTATGGAACAGAAAGGGAAGGTAGAACTGAAAACATTTTCTTTTTACAGAAGATACACTGTTTGAAGACTCTAAAGCGTCTTTGCATATTACTCTTTCCATGAAGCTGCCACTTTTCTGTGCTTATACATCATTTGCTGTTCCTTTGACAGCGTACCCTGTAGTAGTAGTGGGGTTTGAATGTGGCAGAGATGCTATTTGGCTCAGTGAGAATCCACCATTTCTATCATTGCCCCCTGTTGTGGTGTTTGTCTTTTCTTTACAAAACAGACATTCTTCCTAGGACTTTTATATATTTTATATTTGGTTTTGTTATGTGCTCAATGATTTATTTATTTCAAAATAGTCTTAAACATCCAAACAGCTGAATATTTCATAGTTGTCATTTGTTTCTCTGATGAACAACAGCTCTGATTTCACTTTATGGCCTTCGAGTCATGCATAACAGGAGAGCAAAATTCATGTCTGAGCTCAACTGTAATCCCTTTTATCATTGTAATTGGCTCATACGGGATCTGAGAAGTTTCTTTGGGTATTCATAGGTACCCTATACATAAAAATCAGGTACCACATGTGGAACATCCCTTTTTTGTAAGATTGATTTCACCTGCTTAGATTATAGGTCACGTGCTGTTCACCCACCCACGGCAGTCTTGCCTCACAAGCTTCTGGAGTACTCCAAGTTGTGTGGATTAAAACAACTAAAGAGCAGTTTTGTGGAATTGGCAAAACATGCCTTTTAGATTAGATACTTAGATTATGTTGCCAAAACGATCCTACAACTTGAGAGAGTCTGCTGAGGCAGAATTTTCGGAGTAGGTCCAGGTAGCACAAGAATATTAATAAAGTTAACTAAGCAGCCATGTTTCTTCTGACACAGCATCCTGTTTCCTAAAAAAATAAACCAAACAAAAAACCCACCAAAATCCCAAAGCCAGAAACTAAAAAAAAATAAAGGAAGTGTTGTATTCTTTCCAACATTACACCTCATGTTCCTGAATAGAGGGAGCCTGGTTTTATCGGACAGCTTACTACAGAAAAAGATGAGACATTTTCACGATGTAGAATGCTTTAGAAATTCAGTTCTAGGAAGAAAAAGGTAAACAACATAGCTGCTGAAATCACACAGATTGCACTAAGAACCAAGAAACTGAGAGAATACTTACCAGACAACTTTTCTGTTTGTTTTCCCTCCCATTTGTAGCTTGAAAGAGATGCCTATGTCCAAGCATTAGCAAGATTTACGTTACTTACAGTGAGTTCTGGTATTACTGAAATGAAGCAGAAGAATATTGACACGATTAAAACTCTTATCACAGTGGCTCATACAGATGGAAACTATTTAGGAAATTCCTGGCATGAGGTACAAAAGGCATTTGTACTTAAACTGTAAGAAAGCATGTGTATTGATTTTGAACATAGTGGTGTGCTTGTTTGTGCATGAATATAGTGGGTTTTAGATAAGTGCCAAGTATGTACTTCTGTACATACATAACGTAGAATTGCACATTATGCAGCCAATTAAAGTAGCAAAACATGTCCACTTGAGAAATTAAATTGTGAAAGACTAACCCAATAGTATTTAAATTAATATTCATTTTGGATAGAAGAACAGAAATACTTTTCTGACCTTGAGTGTATAGAATTTTTTATTTCTAAAGATCTGCCTAAAGACTTTTATTTACTTATTTTGTACTGTTTCAGACTGCTTTCTGTTGATAAACAACTTCTTTATTCCCTGGAATAGATTCTGAAATGCATTAGTCAACTTGAACTGGCACAGTTAATAGGAACTGGAGTAAAACCCCGCTACATCTCAGGGACAGTGCGTGGCAGGGAAGGTTCTTTTACTGGAACAAAAGATCAGGCACCCGATGAATTTGCGGGGCTGGGATTGGGTAAGTA
The DNA here is from genome assembly GCA_039720435.1 of Amazona ochrocephala. Classification (NCBI taxonomy): domain Eukaryota; kingdom Metazoa; phylum Chordata; class Aves; order Psittaciformes; family Psittacidae; genus Amazona; species Amazona ochrocephala. Next base: position 37,064,440 of record CM077876.1, read on the forward strand.
ACAGATGTACAAAGTATTTTATTTAACTGGCTTTGTTCAGACAGATATTGAACTTTGTCCTTTGTTTTCATTATTGTTGACTATGAGATTTGATGATGAGACCATAAAGAAGTTCTTGTAAAACTGTCTTAGACTTCGAATAGATTTACTCCTATTTCTGGAGTATTTGTTTTGCTCTGAAAGTATTATTGCTAGGATGGGTGAGTGGGAAATGTTAGAAAATGATAAATTGTTAATTTCTATTAAAAAATATCTGACCAAGTAAGAATGGATTGCTAATGGTAAGCTGAAGCCCTAGCTTCAGCTATCTTTAAAAGGTTGATTTTTATATATATATATATATATATATTATTTTTTTTTTTAATAGGGAACAGATAAAGGCGCACAGATGTAGGGTATTAGGAAACTATGAAAGCATTAAGGAAGTATATGTAACTCCATTTGACTTCAGAAAGTTTCCATTTCAGTATGATGCTCAGTATCTCCTGCCTTTTGAGTGGCTTGACCCACACCTGAGCAAGAGCTTTGTGTTCCCTCAAATTTTCATGTAACTGTTCTTTTCTTTTTCTAGGAGAAATTATGATTTTACTAGTTTTCCGGATCGTAGCCCTCAGCTAGTCCTAGATGCCTGGTTTTGCATTCTCCTCAGACAGTTTTTCTTACTCTGCAGTCAGTCTTTTTCTTTCCTTCAGGCTCTCCTTTGGCCTGCCTCTGTACTCCCCTCCCAATGCCAAGAGTTGCTGAAGGGAAACCTTGTGCCTGAAATTAATGCATCTGCCAGCGTCTCATATACTGAGCTGCTCCCTGCCCTTCTGATATGCATCCTTCAGTTTAGTGTTCCCCAATGACCCATCCAACTTCGCTATTTCCAAATGCTGGCAGTTTCTGTATGCTGAAGTGACTGGCCTTTAAAGATTTTAAGCCCTAATAGCTCAAGAATGTAAACGATAGTCAGGTGTCTGTAAATCATATTTGTTAGTTGTTGGTGTAGATCCAGCTCATAAAGACTTTTTTCCCCTCTTTCAACTGTATTACTAAGGAAGACAGTCTGTGCGCAAATGCATAAAACGTTTCTCTGAATTGAGTTTCTTGAATGCTTGTTACAGTGCATATTTGGAATATGGAAACTTAACTTTTTTTACTTTTTTTTATATATATTATTTTTTAATAATACCACTTCAATATTATGGGAAAATGCCAACTCAGTTTGGGTTTCATGCATTTAGGCGCATAATCATTTTTCTCAACTGTTTAATTTTTTCACTCTTCTCCACAAATTCCATGTTGCAGATACTTGAGTTTTCTTTCTATGATCCTTTGGAACTATGGCTTTCGAGCAGCCTTCCTATAAATCTAAATTCTTGTGAGAACCCATATAGCCTATGTCCATGTATGCAGGCACATATTTTACAGGAAAGAAATAGTTGTACAATTAGAGTAAGGGAAGTTGCAGTCTGGTGACACGAAAGCTTCATCTTTCAAACCAGCTTGAAAGTACAAAGCATCACAGTCATGTGGGTTGTAAAAGGAGATGACTAAGCATCTTATTCCTCTGTTTCTTTGGTAGGAGTGTTGTCTGAGTTGTAACTGTGAAGTTCAGCTTTCTTCTCTAGTTTCTGTTCACAAAATTGGAAGACAAATCCTGCTGCTCTGAGTAGGTCATAGCCAAAGAGTACTTCCTAGATAAGCAGAAATCCTCTTTGGACAAAGGAACGTGATGAACCAGTTTCTCATAAAGCAGAATTACGTAGGTGGCTCAGTGTTTCATTGTAAAAGATCTCGTACCTGCTGGAACATAAATCTGCTGTCTGTGTAGGTTTTCCAGCATTGATTAGAAATCCAGTGATGTAAGGATTTTCATGCAAACTGGCAGAGTTGGTTAGGGCTACCTAACTTCTTAGAAATAGCCCTTCAAGTTCACTTCACACAGCTGCTCATTTGATGTGTTTCTTAGTTAAAGCATTACCAAGATAGAAGCGAATTGATACTAGCAGCTTTTGTGCCAGTAAAAGAATAGAGAGACATGAGAAGTCTCAGTCAAACCCAACAGTAATATAAGTTGCTGAAATACTAGTGTGAGGTTATGTAGGTATGCTTGTATATACAAAAAGGTTACTGTGCCCTGGAAAAATGCTTCAGATGGGTAGTTCATACAGAATGAATAGCCTGTCATCTCCAGCCGCTTCCAAGTGTGGAGCACAGCAAGGCTCAGAGATGAACTTTCAGAAGGCAGTCGAAACGTGAGAGCTTCTTGTCTTTGCCAGGCTCTGTGAACAGAACTGCTGGCCTCCTTACAAGTCTTCTGTTCTCCCCTATCTTTCTGATAGGCAGTCCAGGGAAAAAATAGTAAGAAAATACAGGGTACCCACAATGGTTGCAAAATTCCTCAAGATTCCTGCAAGTTTCCTTAATTTTTTATTCATTTTTTTTTTCTTACGGGGCACGGAGGAAGGCTTACATAGCCAGATAGCCAGAAATTTGCTCACTGTGAGTTAGCATTTTCTTAACATGAGCCTTCCAAGGTGTGGGTGACAGTTTGTAGCCTCCAAACTCAATACTGCTATTTTTATTTACAGATTTTTCTCACTATTGTTAGGTGATAATTTTGTTGTACTTGAGATGTAGCTGTAACATGAAGTTTTAGTGGGAGCTTGTCTCTGTGAATGATTAAAAAAACCCTACCAGGATAGATTTACTCACTTGCTGCTAATGAAGTGTGAAAATTCCTCCTCTGTGCAATATTCTCCATCATGTGTTCTGTATTTTCAGTAGCAGTATTACCATTGAAATACCCATTGAAAGATGCAGAGAAAAAGGTGGTTCTTGTGCTTGATTTGTTATTTTTTTTCATTTGAATCTATTCGCACAGTGGCTCCAATGCAGACAATTTTCTGGGAGTAATACGGTTTATAAATGGATAAAGAATTTAGAGAATTAGACTGACATGCAGCTGTTCAGTGAGATGCCGAAGTCATGCAGGGGAAATTAATATGTACTTCTCTTTTTTGTGAATTAGAAATGTATTTATTTACACTGGTAGTGGCATGCCTTCTCTTCCTCTTTCTTCACAGCTCTTTCTCTGTTATCTCTTGCTTATTTTTCCAATTTTGTTCATTGTAGTTGGTGGAAACGTGGATTGGAAGCAGATAGCAAGTATTCAGGAATCCATTGGTGAAACTAGCTCTCAAAGTGTTGTCGTTGCTGTAGACAGGTATTGTATTAAATTTGCTGTTGTCACCTCAAGCTTTTTAAGCAATATTTCAGTACCCTGTACTAATAATAGGACCTTATTAGTTTACCCTTAGGTGGAAAAAAATATATAAATATTACAATATTAAAGTGCATTTTGGTTTTGTGGGTTTTTTCCTTTTTTTGTGGAGCCAGAAGTATTTTTGCCGGAAAGAACAGAACAAAGATTAGGCAACAAGCCTTTTCACTGATCCAAAATTATTAGATTGAATATAGGCAGCAAGAATCAATGTCAGTTCAATGAAAGTTGCCTTGCAGTAATCTCACATCAAGTGAACTGGATGCTTAATGTCAAACGCATAATAGCTCTTTAGATTTGCAGTATTTCTCCCGTCTTCATAATGTGAAGTGTTTCAAGTATTTGTCATAATAAACAGGAATCGATCACTGGGGAAGTTAGACTTCTGTATTTGGAGCAAGGATTAATAGTCTGTAAACTACTGACATTATTCATCAGTCACTGTCAGACAGGGGATAGTATTAGAATCAGTGCTCTCCTCACAGCAGTCTTCCCACCTGCTTATGGGAGTTATTTTTAAACATTAAAAATAATGTAAATATTTCTGATTCTGGTTTTAAAGCTCAGTATTTTTCCACAATTAGTAATTATTTTTTAACAAATATAAGTATTTTATGGTGTCTAGATATAGTTTCCAAAAATCTTGAGTACATGTTTAATAGATTCTTCTATAAGAAATTGTAACAGTGTCTTAAACTGCCGTTTACAGAATATTTACGGGATCTACAAGGTTGGATGGAAATGCTATTGGTAGGTTTTATCTTTCCCCCCTTCTCTATAAACTACGAAGCAGCTTTGTCTTAAACCCTGTGAGAATAATGCGTCTGAATCTGTGGTCATTTAACAGTGGATTTCGTTCGCTGGCTTTGTGCTGTTTCTATGGATGAACTGCTGTCTGCTACCCACCCTCGAATGTTTAGTCTGCAGAAGATAGTAGAGATTTCCTACTACAACATGGGCCGGATAAGGCTACAGTGGTCTAGAATCTGGGAAGTTATTGGAGATCATTTTAATAAGGTATTCCTGTTAATAATTATACTGCATATTCCTCAAATTATTGATACAAATAAATTTTATTTAAAGCTTTGTTGGAAAAGCATGTGCTCATCTGAATTACACTGGTTTTTACTTCCTTCTGTATAAGTAGCTTAACGTTATTTATTGTGACCTAGGTCTAGAACTGTCTGCCTTTATTTATATCTTCTAATTTTTAGGGATGTCTTATGAGGCTTGGGATACAAAGTTGTTTTCTGTTCAAGTTTAAATTGTCTGTTTATCAGGTGAATATTTGACATGCGTTTTTAATATGGCTTGTTGAAGTCTTTCTAGGCAGCTTGCTTATTTTTAGAAAGTTTTAAATGCTAGGATAGATAATGTAGAAAATAGGTTGAATTGGTTAGGGATTATTGAATTGCATTAGCAGTGCAGTTTGTGGAACTGGCTACTGTTTAATTTTGTTAATTTTCCAGTACTGCTTGTTTCTCCATTATCCAATGTGAAGGCAGGTTAGGCAGAATCCATTTCTGATGCAAGCTTACTATGCGTTTCTACTCTACGTTATCAGGTTGGCTGCAATCCCAATGAAGATGTAGCTATTTTTGCAGTGGACTCATTAAGGCAGTTATCAATGAAGTTCTTAGAAAAAGGAGAACTTGCTAATTTCCGATTCCAGAAGGACTTTCTAAGACCATTTGAACATATCATGAAGAGAAACAGGTAATAACATACAATTAACTAAATCACCTGGGATCATAAGCACCAACTTCTGCAATTAATGTTTCAAATTGCTTGTGTAAAATCAGTTGCTGGGTAATTATACTATTCTAATTGATGATGCAATTTAGTTTAAACAATTATTGGTTATTATCTTAATTTAGGTCTCCTACTATTCGAGACATGGTTGTACGCTGTATTGCACAGATGGTAAATTCCCAGGCTGCTAACATTCGTTCTGGCTGGAAAAACATTTTTTCAGTATTTCATCTGGCAGCCTCAGATCAGGATGAAAGTATAGTGGAACTTGCATTCCAGACTACAGGACACATTGTCAGTGAGTATTGACCATATTCAGACATCATAAAAGTCCATGTGACTCCAGCGACTGAGAAGCTTTGTTTATCTTTGGCTCAACAGCCTGCAGAATAAAGCCCACTTCATGCTGTAGAACCAATGTTTTATGCTGGGAAAATACTTAGGAAATTAATTCAATAAGATTATAGTTATCTGTCTTCCTTTATGCCTTTTAAAAAAAAAAAAGCTTATCTGTCTATAGCATTCTGGGGTAAAATAAGTCAAGGCTTAGATAATTTTACTCAAGAGTCACTATAGTCATTTTACTATTATGTTGTTTGCTTATCTTTTTCCTTGTTTCTGAATTGTGCTTGTCCATGTCCTGTTTAGGAAAAAGGGCTGAGCAAGGTGCACTGAGATGATTTTTTTAATTCCCATTCTAATTCAGATCTCAGGCTTTTAAGTGCCATAAGGGATCTCTTTTTTTCTGTCTCAATCTCTCCAACTTCCTAAAACTTTTTCAGCATTGATGAAGAATGGTTTTGGGTTTTTTTTTTTCCTCAAAAGTGACATGTAAAATAAAGGCAACAGGACCATATTGCTGAAGGAAGCCCTTTTGTAGATGTCTCTCTCTGCTCTAGGTAGCCCTCTTAAGCTCTGATCATACAGACTATTAAGCAGTAAGCCTATTGCTCCGTTCTTGCTTAACTGTTGCATTTCCCTCATTTAGATTAAATGCTACCTTGTTTTATTTTAGATACTTACTGTCAAAACAGAATGCCCTCTAGGTGATTTTATGGTTGAGTGTTCATTTCTTAGTTTTTATTACTACTCATGCATTTGACAACACCAATCAATGAACCAGTCTCTCATGACTTCTGTTACAATCAGTTCATATTAGAGTTAATAGATTTTAAAGCATGACACTTTTTTTCTTCTGTTCACACTTTTCTCCTAGCAATTGTGTTTGAGAAACACTTCCCAGCAACCATAGATTCTTTCCAGGATGCAGTAAAGTGCTTGTCTGAATTTGCCTGCAATGCAGCATTTCCAGATACTAGTATGGAAGCGATCCGCCTCATTCGCCACTGTGCAAAATACGTATCTGACAGACCTCAGGTATCGTCTGTATTAAATAAATTAAAAGTGCTTTAATCAATAGTGCTTTTGCAAAGAAAAAAATACTCATGGTAATCTTACTGGCTTCCCTTCAAGTTTCAGAGATCAGTGAGAAATGTGCTTTATTCAGCAATAGGAGTATAAAATGCCCTGGGGTTTGAAAGTATCAGGTTTTTTTGGTTTGTTTTTCTTTAATCTCTCCCCCCATCTCCATCCACCCAGTTCAGCAGTGGTTAGCTTTCCTGAGAGCTGCTGGAACTCAGAGTATGTCAGGATGTGCTCTCTACGGAGAAGTGTTGTGAAGAATAGATAATGGCGTAAGCAAAAACGCATTATATCCTCAAAATGTTGTGGTAGATCCTTGCTTTCAGTGCTGTCTCTATAAAGAGAGAGTAAGAGACTCACACTGAAGTGCAGGCAAAAACTGATGCTTATATGTCTCATCTTGTTTATTTTTTTTAGTTTATTTTTTCATCATATACTAAGCATTACTTTGAAAACACTTGACCTTCTCAGTATTATTGACTGTCAGCTCACCTGAGGTATCAGGGTGTGTATACTATTACAGCAAGGATTGTTATTTACAGTCCAAATGGTGTTCTGTTTTGAAAAATCTAACTCTTATGACTCTGTGTAACCCTGTCTTTTCTTCTAAAGGCATTCAAGGAATACACAAGTGATGATATGAATGTAGCTCCCGAAGACAGAGTGTGGGTGCGAGGGTGGTTCCCAATCCTGTTTGAGTTGTCATGTATCATCAATAGATGCAAATTAGATGTAAGAACCAGGTAACAATCAGTGTTTGTAATTCAGATTTTAAAAGGCTTACTTCACGCTTTTAAAATTGAAACAACTCTCTCAGTAAAGTAAACACAGCTATCGTAGAATGACTTAGATATTTTAATTCAGGCGATACCACTGTGGGAGCACCAAAATCTTTAGAAACAGACTTTTTAAAAACACCTTTTAAATAGATGCTGGAATGTAGAAGGTATGTGTTCTTTACATATGAAATCATTCTCTTCTGTTATACTGAATAATGAAGTTACGTGGTTGCGATGGCATTATGTTAAATAGATAATTATTTCACTTCCTTAAAGTTAAATATTCAAATAGTGCCTGTTTAGGATGAATAGCCATGAACTATTTAAATAGTTCATTTGAAATTAAATTAACACTTAATTAAAACACAGTGACTGTTTCCTGTTTATTATAGAATCTATAAACTATTTAAAACAGCTCAGCTGAATTTACAGTTTATATATTGAACACAATGAAATGTGAAAGACAACTTTCAACTTTATTAACGTGTAACAAACAGCATTATTTTAATATTGAAGGTCAACTCTAAATGCAATTTATAGTCCATATGTGTTAAATTGTTACATTTGGACATACTTCATCTAGTGCATGTCTTTTTGTAACTCTTAGTACATGTTGTTCTTTCTTCATTTCAGGGGCTTAACAGTAATGTTTGAAATAATGAAGACATATGGCCATACTTACGAGAAACACTGGTGGCAAGATTTGTTTCGGATTGTCTTCAGGATATTTGACAACATGAAGCTGCCAGAACAGCAGACAGAGGTGAAAAAAAGTGGGATCTCTATTTATATAGATGAGGTCTATATTTACTGTGGAACACCTGATTAGTAATATAGCTTATCAAGTAATATAAAGAAAACCTCAAAACTTGCATAGTTGACCTGAGCTTCTAGTGAGTTTACTTTGGTTTATTAGCATTCTGTCAGAGGTATTGTCACTTTTCTCATTTTTTTAAACCATGCGTGTAGAAGCCCTAGTAGTTTACACTACGAACAATAGCAGACTATCATAAAATGCAACAGATCCAGGGTTTGGAAGAACTGCAGCTTTTACAAATGATGTCTGGGATCAGAGTACACATCATTTCATGATCAGAAGAAATAAGATCTGCTAGTTCAAAACTTTTTGATGACTAGGGAAAGAAAAACGCACAACCAGCCAAACAAAGAAGCCTACCCAAAACAGCACTACGTTTCCCTACATCCTTTCGATCAGCCAAACAGGTTTTGACCTGCCAAACCAGGACCAGGTGCTGTCCTGACAGGGAAGTGAAACAGAAATGTCTTTAATGTGAATTATGCGTAAATTATTAACATTAGAAGTCTGATCAAAATTGTCAGCTGTTTGGGAGTCTGTGACTATTCCCTGGCAAAGTTTCATGTTAAACCAGGTTGTAACCTTTTTTTCTTTTCCCTCCTAGAAAGCTGAATGGATGACAACTACTTGCAACCACGCACTTTATGCAATATGTGATGTATTCACACAGTATTTGGAAGTACTTAGTGATGTTCTTTTGGATGATATATTTGCACAGCTGTACTGGTGTGTGCAACAAGGTAGGACTGTACCAAATTATGCTGAACAATGTTAATGTTTTACTATGTTGGATGTGAATAAACAAATGCACTGTTTATTCTTTCAGACAATGAGCAACTGGCACGGTCTGGTACGAACTGTTTGGAGAATGTTGTCATCCTAAATGGTGAAAAGTTTACCTTAGAAATCTGGGATAAAACTTGTACTTGCATGCTGGATATTTTCAAAACTACAATCCCTCATGCGTAAGATGATTGTTTATATTTATACTTTGGAAAATAGTTTAGCTAGATGACTTACTGATTTCAAACTGTTAGATATCTAATAGCTGGGGTGAACAAAAAGCTGTTCTGTAAGAGAAGCATTCTTGGAATGTAATGATAAATTATGTGCTAGATATACTACTTTTGTGTTGTAAATGATAAAACTGTTAAAAACTAGAATTGCCATTTGGAGTAAGGGGGGGAAAAAACAAACCCTGAAACTGTAATTTGATTCAGTTTTTAAAAGGTGGATTTTTTGAGAAGTGCTACCTGATTTTTCTCGTCATTTTCTGTTCATAATAGAAGCGTGCTATTGATAGGTAGACTTGATAGGAGGCTTTTTCCACAACATACTAAAATACTGCAACAGTCCAAGGGATTTGAGCCTCTGTGGATGACAGTTAGCTTCTGTCATAGGTTTCTATGAATCATCATTTTTTAATGAAAATTATCTGGTGTATTTGGTAACTTTTTCCCTTCATGTTATAACTCTTGTGTGAAATTTCTTGGAACAAGGCCTGTACTGTTCTAGGTATTATGTTATACAGATGCATCATAGAGCAGAATAACAAGAGATCACACTCAGCATTTTAACAAAGATGAGGGTTTTTTTCCCCTATCCTAGCAATACTGAGGTGAAACACCACTGCTTTTCAAATCTGATCATCTTAATGTTGAACTGTTGTATTATTACTTGTCCTCTGTTTATCAGCTAGTTCATAACATTTGCTTCTGGGTATTAACTAGTTGAGGCCTAAAGAAAACTGAAATGAAAGGGAACCTTGTGCACGTTAGTCTTTCCTTAATTCAGAGTTATGTATCAGATAGCACTGTAAGAGAGCTTCATTCATGCTTAAAAGATGAGTTAATCCATCTGTCACTACCTCACCCACTTTTCTGTGTGAGTAGGTATGAATTAGTTGCATCCAAAAAATAGTACTAAAATAAAACCGAAACATCTAGGAATTAGCAAGATAATTTTTTCGCATTTTAGTAACTGCCAAAAACAGAATTTGGAACCAAGTTTCTGGATTTCAAAGTCCAGTTGAATTAGCCCTAACTTACTATGTCCTATAACTGGAAAGGTTTTGAATTGAATACTCACTAGCAGAGCATTTGCTTTGATTTCCACATATGATCAAAATTTAGGTTTCTGGGTATTCTCATAGATGAATATTAGAAATCCTTCTAGAGCAGCATTTCGGACATCTTACTCTTTAGAAACATTCAAAATACTCTTGTTGCTTTTAGCTATATCTTACTTTGAAATATATGCGTTATTCCCTTTGATGCTTATGGCACGTCTGCTTTTCAAACGGGTTATTTTTCCTAGGAGGGTATCTTAACTTCTTCCATAGATTTCCATTCTTTACTTCTCATCTCCTTTTTCAATCTTTCTATGCCTTCTTTGAGAACTTCTTTATGTTCTTCCTTTTTATATTTCCGGGTAGCGGGGATGTTCCCAACTTTTGCAGAGTTAAGTAAATCTTACTTGGATTTTACACATGAGTAATCCCTTGAACGTATGTAATCAGTCTCCTTTCCTATGGGAAAAGCATGCCTGCTCTCATCCAAATAATTTTTGGGTAACACTAAAGTGCTCAAAACAGTCTTTTTGTTTTGATGAAAGATGAAGCTTTTTAGGTGGGTAAGATAAACATTATGATAGCAACATACAGGTATTCATTCACATTTTTAATGGAGTCTTGGTACTCCTTTTGCCTTCTTTCTGAGCCTAGAAGGATACTACTTTCTGTACAGCTCCTTCTCTTTTATTCTTCTCTTTTTATGTGATCTGGTTCTTTTTCTGTGGCTCCTGGTTTGGCATTTCATATTTGTGTTTCGTAGTCTCTGTGTTAGTCCCAGTGCTTAAAGAAGGCATCAAATTCTCCTTTAACTTTGTTTTACCATATGTGGAAGTAACATAGTTGTTAACATTGAAATGAAGACAGAGACAAATCACACAGTGTATATATGCAAGTTCTATGGGCAAATGCTTCATTGCTAATTGTTCTGAAGCAGTCGGATGCTATGAATCTCTGTGAAGTGTAAAGTGTTTCGGCAGAGGTTTTTATTAATCTGATCAGGTGGGATTAATTTGTTCTATTTTAGTATTCATATAAAACATCTTCCACACCTTCTATTTCAGAGTGCAGCACTGGCTGCGGGAGTTCTTGGTTGCCGTACTAGCCTCTGCTGATTCTTGGCAAATTCCCTTTTTGCAAGGAAAGATGATCATGTTATTTCCTTGTTTGGAAGACTTAGCACTGGACTGTTTACTCAGCTACCAATTTCAGCAAGGATCACTTACTAGAAAAGCCCAAACTACTCCTGTCAGGCTTCCACAAGATCAAGTCTTGATAGGTGAAGATACTAACACAGAATCACACAGAAGGGCTGAGTTTGAAATGCTCTCTGGAGGTTGACTGGTCCAAACCCCTTGCTTAGGCATGGCCACCCAGAGCAGTTTCCCCAAGACCATGTCCTGGCTTTTTAGTATCTCCAAGGAGGGAAGCTCCACAGCTTGTGGGCAACCTGTGCCAGTGCTCCATCACCCTCAGTGAAAAAGTGTCTTCAAATGTTTAGAGGAGTTTCAATTTGTGCCCATTACCTCTAGTGTTGTCACTAGGCACTACTGGGAAGAGCCTGGCTCGGTTATCTTTGTATCCTCCCTTCAGGTATTTATGTACTTCGAGGAGTTCCCCTTGAGCCTTTTCTTCTCCAGGCTGAACAGACCGAGCTCTCTCAGCCTTTCCTCATAGGAGAGATGCTCCAGTCCCTTCATCATCTTTGTGACCTTTTGCTGGACTCTCCAGTATATCCATGTCCCTCTTGTACTGGGGAGCCCAGGATAGCACACAGTGCTGAGTAGAAGGACAAGATCACCTCCCTTGACCTGGACCCCCAGGCCCTTGTCTGCCAAGCTTCTTTCCATCTGGGTAGCCCCCAGCATGTACTGGTGCCAGGGGTTGTTCCTCTCCAGAAGAACTTTGCACTTCCCCTTGTTAAACTGTATGGTGTTCCGGTCAGCCCATTTGTCACCCTTTGGGTGGCAGCACTCCTGTCAGTTTTGTGTCATCAGCAAATTTGGCTGAGGGTCTGTCCTGCCCCATCATGCAGATCACTAATGAAGATGTTGAACAGAATTAGAGCAAGTATTAACCTCTGGAGTACACCACTAGTTACTGGTCTCCAACTGGACTTCATGCCCCTGATCACCATCCTCTTGGCTTGGCGGTTCAGCCAGTTTTCGGTCCGCCTCACTGTGTGCTCATCCAGCCCATACTTCATTAGCTCATTTTAATAGCTTACTTGAGTCTTCTTTATATTTCATTTCTATTCTGTTTGTAAGTTTTTAATTGAAATTTTTTGAAGCTTCATGAGAGGAACTCTTGGCTCGCTGGTGCTGAGAAGGGCAGGATGAATGCCCTCTTGTCCTCAGGAAATTCAAGACTTAAAATTGGTTCCTTGCACAAATCATGATGATGTAGCCTTTACTGGCTTATAATGGCTCATTATTCCATTACCTCCTTTGGCAGGTGGAAGTGTAAGACTTTATAGCCCAAAATAAAAACGTTACCTCTAATCCAGAATAATCTGCAATTTGTGTCCTGGTGGCTTTCAAGAATGAATTCAGTTCTCTACTTTATTTCTTGTCTCATTACATGCCTCAAGATTTTATCTTTTCTTATCTCCAGTTTGTCTTTTTCGTTATATGGTCTGTAGTTGTGTGGATATCAGTGATATGTTAATTCAGGGTCCTTAACACAGTGGGGAAGATCTCATTTAGGATAGCAGACGCAAATGTCCATCACGTCTTTCCTCACACAGATTGAGGCTAAATAGTTACAGATCTCAACAATGACAAATAACTTTAATCTTACTGTGTAGCAATAAATTTGAAAGAACGAGAGATGATGGGGCCACTTAGGTTATTTAATTGAATTTCTCTCAATTCCTGGCAGGAAGAGCCAGCCTCAGTAAGATCAATTAATGCAGAAATTTTTTAGTGCTTAAAGGAAATGATCCCCAAGAGAAGAAAGTGCTAGGGAAGAGATCAGAAGTATTGTCAGTGACTTGGTACCTCATAACAGCCGTGAATCCTAAGTGGAAGTGTTGAATCCTAAGTGGAAATAGAACTGCAGTGTTGTAACATGTCCCAGACAGAGAATGCAGAACATATCCAGACGTTCTTGCTGATTTGTCCTGGGGTAGATTCATTCCTTCTTCCATGTGAAGCTTAAGGCACTGTGAGGTAACAAGGCCCACTAATGGCACTAGAGCACTGTCCAAAGCTAAATTCAGTAGTTCTTAGAAAAGTGAATCAACCTCCACATAAGCCAGTTGTCTGTCCAGGGCTGTTGGCAGAAATGGCGAAGATCAAAAACCCAATACTTAAATTTTTCAGTATGTGTGAAAGAATAAAATGTACACTTAAACCACAAATTAGTTTATTGCTTTATGGAATTACCTGTATCTGACCCTATGTTCAACTGATTTAAATAGAACCAAACAAAAACTCCACCATATTGAAGAGGACATTTGAGAATATCGGTTCTGATTTGTTTTTCAAACTCACTAATTTGGTGCTGGTTATGTGTTTTCAAGGCTGCTGACTTGGCGACCAGTCAGTGGGGAATTTGGCTCTGTATCTCCCTCGGATGCAAAGGAAAAACTGGTAAGCTGCTGAAATAAAAACGTACTTTGAGAGTTTGGTACAGAAGTGATGTAGAATAAGTGAAAATCACACTCGGTTTAAACGCAGTTTTCAGGCTTGATTTACTTGGAAAGGTTTTTTTTTCCAAATAAAGTGCTATTTAATGCTCAGTTGAGAGAGAGAAGTATGTATTTGTTTGCAGCAAAGTTGGCTTGCAGAAGTGGGCTGTTGGTTATCATCTGTGTATGTTTTAGGTAATGTCCTGTGTCTGGTAGGTAATACTGTATTTAGGGTTTAAGTTGTTTTCTGATTTGGGCCATCATTTTTGTCTCATTTTACTCAGTATTCTCCTTGATACATTGGTATGAGGAGAAAATGCTGGAGATGGAAAGATTGCCAATTAGACTGACTTTTCTTTGAAATTTTCTCTGGTAATAAGAATTTAAACATCAGTATTTAAAATAGAATGTGTATAACCATCAGATTCCTTAGCACTGATTGAATAAATTGGTGTAAAATTTAGATTTGCCTACAAGTGGCAGCTCTGCAGCTACTTCACTACTCAGGAGAATTAGTTTTGCTTTTGGACATTCTCACTAGATTGCTGCGAGTTCTTTATGGATTAATGAAGCATTTGATAAAAATTGTTCCAGGATATGGCCCCAAATGAGTTGTACTAAGAGAGATTGGCTCCCTCCATTTATCTTCATGGAGTGCTAACATCATTTACTTTCAACAGAGCGTAAATAGCCAGTGATAGCCAGTTCTCATTATGCAGGTATTTTACATACATGACTGGATGTGTTTGTTATACCTTCAAACATTTGTAGTGGTTTGATGTATAAAAAGTTTTATCTTGGCTACATTTTATGTCCAGTATGACAGCATGCAAAATGGCAAATATATTCAATGTCTTAGTCATGAATAAATTGAAAGATCTTTTCTCTTTGAAATAGTTTAACATGAATGTTTTCAAAAAGTTCGTCTGCAGTGTGAAAAAACACTTTACTACTACAGAATTAACCGAACTTGTATAATAAATAGTGTTAAAGGAGATACATTTTGGATGCTTTCTTTTGGTAGGATAGAATTTTTGCAGGCTTCCGATATTTCCATCTGATTTTTCTTCAGGTAGTTCAAATCTAATGAAGTGTTCTATTACCTACTATTAAAAGTATATTTATACTTAATAGAGATGAAAACCTTTGTAATTCACTGGCAAGAGAAGCTGATACTACATTCTTCATAGGAGCTGTATATGTAGATTTAAATCTTGCAAACAACATAGGGAATTAATGTGTAGTCTCCAGTGGCACTTCGGGAACAAATGCCAGTAGAAATGCTGCGTTATTGAAAGGGGCAGCAATTGCTATATATAACTGCTTTGCACTTAATGATAACATATTTTGCCATTAATTACATTAACAACATGGGAATGACATGGGAATAGTCCACATGGACTATTTCAGTGGCTGCTTTCTGAAATACAGACAATAGGTATTGCCACTGATCTTAATACTTCAACTGCTCAAGAAGGAAGATATTTATAAATAAACAAAACAAATCAAACCCCCAACAATTCATCTTCCAAAGTTATTGTGATTTAGCTCACAATATAACATACTACAAAATGGACAATAAAAGTACACTGAAGAAGTCTGCTGAAGCAGCTGTCTGGCAAAAGCATTATAAACTAAAGCATTTTCTTGATACACATACATTCTTCTTCTTCACCATTTTACTGTGGTAAATTCCCATAGCACCTACAAACATGTTAGGAGCTTGTAATTCATAACATTCGAGGGAGTAAAGGCCAGGTAAAGATTAAAGTTTGATGATACCTCATATTAATTGGACTTGTCATTTAAGATCTGCACGTTCATATTTTCACCTGTTACAAAAGGAATACTCACAGAAGCTGTTAGAGTTTTGTTGTAGATCAGGGTAGATAACCGTATTTACCCGTATCAAAACCTTGCAGCAAACCTCACACATTCAGTCTGTGTTGAGACAGCAAATACCCGAAGGTATGAAGAGTACAGCATTGTTGAGGATCAGATCGCAGGAGTTTTCTGTAAGTTAATTTTTAATCGTTGTGTTTTGTTTTTCTCAGGATACCATCTCACAGAAGTCAGTAGATATTCATGATTCTATTCAGCCTAGATCTTCAGATGGACGGACATACCAACCCAGCACAGGGTCCGCAGTAGGTGAAGAAATGAATAAAACCAGGCCAACAGCAAGTGCGTGTTTTGGCATTTGATATCCATTAAATAGTAATAATTAGCAAAGGTTTAATATCTTTAGTTATAGCCCCAGCTGTAACTTGAGAAACATGATGTGAAGAAAATTGCATTGGTTAAATTTGTCTTCATGTAGCATGACAGAATACTGTCGAACTCCTGTGGGTCCACATTTTTGACCTGTGCCTTAAAAATCTAGAGTTCAGCTGCTAACTCGCAGGCTTTTAACCCAAAACAGTGTATTGTTTTTTCTTAAGAGCAGAGTTTTTTCTGTGCAGAGAGCAACAAAAGCAATAGTAGGGGGCAGGGGGGGAGCGGGGAGGAAAGTGTATTTGGACTGATTTGAAGAGAGTATATCAAGATACACTTAAGATACCTGTGCAGAGTTAATGTATGGGTGCTTAAAGTGCTCATATCTGGTGGTATTATAATACTTGCCACAAGTACAAACAAGCATCAATTTTAGCAGTGCTATCCTAAGCTTCCTCTGCCTTTGGGCAGTCTTAGCCTCTCATTCTTGCCATTGCACTGATGCTAACAAGATCACTAATTCTGGTGATTTTTACGTGACACTGAATATTTGTCCAATATATGTCAGGCAGCTTTAAGGTTAGGAAGTAGTTCTTAAGAACCTGCCAGTTGTTAACAGTGGTTGTCAGTCCTGTGGTTGTCAGTCCTGGTTTTATCAGAGCAATTCAGATGGGTGGATTCCAGGTTTGGTTTATGAATGTGCTTGAAGTTAAACTGTTCTTCAGCTTACCCCCAAAATAACTCAAAAAAGAAACAAGTATTGTTGGTTTTCAGTTAATGAGGAATTTTCTTTCTTTTAAAGAATTTCCAGAACAGAAGTTATTTGCTGCTCTTTTAATCAAATGTGTTGTACAACTGGAACTCATTCAGACTATCGACAACATTGTGTTCTTCCCAGCAACTAGCAAAAAAGAGGATGCGGAGAATCTAGCAGCAGCACAAGTAAGTAGGACTGATTGGTGTCTTTCTTTTTAACAGGTTTTTCTCTAGTGAATAAAAGTTCATAAATCCCCATAACATACTCTTAATTTACAGTTTTTAGAAGTGCTGGAGAATTTCCAGCAGACCGTTAAGGTCTTCTGTGTCTTGTATTAAATTGTGTTTGCTGTGCTGGGGCAGCACACTGTGGAGATTAAAAACATGTATAGTTCAAAGGGATTTCTATAACTGGGATGTAGAGACAACTTCCAAATGCAGTTTTAAGTTTAAACACAAGTGCAGATGGAAACAGAGTAGGATTTGAGTTATCACTGGAGCTTGCTGAAGTCAGTTGCAAATTTTTACGTGAGTTCTCTTCTTTTTTAATAGAGAGATGCAGTAGACTTCGATGTCCATGTGGATACACAAGATCAAGGGATGTATCGCTTTCTGACGTCACAGCAGCTTTTTAAACTCCTCGATTGCCTGCTGGAATCTCACAGATTTGCTAAAGCATTTAACTCCAACAACGAACAAAGAACTGCTCTCTGGAAAGCAGGTGAGTCAGTCACCTTGGAGAGTCATTTTGTGAGAATGTGTTACTGTGCTTTGAATTGACCCAAAAATAGGTCAAAAGTACTTGGATGCTGAATGTAAAATTGAATGTAAGGTTTTAACTTTATAACCCGAAAATCCCTAAGGCGAGACCGCCTCATCTGTGCAATTGCAAATACCCTTTGGATTTCCTAAAACTTAAGGAGAAGGCTATGTGGAGACCTCATAGCAGCCTTCTGGTATCTGAAGGGGGCTTATAAGGATGCTGGGGAGGGACTGTTCATTAGGGACTGTAGTAATAGGACGAGGGGTAATGGGTTAAAACGAACACGGGAAGTTTAGACTGGCTATGAGGAAGAAGTTCTTTACTGTAAAGGTGTTGAGGCACTGGAATGGGTTGCCCAGGGAGGTTGTGAATGCTCCCCCCTGGCGGTGTTCAAGGCCAGGTTGGACAGAGCCTTGGGTGACATGGTTTAGTGTGAGGTGTCCCTGCCCGTGGCAGGGGGGTTGGAACTAGGTGATCTTAAGGTCCTTTCCAACCCTAACTATTGTATGATTCACTGGGTTACAGCTGCCAAGCTGATCCCTCATTGTGGGTGTGAGCCTCCTACTTGGAAGCTGCCACCAGAAAACCCCAAAACTATTAACGGTGGTTGCTTTACCTACCAGTGTTGTATAAGTGTCGTTTTCTGAAATAGCTGGAAAATGAACTCTCTGTAGCATTGCATCTGATCTGTTCTTTGCACCAGAGTTAGCTATATTAATATTCTAATCCAAAACCAGCAATAAACCAGTATACACTATATAGATATATACATGATTGAGACAAATTGGGCCATTGTTCTGGTGGTTAGAGTGTACTTTTAACATACACCCACATTTCAAATGTATTTGGAAGCCTATGCAAAAATGGGTGCCAGACACAATTCTGGTACGTATACGTAGGTTAATTTTAGCAGGACTCCACTGTACTAAATGTAATGAGAAAAAAATTCCATAAGATGGTTCTTTTGTCTATATGCAGAAGATGCTTAGAAGGTGGAGGACTGTAAGGGAAAATCTCAGCTGAAACAGGAATCTAAACAGATGCTTGGAATTTCTCTAGGTTTTAAAGGCAAATCAAAGCCTAATCTTCTGAAACAGGAGACCAGCAGTCTTGCCTGTGGGCTGCGCATCCTGTTCCGTATGTACATGGATGAAAGCCGTACCAGTGCATGGGAGGAAGTCCAGCAAAGGCTACTCAAGTAAGCTCCGCATAGCTGAACCTGTTGATGTTACTTCTGATGTTAAAGAACGTTTATTTAAAAGGGTAGGCCTCTGTTTGCAGTAAACTTCCTAGAGATAACACAGTAAGGTGGTGGACACAGCTAATATTAAGAGTTTCTGTGTTGTGTGGAGGGTGCTGTGCCTCCAGCTACTAGTGCTGCCTCAGCCTTTTGTTGTCATTACCTTTTATGAGAAAACAAGGGTTTTGTCACCTTCTGGTTCTGTAGCATGTGGGTAGGTGAGAGATCGTTAACACTTCCTCTTTGAAAAGAAAAGCAGCTGTCACCTAAACCCTGCTTTTTTCTTTCATTGTCCTCAGATGATTTAGGGAACTGATGCAGTTTGTTCTTGTCTGCAGCAAGGAGCACTGGGATGGAGGAGCCTGTGGGCATACAGAAGCTTTTGGCTTTTTGTTCATTATTACTGTGAATACTGAGTTTCACCTGACTGTTCTTAGTTTACAAAGCTGCTCAAGCAAGTGTTGATATAACAGAGGGCTTAAAACATGGCAGTAACGCAGTGAAAGTGTTTTAAGGTTTACAGACCAGGGAGCAGAGCTAGTTACATCAGCATGAGATTTAAGTCTACATACCGTTTTGTCACATGCATTCTAATAACTCTCAAAGAGCACTTGTGCTTTAAATACACGCACAAACTGTGCAGTCATGTTTTGTTGGTGTATTTATTCCTGAAGTCCTGGGACTTTGCTTTTGAGTTGAACAAAAATCACTGCTTTCTGTTACTACTCGGGCTTACAGTAGCTTTCACAAAATGGTGCTGTTCTGCACCAGGCTTCTACACTGGTATAGTTGCAAAGCCCTTTCTGCAGTAGAGCTCATGATCAGGTACTAGTGACTAAGTTTTGTGTCTTTTCTCTCTAGTGTCTGCAGTGAAGCTCTGAGTTACTTCCTTACTCTTACTTCAGAAAGTCATCGGGAAGCCTGGACTAATCTATTACTCTTATTCTTGACTAAAGTCCTGAAGATTAGTGATGAAAGGGTAAGTAACTGTTCGGAATGGTATTTAAGACAACACTTAGAGGTAAGAAGTAGCTTGAGGCCAGTTCTTCACACACAGTTAAATACTTGACTTTAAAAGTTCCTGCTGCTCTGTAGACCCTTTTCATTGAGGGAGTGTACACTGAAATGCGTGCACTTGACATACTGAGAGTAATGCAGAGTGAGGGTGCAGGAAGTGATGAAATAACAGTTGTCTGAGAAAATTCAAAAGATGCGAAAATCCTTTAGAAATGTGTGTGAAATTGCTTTTACCCCTTTCCTGCTGAGGAAGAGGATTAGTGGCTCATATTTTATTCAAAGAAGTAACTCCTGTTTCTGCTTCCAGGGCTACACGTACATCACCTTGACCTTCTCTAAAGCAATTCTGCAGTAAATGAATCCATATTTGGATCTCCCTTTATTTCTAACAAAACTTGTCTGAAATACTAAGGGAAAAGGGTCACCTGTAACAAAAACCTAGTAACAGAAAAACTTTCTCTTAAATATAAGCATTAGCAAGGAGCTGTGTGTAGATTGAGCATCTGTCAGAGTACCTCACTGCTGTCTCAGCCTTATTTTATCAGTGCTGGCTTCAGTTACAAAGTGTTCCTTCTTGTCCCTTTGTGGGTTTCTCACCTTGACTTGGGAGAGCTTTTAAAACCCTTCACTGGCAGCATGCCCTCTGAGGTGTATTGATGCATAATAGAATAATTTCTTCTGTTTGTTTTCTCCTCAGTTCAAGGCTCATGCCTCATTCTACTACCCTCTGTTGTGTGAAATTATGCAGTTTGACCTTATTCCTGAACTTCGAGCTGTTCTGCGGAGGTTTTTTCTGCGGATTGGTGTGGTTTTCCAGATATCCCCACCACCAGAACAGGAGTCTGGACTAAGCAAGCAGTAGCAGACAGTGACCGAGTATTGCTCTGTTGAAAAGTTTCTATTCCTCAGCTAAGTAAAAGAACCAGGTAGCTGAGCCATTCTGTCTGGATATCCATAAAAATGATTTCTTTGTCTGGCAACGTGTATCCAAGGGTTAACGGTACAGATGCTTACAACTGTAATTAAGGCTTGCAATACTCCAGTCCCTTTATTTCCCGACGGATTATCTCTATTGGTTTCTCTTACCTGGCTCATGCTGAGCACAGAGCCAGTTTTTAGCACAGTCCTCCTGTCAGCATGGGCTGCAGTATCCTTTACTGTCCTGAACAGCAGTATAGCAACAGATGTTTATGGTGGGTGTTAAAGTAAAATGTACCCAAAGAACTATATATGTAAAGGTTTGAGCTTCTGCAAGAAGTACAACTCAGGAGAGCTGTATTTTGAATGATAAAATGTTTATAGTGAAAAGAAAATGAAGATTATTGTTCATGGGAAAAGATATTTAGCAACTGATATTCTTATTCTGAGATTTTTGCACACTCAGGCTGTCTGAGACATCGGGAATCATCCTTCTGTGAAAAATGTACAGAGATGCAGGTCTGTAATATAAACTCTTTAACACTATACAGTTCTTCCTGGATTGTTTTATTTCTGTATTCTTGATTTGCTGAAAACCCGTAACACTTCATTGTTTACCAGATGCACTAGAAGTTTGGGTTTATTTGTTTGGGTTGTGATCTTTTTCTTTTCTTTTTTTTTCTTTCTTTCTTTCTTTCTTTTTTCTTCCTTCTTTTTTGGTTTCGTTGTAGCCCAGAAGTTGGTGTTGCTGACTTTTGTCAAGAACAGAGGTATAAATATCACGACTGACATAATTACCTGTAATACACATGTTTTAGGGCTTTTAACTATAACGAGCCATTGAAATGATGATTCTTCAAGGACTGGAACTTGAATCACTGCAAACAAGTCTAGGTTGTGTCTGCTGTCAGATGTTTTTTGTTTGATGTAGATTTCACTCTTATGTACAGAATTTAATGTTGAATATATTCAAGTAACAAATTGGCATGGTTTGGGGATGGTTAAATTTATTGGAAATGTATTCATACTGTGAATTGTGCTCTGATGGTTGAAAGACAAGATTGTCAAGCATTCTGTATTACAATGGATGTAGAAATTTTTTTCAGATGGACAAAATGTATATGGTACAGATATGTAAAGTTTTCTATGTAAAAAAATTCTGTACAACTTTCTGTACAATATTTGGTTCTCATCTGGCATATTCTAATCAGGTTATAGGTCAATAAAGTTTTTGAACTCTTTCATCAGTGCAATCAAAACCAGTCTAACCCACAGCTACTTGTCCTACAGCTTCCTTTGCCTCTCGTGCTCTCATTCCAAAGGAACAAATCCTGGCCCTCTGGAGGCAGACAGGTGGGTGCCCTTGGTTGATGGTTGTGGAAAGAACAGAGGTGCTTGTAGGTGGGCTAGTCAGATGAACCCTGCAGTGCTGCACAGATAGAAACTCAAACACTGCATTTTGCTTTCTGGAAGTTAGCATATTAACAGGAAACAGATTATAACATTTTGTCTGACTGCTGCCTGGGAATATGTCAGCCAGCTGGAGCACCTCTGCTATGAAGGCAGGCCCATAGAACTGGGCTTGTTCAGCCTGGAGAAGAGAAGGTTACAGGGAGACATTAGAGCAGTTTCCAGTACTGAAAGGGGGACCTACAAGAAGTCTGAGAGGGACTTTTTCCAAGGCCAGGTAGTGGAATGGTTTTAAGCTGACAGAGATGAGATTTAGATTAGATATTTGGAAGAAATTTTTCACTGTGAAGGTGGTGAGGCACTGGCATAGGTTTGCCAGAGAAGATGTGGCTGCCCCATCCCTGGCTGTGTTCTGGTTCTAGTGGACTAGATGATCTTTACTGTCCCTTCCACCCCAAACTATTCTGTGGTAAAACTTGGGGCTAGCAAAGGATAGAAGTGTGACAACTGAGAAGTGGACAAGGGAGTCTGACCTGACAGAGAAGTGTCTCTCCTGTAGCCACTCACAGAGTAAGCAGTTCAGTGCAGTGAAGGGAATTAAACAGCATGACCTGCGACTAGGAGTTTTCTCATAATGTTAACTGGGGTGCAGCCAAACCAGATTGCATTTAACAAAGTCAGAAGGGGGAGAATTGAGGTCATTTTAATTAACTGCAGTTGTACAGCCTTTCTTCTTGGGCTGTATTTTGGTTTTTTCAGTTTGTTGTGCAATGTTTAAAGGGTAAGCCACTGTACTAGGTCAGACCCAAGGTCTGTTGTGTCTGACAGTGATCAGTAATAACGCTTGGAGTATCTATAATGTCTCCCCCTCCCTCTTGATGTCAGACTCTCCCTTACACCAGCGGCAAGTGGTGTTACTGGTACCATCTGTGACCCAGAGCACTACTGTAACAGCCAGTCACATATCCTTTACCCGCATCTTCCCAATTCCATTTGAAATGCCTGTGTTCAAGATTCATCAGCACCAAGTACAACAGACTACCTAAAACATCTGTTAGTTTGGGTTGTGATTTGTGGGGTTGAGATTTTTTTAAGCCTTACTGCTTTGTTGGTCTGTGTGCTCCTATTTAGTAAGGACTTACCTCTACAGCATGACCTTCTTATGCCTTCCCTTATTAATTGCTTACTTGGAAAAGGCCTAATACACTGTTCAGCCTTGGATCATTGGAAACTGAACTCCTGGCACATCGTGACTCTCTCTTGCACCTCTCTTCAGCTGTTGCAGTGCCAGAACTGCACTTGCTGTACTCTGGATATCATTTTCAACTTGCATCTACACATCGTTGTCAGACGCAGGAACTGAGTTCTACATCAGTCAGCTCAGCTCTGAGCTAAGGCCTGCAGAGTGCAGCTGCTTTATTTTGCAGATGAGACTGTCGTGATTGATAAAAATAAAACCATGTAGGGAGGTGGGCAGAAAGGCTGTGCTGGCAGCTGAGCTTTGTGTATACTGGAGGGAAGACTGGGAAATATGTGAAGGAGCAAGAGCATCCTGGGTATTAGCCTCAATGTCAAGGGGAGGACAGCTGTAATGAAAAGTGTAAATCACAATGCTAAATGCTGTTAAGCACTGAGGTTAAAGTAGGTTCAGTGGTTTCCTGTCACTGCAGCAGTGAAGGAAGCAAATCAATGTGGGGCTGTGCAGTGTCCTACACTTGGATGGGATGGTCAGTGACATTTACCAAACTCCCTGCAGTTAACTGAGGCTGGTGTTTTAGGCTAACACTTTAGGCTTCAGTCACAGTTTGGGGGATAAAGGAAAAAGTCAAACTAGGCCACTCAGTGAGGAAGAAGAGAAGATAAATTCTATATCCACCACATAGTGCAGTGAACACATCATCACAAAGTTTAATGCATGAAACAACTGAAGAGGGTCTTTGAGTATCAAAACCAAGGGGAGGGCTGGCAGGTGACAAACTGAAGTGTGAAATACATGAGGTGGACTTCATCAGGAGAGGCAATGGGAGAGTGGTAACTGTACATAAAAACTTCTCACCTCAGCTGCTTAAAATCAATTGGGGATTCCCACCTCTGGGAAATTCAGAATCAAGCAAACATGGGGCCTGTGTTACATGCTCTAGCCTAGGCCTTGGATTACAACCACAGTCCCTCCATTATTTACTGGCCATTTCTGACACACCCCAACTGAAGAGCCAGAAACTTAAGGGTAAGACTGAGCATGATGTGGCACTTGCTGTCTGAGAAGGAACATGCTAAACCCAGGAAGAAGCGAAGCACAACACAATGTTGCAGTACTACAGCTCTCAGGAAGCAACCCAGCCTGCTGTCATCACAGACTGGCCCTTGCCCTGCAGGCAGACTGCCTTGAAGGCAGCCTTTTAGTAAAAATAAAGACACGTTTACACATTGTTTTGGTTTCATTATTTGTTTTCCCTGTTGGTCAAGTTCTGGCTTCTGCATGGGAATTCCTGACCCAGAGGAAAGTCACAGCCTTACCCTTTACCTTGGTGTTTCGGTTCACTGAACATCTAAAATCTTCCTTGTAGCTACATGCCCTTCTTGCTAAAGCTCAGTGCTTTTATTCAGTGATTTTTCCGTATGTATTTTTCCTGCTTCTTTGAAGGCAGCTGTAATGTTCTAGTTTGTTCATGAGGAAATATAAACAAGAAAAATCTGCTTTCACACTTTGAGTAACAAAATAATTTATTAACTCTTAAATCAGAACCATAAATTAAATATATGCAACACTATCTGTATTTCCAGCACATAACAGGTTAGGGAACAAGATACATTGCTAATAGTCCATGAAACTGTTGAGCTTTCATGCAGGTCAGCACTCCTGACTGTATGAAAAGCAAAGTGCCTTTCTTTCTCTGAGTTACTTCCTCTTTTGGTGAAAGCTTAAAATGCACCTCAGCTGCTGGGTTACTCTATTTACAAACTAGTTTAGAGTTCGACTATAAACAAAGCTAAAAATTTACTTTGATTTCATATTAAATTCACACAAACACACAGTTTCCTGTGGGAAGTCCAGCTCTGAGGCTGAAACGCATATAAAAAGTGCAAAACCACCAAACTTCCTCCACACCTCATACAAAACATCCCTGCCCTCAATCTCCACTGCACTGCAGCTTCTGTTACATTATTGCTATTTAAAATCCTACCTACAGCTCCACGCTGCATCGCTGGAGGAGGGCTCGGCAGCCCTGGAAAGTGCAGTAGCGCGGCGTGGGCCCTGCCTCCGCAAGGCACAGCGGTGCGGGGGGGCTGGGTCAGCCGTGCGCAGTGGACAGCCCCTGCCAGCTCAGCGGGAGCGCGGCCTCAGGTGAGAGCTTTGCTGGGCTCGACTCGTCTGCCATGAGCCTCTGGAGCGTCTCTGAAGTTCCTGGTCGCAGCCAGGGCTCTGTTGCAACCGTGTCAATAGAACCAGGCCGCCTGCCAGCACTGGATGGAGCAGGCTTCAACAGGTCCTCTGCCTCCCCCAGGGAAAGGTTATCACCTGAGAGAGGAGAGCAACACACACGTGTTAAAGGGGACAAGAGCTTGCCCAATCTTGCCACAACATTCTGTAATACTGAACAGGCTTATCTGTCTGCTATGAATGCATAAATAATGCTTTTAAATCACGTTCATTTCTACTTGAAACACATTGCTGGTGTTCTGGGGAACTGGGCCCATCTAGAGCCCACACCAGACTCCACATCTTTAATCTCAACAGCTCCTCCTCCTGCTACATCAACCCGAGGACAAGCCTGGATGGATTTCATAGAATCATAGAATCATAGAACAGTTTGGGTTGGAAGGGATCTTCAAGGTCCCCTACTTCCAACCCCCTGCCATGGGCAGGGAGATCTGACAAAAGGTTCTTGCTTTGCCAAAGCTTCCTGCTGTATGGAGAAGTCAAATGTGTCAGTGCATACATGCAGAAAATGCATATAAAAACAAACCCATTAATTGCAGTGCTATGGCTAAGCACCCTGGTATAGACAGTCTCTTATGCAGGAGATAACTGGGGAAGAAATATTTGACCGCTGGTAAACAGTGTAAATACAAGCAAGTCTGTGCACGATGGTTCAGCACGGCTAATGACCTTAATGCAGTGTCATTCTGAAATGCACATGGGATAAGTAAGTCATCATCTTCCAGCTACGAAACAAAGCACACCAAAAAAAAACCCCAAAACACCACAACAGCCTTGCCTTTGAGCTTGGGGTCACTGGCACTCCGAACTCTATTACTACTTGTTTCAAATCCAACAGCAATCACACACACCTAATACCTCAAACAGACAGCTTTTAGTGTGGATTATCAAACATGACTAGAGGTTATATGCACAAATACAACATGATACAAATGTATCATTTCTCTGTGCTCTTCATTCTTTGGATTCATGACACAATTTTTACATATATAAACCAAAACACGATGGAAAACCTCCACACCTATCCCAACTGAAAACTGCAGTTTTCCTCTTTAAAGATGAGCCATGTAAATGAGGACACTCTGATTTGTTGGGGATTTTTTTAAGCTAGGCACAAAAATGTTTGAAGTCTCTTGATTAGGAAAAAACACACCAAAATTTTGCAGAAACACCATAATTTCAGCAAAATGTAACTGAATTGTGTGTTCTTTAGTGCTGAAATATTTCCCTTCAGCAATTTGTGCCAGGTTTTTATTCGGACAAAAAATGAAGACCTTTTAAAATCTGATTTTAAACCAAAGTTTCTCTGAAGCTTCTCATTAAAACATGAAAGTTGATGGTGTAAGCGTGGGTGGGAGAGCCCAAGTCCTGCACAAGCAGCAGCAACCAGGCGTGTAGACAAGGGAAGGATGGAAACTGCACAATCCCACGTGCGCTGAGAGTGAAGGCTCAGCTTTCCTCATAGTGCCTAAGGGATGCAGGTTCTAAACCAAAGTGCCACATCCTTCTTGTTCTAAAAGAACTTGGCAGTGAACCCCCGAGCTCTGCACTTCATACGGACAGTGATCTGATCCTCCTCCAAGCCCCCTCAGTTAACCAAACTTCTCTGTAGCATTGAAAGTGTAACTCTAGCTCCTTCTCTCTAGAGCCTGTAATCTCCAGTGCTTGACTTGGTGTAAAGCTGGCAGTGAACCTCCTTCCCTCCTAAATCCTGGGTCAGACCAACTCTGCTGTCGGTTGGAACTTGTAGGTGTTAAACCCCCTATAACTTACGTATGTAACAACAGCACACAGCAGGAAAAACAGTACCTCAGGAAAATTAATTTTCTCTTTGCTACTTCTTTAAGAGATTATAAACAGTAAAAATAAGGCATTTGTTTTGAGACAAACTGCAGACTTTGAGGACAGAAGGCTGCATTTCCCTGCATTTAACTATTACTGCCTTCAGAAACAAAGCCATTAGATCTTCCAGGAGTCAGAGGGAAGAACAACTTTGTCAGAGATGAGATCATCACAGGTCATCGTGCACAACACTATAGCACAACTCACTTGGTGCTGCTTTCAGATCAGCTGCAGTACAGAACTTGCTTCATCACAATTTCAACACTTTGTACGCTCCATTAAAAAACCCTGCTCCTAACTGAGCTACATATAAAGAATTTTCTTTGGAGCTGCCACTTGAGAATTCACAGTTTGTGCCTAGAGGCTGGGGATAAGTAACTCTCTTTCCTTCACGTGAAATGCTGATTTGGAAATTGAGTGATGTCTAGATTCCCACTAACCACTGACAGCAGCACACCCTACCCATAGATGAGAACAAACTCCTTCAGTGCCCTGGAGTGGATACTGCTGTTTGTTTGTCTTCTGTCAGCCTGCTCTTACCAGGAATCAGTACTGCTGCCCCGCTGTAGACCTTCCGCACTCCAGCACTCTTTTACTTAGAGGTGCAGAGGAATTCCTAAGTCTCAAGGAATTTAGGCAACTTCATATACATATAGAGGGGTCTCAGCCACATACATACCTAACATGCTCAAAGCTGTGAGAAGTCTCTCTTCTGCAGCTGAGTCTGCTCTTGTTTACGCACTTAGGAACATGCATACATTGCCCACTGGAGAAAGTAGCCGCTGGCTTGCAGAGACGTCAACACCCAAACACTCACCAAGTCTACATTGATAGGAATGTTTTTTGGATGGGTGAAAACAGAGAAGGAGGCCTGGCTCCAATATGCACTAGTTTTCTAAGTAAGAAAACAATTCTGGGTGGCTTTAGGATTCCCACATCAGCCCCATAAAGGAAAGTGAACTCCTGTGAACAGAGCCTCCCTGCCATGCCAACAGGATCAGCTCCTAAAATTTATCAAAACCTGTCAATTGCCTTCTCCCACTCCTTTAAAAGGAACATAACCAGAGCTCCTTAGCTATATATCGGACAGTTGTTTTCCCCGGCAACATCTCTGATGACAGAGGAGAAATAGCAGTACTAGCTGTTACGAATGCAAGAGGATGCCACGAGGGTTCTATCAAACTGCAAGGGAAAAGGAATAAACCCACTTGGCTTCATTCATTTTTTCTCTAACGTCACTGAGTACAAGGAGGGAACAGGAGGAAGGCAGCAGTGCAGCCCTGGCAACCACAGCTGAGCAAAAGAATCTCCTGTTACATTTCCAAGAGGCACATATGCTAAGGATGAGTGATGGTCCCCATGTGTTCCAAAAAACAAGCTACACAGAGACTTACAAATATCTATATATACACATACACACACAAAAACTATATATATATATCTAAAGGCAGAAGCTCTGGGGACCACAACAAACAGAAGCATTTGTTTAGATTATAAAAGAAATTAATATGAATGAGTTTTTTCAGTGACTTAAAAATCACAGTGAGATGGTTAAAACTATCCAGAAGAGGATGAAGTGCTTGTAAAAGTACCCATGGCAACAGAATCAGGAACACTGTCAGCATCTGTACTCTCATTAAGTTTATAAAAAGGATACTGATACTCTAATTGCCTAGACAGCATAGCAACCGCCTCCTAAAAAAAAGGGAGATTTCAGACTCACATGAAAAACTCATTAGCACAAAGCTAATCAATGCAGTCACAATCCATGTGAGAAACTGAAGGCCATTAATGGATGCCATAATTGGTACCTCACACCCAAAGTGGATCTACATCAGGCAGTCAGCCGATGGAGAAGCTCTGTGATAACTCCTCAAGTTTGACATTTATATGGTTACAAGACTTACTTACATAATAAATTTAAGTGCAGGTATAGTGAAAGAGGCATCAATACCAACATCAAATACTGAATGAGCATTTATGTTAACAAACCTATAGAAAATCCAAATTAACTAGAAATTTAAGTACTTTTTATACACCATTTTATCTTCATGCTGGTTGGACCACACACATCTGATTCCTAGGAATGCTAGTAAACTCACACAGGCACCCCATCAACATTTGTCAGTTTGGAGTTTCATTTCTTTCCACTAACATTTCAGTTACACAGCTGGAGAGCTACATCTTACTGCTAGCAGTGACACATCACAGTATTAAGTGGTACAGACAGGAAAAGTACGAGTGGCTGATCAGACAGGAATTAGAGCATCTTTTCCTACTACCCTCCTCTAAACTTATTCTAAAAGCTGTTTTGAAGTTTGCTGGGGACCGTCATGCACCAGCTACAGGGCTCTGTACATAACTCCTGTTTGAGCCAGCTGCTTCAACTACACACAGTTTCTTAAGATCTGTTCCTTTAATTATTGTCATTACTTAGTATTCACTGCATCACTCTACCACAAAGGGCATACCTAAGCAAGCAGATTTCTGCTGGAGCTCAGTCAGTCTGTGCAATCGTTCTTCATTCTTGCCTTTCAACTGATCAATATCAAAGCTGAAGCTTGAGTGCAAAGAAGAGCCGTCAGGCTGCAGCAATGGTGTATGACCCCATGGAATATTCTCCTGCAGAAAATCCCAAACCACACAAATCCATCAGTTAAATGGCATCCTTTTAAAAAGGGCAAATAGCTATACATGTACCCTTATATCATCCATATCCATCGATGCATCCATATCATCTAGCCACTAAGAAACCACAGAAACTGTCTGACATTAGATCTGCGGTCCACCTTCACATTTAGGTTAATACAGTTACCATACATACAGCACACTCCAAAGCTTTCTGCTTCATTCGTCTCCTCTCCCTTGCAGAAGGTCGAAGCTGTGGTGATGAATTAACTTCTTCTAAGGCTGGAAATGTTTCCCCGTTAGCACCTGGAAAAACAGGTGAAATCATCTTCAAAGCAATCAAAATACTCGGCAGTGTTCAAACCTGTTTATGTTCTGAAATGAGCCAATATATTGTACTGGATTTAATCACAGGAATCAAAGGAATTTATTCATTCGGACATCTTGCATAAAGCCAGTGATAATCCAGATGCAGACAAAAGAACAAGGTACCACAACAGCAGCAAGAGATGAAGTTCCAGCAATATCTTGAGACATACACTGAGATCACTCTCATGTAGAAGATAAAGCATTTCACATCCTGCAGACCCACCACTATCTCAGTTCACCATACTTTCTTTATACCTAGACCTTTAAAGCAGGTGAGTACTCGAATACAGAATCATAGAATCATAGAATAGTTAGGGTTGGAAAGGACCTTAAGATCATCTAGTTCCAACCCCCCTGCCATGGCCAGGGACACCTCACACTAAACCATGCTAATCCAAGCCTCTGTCCAACCCCGCCTTGAACACCACCAGCAATGGAGCATTCACAACTTCCCTGGGCAACCCATTCCAGTGCCTCACCACCCTTACAGTAAAGAATTTCTTCCTCATATACAATCTAAACTTCCCCTCTTTAAGTTCGAACCCGTTACCCCTTGTCCTTTCACTACAGTCCCTCATGAAGAGTTCCTCGCCAGCATCCCTATAGCCCCCTTCAGATATTGGAAGGCTGCTATGAGGTCTCCACGCAGCCTTCTCTTCTCCAGGCTGAACAGCCCCAACTTTCTCAGCCTATCTTCATACAGGAGGTGCCCCCGTCCCCTCATCATCCTCGTGGCCCTCCTTTGGACTTATACCCTTAGTTGTATCTTAGTCTTTTCATGTAATAAGTGTTAGAATCTGTTTATATAAAAATAAGTAAATAAGTTTTTTATCATACCTGTACCACATTACAGTGGGGGAGTTTCATCTATTTTTAATAATATGGTGGCATGGTTTTAGTGGGAGGTGTCCCTACCCATGGCAGTGGCATTGGAACTAGATGATCTTAAGATCCTTTCCAACCCTAACTATTCTATGATTCTATATAAATGAACCCTAAGGTGACATCTCTGTTTCACACTTCTTTTGTCTATTTCCCCTTCCTTCGCTGATTCTGACAATAACTTCAAATAGAAACTGTTTCAAACAGATACTTTTTTTCATTCCAGGACCAGTATCCACGGCTTGGGGCTGGTTTATGGTTTGCCACTGCTTGGCGCAGACAGCAGGCTCCATTTTCTACTTCAGTCTCTCCAGTTCAGGCTCTCAGAACAGAGCCTCCCAGAGGAAGAAAGGACTCTGCCTAACAAAACCAGTACAGAATCCACTACCACCAATTACTCTTTGACAACAGTCAGGTTTTGGAAAGTCGAGTATGACACATTAAGTTTAAAAAAGATAAACGTATATAAATACACACACAGAGAGAGTACCAAACAATTCTGCAGCATTTGCCTGAAAAGACATGTTGTGACATACCACAACTGTGGAAAGAATGGGATTTTCCACTACCTCGCAAGTTGAAGATACATTTTCATGAAATATTTTATATCAGCCACAAGTTTCAAAGACCTTAAACCTCAAATTTCAAGTAGCAATTATTTGTTGAAAATTGAAAAGCTCAGAGACACAGACATATTTCAAACAAATCCTTTCATGTCACCACTTGGGTTTTCCCTAGAAATGAAAATTTTATTCCCCTCTCCTTTATTCCCTCCCCCAGTTTCACCAAAAGTATCGATGCTCTCATCACAAATGGCTTAAGGAAAAACAAATCAAAGCATAACTTTGAAATGGTATATGGCTAATAACCCACTTATCAGAATTTTAGTTACAAGATCAGTTGAGCTTCATTATATTCCAAATATTGCTGTTACTCAGGATACAAAAAGTTGTTAAATCATGTGAATTTATCCCAACAAAGTACAAGCTAAAGAAGAATTTATTTGTACCTTTAGTATGTCATTAGTGTGCGATGCTACCTGTTCCATATCTATCATTCAGATGCTGCTACACAGACATGCCTTCAAATCACTACATTAACACTAATGAAAATTCTAGGCTTTCAAGTGAGGCAAATAAAGAGGAAAAGAAATTGATAAATCTCTTTGCTCAGAACTGCCTCAAATTTCTGAGCCCAAGTACACAAATTAATTTGTAATGCTAACATCTATTACAAAATGGAGTTAGATTTTAAACCCATGTCCAAAAAAACCCAAAAAATACCCCAAAGAAAAACAACCACAGTTTTTCTCTGTTTTGCTCTTCTTATGAAATTAAAACATTGTTAAAATGCACCATAAACACTTCACAAGAGACCTCCGACAGTGTGAGCAGCACAATTCACAGAGAAGGCAGCCCACAGATAAATGACTGTTTTCCTTTTCCATTTCAGGGATGGAAATCACCAGATTCCTATTCAGAATTTTAATAGCTATCTGTAAAGCTCGAATAATGCAAAGGGTGACAATGTTTCAGTGCCTACAGCTCAGTACTGAGGAATATGCTTTTCACCACAGTCATAAATGATCTGGGGAAAAAAGAAAAAAGGAAAAAATGGAGGGGATGAATAGTACTGCAAATTAACTAAGCTGCAAGAATCAGCTGGATGGGCAGAAGAAGCAAATAGGAGAGAGGATGATAAGTATCATGAACCTTTGTGAAAGCGGTGACTAGAACCAAGGAGTGACCCATTGCACAGGTGGCGTATTCAGAGCAGATGAAGAGAGAGAGTTCACAGAAAACATAATGAGGAAACTTATCCACACAAACCACTGATGGTAAACAATAAGGGGGATTCAGAAATGGCAATTCCAGTTCTTGAAAGGCAACCTCTTAAAGACCCATCTTAGCAAGTTTTACTAAATGCAAACACACAGCATTTGACCGAGCAAGCCTCGGAGTTACAAGTCACTGGAGGCTGGGCAAGCACTCTGCAGTGTTGCTGCATGTCGGCCCATCACCTTATATTCTCCCCATGTGCTTATTCTGGCAATTGTGCCTATTCCGTCCTGTTAGATACAGGATATTTGGCCAGATTCTAGACTGAAGGACTCTCCTAAAGTATCCTTTCATCATTTGGGATGTAATTAATACACAGTATTGCCTAACCTCAAGAAGAATGCACTGCAGACTACAGAGAGTATCAAACGCACTAAACAAGCCTTAAAGCCCCATCCTGTGCCCTTCCCAATACTGTACTCAAGGACCTGCATGTTAACAGGGTAAGATGGAACACACTTCAAATGAAACATTCTGCTTTTAAACCAAATCCAGAGATAACAATCATTGGTGCATAGAAACATACCTAGTTTCATTAAAAAGCACTTGCAGAAATCTACTGCATCTCCCCTACAGCAAAGAATAAAACCTTGTAAGATGATTTCTCATAGATGATTGATGAGAATTTCAATGCCTGCTAACGGAAAACAACTCACGGAGGCCTGAGCTGGTTGGGGCTTTTTTTTAAGAAAAGATAAATTCTAGCTTTATTATTTCTAGTGACTGGAAACAATTATATCTGAAACAGCATTTCAACATACATGCATATAAAGGCTGAATAAAGAGACATAAGACAATGTGAGGCACATTCCTCTATATAAAAATCTTAAGAAAACTAAAAATCACCTACTTCAGGTGATTACAATGAATAACTTATGCCCATATAATCAGACTTAAAATTAAGCATGCTTGTAAAACAAAAGAATAAAGATGAAAAGAATCACTGGCTGCCCAGCACTTTTATATTTCACTGTGGGCAGCTCATAATTGTAAACTGTGATTGCTAATAAATTATTTTCTTTGCTGCAGAATAATAGGACAGCATTGCATATTCTACCATTGTCACCACTGCTACACATTTGCTGAACAAATATTAGCTTTTCCTCATGCAAAGCTGGGAAGATGTCAAAAAAGCTACTTGAGAAGACTAACATCCCAGTCAGAGCCCAGTGAGCACGTAAAGATGCTTTCTCATTAAAAGATGTGAAATGGTATAAAACAAGTGAGCAGCATCATTAATTTTAGGTGTGACTTACACAAATTTATTGCAGTGCAATTCCATCAAAATCTGCATTTTAATTTAGAGGCATAATTTTCTAATACTTCAAAACAATCACCATAGCTACACCCCTTCCAACTTTTAAAACAGTAATGATCATTTTAAAGACAGGTCATTAGATTAAAGGGTATGTTTGTACACTCATAACATGGTTAAGGAGAGAGATGAACTCACCGATAAAAGCGCTATCCGACTCCAACAGTGAATTTTTCAAGAATCCATCAGATTCATTCCTGAACTACAAAAGTGAAACAGGAGATATGCAAATTCAGATGCCTCAATATATTTCTGGGGCCAAATTATAATTAATAGAAATTAACTGCCAAACTTCTGCAAAGCCAACACCAGCTCTACAGTCTTCTGTACTATTCCTTATTTTATAGCTGTAAGATACCTGTACATTTTTAAGTAACTCATTCTCTTTCAGCATTAGGGTTTTTTTTATTCTTCTGTAGTAATCCCATTTGATGAATGTGCTTACACATGGCAACTGTAGTGGTGATCAGTGTAAAACAGACACTTCCATCAAGAAACACATCCTTGTCACTCTGCTTAAGTTTCAGAACAGTCAGCACTAGAAGTGAGCTTTGCACCTAAGGTTTGTATGATGTATCAATCAAATGAAGAATGAGTCCATTTTTCACTTATCCCACCACATGCAATCTTTGACATCAAAGCATTAAAACAACAAATTTCTTCTCAGTTATAACAAGCACTAAGAGTAATACTTCTAGTTCACTGCATAGTTGCAACCATTTGTTACAGAAATTCTACTATGGAATAATTTATGTTGAAAGCCACTCAAATCAAAGCAGTAGAAGCTACTAGAAAAAACAGAAAAAGAGAAAACAAATTCTTTAGTGAAAAGCACTGCTCTGAAGAAGAATTTCAGGCAATAAATTACGACTATAAAATACATTACAGTGATTTTTATTTTTTTTAAATAAGAAAATGTTTAATTTCTGTGTGGAGTTAGTATTATCCTTGGGGCTAACGGCTTTCCTCTTGCATAGTCTTCCATTTTGTATGCTTCCACGTTCCCCTAAGACACAACTGAACTCTTGTTATTCTGCAGCTCAGGTTAGTGTAGAATTCCAATTTGACAGCACTTTCTTTCACTCTCCTCACCAAGTCGGAAAATAAAAATCCCATTTGAGATAACAAATAATTGTTGACTATGTGCATTATTTAAGCCACCTGAATTCAGAGCAATAGCTTCTGGGTTGGCTTTTTCTCTTTTTCTATTAATTCCCATGCCCAGCAGCAATCTAACATCATATGAATATAAAGTAAGTACCAGTGAATAAAAAGAAGGGAGTTAAAGAATCAGACTGTCTCTATATACAAAGATAAACAATTTGTATGTCAACTTTAAAGAAGTTGTTACTCATTGTATTGACAAGCAAGAGAAGTAAATAAGCTTGCTGTCTCTTTGTTTAAGTGTAGTTCCTTTCATCAAATCTGTGAAAGACAGAGTATTTCTTGCTTGAAAAAGACAAAGCAATATAATAAAAAGCTGTTTAATTCTTACCAGTCTCATGGTTTGTGGGTTGCCACCAGAAGCAGAATCATCTTGATCAACAAAAGGCACACAGACAAGGGACAAAACGATAAATGTGTTAAAAGCATATGAAAAGTTTTATCAACATATTATTACAAAAAAGATCATTACGCACTATTACTTTAAAATTACACACATTGCAATAAGCATTTTTAAAACATTTTGAATGCAATGTTTATTCCAGTTTCCTTATATTAATTTATGTAGAACCACAGAAATCAAACAGAACTCAGTAGTATGCTATTTCTAAGAACTTTGAGCATGTGCAAGCCCTTCTTAAGGCTAGATTCATCAGTCTCTCCCAAAAAGCAAACATACTTTTCACACTAGAACTATACCATTCATCTCTAACAAAAGTCAGTGCTTCCCAACTTGTTCAAAAACTGACTTGCCATCCAGAAAAATGAAGCATAACTGGTTTTGTGGCTACTGAAAAGCAGTATTTTTAAAAAGATATAATCACACTTCACTAAAGCTAAAATTGCATTGTTGTGCTGAATTCTGAAAAAGCTGTCTACACTGCAACAGTCAGAACTAATTTTGTGCTGTGTTTACAACAACACTGTCAACACTTGCTATCCAAAGGTCATGTCCAAGTGTTGACTGAGTAATGTAAAAAACATCAACTTCTGGGAAGGCAGCATGGTTTAAGCCATCAAAACAACACATCAGGGCATAGAAGGTTGCTGCGTGAATGCTTAGTTTTTCTCTTTTACCCTCTTATGTGTTGTTTGTTGATACCTTTCGATCTTTATTATTTGAATTGTTGCATCTTAAACAATACTCAGTCACACAGCTGAAAAGAAATGTTTTTTCATCATGTTCTGCATACCGTAGAATCCTAATGCAATTGGAATGTGGTACTGAGAAAACACACCAGGTTAAGTAATTTCAGATGAAAAAGCATTTAAACAGAAACCCGTTTTCCAAAGCGTACCAAAGAACTCAAAAAGGATGGCCTCCTCACTGTAATAAAGATCATCCTCTCTTCCGTAGCATAAGTGGTTTGGTTTTCTTGCCATCATCTTCACATATTAAATTTTATATGTCCCATTTTTATCACATTAAAAACATTTGTGAATCGAATGTTTTTTTTAAAAAGTGGAAGTTAATGGTATTCAACATCCCCGTGGTTGCTAGTGCTAAACTGTAACACTTTAAACTCATCTGAACTTCGCAGCTAGGACACACAAAAAAGAAAAGCAATAATGGAGAGAAATCGCTCTTATTTACAAGTAGAAAACCAAAGCAATACTGTATCAAATTTCAAAAATTACAGAGCCAAAAATGAATTATTTTTTCCATAATCAGGGATTACCTGAGTCATGTATTTCCTGACTCCACTCTGGGTTTTGTTGTTATTTTTACTGGTCTGTCAAAAGCTAGACTGAGTCAGGAGTCTCATTTATATGAAGCTAAATATTACAACAGTTTAGTAGTTAAAACTCATGGATACTCAAAAACATTTATTCTATTGTCTAGACATCTGCTTGCCAGGAATAGGCATGTTTGTATAGATAAACAGCTGTATTTACATCAACAGAACTCAAGACTAATGATGCTCTCCCCTAGGTGGGACAGCTCAATAAGCAATTTGACTAGCAAGAGGGATACTGTGTCACAATAAATTGTTAGGTGAAATCAGTTCCCTTGACTTCTGCCAGGGAAGTAATCTGAAATAATCAGAGCAGGAGGCTGCAGAAAGCCCCAGGAGTGATTTTATGCTCAACATGCTGAGCACACCATGTTTGCAGCTTTCAAAGACAGCTTCAACTAGCAGGCAAGCATTTCACAGGGGAAAGTACTTTCTAAGGATAAAAACCTCACCTCTGGAGAGCAGAGAGAACTATCCTGGAAGTTAATCTAACAGTGACCCCATGCATGCTGGGTATACAAGGAACCAAGACTGAAGTTACTCTTCTTACTTAAGTGTTCAAATAAAACAGTAAGATACTTTTATTTCTTCCATCTCTGTCTAGCAAACTTCTGTAGCTGACCCTCTGTCTAACATCAAACACCATAGCACTCAGGCTATCACTCCTCCTGAACCGACTAACCGGCTTATCCCTGATAATGCTACTCAAGCAGAGTCAAGCATAGCCCAGCACTGCAGTGCAACAGTATCAGACCTGCTCCTGTGCCTGTCTCTCCTACCCCCCAAAATAATAATAATCCGGAAATCTGCAAAATAACTGCCTTATTTATAAGGACACAGCAAGCATTTAAAAAAATTGGGACATTCAAAAATATTGTTAGTTCCTCAGGTTGTTTCTCCACTAATAGTGCACATATTTCTTTACATAAAGAGGGAAAAAAAAGAAAGAAAAGACATAACAGAGAGAAGAGTATATAAAGCATATAAAGTACAGAACACTTCGGTTTGGGGAAAAAGGGTAAGCCTTTGCCATTACAGCCTGTAATACTATATTTCACCTACAGTACAAGTATACATATTGCTTTAACTCATCTTCCTTTCTGCCTTAAATCAGACAATAAAACTACTCATCTATTTCCAGTGGGAGGAAGATGGTGAACTTGTCTCCAAGGAAAATAAACTTGAAATAGAGTCATACATAGCAACTAATTAATTCTCTTGCCCAGTACACAGTGACAGACCATAAAGTTAAATGATGTTATAAAGCAGTAAGAGAAAGAGAGGAAAAACTGCTCGAGGCTCCTCTACAAGTGTCAGTGGAAAATCTTTTTCAAAATCAGCTGCTTAATCTAAACTGTTTTAGGAAATGCCTCTTCAGGCTGTCGCCATATTGCATTATTCATTTAGCATGTCTAAAATGATTTCTTACCCTTAAAATTAATGAAAAGGCAAATTTGCTTTCTAGATGGCGGAAGTTCCACTCCAGACAACATAAATTAAACCCTTTCCAAATTGGCCTGTCGAAAAATATTCTAATGGTGGAAAATCAAAACCAACCCCCAGAGCTCAGTTGAAGCTAGCGAATTGTTTTTCATCATTCAGTTAATCTCACAAAGGGGAAGATTGAACACAACCCTACACATTCATTTAGACATCAAAGGATATTCCAGAGCTTGCAATTAAGACAGGAAATGGTACAGATACGCTTACTTGAAACTGCGATGCTGTTATCCATAAGCAATATTGCACACAGTCTGAACACCAACACGTTTGTCCAAGATGGAATAGGGTTACACTCAACAGGGTACTAAACCAAACATCCTGCAAGTAACTTATCACCCTTCGCATGTTGGCACCAATTTTGTTAATCTTACTCACATATGGATCTACTAACAGGTAACACAAACAAGCCTCAAAGCACAACCAGTGATAAGAAGAGGCATGCAGTGAAGAGGCATGCAGTTTTTCTAAAGCTGTATGGAAAGGTGTAACTATTTTTCCTTTCAGATATGTTTGGGTATTTTTATACCAAACTCTCACCTCATCTCTAAGGATAAAAAAAATCTAGAGCAACCCAAAATTGTACTGGGTGTCTGTGGCAAGGGGAGGGCTGCAGGAAAATATGAGGGGCTGCCTCTTGCTGGGCACAGCTGGTACCACAACAGACCCATTGCAGGACATGGCTGAGCCCATCAGTCAAGCTTGCTGTGCCTCTGTGAAAATATATTTAAGAAAGGAAAAAAACAAAGCATGTCAGCGAGGAGTAAAGACAAAAGTGTGAGAAGCAGCCCAACAGACAACATGGTCAGTGCAGAAGGAGTGGGAAGAGGTGCTCCAAGCACCGGAGCATAAACTCCCAGTGAGCCCTGGGAGGAGACCATGGTGGAGCAGGCAGAAAGGAGCAAGAAGACAGGAACAGAGAGAAACTGCTGTGTACTGACTGCAGCTACCCACTCCCAATGGCCTGACACCACCCACTGCATCAAGGGACTGAGCATAACCCGGTGTGATACCAAGGAAGGAGAGCAGGGCCATTAGGAGTGAAAGAGTGAAGTTGGGCATGAGGAAGGGGGCAGAAAAGGTGTGGGTTTAATTTTTGTCTTTTTGGTTTGTGCTACTCAAAATCATTAGTTAAATATTTATTTAATTTTATGATAATTAGGTTAATTTTCCCCCAAGTTGAGTCTGTTTTGCCTGCAACAGCAAATAGTAAGCAACCTCCCTGTCTGTACCTTGGCCAACAAACTTTATTCTCCCTCTTTCCCCTACTATATCGCCAAGGAGTACAAGTGAGGGAATGTGGGCAGGGGAGCAGCTGGGTGGGAGTTCGGTTTAGCTAAACCACCACAGAAATGAAGTTACTTTCTCTTCAGAAACTTAGTTAGGACAGTCTGAATTAGAGAGAAAAATACTCCTCCGAGGAATTCGTGTCTCGCAAAACAGAGTTCATTAGTACAGGTGCAACTGTAACTTTTGGAAAGATTGAAGAAACATGTTCTATTTTTAAGTATTAGTTAAATTACTTTTAGGGAACCAAAAAGAAACAGCCACAGTAATTAAAAAACAAGACAAGACAAAAACAAAAACCAGCATTCAATCTTTTTATGCTTTAGATTACGACAGCATTTCTGTCCAGTGTTTTACTGTTTTGTACCGCAGTGCTGACACCGAACTTGAACGAAGTAGAGCTGGTGGGTTTTAATTCTTACCAAATACAAAACAAATAAACGAAAATCATTATCTCAGATCATCTATTCCTTACATTCTGTTTCTCTCCTTGTTCTCATTCTGTCAAGTTTCTTCTGCTGTTCCCTCAACAGTGCCTGCTGTTGAATCTCTAGAGTCTGGTCATCTTTTGGAGGATCAGGATACATGTGCCTCAAGGCCATACGCGTTTCAGAATCTAGAGCAAAGACATGAAATTTAAATTCTTCCCTAAGCCAACATTTCCAAAAAACATTTTTAAAGAGCTAGCGATAGATACAAGGTAATAAAAAACATTAAAAATAATGGTGACATTGCCCAAGAGGATAAGCCACTTTTGTAATGATTTTCTGGTAAAGAAGGAACAGAAAGTTACACAGAATCGTAATTTGTTCGTGGGTAAAAAAAACATAAATCTAATTCAGTCTACTTTCAGTAACATTGTAGTATCAAATGCGTAAGAGCCTTAAGAAATGCATAAGAAGCTTAACAAATTTAAGCAGCAAGGACTAGAAGCTAGGTGAGTACTCTTGAGTGATAACTCAGCATCACAATGTGTATTGTGTGCAATTGTAGAAACAGCCACACAGAGAGATATATACATATACAAAATGCTGTCTACAAAGTATGTCGAATATGGGCAGTAACTGTGAAAAGCCTGACATTTATTTCTGTCTTTAAACCCTGGGTGGCATGCAAAAGGATAGATGCTTCTCTACTTTTCTTCATCAATTACAAGATCTACCTGCCTTTGTGTTTAAGTTCATTAAATTCCCGGATATTCTGTATATTGACAGGATCTTGTGCCTCCTTTGAGGAAAGTCGCCTTACTGGAGCCTGCAGACGAAGCCTGGCCATCTCAAATATGTCCTTTTGATTCTTCTCTCTCCTCCTGCTTGAAAAGTTTCTAAACCAAGCAGAATAAAATTAAACTCTGTAATATTACTAAGTTGGATGGAAATAAAATATTGATAAAGCTCCTACGTTTTCTCTTATTTTTATCTAAATTTATCCAAATTATCTTTTATCTAAATAAAGCTATCAAAACAAGAAAATAAATTTGAAAGTAATGACACTGCATATCGCATTAGAAAAAGGGATAACTTAAAAAAACACTCATCATTTACGGAGTGGAACCAAGACTGATGATCTGATTAATCTTCACCAACTAATTGGCATGATTAACTAATTATTTTGGAAGTAAGTAAGCCAATTTTTTTAATTGAAAAGTGCATGATTTTCAATAAAAAAGAAAATACTTCCAACAGCAATATGCTATTCATGAGCATATTCATCAGCACTAGTACTGCAGTTTACGGATACAAATTACACCCTAGGAAA
Source organism: Amazona ochrocephala (assembly GCA_039720435.1). Taxonomy (NCBI): domain Eukaryota; kingdom Metazoa; phylum Chordata; class Aves; order Psittaciformes; family Psittacidae; genus Amazona; species Amazona ochrocephala. The sequence continues at coordinate 37,106,256 of CM077876.1, forward strand.
AAAGGTAATGAGATAAAAATTCTGCCACAGACATCTATTCCAGACCACTCTCCAAGATAAGGTATTGCAACTTTCCATCTTACCAGTACAACCATTCTTACACTAAACTTTACCAAATTCTTCAAAAAACAAACATATACATTAGAAAAAATGAAGAAAAGTTCATATACAAGTTCTATCTTTATTTTTCCATTTCACTCAAGCGTATTAGCCAGCTAATAATAACTACTAATACATAGTAGCCTTGAGTTGCTGTGCAAAATCTAACTTTTAAAACTGAAGATGAAATTCTCACCGTTTAATCGGTACATCATCACCACTGTCCACATTTAGCAACTGTTCCTGCAGCCGCCTCTCTTCGCTACGAAGCTGTTTTCTCATCTCTGACAATTCATTTATCACATTCTTTCTTTCCTCTGGAATTTAACACAAACAGTTTAAAAATAAAGAGCGCCGGAGAGACTTTTCTGCCCATCTCATAAATGGAAGGTGAAAACTAAAAAAAAAGAGGCGAGATAATGAACTCTTAATTTCAAAAAGGATTATAGAAGCACAAGAATCACAGCGTTTGATACACTAGAAGTTAGGTCACAGCTTGTATTCTGACACTGCACAAGGACCAGATCCCCTGAACAGCAGAAACCATCCAAACTTCCATGGAAAAGTTTCACTGTATTTAAAAAAGGCAAATGAAATACCAGCAACTGGGTGCTGCCAGTAAATAGCCTTATTTTGAAATCAGCAAATCCACACAGTCCCCAGAGTTCCAGAAGCAGATGACAGGAATTGAGGTGCTATCAGCAAGCACACAATCTCATTTCCGTTTCCTGACTCAAATGTGGGATATTTGTCTGCTAAGTGCAGACTCTCTTAAGTGTTCAAGAGTTCTAATTTCAACACTTATTTTTAGTACATGCTTATGTTGACTTTTTAGATCTATTTTGGGACTAAGCTGTTTTTTTATGGTCAGGACAGCCTTCCTCCACAAGTTAAAATGGTTTCATTAATTTATTATTTTCCAAATAACATGCTTAATAATCTGATATTTTACTGACCTTTTCTGAGTCCAGAATCTAGAAGGCAAGCATATTTTTCTAGCTTAAATCCTCAAATATAAAATTTAACTCGCATATCTTTATTTCTGTCATGACAGATGATCTGAGTCAATTGATTTCCTAGAGCTGCATTAAGAATCACTCTGCCCTCCATCGAGTGGAAGAGATGTAATTCCCCAGGATGGACCCAGGTATTGACTGCAGGGGGGTAGCATTTTAGGACATTATTTACTGTTACATTCCATGTGATGTTTCTTTTATGCTTGTAAAAAAGAGTCAGAAGGAAAATTACTGCTTTCCACCTACATATTGCCAAGATAACTAACATATAAAGAGCAAAGGAGATCCTCACAGCTCGTCCGAATTTTAAAACCACCACTGTAAGTGAAGAGGAATGAGCAGAGGATTAGGCAGATTAACAAAGGAAAGTAGAATTTAAGAGTTAGAAGTGCAACGCTCTCTCTACACATTGTTGGTCTAACCCTTAACACAGCCAATCCAACTCTCCCTGCCTTGACTGAAAGACCAGCACTTCCCATGCAGATTATTTCATTATCAGAATTTTTACAAAAAAAATATTTCCTGATTAAGACACATAACAAATGCATTTTTATTCTACATTAATACAGCAGACATACTGTACTAATAAACTGATAATATTAAGATAGAGGGAACACATAGAAATGCAAACTTTGTAAGACTGTTCCTTTGCAGGTAACAAAGAGAACTGTAATTGAGAACAATTTTGTTGTAATAGGAAGTGAGCTTGCAATAAAGACGATACCTACCAAATGCACGCAACTGATTTCTTCTAGCGGGTACAGGTGGAGAAGGAGCCCTTGGTTGTGGAGGATCCTAGTAATCATAATGAATATGAAATGTTGATATGTCAAAGGAAAAAAATATAGCAGACATAAGTACATTTTATTTCCTTGTTATATGTCTAATTTAAATTAACTACCTCTACTTCTGGAAGACAGACTAGTAACTTCACAGGTTGTTAATGCCTAAGGTTTTTTAAAATCTCATCTTTAACTGTGTAATCTAAATTATTATGATAATACGTATAATGGACTATTCAGAGATCTAAACAAAGCTGTACCACGTACTGCAAAGACAGAAATAAGCTGACCTTCCTCCAGAGTATTCATAACATTTAGGGAAAACAACAGTTTTGAGTAAGGTCTAAAGTCTTACTTAAAACATTTTCTGAAGCTTCACTAAAAAGTATTTGCCAAATAATCCTTTCCATGACAAATTCATTTTTCTAAATTTTTACCCAGTTCATATAGTTGGTAAAAAAAAAACCAAAACCAAGTAACAAAAACTGCATTCCCAAAAAAAGTCAGAATTGTTGCCTAAGATTCAAGTATCACAGAATCACACAGAATCACAGAATAGTAAGGGTTGGAAAGGACCTCAAGATCATCGAGTTCCAACCCCCCTGCCATGGGCAGGGACACCTCCCACTAAACCATGCCATCCAAGGCTATGTCCAACCCCACCTTGAACGCCGCCAGGGATGAAGCATTCACAACTTCCCTGGGCAACCCATTCCAGGGCCCCACCACCCTCACAGTAAAGAATTTCTTCCTCAGATCCAATCTAAACCACAGATGATTACATTATAACAGCTAGGAATCAGCTAGGAATCAACTTCATGCCTGAGCTAAATTCTCTGGGTGAACACAGTGAGCTGCTAGATTAGACATAAACTTTCTTATCCTAAAACTTAGGATCATTAGACTCAGTAAGAGCCTGGACAGAGTATGTACACTCAAAAATGAGGTGCTCATCTCTACAGAAAATGCACATGCAGAAAAAAAATAACATTGCCCCCGATTTTCTTCAGTATTTTGAATAAAATTGAACATTAAATTTCAGAGCTACAAGACTGGCTAATATAAAGACTGTCTCCAGTTATTTATGGTACTCTGGGAATAACTGGCAAACATTAAAATATAAAATAAAAACATTAAGTAAATCAGTAAAAGTTTACTATCAAAATCATACTTGTGCATAGTAAGATGTATGGCTCTCAGCAGAGGGAATCCTTTCTTCTTTTCTTATTACTTTGTTCTGAAGAGCAGGAACAATGGGAGAAGGCTGCCCTGAAATCTGAAAGGAGGAAAACAAGAAATTACATTCCTATAGATTCTGAATAAAGTATTATAATCAACAGAAAGAGTTTTGCTAATATTTTTCATTTGACAGAAAAATGCTTTTGCTTACTTTATTTATTTAATTTGCTTTAACTCCTAACTGCATAAAGTTATTGCAAAAATTATTTCCTGCGATTATATTTTCTACCTACAGTAATTTTTATCCTTTTTTCCTAGGATATAGGGGGTTTAATTTATGGTTAAGTTACGTATCTTTTTTTTCCTCTAAACATTTCCATCATATCTGTTTATTTTATAGTTTTATAATTTATTTAGATTTTGTCCATCAGAATTCTATGCGATGGACTTCTTACATCATCCAGGTCAAGGAAAAAAATAATTAAGATATAAAGAATACCACTCTTAAACAGTCCTACGGTCATCTTAATTATACAACCTTATTCTTATTTGTATTTGGGCCTTAGTAAAAGCAGGCCAGGGTACTTAACAGCAGATATAAAACTTAACTATAGAATGCAGTTTGCTCTTATTTATATTGTCTTTATCTTTTTTTTAAATGCAGATTTGATCAGCAAGATAAACTGCCACTGTCTGTCTTTTATGATCAGCTGCTCTCTGTGTGTGCACTAAGTATGACAGCTCAAGAAACTAAAAGGGGAACACTGAGGGTCGAAGTCTAAGAAATCATGCAATTCCTTTAAAATTCAGTTATTTTTAAAAGTTAGAAAGTAGGATTTTTATCTTAGGAAGTCACTGAAGCATACCATCTTCTTTTCCTCTTCCATCTTTTCTTTCTCAATATATTGTCCAAGTTGTTCATTTTGCTTTCCTTCTTTACCTTTTCTTCTTTTTTCTGCCTCTTTTTTCCTCTCTTCATCTAATCGCATTATTTCTTTATTTTTCAATTCTCGCTGTAACACAAACATTATTAGTATGTAAAAAATGACTCAACATTATTGAAGTTTTGCTTTATTTGTCTTTGAGAAGTTAAAATTACACATCAAAGTGGTTAGTGTGAAATGAAAAGCGTATTTCATTAGGCTGACTTCAAACATTCAAATTAAAAAATATGTCATGCAAATATTAAACATCTGCAGTCCTGGCTGTGCTAATATCATGTAAGAGAATTCCTAATAACTTCAATGAACACCAGTTTGTGTCCCCAGATCTGCTACCAGTTAAAGTTAAACTATAGGAGTCATTTCCAAAGATCCAGATTCAAACAAAACTTACTGCAAACATGCACCATGCTATCACAAGCCCACAGGGAAAATTATTATCCAGTCTCATCTTAGTCTTGTGTCTGCGAAAATCCATGACACCAGTTAGCTTCCTACTCTATACTGGACAAGCTCTGTTATCCAGAAGACAAGACTCATCCAGCTAACTTGCTCATACTAGGAAAGACAATCTAAGCTAAGTGTTCTTTCTTGGAAATCTCTAAGTCCTACATCCTGAACTGATGTTCCATAATCCCGCAAGGTACTGAGATTTTTCCATCACCAATAGCCTTGTGTCCTTTTCCTACAATTATTTCACAGAATCACAGAATCACAGAATAGTAAGGGCTGGAAAGGACCTCAAGATCATCGAGTTCCAACCCCCCTGCCATGGGCAGGGACACCTCCCACTAAACCATGCAATCCAAGGCTATGTCCAACCCCACCTTGAACGCCGCCAGGGATGAAGCATTCACAACTTCCCTGGGCAACCCATTCCAGGGCCCCACCACCCTCACAGTAAAGAATTTCTTCCTCAGATCCAATCTAAACCTCCCCTGTTTAAGTTTAAACCCATTACCCCTTGTCCTCTCACCACAGTCCCTAATGAAGAGTCCCTCCCCAGCATCCCTATAGGCCCCCTTCAGGTATTGGAAGGCTGCTATTTATGAAATTCTGAATTACACAAATTCATTCCATTTTCCAAACCTGATAAATACAACTTCAGGGTTTGAATTAAATCACAAATTTATCTCCATGAAAAGTATTCACTAGATTTTCTTAATACTGCTTGTTTTGGAAGAGTGACATTATCTCAAAGACAGATCCTAGTCAATTCAAAAAAAAGGCTTAACGAAATCTTCCTGTACAGCTAAGTTCAGAATACAAATAATTCCATGACAGCTAGGCTTTTAAAAGGCTAACAAAACACTCGTGGTTCGGGGTTTTCGTTTCTTTTTGCATTTTTTTCCTTGTTTGGGGGTTTTTTGGTTGGTTGGTTTTGGGGTGGTTTTTTTAATTCACCAATTTGACAAAGCTTTTTATTGGTCTTATTTCCTTTAGCAAGGAGAGCACCACTGTCAATTATAAAACTATACAACTTTTCTTAGAGGGATTAAAATGTACTTCAAGTTGGTAGTATACCATAAAAAGTGAGAAAAATGTGCTAGTTAATACCAGCCATTTTCAACCTCTCCAATGGCTAATGCAGACCCATTTTAAAACAAAGAACAATTCACAGGACACTTCCCAGTTCACCTTCTCAATCCAGAATTCAAATATTACAAAGGGTCAATCTGAGATGGAAGAAAGTCAAGGTATCAAAATACTACACCTCCTCCTCTTTCTTTCTTTCCTTCTCTTGTTCCTCTTCATATGCCTTTCGAATTCTCATCCTCTGTTCTGCTAGTTGTTTTTCTTCTTTTTCTTCTTCCAGTCTCAGTTTTTCTCGCTCTGCTTCTTCCCTACGTCTCTTTTCTTCAATCTAGAAAATAAAGCAAAGTAGTATTCAACTTCAATATTTACCATCATGACCTTCTATGACTTCTGCAATACCTACTTGCACAAAGACTGTATGAAGCAACTGAAAGAATTATAGGGTCAGCCATACATTTCAGCTTCAAAATTCTTTTAAAATGAGATTATTTCTTTTGGGCCACTATTTACAGAACCAACTTTCCATAAGAACACAAATTATAAATGCTACTAATAAAACCTAGATTTTTCCTAACATTAACTCCACTTCACATGTGCTAGAGTAACAATTTTCTTCACTGGTTAAATAATGGAATACAGGAAACCAAAAGAAAAAAGATATAGCAATTATCTTTTTCCCTTTCTACAAACATAATTTTTTTCAGACACAGTGCTGGCTTACTAAAGGCAAAGATCTGCTCATTCTTTATTCTTTTCTGCAGCACTATACATAGAAGGAAACCTTGGTCTTTTCTTTTTAAGAGACCCACATCAAACCACTGTATGACATTCATATTCTCTAAAATTATCTAGGATTTCCATGATATTGATATTTAATTAATTTGATATTTAATTCTTGCAGCACAAGATTATATGCAAAGCATTACAGATAGAAGATAGAAGCTGACAGAAGAACAGTCATACTTTATACACCTATCAATAGGTAACTACACTATTATTGTCTTACTGGTCACCATTCAATTCTGATGAACGTGCATTTGTATCACATAGACTTCCAAGGGCAAACATCTTTGTTTCTTTACATATTTATGTATGCAAAATTGTACTGTATGCACAGTTCAGAACTCAATACTGTATTTCGGGAACTGTACTTAGAGAAAAAAAATAGAGACAGAATCCATATTAATGAAGCCACTATTAACAGCCTCACTTTTATGAACATCTCTTACGTAAGGCAAAATCTGAGAGACTCAACAGCACATAGTTCTTAATGCACCACTTCTGTACAGAGTTGGATAGGACTAAGCAAAACTTTTCGTCAGCAGTGATTATTTACTTCAACATTAACCCCTCTTGTTAAAATTTGTTTAACCAGATGAAAACTAGTGTGTGGATTCACCTGTAGGCGAAGAAAGTTCTTGTACGACTCCTGTCGCTTAAGATGCTGTGGAGATGGTGGTTCACCAAACACATTACCTCGAGCAAAAGGAGAGGTCTGTGCATATTCAAAACCTAAGACGGGAAGGAAGTTACAGGTAAAAATCAAAGCAGATTTAAGACAGCAAGCCAGAGTGAAAAAGCAGGAATCTGAGACGCTTGTTTCAAAAGGTAGCTCATGACAGCCGTAATTCAAGGCAAGAGCTGAAAACAATATCTGGGAATAAAAGTTCTTACATTGCCTGGCTATAATACTGTCAGGTTTTAACTGCTTAGACTAGGGTCAGGTCTGGAGTACCACAGTGCTCTATGCCTTGCAGCAGGTAAAAAGATAAAGATGCGTTAGTTTTTAAATAGGAAAATAAAACCCCTGAAACATGGAGGCAGTGCACAGGGCTGCATATGTACCCAATTTCCTGTAAATTTTTAGAATTTGTTAACATAGTTACTGTACCAATTTCACTTTAACCTGTAACACCATACATCTGCAGATCCTTCTCCTTTTATTCCTACTATACAGTTGTATTTTACCGTGTCAATTAAAAGAAATATGTATGAAGATTTGACTAGATAACACTGAACGCAGAAAACTAATATACTGATCCTGACTGTTCAGTGCTAAAAGTTACCGGTTATCACTGCCATAAGAAAATGCATTTTCAGTGCACACAGTGACAGCAATGAAGAAGTCTGGGAAAGAAGAGTGACAGTGACTTTGCAGGTAGAGAGCGCTAACTCTATCACAGGACTACTAGAAAGGAGTAAAGAAACTGGAGAATTTTGATCACTAAGACCTATAAATAGAGCTATAATACAGTATTCTTAAAAACCTGCTATTTTATTTGTAGATCCTCCTGTGTTCTCAGGTCTTGGGGAGGCCAAACTTAGGTCAACAGATACATTAGCCCTTTTATCTTCATATCGTCTTGCATCTGGATTATGATACGCATCTTCATTTTGCTTGTGCATCATATTCAAGTCCGCTAAAGGAAAGGGGAAATAACTGCTTATAATAATTTATTCTCATAAAAGGCACATTCACCACAGATTCTCAAAAAAAGATATTTTTGAGCCGACTCAACTTCTTATGGGCACACCAACTATGGGAACAAAAAATTTATGGAAAGACAAGAATACAGAAGCTGTCAGTAAAACATCAATCATTAGGAACTCACTGATTAAAGGATTTATTTTGCTGGGTTTCTTTCGCCAGGAATGCTTCTTCAGAGCAAACCTCCCCTCTCCCCTGACCAAAAATGCCAAGAAATGGAAAGATAAAGAGCTCGAATACAAGAATGACTGACATGCCTGTGTTGGCCAGCATGTATTCAGAAACCACCCCTTCTTTAAAACTGTAAAATAATTTTGAGGTTAGTATTAGTATTTTAAGTACTGAATCTCTATTTGATTACTATAAGGGCAATAAGCATAACTGAACATTGAAGTGTATTTTCATCTTCGTGTCTTCAGTAGTAACCCAGGTGCAGATTTCTGTACACAAGCAAAACAATGCCATCCAACAGTTACACCACAATTTACACAGTGCCTCCCATATACCACAAAAATCCCCAATCAGAGATGATAAAATAGTGTTTCTGATAATTATAATAAAGGGAAATATAACCCCCATTTTCAAGAAGGGGAAAATGGATGAGCCAGGGAGCTGCAGACCAGTCAGTCTCACCTCTGTGCCTGGCAAAATCTTGGAGCAGATTCTCCTGGAAGGCATGCTAAGGCACATGAAAACCAACAAGGTGGTTGGTGACAGCCAGCATGGCTTCACTAAGGGGAAATCCTATCCTGCCTGACCAATCTGGTGGCCTTCTATGATGGGGCTATGGAACTGATGGACAGGGGTAGAGCAGTTGATGTCTTCTACCTGGACTTGTGCAAAGCATTCGACACTGTCTCACATGGCATCCTTCTCTCTAAGTTGGAGAGACATCAATTTGATAGGTGGAGCACTCGGTGGATAAAGAACTGGCTGGATGGCCGCACGCAAAGAGTTGTGCTCAATGGCTCAATATCCAGCTGGAGACCAGTAACGAGTGCTGTCCCCCAGGGATCGGTGTTGGGACCGGTCTTGTTCAACATCTTTGTGGGTGACAGGGACAGTGGGATTGAGTGCGCCCTCAGCAAGTTTGCCGATGACACCGAGCTGTGTGGTTCGGTTGATACATTGGAGGGAAGCAATGTCATCCAGAGGGACCTTGACACGCTTGTGAGGTGGGCTGATGCCAACCTGATGAAGTTTAACCATGACAAGTGCAAGGTCCTACACCTGGGTCGGAGCAACCCCAGGCACAGCTACAGGTTGGGCAGAGAAGAGATTCAGAGCAGCCCTGCGGGGAAGGACTTGGGGGTGTTGGTTGATGAAAAAATTAACATGAGCCTGCAGTGTGCGCTTGCAGCCCAGAAAGCCAACCGTATCCTGGGCTGCATCAAAAGGAGCATGACCAGCAGGTCGAGGGAGGTGATCCTGCCCCTCTACTCTGCTCTTGCGAGACCTCACTTGGAGTATTGTGTGCAGTTCTGGTGGCCTCAACATAAAAAGGACATGGAACTGTTAGAACAAGTGCAGAGGAAGGCCACGAGGATGATCAGGGGACTGGAGCACCTCTCGTATGAAGATAGGCTCAGAAAATTGGAGCTGTTCAGCCTGGAGAAGAGAAGGCTGTGTGGAGACCTCATAGCAGCCTTACAGTATCTGAAGGGGGCCTATAGGGATACTGGGGAGGGACTCTTCATGAGGGACTGTAGTGATAGGACAAGGGGTAATGGGTTCAAACTTAAAGAGGGGAAGTTTAGATTGGATATGAGGAAGAAATTCTTTACTGTAAGGGTGGTGAGGCCCTGGAATGGGTTGCCCAGGGAAGTTGTGAATGCTCCATCCTTGGCAGTGTTCAAGGCCAGGCTGGACAGAGCCTTGGGTCGCATGGTTTAGTGTGAGGTGTCCCTGCCCATGGCAGGAGGGTTGGAACTGGATGATCTTAAGGTCCTTTCCACCCTAACTATTCTATGATTCTATGATTCTATGTATTACTGTAGTCATTTAAGCACACAAATTCCAAGAACTTTAAATAACATCCCTCTCTATACAGCAGCCTTTGCATACATCTGAGTCACAAAAGCTGTTTACGGACATTTTCAAAATAAAAAGACAAGAGATATAAAGAGAGAGACAGGACAGAGAGCACAATATGTTTTATGACACTTGACTCATAGCTTAACCATTATGCTGCTAAACTACAGTGAAAAAAGAATCATTTTACATGTGTAATTGAGGAAAACAGGCTAAGAAACTTCTTTCTCTTGGTTCCTCATTTATGGATGAGGATAAGCTTCTCAGAAAATGTAGGAATACAAAGAGCTCAGGCAAATATGAGATTCCTACATTTTCCTCTGACCCACTCTACTCACACCATTGTAAAGTCTAGAGAAGCTAGACACTTAAATGCAGTGCCTAAATTAGGCAGTGTGAACACCTCTATTTGCTCTGGGGATAAACACAAGCTTGGATCCTCAACAAAAGATTCTAAACTTATAATTTGGGCACACAGTCGTTAAAAGCATTTAAACTCTTGTCCTGGGTTCAGCAGTAGCAGTCATTTTTCTCCTTCTTAGTAGCTGGTAGAGTGCTGTGGTTTTGACTTTCAGCCTGGGAACAGCGCTGATAACACCGATGCTTTTAGCTGCTGCTCAGTAATGTTTACTCTGACCAAGGACTTTCTGAGTCTCATGCTCTGCCAGGGAGGAAAGGAAGCCGGGAGGAAGCAAAGACAGGGCACCTGACCCAAACTGACCAAAGAGGTATTCCATACCACAGCACATCATGCCCACTATATAAACTGGGGGAGCTACCCGGAAGGGTTAGATCACTGCTCAGGTCAGGCTGGGTATCGGTCAGCGGGTGGTAAGCAGTTGTATTCTCTTCCCTTATTTTCCTTACCATTATTATTATTGGTGGTAGCAGCAGTGGTTTGTGTTATACCTTAGTTACTGGACTGTTCTTATCTCAACCCATGGGAGTTACATTCTTTCGATTCTCCACCCCATCCATCTGGGAGCAGGGGGGAAGAAGGGAGGGGGAGTGAGAGAGCAACTGTGGGGCTGACTGAGCTTAAACCACGACAACTCTATTTCCTTCCCTCAAACTACACTATGAATTTATCCTTATGTCACTCAGGTGTCATAACACCGAAACTACAATTATTTATATATAAACTGTTATCCAATAAGTGCTCCATGCTTTAAAGATTCTTGTATTACCTGGAGACATTTTTTAAATCTAATCAGAATTCAACATTATATTCCAATAGCAAGAAAATCAATTTATTTCACATTAAAAGTCAATAGTTATAAAAACTGTAAGACACACTCACTCAGATGCTAAAGGTAAGAATTAAGAGAGCTAGCACAGGCCAAGATTTTGAAATATAAAAATCTAATTGTGCCTACCTACTATTTTTATTTTAGATAAAATATTCCTGAAGGACTCACTAAGAAACAGGATCAGGAATTTGAGTTTTAATCTTACATCTATCTCTGATGTACTAGAGAGGTGGATGAACAACTTGCCTGGATCATAGCTATCTCTCAGCTCACTGTTCCCATCCTGTATGAAACAACATTTGGGAAAGAATAAGCTTTAAAAAGCATTACTGCTGACTGCTATTTATACAGCTGTTCGCCAGCAGTGTTACTTGGGTAAATTTAAATATTCCGCTTAACTTTCTATATTTATTCAAGCATGCTTCCATTTTCCATGTCACAAGTAGAGATTTCTAAGCCTAGGAGATACCTTAAAAAAAGAATTTAAAAAAAAACCTGTTCCTGAACAATGTTTAAATAAAAGTCTTCACAACAGACTTGAGCACATTTGTATCGCAGATGATTCTAACAGCTTGTTTTCCTCCTTCTTCCTTTACTATTGCATCGTGTCCTTAACTCTAGCTGACATATCCCATGTTTCCCATTTTGTTCAAATTGTACTCTTTGAATGATTCTACAGAAATCAAAATAATTACTCACTTAGGTATTCCTAGAGTGCATCTGCTTGAAACAAGTACATCTATTTGTCAATAAAGGGCTACCAGTGTTGCAAAACAAGGAACAACATATCTGAATAGAGCCTTTACAAGAGCAAGAAAACATCAGTCTTGAAGATACAACCCACAGTTTTGGCAAACATACTTATCAGATTTCCTTTTGGATCTCTGAGAGGGGCACCACCACCACATTTTCCCCAGGGGCTGTAATTCCTCATTTCTGCTTCTAACTTGGCTTCATAGCGTTCCTTCTCCTCTTTCTCTTGTCTGCGTCGTTCCTCCCTCTCTCTTATCTAAAAACAAACCAAAGTCAGTTGCATAAAAATATCAATATATTGATATATTGAGTAATCAATAATATTGAGTAATCAATAAATTTTAATTGGAAGTTAACAGAACAAACTGAGAGCTACAATTATTCATTCCCCCATCTATAGCAAGCAAACCGCAAACATTTCACTGCCTATACTGCAGCAGTATATTGAACACTGTTGTTGAAACATGCACGTCCAGTCGTGCATTATCACAGAAAAACATACAGGTACACATTATAAGACTTCAAGGTTTCAGAAAAATTCATAACTGACACTTGCAGCAAATCAAAACTCCCATAACTTTGGATCTTTGATACAGAGATTGCCTGGAAATGAAAAAGGCAAAATCCTACAATACTACAGCACTTGCTTCTCTCAACTTGGGATGCTTTGTTTAACCAAAACTTAGACTACAGATGACATGAGATAAAGACTCCTAAAAATTAATGATTTAATAGAATGCTACACAACTCTAACCATTCACAAAATCATTTTCTGCAGTAATACATGATGATGTATGCAAATAACACAGAACTGTTCATATAGTTTGCTCTTCCTTTTCTTCAAAATCAGGTTAAATTTAAGTAAATCTCCTAATAACTTCATGTAGCATTTATAAAGAGAGCAGCTGTTAAAAAAATCCATTTTCTGTTCAAAGCTTTTAAAACATTAGCCACTATGCAGGTAGCTGTGTTTTCCTTAAGTTTGTTTTTTTTGTGCATTAGATAAGACTATTTAATAAGGAGAAGTGTTTATCTCCTAAGAAATAAAATAAGTCAACACAAAAACCCATCTAGCCCCTTCAACTGTTAACAAAAATGGTCAGTCAGGTTTGTCTACAGGAAAAAAAGCAGAATACCTTCTGTTTGCTTTCAACCATAAGCAGCATAGTAACTTCGAAAGACTGTATTGTGCAATATTTTTAGACCTTTATGTCAAATTGTGCAGCCTCTCACATGGCAAAATAAAATTTACTCCTACAGAAATGAAGACTGTAGTGAAAAAACACCTTCAGAGAACATAAGTACAGTATCAGACACTATTCCTATGTTTTTGTTCTTAATTTCAGTTTAATTGGAAGCCTTTTCTTTATACCTATTAGAATTAGAATATTTTTATAGTAATTATTAACCTCCACGGAACAAATACAGAAAAAAGAGTAAGAAAATGTCAGTGCCACTGAACTAGGTTCTAGCAAAATCTCTTCTGAAATAACACATATTATCATGGTTGAATACATTTTATGAATAAAAACTCCCATTAGGTGCAGCTGCTAAAAAACCCTAAGATCAGAGGGAACCAGGATGCCTACTGGAAGACAGGGGACTCAAGAAATTTGTCTAGTCTATCAAAAAGGAAGCTGAAAAGAGGTAAGACAATGGAAGTAAACATTAGGGACGCTTCTGAATTAGCATCCAAATGATCATGAAGAACTTAGTGAAATTAGAGTGTTCCTAATAATTACAGCAATTATGCTCAAAAGCAATCTTCCAATAGGAGTATGAGAGCAATACATCTCATTGCTTTTAAGATGCTGATAGATGTTTATGATAATAATTATATAAAACTCCATGTCTGGAACTAATCTGCTGTCAGTCTTAACATTCTCTCTGCCTCTGAAAAAAAAAAAAAAAAAAAAAAAAAAAAAAAAAAAAAACCAAGAAGAGCTAAAATGAGCTGGAGTCATAGGAATGTGGTAAAGTGATGGAGAGGAGTTAAAAAAGCTTCTTACTTGTAAACTAAAATATGCTTGAAAGAGTACTAGAGTTACAACTATTGTATGTTAAATGGTAAAAGAAGAAAGCATCAGAAGCTTTATTGCTCAGTACCTGCTGTTGTAATTCTTGTTGATAAGATAATGTTGCCTCTTTGGAAGGCTTTGTTTTTTCTCCAGAAAATAGTCCTGTGCTTAATTGTCCATCTCCTGAATTCCTCTGTCCAATGCTACTTCTGAATTAGAAAAACCACACACATAAAAGGAAAACATCACAGGATCCAGAAGGGGAGGGGTGGAAGGGAGGTGGGGTAGAGATTTGTTAAAAAATAAAAACAGTTAAAAAAAAAAAAAAAAAATTTAAAAACCCTGCCTGACATATTTAGGAGCTGCTGTTTTCCACAGCCTGGCACTTCATCGTCTCAAACATTTTCATAAATCCATAGAAAAACATGATTTCACTGAATAATGCTCAGATAGAAATTCTTCATTAAAAGTTTGAAGAATCGTCTTTAACATACTTTATTTTCAAGGTATATCCATTTGTCAGCAAAATACTTCCAGCAGGAAAAGTGCGTCAATACAGATAAAATACGAAGAATATGAATAAAATAATACTTACACAGATTGCTCCACTGGGGCTTGACCTAAAGAAGGATCCAGATAAGGCGTGGGTTGCATTCCCATCTGTAGAGGGCCCATACCTGTGCCATCTAATGAGTACAACAAAAAACAACTAGTATTTTACATTTTGAATGCTCAGATATAAACACTTGCCCTTACTTAAAAGAACAGAGACAAACTGCAGAATTACAAACAGGACTCTCAACTTCTATAACAAACTTTTCTAAGAAAGGAAAATAAGAAAAAGCAAAAAAATAGAAACAAAATCAGAAAAAGGGAAAAACAAAGAAAAAAGAAACCAAACACCATACAATCCAGCCCCTTCCCAACACATCACAGTTGTTTCACTCATGAAATCATCATGAAGCAAAGTGTAATTAAAAAAAAAAGAAGGAATTCTTAAGATAAAAAGGTTGATTACTTCTTACAGTTCCTTTAAAAATATTTAAAATCATATCTGGATTGTAATAACACCTAAACATGTAATCAATTATAACATGATTCAAGCAATTTTAGAAAATTATGCTTTCATTACCAAAACTATGAAGAAAATTATCTGGGAGGAACAGTGGCTAAGTAGCTGAGACTAGAGCTTGTTCAAGCAATTAACAAGATTTCTGGATTCCATATCCTCTTTTGCAGTTGGAGAAAACTATTTCATTCAAAACCAATACTGGCAAAAAGGCTACTTTTCATTCAATACACATCTAAGAAATGAGCTTAAACTGCTATTATTAGTTCTACATTATTCATCATTTAACTAGATGAAAAGCAGCCATCTGAGTCACTCTAACAACCAATCCACCTAAAATCATCAACTTACAATATGCAAGATAGGGATCCAAAGGATTCCTAACCCCATAAAAGTAATATGCATCATCATAAGGCGTTCTATAGTTGTCTGTCAACACTGGTGGTGGAGGTGGTGGCATCGGTGCAAGCCTTAAAGAAAAAAAGGAACACAATTTTTGTTTTGTTGTACCACTGAAAAGAGATCATTAAAAGAAGAAAGAAGGCGAGGGGGGGAAGGGAGAGAGGGAGGGAAGAGAGAGAGAATTCACTATGGGAAAATTCTAGATTTAGCTCAGCCGAAGGCCTCTCATTAGTGCCATTCATAAACCTCATAGGGAATTAACCTTCCTCTAAGGAGCAGTACGTCAACCCTCACTATTCCAGAAATCTAAAGAACATACACCAAGTATGCCTTCTTTAACTGATTCAGTTAATGATACCTACTGGTTACATCAGTATCAGTAAATAAAACAAGCCAAGGATTAGTCTTCTGGTCAAAGAGCAAGCGGCACAGCACAACTTCAGCCACGTGCCTAAAACTCCTTTTGCCTCCCTAAACAGTTTAGTTTCAAGTCACAGCACCTAGTGGAAGCTCTCCTTGCACACACTGCATTCCTGGCCTTAGCCCTGGGGGATCATTTAATTAACACAATCTGAACTCCTGCCATATCAGCCTCCTAATAATATGGACACTGCTGGGCATGTTCCCAAGAATTCTTGCAATATGGTTCAAAATTATAGCCATGAACATCATTGCTACAGCACGACCCTTATTCTACAAACATACACTAAGAAAGAGCTGCCTTCACAGGCAATCCAGCCTCCCCAGATTTTTTACAATAAATTGTGAGGAAACAGACATTAAAAGTTTGTTTCAGAGCAAAGCAGTTTACTTTTCTATTAATTGTCAAAGTATTATTTCTTCCTTCATTAGTTCCCTGGAGAAGGATCAACAGCACCAGTGAGGTCTACCTTACAGGGATAACATGCTTAACAACAATCTTATTTAATTTGCAAAATGAGCATAATGGCAAAAAACCTGGGAGCTGCTATGTCACCAAGAGTGTTGGCTAGTCCCCTGTGAAAGTCTTCATTCACTGGAGAGGCTGAAGGCACTGGTGTTTGGAAAGCCACCCTAGGCTTTTCAGGAGGTGCTTTCTCTTCAGAAGCTCTTGCTCTCAAGCCAAGCTGCTTCAATCTATTTGGCTGAAGGGGGGGAAACAAATAAGCAAACAAAACAAAAAAACAAACAAAAAAAAGGGAAAACAAACAGAACAGTTACCTTGTTATTACTAGGAAATACTCTGAACCTCCACTTAGGTTGCATTAAAGACTTACTGGGTCCCAAGTAGCTGTTCAAATTTTAGTAATTGCATTTTTTTTTCTCCCAAGAAATTACAGGAAATCTAATACTACAAGGAAATTTAGCATGTTTATCACAGATTTACAAAAAGCCAACCTCTTATGGCAGGTTTCAGGAAGTATATCGTTCTAGTTACGTCCAGAAAAAAAGAAACATTTCTACAGTTGTCTGTATTACAGGTTATCTACAGCCGCCAGTTTCTTACACAGAGAGCATTCTCATCTTCTGCAAAGTTCCTGAAATCCCTGCCTCAAGATTAAAATAGTTCATAATCAGTAAAAGCTAAAAATCAAAAACACGCTGAGACTTTTTCCAATAAACATTTCCTTGCAAAATCATTATTTTATTTTTTAAGTTCCTTTGATTTTATTAAGCTTTTCATCCACAACAATGAGAAGAGACTGGGGGGGGGGGGGGGGATGTGTTCATTTTGAAATATAAGTATAATAGAATCACAGAATCATAGAATAGTTAGGGTTGGAAAGAACCTTAAGATCACCTAGTTCCAAACCCCCTGCCATAGGGAGGAATACCTCCCGCTCAACTATGTCAGTTAAGGCTCTGTCCAATCTGGCCTTGAACACCGCCAGGGATGGAGCGTTCACAACTTCCCTGGGCAACCAAATGCTTATTGGTAACTGGCAGCCGCAGAAGAAAGTCAAAGGCAACATGCAAATAATGTGAAGGCATGCAAGTCAGTTAGTTTCAGAACTATCCTATGACACCCAGAAAGCCCTTACACCAGTTGCTATGTATAAATATTTTAATGTTTAAATTAGTCCACACAAGACAGGGAAAATTCATACACCAGGTAAAACAGATTTTGTTTTTGAATTTATTGGTTCTAACATTATAGTGCTTCAGTTAACATGCAGAGAAAGTAACAGCAGCTAAATATTAAATATCTAACAGCCAAACATATACCCTACAATATGGAAGTATTTCAGCAAAATATTAAATCTTTACCTCCTCCTCACTTAGCTGCAAGACAGTATATAGAAGGTAGTTAGTACTCGCCAATCATGAACTACAGCACTGAGATTAAAATTCTCAAAATCTACCAGACATGAATATTTGTTTATAACACTTAACTTCAAATTTCTAGAATTAAACACAAAATCAGATAATAAATATGAGCTACAACAATTGAAAACTATAATGTATTAAGACTTTTTTTTTAACTTGTCTTTTCAATTCCAGTGCCTTGAGCAGGAGAACAATTAAAACATCTTTTCTCTCCAACAAGTTTAACGTAAACTGCTCCTGAAGTGACCATGATTGCAGCTCTGCACCTGATTTCAGATGTGACTATGGTACTCAGCTCATCCTGGGGACTGTTTTATTTTAAACAAGCAGTATATACAACAGTCTATAGATTCGTAATTAGTCATTGCTATTTAACCAACTTGCAATTAATCAAGAAATCCACCTAATTAGAATCTCTCCTGGAGAGGCAATTTAAAGCTAAGGGTGACTGATGCTTAATGAATGTAGCAATTCTACTTAATTGAAGGCCTTCAGCTATATTAATGGTTTTAAAACATTATACATGCCCTGGACTTGCTCTGGATATGATTTTGCTCCTAGAACATGCATTTTCCAGTCTCTGACTGAGATGCATATGGTGCAGAGAGTTCTGCAGAACAGCATGCCCCTGCCTAGGAAGCTTTGATTAGACGAAACTGTTTACACTGACCTTACAGCCTGCTGTGCCAAAAGAGCCAGCGTTCTCTGCTCAGTTTTTCCTTTTCTCCTGCCTGGCTCCCAGCTGTACACTCGATTCCTCTCCCTTTCACCATCTAAATCCCTGATCAGCCAACCGACCAATCTAAGCCAACTGAAGTATCAAAAAATTGAAGATTTTTGCCAGATAACTAAGCTGTGCCAGTCTGCAAAAGGGATAAAACATGCACTATGGATACTTTAAGCAGAGAGGGGCAGGAACATGCAGCCAGACCACTTGCCAGTGTTCTCCCTATCCATTAAGGAGTAGGAATTTTGATTCAGCTTCATTGCTTATCTACACGCATTCTCAGCCTCCTGCCCCATGTGCTGCCTAATAGCATCTTACAGCTATTCATTCATATATCTTCATTTTCTAGAAAATAAGAGTTTCTTTCACCTCTGCTGCACCCTCCAGAAATAGCACAAGTTTCTGCGCTGTAGGCTCCCCACGAGATCAGCAAAATTGAGAACTTAAACAGCTAAATTAACCACCAGATTATTCTTGCTTGAGAAAGTTACCCTTCCTACACCTCCAACAGTAGATCTCTACTGCACTCAAGATACAATGGCTTCGGCACTTAAACACATGCAAATAGTCCTAGTTCTGTGACAATCAGTCTGCTACTAATGTTACTAGTGCTGACAATCCTTCATATATGCTAATCAAAATTCTAGTACAATAATCACCTTACTAAGGAAGTGGAACAGCAGTAACTCTGTTAAAACAAGCAACACAGTATTAAACATCTTGCTTTTTACAAAATCCTACAAAAATGCTTCCAATCCTGAACACTACATTTGATTTCAAAAAAGAAATACAAATTTGAAATCAAAACCTGCTACAGTTACATCAACTAGGCTGCAAAACAACTGGATTTTTTTTAACTGAAAAAGAGCAAAAGCTTTCTGCAGCATCCTTTACATTACCAAGGCCAGGTTACTACTGTGTGCATGTGCAAGCTGGACACTAAGTATTTTTTCATGATACCCATTGCTTGAACAAAATTTTCACTTGGTCACAGCAAAAGAAAATGTTTGATAACTTCTGCAAAAATACTTTCCTCTTAAGCTGAAAACGTGTATTGATTTACAGCCTTATCATCCCTGGCTTCAATTTTACTCTATGCTAATGCCCCATAGGAAAAAAACCCCACATTTACCATTCTAGAAAAACTCTATAAAGTTTTGTGTCTGAGCAAGCACGGTGTACATCTAACAATAAAAAATATATATATACATTTATATATATATGCCTGTATATGTATGTGCATCTGTATATATCTATAGGTGAAAGAAAATCCAAGTTCCTTACCTTCTTTTCTGGGTCTTGAGCTCCAGAAGCAGCAACTGAGAGCTCAAGTTCCTTCTCACTGTTTTTGTTTAAAAAACAAAAACAACAGATCAAATCAGAAAACAGTAACAACTATACTCATTCTTTCAAAGTACAGACCCCACAACTCTCTAGTTAAAATAGCTTTGAAAATACAGGACAACAAAAGACATGATTCCAACTTGATTTCTTCTGGAGTCAGGAAAGGATAGATACTGCGTATTATCTGTAAATAAACAGAACTCTCATCTGGCTATCATCTATTCCGCCTAATAAAAATCCAACTCCTACAAAAGGACAAACCACCACATTGGTTTTTTACTACAACCCTTCAGGACACTTGTTAAATTGATTTTCATTCGCATTACAGCAAGAAGTTCATAAAAACCATACTGAAACGAATGATTCAGAAGTACAGCAGTAAGTAGTATATTGTAATTTCAGGACTCAGGCTTGCTCAGCATGTACAATTTTTTCATCACAGTGAAACCATCAATAGTGAATTATTTTTAATTCCTTAAACCTTCACTAATATCACCATCTATCATTCAGCAGGCAGCTACTAACACATAACCAAAACAATTCGTATTTTATTATTCTGCATAAGTCAGATGGTCAAGTGCTTTGAAAGTGAAAGGTTACTTTCCTAAACGAGAGGGCAAACCGAGGTCTATTTTCAACTTTTCAAAGTAATTAGACATTCCTGTACCCGGCGGGGGGGGGGGGGGGGGGGGGGGGAATAAAAAAAGATAACTTCAGCTTCTTAGGAAACTAAAAATATTTTTTTAAATGAAAAATATCCGTTTTTTCCTTTGTTCCACTGACAGCTGGTGATGTGTTTATTTAAAACTAAAGCACTCACACTGATGAGTTTGACTGAACACCATATTACCTAGCTAGCTGGAATTCCTTTGTTATGAAATTTTTTCTTACAACACTGAATTCATGAAATGCCTTTAAATTTTAGCCATTATCTCTAAAAAAAAAAAGCAACTTTCCATTACCGTCTCTTATTTCGCTGCTGCTCAGCCATCTGTTCTATTAGTTCTTGCCTGTATTTCTCTTTTTTCCTTTGGAGAAGTTCTCGGTCCTGACCACCTAATGGAAATAACCACACACTTGTGTAAATGCTCTACAAAATACACAAAAGATACTGGACAAAACCATCACATTTCAGTCAATTTAAAACATGATACACAACAGTCTGTATGATTTGACAATGTGCAGAAGAACACTGGATCTTTATTGACTTAAAAAGATATATCTAGTTTTAATATGCAGTTTGTTTGGAGTACAGTGATCCAAACTACTAAAATTTTGATTACTATTTTTTTAATTTGCCTAGTTTTGGATAGTCAGGAAGCTACAAATTCCAAAGCTATGTGCTTAAACAGCAATTTAAAGCCAAGTTATTTATTTTGCATATTTTTTTCCCCAGTGCTCAACTAAGAAAGATACACTACAGCACTTCAAAATTATGAGGCACTGCTCAGGATAAAAATGAAAGTTAAAACTGAAGAGAGTCAAACCCACAGGGAGGAAAGCGGATCATTCCACTTTTAGGATGGTTCTCGTGACTACTAGGATTTAGCAAAGTATCGGCAGATATGTATATGTAAAAGGAAATGGTGATAGCATCTACCACGGATTTTAAAGGAACACAGAAAACTTCCAACTTACGGCAGCACCCCCACAATAAGCATGGAGTCTTCTATTGTTTTAAAAACAAAAACAAAACAAAACAAAAAGGAAAACCAAACAAAAAAAAAAACACCATCAACACTTTCTATATATTATGACTCTCAAACACAAGGACTCCTAACATATTTCCATACCCACAGTCACTGTGGATATCCAGGAAAGTAGACCTGAACAATTAAGTGAAGTAACCTGAAAGGAAACTAAATAAAAATAAACAAAAATATCCCAACAAACTAACAGATACAAAACACAAGAAAACAAAACATGATGCACGACTGACTTAATTTTTTATTCAATTATTGTGCTGGGACTGTAAAGTAACCAAAATGTGCAAGATAACTTCAGATTTTGTGATTTCTGGGGAGTATGAAATCACTTCTCATTTCCAAAAACCTCAAGTTTTAATTTACTTAATCGTTATACAACATCTTTAACAATATTCTTCTCCTAACCAGGACTGCTAGAATATAAATTCACAGCTGTGTGCACCCAAGTTACCACAAGTGAGATGACTGACCATTACAACACCACTGTTTTAATGCTGCCTTTAAAGAGTTCAAAAAAAATAGCACTGAAGATCAGGGAAGTTCAAATGCAAAAATGAATAGCAATTATTCTGATAACTGCTAGTCAGCTTTTCCACAATTCAAACCTAGCCTGCCTTCCAAGGCTTCCATCTGAAGAACTACTATGGTTCTTTTATCCTTGTCTAATGATTTTCTGAATTTAACCAGGAATGCTATGTTGTCAACAGTATTTCTCTCTACTACACTCAATGCTTCCTGCTAAATTTTATGGCTACATTTAAACAGTAAGAGATGATCAGAATCACTTTTTCTTGCCCAAGGCTGTGTCTTTAACAACACGCAAGTTAGTATTTCTCCTATACTTCATTTCGTAAAAGAACTTAAGAATGTATCTAGGCCTTAAACTGTTAATGAAATCAAGAAAAAAATTAGGCTCTTCAAAATTAATTAGAAAGCCCCATTACAATAACAGGGAAGAGGAACATGGTTTTTCTTTTTCTTTACCAGTCTTGGTGACAACTAGCACAAATAAAAAAAAAATTTCCTAAGTTTTAATTATTCCCAAACTAAAAAAAATATATGCAAAGCAAGTCCAGCTCAGTGTCATTTGTTAGGTTTTTATACATACCAAGAACAAGGCCTGTTGTATATGGCATTTCAGCTGCTGACTTGGCCGGTTCAATAGCTGAAGAACTAATCTGTACCTGATTCCTGGGCAGAGACAAAAAAGAAAATGGAATGTACTCAAGAATGTACTTGCAGTCTGTATGAAACATGATGGACGCACTTACATCATTATGTGATACATTCATGACAAACAGCTTTCCTAAAATCCAAAGAAATATCACAAGCAAAAGAAGAAGCCACCTGGCAAAAAGGCACTTCTCACAGTTCTCATTTGCCTGTGGTTTCTGAAGCCATTTGAAACAACGACTCAGTTGAGCACTTCCACAATGTTGATAGACTGAGTGGTGCCAGTCAAGTGTTTATGTAAGGGCTTTTTACCAGTGTTCTGTTTCTGCCTCATCCACTTAAATCACTTCAGGACTTGAAAAACAAAGACAAGAGGCAAAGAGAAATTTTAAAACTACTAGCAAAAAAGGATTCCATGACACTCCAATTAAGAGTCTTCAATAGGTCATCTATTGTTTCAAAAAGAAAACTTCAACAGCTGTTCTCAAAGGAAACATGCTTTTCTTACATCCTAGCTGTAGGAAAAGCTATCAGACATTTCAGACAACATATTAGGGATTTTAAATAAACATTTTCTTTTTGCCATGATTTTATAGGGCAATTATCAGGAAAATACACTGTATGCCACACCTAGAATTTCCAGTTCGTGAAGTCTGCTGCACACGTGCTCTCTCCTTTAACTCATCTTCATAATCTGCAGGCAGATCTCCTACTATTCCATCCAGAGAGGGCCTGAAAGAAATAGAAAATAACTATGCTTGCCTAACAATGTACAACCTTAAACGGAAGGTCCAGCAGTTTCATGCAAATGGATTCCAGCCCGAATGCGTACAGGATGGCAAAACCAGTTCTGACAATATCACACAAATTTTCTAGAAATAATCCACTTTGCTAGCCTTGTTAAGGCAGCCCTCTGTCTGGAGTTTGAATTCCCAAGCCTGCTTTCATGCAGCCTTTATCTATTGACCCTGATTAAGAATTATGAGAGCTGAAGAGCATTTACACTGCATTAATTGAAACAGATTTTGCTGCTCTTAATCCCCAGGAGCCAACAAAGTCTACAACTCATTTCAGCACACAGCTATTGGGCAAGGCTGATGAAACAGTTAATTCAGATATGAAAGGCTTCTTCATTGACAACCTCCCCTTCACTATGCCCCTGATACAATTAAAAGAGAAAGGTAACTTTTGATAAAAAGATAAAGGTCACATGGTCAATACAAAAATTCAGGAGCTAAAGTCTGAATCATCCACATATGAAGTAATATAATTGAAACTTCAAATAATTCCAAAGATGCCAAATAATGTATGGACACAAGGGAGTTTTTCCTGAAAAAAAAAAAACTGGGGTAGTTGATTTTACGGGCTTTTCTTGCCTCACAAACTACTCTCTAATGAGGACTTCAAGTTACCTTGATAAAAGGCAAAAATAGGTATTCAATAAAAAATAAACTACCCAACACCTGCTAACAAAGTTATATATTTTCCTGAGCTGGACAGAGCCATGGACTTCCTATTAAGCAAACAAAAAAATGCTAGGAAAACACAGCAAAATCTTCATGTTATTCTTTTATGTAAAAAAAAAAAAAACACAGCTCTGTCCATCTCTAATTTAAATAAAAGCCAGTAATCAAAGGCAAAAGGATGCAAGCAAATTATTAAACATCGATTTGGCATCTTAACAACCCACAAAAACAACATGAAAGAGCAACATCCATCCTCTCAGCATAACATGATCTTTCATGATCATGATCATCTTTTTGGTAATGATCAATCTGCTATTTACAACGCTGGCCACATAAGACTGAAACACAGTCAGTGATGAAAGGACACAGGGAGAAAACAAAGAAACAAACTTTGAGATTCAAGAGGCAATCTTTCTGTAAAAAGCAGAAAATGGCAGGCCCAGACATATTGGCCCAATTCAATCAAAAAGCTGCTGTATCCTGTTTATATGACAGAGATGGCTGCTGGGGATGGGTTAAAGCATTCCTCTCACTTTCCTGTCACCATTTCTACTTGCTGAAATATGCCACAGGCCTTGTGTTTTCATCAAACAGAAATCTTTCCGAAAAAGTCCTGTTGCAAACACCTGCCTCTCCAAACTAATAAAGCCCATTAAAAACCATAAACACTTTAATACAGCAAATAAAAATACTCTTCCTTATGAATTCAGTTTCTATCTTGAATCAGATGTGTTCTGGAAAAGCCGACATTGTGCAGAATGAAAATACAGAAAAATACGCTAACTCTAGAGAAGCTGAGCTGTCAGTAACTAATAGAGGTGTTTCTTCTTGAATGGAGACTGAAAATAGTTAATGAAGTTTAAGTGGAGTTCCTTGTGAAGAGGAAAGAAAGTACATTTAATTCAAAAAAGGGAATTTTCAATAAAAATGCAGCAAAGTAGAAAATACACACAAAAAAAAACCCCAAACTTTAATTTCATGTACAAATTTAAGTTCAGGCAATTCAGGTGATAGTCCAGCAACTGCTTTTAAGAAGATGGCACCAAGTTTGCCAATAACAAATATAAGAAAATTGAACTAAAACTATTCCAGAGTCCTCTCCAATTAAGCAATGAATTGCCTAGTGATATACAAGTTTCATATTCATGCAAGCATCATCAGTGGTTTTTGAATAACTAAGAATGTGTATACTATTATGATACTGCCTACTGTTGGTTTAAACACCATCCTTGCTGATATTTTACATTTACAATTCTGAGTATATTCTTTGAGAAACAAAATAAGCCCTCAAACTTTTTCAAATGGTCATTTTTATTTAAATATTAGGCTCCTTGTCCAATTGAATTAGACAGTGGCAAACAGATACCTAGTAAAAAAGAGAACGTTCGCCCTTCAGGGTCTTAATCTACACAAGAGGATTAACATTGCTATTAGTCTCAAAACTACAAATATTTTGGTTATCTTTGTTAGACACCAAGTCAAGCTTCTAGCTTTTTTCTTTCTGAAAAGTTGCGGGACAAGACATCCCTTACCCTAAAACATCTTTTGCTCATTTCTACCAATATTGCACTACAGTAGTTAATTTCTTTACTTTTTTTTTCTTTTTAAAAAAAACTGGTAAAGAGTATGAAAAGCTATTTTTGTAGAGAAGTTACTTTAACTCTATCGGCATTTGAAACTGGAAAAGAAGTGTGACTTCATCCATTTTAGAAAACACTTTTGCAGTAGTAGAGCATTTCAGGGTTTGTTCTTCCCAGTTATTAATCTGCAGTACTATCCAGGAAATTATCCCTGTAAACAACAACTCAAAAGATCATTTAACCAATCCACCAGTAATTAACAATGAAGCATGATCACAGTATTTAACACTGCTGAAAGTGGGACAATTCGCCTTCTGTTTTTTCTAGAAGTGTTAATTTTAGGGGAGGAGGGGGAAGAAATGGTGTTGGACATAGCCTTGGATGGCATGGTTTAGTGGGAGGTGTCCCTGCCCATGGCAGGGGGGCTGGAACTAGATGATCTCAAGGTCCTTTCCAAACCTAACTATTCTATGATTCTATGATTCTATGATTTAGCCTAACCAGGGAAAGAAATCAGCTCTTCCTTCAGGAAGCCTCAGGAGAATAATTTCGGCAAGAGGCCTGTTCCCAAGATCTGTAAAGTGAAAAAAACGTCCACTCATTAAGCACCTTTTTAAAATTTATTTACAAGAAACTTAACTGCTTTAGTTCATTTGAATTTAGTTGTATAAAACACATCTATTTCAAGTTTGTTACTATTTCACACCACAACCCCTCTGTTTTTGAAAGCAACTGGTTCTTGCAATGGAATAACCAAAGGTGGCCAGACTGCCAAACCCTGCATGATTGGGAAGGTTATACTTATTTTTTTTCCCTTTTCAATGAGTGACCTAGAAGAAAGATTAATCATTTATGTCAAAGCAACCAAACTAACTTGTCAGTTAACACAGTAAAGGCTGTTTAACAATGAATGTTTTCTGGAAAACTACTCTTCATAAAAATGAATTGTGGACTTCTTTTTCTGAGATAATTTCTCTCGTACCCTCGGTTTGCCGTAATATATAAAATGCTCCCTAATGTATGATGTATAGTCTTAGGTATTGGTCCAATTTTAAAGTATTTCTTCTAAAAATTATTCAAAGGTTTGTTTTAAAGGAAGTACAAAAATCCTGCATTCATATGAAAATCTTGACTATTTTTCAGTAAGAAGTAAACATGGCTGTCAACACCACTACAGAAATAAAGGAGAAAACAGAATTAAGAATACCTTTCAGCATGAAAAAAACGAGGAGTTTTTCTGTCATAAACGCTTTCAGATCTAAATCTAGGGTCCATCCCTTCACTTATCTCAGGATCATAGTCCATTCTGTAGTATCTTCTACCAAAACTGTGATCTTCATCAAGTCTGTGATGCTTCCTAATAGGAATTACGGACTGGGTAGCAAATCCATGATGCCTTCGACTGGGAACATCCAAATCTCCATCAAGTCTTTTATTTAATAATCGACTTCTTAATTCAATGTCATCATCTAACCTATGACATCTGTCTTCCTCCAGCCATCTCTTATTTATCAGCTCTTCATAACCTTCTGTAGAAGTAAAGGCATCCTTCTTGGGATGATCTGCACTTGTATTAAAGGGCTGTACTTCTGTATGTAGTTCTGGCTGAAGCCTTGTAACAGCTACAGGTTTCTTATTCCTGTCCATCTCATGCTGCTTAATAGAAAAACAAATATTAAAAGATCTGAGTCTAAACAAATCACATTGAGCAAATTGTTCTTTTATCTAAAAGATGTTGATAAAACTATTTCTACATGAGAATAACAAAAATATAACATAAAGGTCCAATGGGATGACAAACAAAGCGGAATGAAAAACGTCTATTCCCTAAATCTCATTAGATAAGTCAGCTGAGTAAACATAAATGCCCAAACATGTATAAAAATCTTTACAGAGATTTACAGCCTCAGTTACAAAACACAAGCTGCATTTTTGCTTTTCCTAGAGTTCGCTGTTGTGTAGCTCTCCAGAATTTGAAGAACCCAGTAACAATCAGACACTGAATTTAAAAATATAAAGGATGCATGAATACTGCCTCATAGCTGTCCTCATGGATTAAAACAGTTTTCAACTACATGGCACTCCAATACACTTGGAGAAAGACATCTTTTTCCTAAGAAAAGAATCTTTCTGGAGACAGACAAGAAACATTTTTCTAGATGGAACTTACAAATATATGGATATTTGCACTTGCTGTCTGCTGCAAGAAAGATGGTAAGTTTTCAGCTGTTGTGAGTACAAATACAAGTCCCTTCATGAAACAGCCTAGCTCTCACACTACACTTAAGAATTTCCATATTAAAAAAAGTGGAAGGCCTTCTTAAATCAAACCTGCAGGAGACGAAAGTTACAAATTATTGCAGCACATTACTGAAACTAAGGCAACAATATTTAAAAAAGAAAACTTACCCATTCCACACAAAATTTTATGATGAACAAGCAATAGAAAGGCTTTCCCAGACCAATACAAATAATAAGTCAATCATAAAACTATAAACCTGTATTACCTCTGTGTTTTTCCTCCCTAATTTCCTTAGCCTTTCGTTCCACAATTCTTTGTCCCTGAGGTATTGATTGTACTCCTTGTTTCTTTCAAGCCGCAGTTTCTCCTAAAACAGGCATTGAAAAAGGCATCATAATTTTGCATTTTTGAGTAGCTTTTAGCTTCATAGAACTGTAGTATTAAATAAACACATGCAAGTTGTGGTTTTGTCCCCTTTCCCCCCACCTCCCACCCCACCCCTCCATGATGTACAAAGAGTGCTTGAATTGCTTCAAGGTCTTTCTTCATTTTTGAACGTATTACTTTCTCTTAATCTGAAATCTGTAAGTAGAAGTCAGCTTCTTGGGCATGAAGTCTAGCCCCCAGTAATACTACTGTAATATTAAGTTCAATCTTAAACCAGTTAGTTTTCCTCTTGCTAAATCTATTATTGTTCCAAAGCCTCGCTACTTGGACAATTATAGATCACATTCTAATTTAAAATCTGAATGTATTTACATATGATTTTTAAACTTACTTGCGTGTGTGTGTGTGTGTGTGTGTGTGTTAAGATTAGTTGTGACTTGTCCCACTCACAATTAAAACACGACAACAAATACATGCGTAGACAAGATGTGTCAATTACAGCTTAGGATGTAACTTGAAATGTCAAATTCAAACAAACAGTTAAGCTGACTGCAAAAAGAGTCAAAAGCACAAAGAATACAAGGAAAACTAAGAAAAACATGATTCATCTACTTGGTCCTAACTGCTTTTTCAAGGTGACAACATTTATATCCAGCTTGCTCAGATCTAAAAATAAACCTGCAGGAATCGTACATCATAAAAATCCCTGCAGGAATTGTATATCAATAGCCTAATAATGTAAGATGAAATACAAAAGTCTACAGGTAAAGCAAACTCTAATTTACATTATTTCCTGATATAGTACCTTACGTTTAGAGCATGGCACATGTCTTACACTAACTCATTCCAACCATCATATATATGCACAAAAGAGAATTATGTTACAATATTAACAATTATGCTGTTCTCCACTGCGGTATTTTCCAATATAAAAAAGCAAAAAGTACTTTAAAACCTTAGGATTACATATAAATTTACTTCCCACAAACAAATTTCAAACATAAATAATTTCTAGATCTATCACCATAGAAATACCAGCTTAGTAACTGTTTTGCAAATAAGACCAATGCTCCTAAAAACTTTGGGGGTTTTTCCCCAAAATCTGTGCCTAGAAGTTTCATCTCTGCAGACAGCTATGAAAGCTGCCTGAGGGGTATTTTCCAAAGCTGAGAAACGAGCATTGTCTGTAACAGGTGGCAAAACACTCAGCAGAAAATTCAATATGCTGCGTGGCTGCACATTTTATCTAATGGAGGAAGCTAAAATACAAACGTTAACCTCTAGTCATCGTCTACCCAGAGGCTAACCGTTTAGCAGGGCACACTGTGACACCTTCTGGCAGCTTTCAGGTTCTGCAATTTCAATGAAAAAGCGGGTAAAAGGATACAACACACTGGGGCAGAAAATCATAGAATAGTTAGGGTTGGAAAGGACCTCAAGATCATCGAGTTCCAACCCCCCTGCCATGGACAGGGACACCTCACACTAAACCATGCCATCCAAGGCTATGTCCAACCCCACCTTGAACGCCGCCAGGGATGGAGCATTCACAACTTCCCTGGGCAACACATTCCAGGGCCCCACCACCCTTACAGTAAAGAATTTCTTCCTCATATCCAATCTAAACTTCCCCTCTTTAACTTTGAACCCGTTACCCCTTGTCCTCTCACTACAGTCCCTCAGGAAGAGTCCCTCCCCAGCATCCCTATAGGCCCCCTTCAGGTATTGGAAGGCTGCTATGAGGTCTCCACACAGCCTTCTCTTCTCCAGGCTGAACAGCCCCAATTTTCTCAGCCTATCTTCATACGGAAGGTGCTCCAGCCCCCTGATCATCCTCGAGGCCCTCCTCTGGAGCTGTTCCAATAGTTCTATGTCCTTTTTATGTTGAGGACACCAGAACTGCACACAATACTCCAAGTGAGGTCTCACGAGAGAAGAATAGAGGGGCAGGATCACCTCCTTCAATCTGCTGGTCACACTCCTTCTGATGCAGCCCAGGATACGGTTGGCTTTCCGGGCTGCAAGCGCACACTGAAGCTGACTCATGTTCATTTTCTCATCAACAATCATACTGTGATCATACTATGCATCAGAGAAATAGATCAGAGCTTAAGAATATCCACATATGCATGTTGCATCTTCATATTCTAACCTCCATGAACCTCCAATAGCAGAGAGACAGTTATGGCTAGTACCCTTCTCCAACATATGAAACCAAGACCATAAACTGGTAAGACACCTCACAGAAACCAAAGGGGTTAAACTCGGGGAAAGAATGTGTAGTCCTTTTACAAAGCACGTAAGTATCTGAATTTTGAAAGAAAGATTGGAAATCGGTAAGTTTCCTATATTAACAGCAGGCAATATGTGAAATACCAGATCTAGTTCTGATAAGAACTGATAAGACTATCACTGTAGAAACAGCTACAAGCAAGTATTTTAAAATTTATCCCCAGGCTGCAGTAGGAAGAGTAATAAATTAGAAGAGGATTTATAAAAAAAAAATAGTGCTCTTTATTAGATCAATATTTATTGCTGAACAAAACCCAAGCACAATGAGAGTTTTTGAAAACACCAGGTGCCCTGCAGCCATGAACTGGAAATAGCAAACCTCCAAATAGTACCAGTGCAAACTTACATATCTAATTATCTAGAAATTTAGAGTACAGGTAACCTAGGATTATTCTAATGACCACCTCCAAAAAAAATTTGTAAACATTGGGGAAAAACAAACAAAAAAGTGGAAATAATTTTTCCACAACACTTTAAATATTCACGTTCTTTTTCAAGTTGTATACCACTTCATTTCCTCCACATACTTACCTTTGCAGATTTTCGCTCATCAATAGGAAGAGATAATCCCTGAGTATATGGATCTACTTCACCAGTAGTCTGATAATTTTTCTACATCAAAAAAAATTTAAAAAAAATATAAAATAAATCTATTTTTAAAAATATATATTCAATATATTTTAAAGTAGCAAATCTTACTCTCTAAATACTTGCTAGGTATTAATATTTTCTGAAATAAATCTGATAAATTCAATTAAATAAAAACTGAAGACAACCTTCACATTTTGAAAATGTAGGATGATCTTGGAGCACATGAATGAAGTCAAGGAATGCAGAAAGTAAAGGACTTTGACTCACTAAGCTTGAGTTTCAAAGAGTTTGTCACTTCTTCCCTGTTACACTACTTCCACGATCACATAAGACAGTATTCCTATATTAAAAATATAGATTTTTATTCAAAGAAACCGCACCAGTACTCAGTTCCCCTGTAATGAAGTAGAATAAGCACAACCTTATGTACAAGCGTAAGAAGAATTTTCCAAGACACTCCTTAATATGAAAAATAGCTTTTTCTAACATAAAAAAACCAACCAAACAAACAAAAAGATAACATATGTCTATCTCTTATTTTAACAGATGGAATCCATGCTAACACTAGCAGAGCCACCGCTCCACATCTCAACACTTAATGTTTTCGGCAACAGCAGTTCCCAAACTTCAGCGTAAGAACCTGTCACCAAATCTTCTAATTCCTTACTGATCATCAGTCACTTTCATAACAGAATTTTTCATTGAAAACACTGTATTTGCTCCATACAGCTCCCTGGGCTGCAGCTTGGGAACTGGGCTGTGCAATATGTCAAAGTATTGGCCTTTCAAATCAAACACCAGTGCTGGAACAGGTCCTCAGCTTCCAGGTCTAGTGGCTTCTTCCTACATCACTCATTTACTAAAAGCATCCCCAGGCCATTCTCAATCACCTATGTTTTATAAATCTGATTATCTTTAATAAAAAGATCATCTACTTGTGCGGCATGGGCTGATGAGAGGAATGGGTTAGATAGGGTATTTCATTAGCATTGTTTCCTTCCATCCTTTATGTAGCTTAAAAGCTTAGAGGCACGTCAACACGTAAGCACTCGACCTGTTCCAGTGCAAAACCACATCATTATGAATTACATTTCACAACTAACATTGAAAGATTAAAGGGATTTAATTACCATGCAAATATCCAAGCACTAAGCCAACTAGATTAATACAGGAATGCCCTGGGTTCAGCAGTAGCAGTCATTTTTCTCCTTCTTAGTAGCTGGTACAGTGCTGTGGTTTTGGCTTTCAGCCTGGGAACAGTGCTGATAACACTGATGGATTCAGTTGCTGCTCAGTAATGTTTACTCTGACCGAGGACTTTCTGAGTCTCATGCTCTGCCAGGGAGGAGGGGAAGCCGAGAGGAAGCAGAGACAAGACACCTGACCCAAACTAACCAAAGGGGTATTGCATACCACAGTACGTCATGCCCACTATATGAACTGGTGGCAGTTACCTGGAAGGGTTAGATCACTGCTCGGGTCGGGCTGGGTATCGGTCGGCGGGTGGTGAGCAGTTGTATTCTCTTCCCTTGTTGTTTCCCTTATCATTATTATTATTGGTGGTAGCAGCAGTTGTTTGCGTTATACCTTGGTTACTGGAATTTTCCTATCTCAACCCATGGGAGTTACATTCTTTTGATTCTCCACCCCATTGCTCTAGGCGGGGGGGGGGGGGGAGGGGGAGGGAGTCACAGAGAGACTGCACGGTTTTCTGAGTTGTGGCTGGGCTTAAACCATGACAGGGAACTAAGTTATTTTTTCTAGAAAAAGTAAATAAATTGTAATCCTCATTATTAATTCTTTTTGAACAGATCTATAGAGATTACTTTTGAACTTAAAAAGGTATTTGCCAAAAAAATCAGAAGCTGAGATGGAAACTGCATTTTCTACATAAGCAAGACTAAGCAAGTTATTAACCAAAATATCAAGATGACAGCTGCTAAGAGTTGCACTATCTCTTAAAGAGATTGTTTTCCTTCCTCTTTTGCAGAATTACAAGCTTAATACAGCTAACATGTACTACGTTAAAAAAAATAACCTGTAAACTACATTAAACTGTACATTAAAAAAATAAACTATATAAAATTTGCACACGTGAAGTTCAGTTGGGAATAAAACACTAGAAATTAACATAAAACTATATTATTCGGGTGCTTTGGTGAGAATTATGAAATAATAAGTTTTTACACAATATTCTAACTTCGAAATTAATCTGAAGTTTAAGATTAAACAAGAAGCAACAATTATATAAGCATTATTTTGATAACAGGTTAAGAAGCCTGTTCTGCTGTTGCTATTACTATTCAGGAATTCTACTGCACGCTACTGTAGCTAATTTGTATCACATGCATGTTATTCAAAGCCCCAGAAAAAACAGAAGGTTGTGTTTCTACCACATTACTCCCCAGTCCTTTTACTCAAGTTGCTTAATCTGAACAACCTGGATGGACAGTGTTAAATTTTAAAATTACATATACTTGACAGTATAATGATACAAATAATAAAAAATAACTGTAATTGAACAAAGCTTGCAAAGATGTGCCTCTTGTATTATTTTTAATTCACAATACTTGTATTCTCACATTCTGGCCACTAGGTGCTGAATAACTGCCCCTACTGCTTCCCTAACTACCATTGATGAGATGTCAGTGATAAGGAAGAAAAGCACCCCAGCTCTGATTCCAACGACATAACATTTCAGGCTTTATGATTTTATTCCAGCTTTGTAAAGCATGTGTATAAAAAATAAACAATTAAATAGATCTGAACTGGTAACATCTATGGAAGTTAAAAGCCTTGAAGCAAATGTCTACTAAATGAAAAAGTTTTATGGAGTCAGCATTAGACAGCAACAATAGCAATTGCAAAGGAAAAAAAAGAAATCAGCAAGAGTTTTAAAATTTTACCAATGGAAATAATGAACTTAAGTTATCATTTGCACAAAGCCAACAATGCTATTAATCACAACTAATCACTATGGCATGCACAATCACATAAAGCACAATAAAGTAATGATTTTTTATTAATTCAAATTGCACAAAGCTTTCAAAGCAAAAAGTTACTAATTTGAAAGAAAAAAGAACAAAAATAAAAGATATTGCAGGCACCCTACCTTTCTTTTTGCCTGTGAAATACCCTAAAAGTCAGGGAAAAGATACTGTTCAAAAAGAGTCTTTCATTCAAAAAAATTTGACTTAACAAAAAAGACGACTTCTCTTAAAACCAATCCATTTTTTTAATTTTAAGAATTAAAGATAATTAGCATTTTCAGACAATAGATATTATCTGGTTCCTGATTTGTTTCTGTTTGGCTACGAAGGGATATAGAATATTCCCAAGACTACAACATTTCATATATACCATTTCAATTTTAAATTTACTGTGACATTTAATAAATCACGTTAAGCAGAACAATTTTATTTCTACCACCGAAAAGAAGCTGTCAAATGCAGTTACACTAATTACAGGAATATTCTCACTGAATTACAGACCACACAATACATAAGTACTTAAGGAAGCAACATGATATTTCAAATTCTTAAGAAGATACTCAGAAAGTAGTAGATACAAATAAATTAAACTATTCAGGATAAAAGGTACTAAGTAATATGTAGCCTCGTGGCAGCAAGATCTATGGAAGCCTGGAATATACAACCGTTCCAAGCAGTGACATTTTGAAACTACTTTTACTCAAGTCTGCAAAATCAGCCATGGCTCATAATTAATGCTTTCCTATAAAGATTTTCCACAGATTTTATTCATTTTCATTCAATTAAAATGAGCGAATCCTTTTAAAAGACTCGCTAAACTCAGGCAACCGACAGGAAGCTTTACCTGAGAAAGGTATCGTCTATAATCTTGTCGGAGTTCCTCTTTCAGTTTGTGTTTTTTGCGTTCATATTCTTCTCCAAGAGGTAAACTCAAGCCATAGTCACCTGAAAGGTTAATACCATTAAATATTATTAGTATACTATTTTGTATAAATACAAAACACACCCTGCATCTCGATTTTTATTAGATATCAGCAATAAAAAGAATGAACTGCACAACCAGTAATTATAAAACAGCTGAAACACAAAACACCCTCTCTCTATGAGCAGTTAGGTGGAAAGCATAGAAAAATGGATCGGGTTTTGGATGTTAATTTTCCTCTAGTCCTTGTGCGTTTTCTTCCCACTAGGAAAAAAAAAAAAAAAAAAACAAACAAAAAAAAACATAAACAGTATTTGGATAGTTTGACAAATAGTATAAAATAACCTAAATATTGTACATATTCTTTTGCCAATGTATGCCACAAAGGAAATCTCCTTTGACATATTAGTTTCTAAATTAGTCTGATATTTTAAGCCATGCTTATCATATAACAGAAAACACACTTTGCAAGTACAAAGAAACAATCCATTTAGCATGAAGCACGTGAAAAATACATGGCTTCCACACAACTAGAAGGAATCTGGCCACATGCTGAAAATCATTTTTTCTTTCCACCTCAGTGTTTTTAATTGTAGTAGACCCAAAATACACAGTTAGTACTTTTCCAAGATTACTCTCAGGTCTCATAAAAGCTGCATTCCTAAAACATAATGTCATGCAAGTTGTTTGCTGTTCCCCAAATACATCTTAAATTACTTTGTAAGAAATATCCTCTGCCTTAGAAGCCCACCTCTGCAACCACTTTCACCACTCCCCAAGAAACAAGTCTCTAATTTCATCCATATGAAATTACATTGCTTTAAAGCAGAATCAGCCAATAATATCAACAACCATCCACTGATAATCAAATGTGTTCGGTGCCCAGATTATTATTATAGTACAGCTAGTTTTGGTTGGGATAGAGTTAAATTTCTTCATAGTAGCTTGTATGGTGCTATGTTTTGGATTTGTGCTGAAAACAGTGTGGATAAAACAGCGATATTTTAGTTACCGCTGAGCAGTGCTTACACAGAGCCAAGGCCTTTTCTGCTCCTCACATCATCTCACCAGCAAGTAGACTGGGGGTGCACAAGGAGTTGGGAGGGGACATGGCTGAGACAGCTGTAGCATAACTACAAAACAAATTCCACACAACCCAAAGACATTTGGAAGACTGAAGAACTGGTACCCACTTGAATTATAATGGTTATCTTACAATTAAAAATCCAAAGCAGTAATTCCTTTCCAAAAATTTTCAAAAGTAGCTGAATACTAGTTAAATCTAGAAGGCATATAAAAAATATATATACTGTACCTAAAGAATAGTTCTGTTGACTATTTGGAGGTATATTTTCTTTAGCCATGGATATTAACATTTTGCTAGTCTCAGAACGCTTCTCCAATTCCTTATTCTGAAAACAAAACAAAACACTTTGCTGCATCACAAGGTAAAAGAAACATCACATACAGGAACAACATTATTAACATAATTATTAGCACTGTAGAACAGAGGAATAGAAAGACTGAAAAAGATGCTGGATTAACACAGTAAGCAAGTTATACATTTCACTAATATCATCAAAAAAGTAGCCCTCCTTTACAACACAGGAATTATCAGTTCAGTATGTTCAAAGTATTTCATGGCATGAAATATGTTGACAATATATATTGCAATTTATTTCATAAACTGTATGTCATAATCTACAATTGTTTCATAGTTTACAAATATCTTCTCTGGTTTTGGATTTTTTTTTATGGGGGCTGATGAGACATACTGCACTCTGCTTGAAACTATGAAAGAATTACATGGTATTACAGTCAAGTTTAACACACCTGTTCCCTGTAACTGTACTTTCATCATGCAGCTCAGGACTTTATCAAACTATAGGCTGGAAACATTCTCCCCTTTAAACTTGCTCTGAGCAGAGGAAGCAAAAATAAAGGAAGCCCAACTCTCCACAGCTCCCTAAGAATGAACTTCCTGGAGTGAATTAATAAACCTGTATGGAAAGAACTATGATAACTAGGTAAAAATACTTTTATACATCCTTTTCCCACAGAAGAGGAAAGATAAATTCTCATAACATTCTGATAAAACAAAAAAGGGAGTGAAAACAGAATATTATCATTGCTGACAAAAGCTCAAGCTGTTTGGGGCTCTGTAAGTCAAAGAACAGATAAATCATAGAATCATAGAATAGTTAGGGTTGGAAAGGACCTTAAGATCATAGAGTTCCAACCCCCCTGCCATGGACAGGGACACCTCACACTAAACCATGTCCAACCCGGCCTTGAACACCGCCAGCAGTAGAGCATTCACAACTTCCCTGGGCAACACATTCCAGGGCCTCACCACCCTTACAGTAAAGAATTTCTTCCTCATATCCAATCTAAACTTCCCCTCTTTAAGTTTGAACCCGTTTCCCCTTGTCCTATCACTACAGTCCCTCATGAAGAGTCCCTCCCCAGCATTCCTACAGGCCCCCTTCAGATATTGGAAGGCTGCTATGAGGTCTCCACGTAGCCTTCTCTTCCCCACGCTGAACAGCCCCAACTTTCTCAGCCTATCTTCATAAGGGAGCTGCTCCAGTCCCCTCATCTTCCTCGTGGCCCTACTCCGGAATTGTTCCAACAGTTCTATGTCCTTTTCATGTTGAGGACACCAGAACGGCACACAATACTCCAAGTGAGGTCTCACAAGAGCAGAGTAGAGGGGCAGGGTCACCTCCTTTGACCTGCTGGTCATGCTTCTTTTGATGCAGCCCAGGATACAGTTGGCTTTCTGGGCTGCAAGCGCACACTGCCGGTTCATATTAATTTTCTCATCAACCAACACCCCCAAGTCCTTCCCCGCAGGGCTGTTCTGAATCTCTTCTCTGCCCAACCTGTAGCTGCACCTGGGATTACTCCAACCCAGGTGCAGGACCTTGCACTTGTCATGGTTAAACTTCATCAGGTTGGCATCAGCCCACATCACAGGCATGTCAAGGTTTTTTCACCAATGACTTGACTTAGTTACCATAACGCTTAGCTAGCTTGAATTATTTAGATACAGCTTTTTGACAGGTACTGGAGCCATTACACAACTTAATGGTGTTCTGCAAATTATAAAATCTTTATAGCTTTAGAATTAGGTCCTAAAATTTCTAATAGGAAATTTGTGATAAGAACAGATTTTGTTTAATTGATTGAATTAAGTAATTTGCCTTTTATATCCCCTAGTTTCTGCAACAGCAATTTTGAGGATATGTACACCATCCATCACCAACACAATACCCATGCTCAGGAGTGGGCTGAGAGCAGATTCCTGTTTAGTTCCTGCTTAGAGGGAGGAAGGAACAATGATAACCAAGAGTTTTTCCACTTGTAATACACAAATGTTACTGTATATGCCTGGTGGCAAACAGGTTTTGAAATATCTACATAAAAACAAAGTATTTCAGTTAGAAATTACTTTGAATAGATAAATAATTTATACTTGAACTAAAAGTACAGTTTGAAAGCACAGCAAAAGTAAGCTTAAATCAATACCCTAGCAATAGACATATTTAAATTTGTAAAAACTAGTTAATACTCTTACCCTCATTTCCATGTATGGTGGATCATTTTCAAGTTCTGCCTTATCTTGTGCCAACTTGGCCTTCTGATCTTCAATAAATTTGTCTAGATCATCCGCCATCATTTCTAAGGTTATAGAAAAGACATGAAACATGGAACCTCAAAAAAGTAAAATCCATTACAGCTGCTTAAGACAGTAGTTAAGTAATGTTCAAGTTTCTCCCTTAGAACTACAAGCCATAAGACATTTGCTAGGTCAGTGGAACACCTCAACCAGGAAACACATCCAGGGACATTTCTTGATGTAATTCACTTGATTACTTTTACAGAGAGAAAATTCAAATATTCCAGATTATAAGACTGAAGGTATTCCTCTAATCTTTTTTTCTTTCCTAAGTGTTCTGGGCTTGTTTTCCTTTGACTGTGCGTCTACCAATGGCTCTTCACTTCACACTAGCACGAGTTTATTGTTAGTGAATGATAAAATCAAATTAGACAAAAATAAACAGGACAAAGGAATTGTCAAGGAAAAAATACAAAAAAGTACAAAATACACACTCTAAAATAAGGAACAAATCATGCAATTAATTCTGTGCTTAATTTACTATCATAAGAAGTCTTAAAAATCATCAAGCTTGCTCAAAACCAAAAAAAATCCATTAAAAAAAAAAAACAAGAAAAGAAAAAATAAAAATCACCACAACCAAGCATAAAACACATGCAGAGTGTTTCTGGAATTGGAGACAACAGTGTATCATTACCTCCCGCACCAACAAAATAGCAGAGGCAGTAAGAACAGCTCCAACTCTGCAATAACCACAGATACGAAGCAGCACTGACTTGCAATCACACAAGCCACCCTTCTGTAAGAAAACACATACTGAGGAGAAGCTCATTACCTTGCTTCCATTACTTGTGCATAGAATCATAGAATAGTTAGGGTTGGAAAGGACCTCAAGATCATCAAGTTCCAACCCCCCTGCCATGGGCAGGGACACCTCACACTAAACCATGCCATCCAAGGCTATGTCCAACCCCGCCTTGAACGCCGCCAGGGATGAAGCATTCACAACTTCCCCGGGCAATCCATTCCAGGGCCTCACCACCCTTACAGTAAAGAATTTTTTCCTCATATCCAATCTAAACTTCCCCTGTTTAAGTTTAAACCCATTACCCCTTGTCCTCTCACCGCAGTCCCTAATGAAGAGTCCCTCCCCAGCATCCCTATAGGCCTCCTTCAGGTTGCCTATTTAAGTGAAAGCATCTTATTTGCGCAATTAAGTGCATATTGCTGCTCCTGGACAGCCTCACAATAAAAACTAAAGTGAATCAAATTCATGACAGTGGAACTGTAGAGAAGTTAAGGCTCGCACTCAGACTTTGAATATTCTTTGTTAGGATAGTCTTGTCAGGACTAAAAATACTGCAGAGCTGCATATTAAGTAACCATAGAAAGAAGACAGACAAAACCAAAAATAAAGCCTACTTCATCCCAATCCCCGCTCGGCATTTCCTCCAAATCCACTGGATAAGCTTTGCGAAACCAAGCCTAGAGATAAAAATCCATATATATATTCTACACTTAAGGGAAAGGTGAAACTGAGCAGAGAATTATGACCCTCAATCCCTCTAATACTACCTAAACAACTTAAAAAAAAAGATTGCTTATGCAGGTTCCTCAGGAATCCCATATGGTATCTGAACTCAGACTGCATAGCAGTTTCAGTGGGGCTAATTCAGTATCCCTCTAAAGCCTACAGACTGTATGAAGTAAACAACAGGCCAATAATAAAAGTATATTAGAAAACACTTTCAGGGAGAGGATCAAAGAATCAAAAAAAAAAAAAATTAAAATAACAAAACCCACCTCAAAAAACAGGGGAATAAGATACTTCAAAGGTAAAAATGGAATAAAGCGTCCGGGGAGACTGAGATAAATGCTGACTAAGTAAGATGAAGAGAAAAAATGTCAAAATTCCACCAGATAAATTCAAGTAATTGCATGCTAACTTAATTTAAGGAATAAATCTACTTGACATATTCCTTAAAACATATTCCTTTCAACTTTTTCTCTTATATTAATGCCATTTTTGATTCATAATATGAAATTATAATATTGTTAAAGGAGGCAGAACTAGGACAGCCTATTCACAACCCCTAGTGATAATACAGGACAGTTAATTCCAAATATAAATTCTCCCATCTGATTTGTCCTAAATCTTTAATCTCATTAGTTCTGCACACTGATAAATGATAAAAGAAATCTAAAAGAGGGTAAGTTTCCAGGCACTGATAAATTTTATTTAGCCTATTAGGTTACCTAAGAATAAAGAAAAAACTCTTCTGAATGGGTGAAACAACTTGCCATACTAAAGAATTTAAAAGTTGGTCTTATCATCTATCCAGTTCTGCATAACCACCAAGAGGAAAATTACTTCACGTAGAAGGAGGCACTGTGAGAAGTCTTCCCAAAAGTTTACAGACTTTGATATCTGTATTTCTTACTTCTATTTAAAATAACATTTATAAACTCTAGAACTGTTTCCAAATCACCATACTGGAATGATACCAAACCTATTCTGAGAGACAGTATAAGGAAAGGAGTACTTGGAGTGTTTTCTGTATTCTAGCACAAATAACACAATGAATATTCTACCACTCTGCACTCCAATCATATTGCTCAGAGAGCAATCTAATAAATTAGAAAAACAAAGACAAAACAGTTACAGTGAACTACATAGGCAGTTCCACTGGTGTGAAGAAATCTCACAACTCCAGGCTTTGGAGGACACTGAGACAAATAATGCTACAGCACTAATGATTCAGCATACCTTTAACACAGCTGAATAACCAGGAAAAGTGGCCAAATGCCTCCTAGAACTCCTAGAAAATAGCTAGACATTCGTTTCTTATATCCTGCTGGAGTTGATCTTCTTAAAATATGCATAAACCTTATGAGATATGCAAAAAGATTGTATTATACTGAAAGAAATAAAAAAATAAAATATGCTTACATATTCTAAGCAAAAGACTGGCAGTTTGAATGTGATACATACACTGCAAAGTTCAAAAAACAAACCAGTATGTAAGCAAATATATTACTGAATATTAATCAATTTTATCAACTACTGTATCAAGTGAAGAGATCATGACTAATCACAACAAAGAAACATTATGTTTCTATCTGAAAAAAGTGCTAACACAGTCCCCAGTTATGCAGTGAACTATCTCAGAGGTGACAGCACTAAATTCACAGCAAACCATCAAACTGGCTTCACATGACTGCACAAACATACCAAAGCACAGCCTGCCACTATAAAACCACTCCAGTTCAAATCAAAATCATCCATTTTCAGTTTAGCACTATGTCTGAATGCGTTTGGTGTATTTCTAGACCCTTGCAACTACTAGTAAAAGTGGCAGCTTCAAAAGTAAGCTTGGAGACAGCTCCACAAGCATGTGTGTAGAGAAAAAGGGAAAGTCAGAACATGCTGTAAACATCTGAAAACTCAAGGATAAACCATAGGTCCCCAAAAATTATGAGGTGCAGACACTGTATTTTTCAAGTTCTTAGGAAAACAGAACATTCTGAAAATACTGTTGGGAAAAACAAAAGTTTGAAATATCTATCAGCTCTTCCTTTCACTCTTG
Source organism: Amazona ochrocephala (assembly GCA_039720435.1). NCBI lineage: Eukaryota > Metazoa > Chordata > Aves > Psittaciformes > Psittacidae > Amazona > Amazona ochrocephala. The sequence continues at coordinate 37,148,756 of CM077876.1, forward strand.
TGTCTTTAAATCCTGTATCTTTAATCCCAAAACACTGTATTATTGAGAGTGAAATTCCATTAAACATACTTGTGCTATACTCTCAACTACTGTCTGAAAATGTCTGATAAAAATATTTTCTGTAGGCTTACTTCCAAGATTTTTGGTTTTCATAAAATCTTTTTTTTTTCCTTTTAAACTGGAAGTTTTCACAAAGCAACTCTGAATAATTAGAGTCAGCCACGTAAACTTCAACTTAAGCGAGTATACCAGGCAACAGAAAGCACATAGATATTCAAGAAAATAAGACAAGCTTGAATGTGAGATTTTTACTGGATCTAAGGCTAGAGTTAACAACACACATCTCTGCATTCAAGATATTCAAAACATCTATGTGCGTATGTATTGTATTGTACGTACTACACCTAGCCATGTATTGCGTACCAATTTCATCATCTAAAGCAGTGTTTACTGGGCTCCTTTTTATGCTTTCCCTTTTCCTCCTACTTCTTCAGGAAAATGGGGAGCAAAATTTAAAACCAGCACATAAAAGTAAACAGATTTCACCTCTCCTGTGCTACCATAATACTAAACCACCACCAACTGACAAGATGGCAATTCCCATCTATACGAACTGCAACAAGGGTGGCGAGGAGGGAAGCGCTTTTAAAAAGCAATTATATGCTACGTTTAATAAGTGTGCTTACAGGCCATACGGTCACATCATCATGTAATTGAAAAGTAATTTTTAAAGTTTCAAGCAAAATCCCTCAAGTCTGGTAACAGCCATCACTGGCCGTGCCTGGGACAGCATTTACAATAAGCTCTTGCTGTCACAGACGTGCTCGCTCTACCTGCCACCTTCGTTTCTTTCAAATTCTTATCTGGAAAAGCACAAAAAAAAAAGGGGGGGGGGGGGGGAGAAAATCTAGCGTCTGGACACTCATAAACTGACTAAAGCAACACGACTTCTTCATAACTGTGAAGGCAATTAACGCTCGAAACAACCAAACAAGTTTCGCGAGTCACTTCCCCTCACCATTAAGGGCTTATCTACTTTCCCAGAACACCCCGTGTGACCCAAAAGGGCATTATTTTCGGAGGAACGCTTCAGAGCCGCGACAGGGAGTTTCTCCTTCTTGAGCCCGACAGCTCGCGGCAGCGCTTCTCCCCCGCCCGGGCCTGCAGCGCCGGCCAGCACACGTACCACCTCCCTCCTTCCCTCCTCGGCAGGATTTCTCGGGCACGTCGGGAAGCTCCGGTGCCCCACGGCCCAGGTGTGAGGCGCTGCAGGCGGCGGGGCGTGCAGGCGGCACTCCTCAGACCCGTTGTTAGGCAACGGCCGCACAAACAAACTGCTCCCGCCGGAAGGCCCTGCAGAAACCGCTGCCCCCCAGGGAGGCACAGGCCGAACACCGTGGCCCGGGCCCAGGCCGGGGCACCCCCGCCCCGTCCCGCTCCCTCCACCGTGCCTCCCCTCACACCCCCCTGGGGCCGTCCCCCTCCCGGGCGAGTTGCCCTCGTCCCGGCCGCCGCCCGCTCCGGGCTGTGAACAAGGCAGCCGCTCGGGCCCGGTCTCCGTGTGGCGGGGACAGCAGGCCAGGCTGAGTGGGGCGCGCTCCCGGGCGCTGTTCCGGCCTTCACTCACCGCTCACCGGCGGTCGCGGCTCTCCGCGTCCCCCGCGTTACCGCTTCCCCGGAAACCGGCGGGAGCGCCGAGCAGCGCCCCCTAGTGGGGGCCTCTTCTATTTCGCCGCCTCACAGGGAGAGGGCGGGACAGCCCCAGTGCGGCTTTAATTGGTGAACAGGAGCGGGAAGCAAGACGGTGGTGTTGGCGGTCTCCTCTCTACGAAGGGGTCGCCTCCCGCGGCACACCGCTTAGCCGGGCGCCGGCTAGCATGGAGAACTCACTGCAGCCCCCGGGCGCCTCCGCCTGGCTGGACATTGCTGCAGCCGGGCAGCACCGCCCGACAGCTGCCGCGAGGAGCCGCTAGGGGGCGCAGCACCGCCCACCCCGCGCCTGCGCGGAGCGTACCACCTCCCGCGGAACCCCGGCGGCCTCGCTTGGATTTGCCTGCGGCCCGGTGCGGCGGTGGGGCAGGCAAGGGCCGGGCGAGGCCCCGGAGCGGTGGGCGGCCATGGCGGCGGCGGGCAGCGGCGCCTCTGGCGCCTCCGGGAGCGGCATGGCGCAGAAGACGTGGGAGCTGGCCAACAACATGCAGGAGGCGCAGAGCATCGACGAGATCTACAAGTACGACCGCAAGCAGCAGCAGGAGATTCTGGCGGCCAAGCCCTGGACCAAAGAGTAAGGGGGAATGGGGTGGGCGGTGGGGCCCGGAGGGGAGGCCGGCCGGCTGGAGCCTGAGGCACGGCCCGGGCGGCGGGGCTGGCTCTGATGGCTTCCGCGTCCTCTGTCTTGCAGCCACCATTATTTCAAGTACTGCAAGATCTCGGCGCTGGCGCTCCTGAAGATGGTGATGCACGCTAGGTCAGGGGGCAACCTGGAGGTGATGGGGCTTATGCTGGGCAAGGTGGATGGGGAGACCATGATCATCATGGACAGCTTCGCCCTGCCGGTGGAGGGCACCGAGACTCGCGTCAACGCACAGGCGGCCGCCTATGAATACATGGCTGCCTACATCGAAAACGCGAAGCAGGTAAGAAGTGGCAGAGCGTTTTTCTCACGCTCCGTGGTATAGTTGTGGATCTTGTAAGCTAATCGCGCAGGAGCATGCTCTGGGGTTTGCAGGCCTTCCCCTTTTCACAGTGATAAAAGTGGCTGCCCAGTGCGCTGTTTTTTTACTCAAACATGACTAAGAGAAGTGTGTTGGCAGCAGGCAAACACAGGGGCCTCTAAACATTTTCACATGTCTGTTTTCATGTCTTACAGTAGCTCATCAAGTTCTTCTTGAATTCCTTTACAAATGATTTTCATTGCTGAGGGAGTGTTTTTGTAGCTGTAGTTGGTGGCTTGTAGGTGGAAGAAGGAGGGTGTGTGTTTCTAGAATAACTGATACATGTTTCTAAAAACACTGTGCAAAATTAAATATAAACTAGGTGTCAGATGTTTACTATTTGTAGATCAGGAATATGAGATTTATTCTTCTTGCTTTTTGAAGTCTTACTGCATAGCCGTGCTGCTGTTTTCCATGAAAATAAACATATTTGTGAAGAAAATGCCATCTTCATCGTTCTGTATTCAGACATCCATGTCATACTAAGCCTGAATGTGTAGCAAAATTCCTGCATGCAGAAGGGTAATAGAAATATGAAGCTGTATTGTGGCTGATATAGAAACCAGCATGGCACATCAGATCACCTACTCGTGTGCTTCTTCCAATACAGGGCAATCCCATGCTACAAATAAGCCTTGTAATAACTCTAGCTCTCCAAGCTCTAATGTTTTGAGGCAGAGTTTACCCTCTGATTCTTCTTTAATTCTCAAAATATTTTAAACCAAGTGAAATCAGAAGCTCTTTGTTTACTCACTGGAAATAACTGAGCAGTATTTGGGTTATTTTGGAGAGCAGTACTTCTATTCACAGCCTTATATGCAGTTAAGAGTTATTTAAATAGATGTGGATTAGGCTAGATCATAACATCAGAAAAGAGTAAACATAATCCGAAAATAAGTATATTCTGAGACTTTTTTAATAATTCATCCCTACTTATGAGCAAATTTAGAAATAATCTAGTTCCTTTTATCTGGAAAATATTAATGACATAATAATACTGTTGTTGCAGAAAGGTAGGTAACTTGAAAAGATGTGTTTACCTAAACATATATTCATGCCACCCAGTTCCTAGGTAGAAATAATAGGTTTCAAAATGGTAAATCTGTAGCATAATAGTAGTATTTTTTCATATAGTTAGTTCATCTGATGTTTAAAACAGTCCAGATTTCTATAAGAGTACAAATGGGAAATTGAACTTGTGTGCAAATACAACAACTCAGCTTTACTGGTGCTCTGTCAGAGTTTGCATGCTGACAGTTGCACATTTGATTTTGGCAAGTAGTTGTTCCTGGAATAACTCGTTAATATTAGATTGCAAGTTGATATATTCCCCTGCATAAACACTTCACAGACACCAGTGTTGTGGTTATTTGCTTCTGTGTGAGCAGGATCTGGTGCTAATATAGTCAAAATGTGTTATTTGGCTTTGAAAAATAACACGTTCTTCAGTGGTTTGTTGGTCTCTGTATATGGGAGTTATAAAGAAAACACAAATAATATTCACTAATTCAAAAATAAGCTCAATGTTCCCTTCAGTAGGCAGTTTGTGTGTTCTGTCTTATCTTAGAATTTTTATGGTTTAACCTTCCTGATATATTCAATACTTGGAAAAACCAAGCAGATGATGCATACACACAACTCAGTTAAGAACTAGCAGATGTGATCATGCCAGAATTATTCAACTCAGTGCGAAGCAGCCCGTAAGCCATTCTGCGAGAGGGGTACAAAATCAGGTGCAGTGGGTGTTTGTTCTGGTTTTTGTTGTTGTGTTTTATTCGTGGTTTAGTTTTCTTCCAGTATTTGTAGAGATAGCCAGGGGTATTATTTGGAAACTCCTATTTTGCATTTTTATGAGCCCAAAAAAATCTCAAAAATTCATCTTTGGCTTTCAGAGCATGCTCTGGCAATAATTTCTGTCACCATGTTTGAAAACATGCCTCTGAAGTTACATTCTAAACCTACCACTAATCTTTCTATATGCCTCTGAGATGGGTTACTGTACTAAATAATGAACATTCAGTCTGTACGGACATACCATATATTATTTGAATTATATATACTTATGTCGTAGCTACCCTAGGAAATTTCTTATCTACACTGAGGAGTCACAGCTTACAATCTCACCATCTTCTGTACATCAGCTGTCATTGAAGAAGGAGCTCCTAGCACCTTGTAGTTCTTTTTTCTGTGGTAGTAGCTGTAAAAGAAAATGCTAATACTTCAGATTGTACAGTTTCTAGAAAACGGTTCAGGAAAATCAGGCACACATTCAGTATTAGTAAGTTGAGCATCGCAGGCTGTGTGTGCAATTGTTTTTATTCTCTCACTCTGTTGTAGTATGCTGGAAGGCCCAATAGAGGGCAGCTGATACTTTCCGAATGGAGATTAACAACAGTTTTGTTTTCCTTCACTGCTGGTAGGTTGGTCGTCTAGAAAATGCAATTGGTTGGTATCACAGTCACCCTGGCTATGGCTGCTGGCTCTCTGGGATCGACGTCAGTACCCAAATGCTAAATCAGCAATTTCAGGAACCCTTTGTAGCAGTGGTTGTAAGTACTGTCTGATAGTTGATAAAACTGCATATCAAATTATGTTGAGGGGATAATAATTTTTAGTTTTCAGTCTGCTAACATTCCAGTGGAATGCATTTTGCATGATGGAAGTGTTGGATCTAGATTTTAAATTGGTATTGCTCCTTTTGCTTTGCTGGCCACATACTGGTCAAACCAGTAGTGTTGCTTGCCAAGGCCATTTTCACTGCATTATTTCAGGTATGGTAACTGTACAAATCCATGCATTACTCTCAACTTCAATTTTTACTTGGCACTTAAGAAAATCAATATATTGAGCAACCCATATTCAGCCTCCTGCTATATAACGGAAATAATTTCTTTTGTTCTCTTCATTGCTTCTTCTGTCAAAATAGAGCAACTAAATAACTAGGTGTTACTTTGCATCTAAAATGCTTTTTAGAATCATAGAATAGTTAGGGGTGGAAAGGACCTTAAGATTATCTAGTTCCAACCCCCCTGCCATGGGCAGGGACACCTCACACTAAACTGTGTCACTCAAGGCTCTGTCCAGCCTGGCCTTGAACACCGCCAGGGATGGAGCATTCACAACTTCCCTGGGCAACCCATTCCAGTGCTGCATCACCCTCACAGTAAAGAATTTCTTCCTCATATCCAATCTAAACTTCCCCTGTTGAGGTTTGAACTCGTTACCCCTTGTCCTGTTGCTACAGTCCCTAATGAAGAGTCCCTCCATAGTGCAAGGTAGAAGAAATGACAACTATTATAATCTGAAGAAACTCTTTGAGCCATCCAGGGTCTTCCAGGCTTCAGATCACAGCTGAACTCAAAAGTAAACCTTATTTTAGATAGTACTTGCATTTTCTACTGAAGGCAATGAGGGGAAAAAAGACTGGAATTAGTCAGAAAGGATTATAACGCTGATGGAAGAATTACATGAGAAAAGTATAAATTACTTTTAAGAAGTATTTCCATCATTGAATTCTCCTGTGTTATGACATAATTTCACAGATTCAGAGCACTTTCCTTGGGACTGCTTTTTTCTTTGTTTTTTCCTACTGTTGATTTGGGTTTTTTTTTAGTTACTTTTAAAATTAAACAGGGTATTAGTAAGGAGATTCTTTCATTAGTTTCCTGTATTTTCCCCCAAAATGCAGCAGATCACAGTATGCTTTTTCTTACTTCTAAGGGTTATAAGATTAAAATGCAGACTTTTATTATGGTTTATTGATTTTAATGTATTTCGTAAATAAGGAAAATAAGTTTGAAAAAATGGTCCATATAAGGCTGTTGATATTCCTATCTTTGTAGAGTTGAATCTCATACCAGTAGCTGCTGACTGAAAAAGTACCGTTTATGACAAAATGAACATAATTTGCACTAACTTCATTTCTGAAATACAATTATTGTAGAGTTCATGTATGCCTGTAATAATTTATGAAATGTGTATAGCAAACATTACCTTTATTTCTACAGATTGATCCAACAAGAACAATATCTGCAGGAAAAGTAAATCTTGGAGCATTTAGGACATATCCTAAGGTAAATAGTGAAAATTATCTACTACGTGATTGCTAAACTGCCTTTAAATAAGTAATAGATTGGTTCTAAAGATTACTGCCGTTTGATCATCTGACAGTTTGATCTGCTGTGCTGTACTGTATGTCATTGTTCATTCTAAAAGGAAGATATACTGATACACTGGTTGTTGCATATTTTTGGGTATTGATTAGATTTACAAAGGTTGACTTCTCGTTTGTATTTCATAGATTTATGGCAGTGTCAAATAGACTGTCTAGATTGTGGAACTGCCCTAAAATTATGTAGCTCCATATGGTAATTTTGAATGGTTATAGTTGTAGGTAGCATTCATCAGAGTACATCTATGTTAATTCTTCTCTCTCATTTTTTAGACCTAAAACTAAATAATAGTGGCACATTCAATATGTGGTATTGTGCTTTTCATTTTAGAAAAGGAAGGTTCAAAGCTATCTACTTAACTCTTTCAAATAAATATTGTGACATTCTACAAAGTAATATACAAAACCCCAACAACATGGAAGGGTTAGGCTAAAAACTAGAAAATCACAAAAATATTGGAGATACTGTGTAATCTTTGCCCTTTGTTGCATTTTTAGGGCTATAAACCCCCAGATGAAGGTCCCTCTGAATACCAGACTATTCCACTTAATAAAATAGAAGACTTTGGTGTACATTGTAAACAGTAAGTAACAAAAAAACTACTCCCTCTACCACAAGTTCTCAATTTTTGTGTTTAGGTTAGTGATTCAGTATGGAAAACTACATTTCTTGGGAGTGTTTCAAACCTTGAAGTTTTTTGTTGCTTTAGCACTGCTGGCTTTGTGGAAAAGTGTTATTGTCATTTATCAGGAGATACTTTATGGGAGAACTGTAACAAAGATGAACCTGGTTAAAAGCTTTAGTAGTTGATTATTGAACAGCTTTGTGTTGTGTTTTCTTACGGCAGGGAGGAAAGGCTCAGATGTACATGATTCCTTAGTAGCAGAGCTAGGGAGACTGTAATGTCTGCTCTTCTGAGTAGTGGCAAGTGCTATGCATCTCTCTGTTCTGCATCACTGAGCGTGTTAAGATTTTTTCTGTCTTTGGAAGGATTGGAAAGTGCAGATCCTGGAGGGATAACATCAGCAACAGGAAGAATTAATACTTTTTCTCTCCTGCTAGTTTACTTTCCACAAATTGAAAGATAGTTTAGTTTTAACCATTCTTTCTTTAACTGTTCTATCCACAGCTGTGTGTTCCTCACTTCGTACTTATTTTGTGAGGTATTTCTTGTTTGGCAAGGCATTTGTTTTGCTGGATCAGTCACCTGAGCTGATCCAGCTTGGAGCACCAGTTCTTGCTGGTTAAGCTACAGTGGGGTGGAAAGTAAAGGCAGATGTTGAAGGCACAGTGTTTGCAAAGAACAGCTAAGGAAAGATGGAACCACTTCTTTCAGTGGTTTCAGACCTGGTTTCAGTTCTGCCTTCAGATGTTGACAAGCACTATAGCTTAACATCTGTGTGCAGAGAACTTTAGGATCTCATTGACACCAGGGTTCTGTGTCTTGTAGGCTGCTGCACAGTGTTTTCTCATTTTTGGTGCATGGATCTTTGTTTAGAGTTAGAATTGTAACTGGGGTGACTTTTTTTATTGTTCAGTGCTTTGAATTTTGTATTTGCCACTGATAGGGATTTTTTTGAGATGCATGTGCTTTAGGTGTCACAGTAAACAAGACATACTTAGATGAAAGCTTACTTTGCATGTTTGTCTTTAAAGGTATTATGCTTTAGAAGTCTCATACTTTAAATCATCTTTGGATCGTAAATTGCTTGAGCTTTTGTGGAACAAGTACTGGGTGAATACTCTCAGTTCTTCTAGTTTGCTTACTGTAAGTACCATAGTATGTTATCATGTGCATGTATTAATTCGTTAGTGCTGAAAGCCAGACCCTCTACTGTAAAATGGTAAATGGGACACTGACAGATTTAGGTACCACATTAAGAACCTGTTTGTCAGATTAAACAAGAAAGGAGGGTTTTGCTAATCATAAATACTGAAACATTGCTTATATCTGCTCTTCAAAAGTAGAAGGTGGGAATAACATTTAATTTTACTGAGTTCTTGATACACTTAGATTTTGTCTTAAACACTTTAAACTTGCATCTTTTTACAGCACTGTAATAAATGGTATGCTTTAAAATAATGGTATTGAATAAGTAAACACTTTTTAAAAACAAATAAAAAACAGCAGCAAAACCGGTGGAACTGCTCACATGAGGTTTTAACAGAAATACTGTAGGTAGACCTTCAATGTAAGAGCTCAGCATCAAAATCTTCCTTCTGCAAAAGCCAATTTTATACCTTTTCTCTTGGTCCAAATCAACTGAATTTTACTTTTCCATAACTTAGAGCATGGGTTCAAAGTAGTTAAGAGCGCCCATTTCAGGCTTTAGGTACTGAGCATTTGTCAGATGTTCTGCTTCGGTTCTCTTAATCACCACTCATGTGTCACTCATGTTCTGTATCACTTCAGCTGCAGATACAGGTTAAAATGTGCAGTACTACAGGCTTAAAGGCTCTTTTCAGATTCGGTTTGTATATAAATGCTTGAATTTGTAGCTTAGAATTCAATATGTTTATTGCCTTCTTTCTCCTAAGAATGCTGACTACACCACTGGCCAAGTCTTTGATTTGTCTGAAAAATTAGAGCAGTCAGAAGCTCAGCTTGGAAGGGGTAGTTTTATGCTGGGTTTGGAGACTCACGATAAGAAATCAGAAGACAAACTTGCAAAAGCAACAAGAGACAGGTAAGATAACACATACTTGTGTTCTTCCCTGTTAGAAGTGTTATTTTGTTTCAAGCTTTCAATCATGCCTTAAATTGTAACCTACTGAGAATATAGGTAAGAATGGTCATATTATAGGTAGGGATGAGACTCCAAATGTTAGTTTAAGAAAATCTTGCCTTTAGTAAGTGTACAGTGGCTTTTCAATCTTTGCTTGTGGGATAAAATTCAACTCTAGTTTAAAGATAAACAAAAAAATCCCTGTTAAATTCCATCGTTTATGACAAGCCAAAAAAGATTTATTCTGTCCAGTGCAAAATGGTAACATTGCTAAAAAATAGCATGTTTTATGTGGTTAATCAGGTTTAAACTCACAGTAAATAACATCATTATGTAGAACACGATTGTAAGAACTAGTACTAACAGTCCAGTAAGTTCACTCACAAACTCCCCTTTTTTCATATTTTTCATATTTTTTAATACATCATTTTTTCCACAAATAAGGAAGGTTTTATGTTGTTTAATGTTGTGTTTCAAAGAAGTACATTACAGACATTCTAGCCTTCATATTTACCTCCCGTGCCTGATACAAATACTTGGTATTATCAATTAATGAACCGGGTGTACAGCATTATTTCAGTGAAGGTGCAGTGTTTCCCTTCCATGTGCCTTATGTGTTTGTTGGTAATCAGCTCGTTTCTTTTTTGAGCTTTGAAGAACAACGTTACATGTTAACAGAAGTAACGTGTTACTTCTCGCTAACACATCTTTCTCACAATAGTCTTAAGAATACATATTGCTTAGACTGTCTGCATAATGTTGTAGTCACCATTTTTCCAACTAAAACCTTTAACAAAGGGTAATGGTATCCAGAAAGTTATACAGTGTCTTGGGCTATTCGAGAACATTGTATTTGGCAAATTTCAGACTTTGAAAACCAAGAAGTACTGTGCTGTACACACTGGTACAATCTCAGGCACATCTGTGGAGAAGTCAGAACTCACCTACATGCATCTTAGGAATGTTCTGAGCAAGATACAATTCCATTTATAAGGAACAATTCTGTAGAACCCCTTGGAATGGACTGAAAAAAAAGTAATAAAATCTGGGATGTTGTGCTTTTCAGTTTTGGAGGCTTTCTGGCCCTCTTCCTCCTCATTTAATCCTGATATGTAGAAAACACACAAAAAAAAAGCTTTTTGTGAAGAGTGGTTTACAAATAAATAATTTTATTTACATCTTGCTCAGTATGACTCAGGTGAACACAGGCTTTGCCTTTTTATAAAGACAGGAGTTATGAAAGGTTAACAGACACGTTAGCATTTTATTTTCTAACAAACATTATCAAGTTAGGGGGAGGTTGACTTTAAGAAGTTAATACCCATTTAGACTATTTCAGTTGCAGAAGACATTTGCAGTAGAGTTAAGGCTGTTGCTAACTCACAACAGCCAGGTTAAGGGATACTTCCCAGTTGCTGTAGTGAAACAGTTACAATAGCAATGTTTTAAAGACATGAGAAGGATGGAGTTGCTGACAAGTTTGCTTAGATTTTGATCCCTGTTTGGTGTCTCATAATACTGACCACATTTTATTTTCACATTACTCTTATATTGTTACAGTTGCTCAAAGAAATAACTCCTCTGATCATCAAACTGTATTATTTCTTGCAGCATTTCTAGAAATTCTTCTGTTTTTATTTAGTCATCATCAGTAGTTAGTTTATAAATTGTAAGACTGGAAGGGCTTGGTGTTATCATCAGTTCTGCTTTCCTGTGTAACAGAGTCTACTGCAGTTCCCAAAATGGATTGTAACACTGTCACTGATGCATGTTTATCTTCAATCATCTTTCCTAAGAAAAATTACAGTGGCACCTAAATTGTTTTGAAAAAATAAGGTTGCAAAGTCAGCTAAAGGATTATTGGGTGTACCTGTTTTCGGAAAAACAGTGGTGTCAGACATTAGCATAAAGGTACTTACACTCGGCTGTATGGTGTCTTCTGTTACAGTACATACACATCTCTTAAGAGTTGTTTTCTAAGAGTACGTATGTTTTAGCCAGACTCGGTTCCAATCTGACTTCCTTTGCTGGGATTCCTTTATCTGTCTGTAGTAATTTGTTCCTGTTCTCCATGACTTCAAGGCTGAGTCATCTTTTGCATTTGTATATTGTTTTTGAGACATTTTCATTTGTTCATTTGGTATATCCCCCTAAGTCAGATACCCTGGATGAAACTCAGATCAGTAGGAATCCTCTCAGCTGTTTGGGGGTTTCACACATTTCATATTTTGACTAATAACTGATTAGCTCTATGAACTCTTCTTGTAGTGTTCTCTGTAGAGGAGCTGTGGTTACTGTGCACTGCTGGCCTGGGTTTTACAAAGGAGATAAGGTAGAGAGAACTGTGTGAGAGCCTTTGGGTACTGATAACAGCTGGCAGCTCCATTCCATTCCCAGGGATGGTTGTTAATTTTATTTTATCTTTTGGCTCAGGTGACCACAGAGCTCACTTGCTCTCATTAATGTAAGATGTCCTAAATTGCCAAAGAAGTTTTCTAGAATCATTTTTTGTTTGCACAGTGCTCATCAGTTTGCTTTTCAAGTAAGAAACAGCTATTGGCAACAATGGCTGAAAAACTGTGTGTGACTTTTCCTTTCTGGACAGTTGTTAAGATTCATGGGGTTATGGGCACCCTGAACTTCCAAAACAGCTGAGTATCTTCAATTAACATGACAGTTCAGTGTTTGGCCAATGTTGAATTTATGCTTGTTTTTCAGCTGCAAGACCACCATAGAAGCTATACATGGATTGATGTCTCAGGTTATTAAGGATAAACTTTTTAATCAAATTAATATAGCTTGAAGTGCATCACCAACTGATATGCATCTCCAGAGCAGAGAAAGTTGTGGTTTCTTTTGCTTGGACTTGCTCAATTTGGGAAATGGAGTGGAAAATTACCCATTTAATTTGTAGTACTTTTAATATTTCCCACCTGTCTGACCACTTTTAAAGAACAAAATGTTCTGAAATGTAGTGCAACTTGTTGTTCTCTTTATGATAAAAGACAACCAGTTTAGAGAATTGTTCCAAAATGAAAATAAATGTGACTTACTGGATTTTGCTGTTAGGTATTTATCTCTATTATCCACCTGCAATAAAACAATTTTGAAAATGAGTGGTTTGGGGCTGAATTTTTTGACAAACATTCATCTCCTCTTACTGTTTTTCTTACTGTTCCATAGAAAAGTTCTGTCTGCTCCTTTAGATCAGATGGGTAACCTGTGCAGTGTAAGAAATTTGTTTCTCAGATTCTCATTTTTGTATTTAAGAATTTAATTCCTATTTGCTTATGTTTTAACAAGTTATTAAATCTAATAGATCCTTTAGTTGTAATAGTTCTACTGGTCCAGTCAGAAATGCGTTCTTACAGTGAGGAAGCATTTATGTATTTTGCTTCACACTTCTGATGGAGAGGTACTTTTTACAAGGGCATGTAACAACAGGACAAGGGGGAATGGCTTCAAACTGACAGAGGGGAGATTTAGATTAGCTATTATGAAAAAATTCTTTACTGTGAGGGTGCTGAGGCACTGGTGCAAGCTGCCCAAAGAAGCCGTGACTTCCCCATCCATGGCAGTGTTCAAAGCCAGGCTGGATGGGGCTTTGAGCAGCCTGGTCTAGTGAAAGGTGTCCCGCCCTGTGGCAGGGGGTTGGAACTGGGTGATCTTTAAGGTCACTTCCAAGCCAAACCAGTCTGTGGTTTTATGATACTGTATATTTCTAAGTAGTCAGGTAGCGACTAGTTTTGCAGTGAAACTAATAATACAGTTATATGCCATTATTTTTCTCCTGCTCACCTCCTATTGCTTGTCATAGTCACTTGTTGCATGCAAAGGAACAAAATGAAAAATTATCTCTGAAATACACATTAGGGTAGTTTAGGGCCACAAATACTAAAATGCATTAATCGTAATTGCTGGCTTACAACACAGTGCTGCTGGAGGGCTGATGTAAGTTTGTTTTGGAGACTTCCATAATGCATTTCAATAATTCAAGATGTTTGGGTTTCTTTCAAGTTTTTTATCCTTAATCCCAAGTTTCCTGGGGTTTTTAGAATGTTTACTTTTGGGATAATTCATGCTTTATACAATATACCATTAAGCTTTATACCTTAACTGATACTACTTTTCAACCTTAACTGCCTTGATGTGGGTTTTGTTTATGTTTTGGTCTGGAAATTTTAATAGCTATTACTCATTTGGGGCTTTTCATCCACAAGGATTCCAGTATATTGGAAGCTAAGATGCAAGTTTTATACAGTGGAAAATGAGCATTCATCAGGGAAATGCACAAACTCTGAAGCAGAAATTCATCGAGATTTTTAAAGCAGCAGCATCCAGTAGTATAGCAAAAAAGATATTTAATTGGAGCTAGTAGAATTGAGATAATTATTTGATGTGCAGTCTGACAGAACAATTTTATGCATCTTCCAGCATGGCAGAGGTGGGGAAGTAGGAGAGGAAAGCTGTGGGATTTTAATATTCAAAGCTATTGATTTTCTTGGAGATGGCAGCAACAGACTTCTGTACAAGCAAGCACAGTATATAGGCCCACAGAAGTATCTTTTAAGTTCAACATAGCAAGTTTACCTGCCCAGTAACTTTTCCTACTTACTTCCACAGGTGTTTGTGAGACACTTAATTTTAGCACACAACCACTATGTGTTCACACAAAGTAGCACACTGCTTTTGTGAGATAGGTTATATTTCCTAATAGGTGTTTTTGTTGCCACTTTATAGAATTCTCTTTGCCTAGCATGATCCAAAAGTTTTTGACATCTTTTATCTACCTGAAATACAAAATAATAGTTTAATCTCTCATTTGTTAGTCAGAGTTGGCTTTAAAATCCCAAGTTGTTTTATAAACAATAGCAGTATAAATGCCAGTGCTTGAATGCTGATGTAAATGGTTGTCCGTTGTGTTGTGTGTGTTGTTACTTGTTGGGCACATAGTGTTATAACTCGGCTTAAAATCATACATGCACTGTGGCTGTGCCTGTGCCCTGTGATGCCCTTCTCTTTGAGCAACCATTTTTAATGCTAGCATTATTGCAAATTCTGTCTTAACTGAGATCAGAATTCATGCATTGAAGATGATTACCACAAAGGAGTCATTCAGTGCATGCACACAAGTGTATCCTAAATGATGGAGAATCATTAAGGGATAGAAAGTACACCTTTGTTCTACCAAGTAGTTTTGAAACTTTAAAAAATACTGGGAATAAAGGTATCCTTAAGAACAATCCATGTTGTGTAGCAACGAATGTGAGTTCATTCTTCTACATTTGCACCCGCTTTTTATTTAGAAATCAGTTCATGTAAATGAGTGCCACATACCATGTAATTAGTGTGATGGCTAAAGTAATTCAGTACAGAATAAAGCACATGCAAATAGATCCTCTTTATTCAGATTTTTAAGACAAGCATGCTTACAAAAATTCAGAGTGTGTTTGACATTTTAATAAAAAAATAATTCAATGACCGCAATTAATTTCATCTAACACTATTTGCCAGCAGAAATTAAAATTATGGAATGCTGAAAATGCTGAATCGTGTTTGAACCTATCTCCTGTTCTGGTTTTCTTTTTTAAGTTGTCCTCAGCTTGCTCATGTATGCAAATTGCATTTTTAAAACAATTTATACATTCTAATCTCAACAAAATCCAAAGAAATACATACTTATTTGTAACAATCAAATCCTAAGGACTTAGGGACTGTAGTGAGAGGACAAGGGGTAACGGGTTCAAACTTAAACAGGAGAAGTTTAGATTGGATTTGAGAAAGAAATTCTTTACTGTAAGGGTGGTGAGGCCCTGGAATGGGTTGCCCAGGGAAGTTGTGAATGCTCCATCCCTGGCGGTGTTCAAGGCTGGGTTGGACAGAGCCTTGAGTGGCATGGTTTAGTGTGAGGTGTCCCTGCCCATGGCAGGGGTTTTGGAACTAGATGATCTTAAGGTCCTTTCCAACCCTAACTATTCTATGATTCTGTGATTCTATGACTGAGGTGTCTTTCCTGATAAGGAACTAGTTTGCCTTTATCATGCACAGGCTTTAATAAGAGCCTTGCAGATTTATTCCGATTACCAGAACAGTCAAAGGTGCTTCACTGTCCTGTCAGACCTCCTCCTTTGAACAAAGACACGCAGTCTTTGCATGAACAACCTCACTGACTCAAGAAATGTTTTTTGCTGTAGAGAAAGCTAATAAAAAGGCTAACCTTAATCTTTTACTTTGAGCAGCATCACAAGTTTTTCAGTCATCCCTTGTCTCGCATTCACGCCAGGCCAGAAGAAATATTCCTTGCACTTTTCATAAATTATCTTTGATTCTAATGCTGGAATAACAGGCAGCTGTGAGCTGGCTACAACAGATCTGTTCACCGTCTAGCTGATACTTCCTGGAAAATTCTCCTTACCCTACAATGTGTCTGTTCAGACCCTGTTATACAAGGGACTCTCTTGTTTGCCTTGTCTTTGATGGCAGTTTGTGCACATGAGCTCAGATTAAATAAGAATGAGCTCTTAAACTTGCTATTTAGTAAATCAGATGTAATTTTCTTGCATTTCTATCACTTGTGCCTTTATAAAGCTTCAGCTGCATCTGGTTTTGGATATTTTGTTTTACCTTAACCTGTCTAGTGTTTCATGAAACTTCACAGTAGCTTTAGACGCAGTGGCTTTAGAAGGTGTAAGATTGCCATGAACTTGAGTACTGGATCACTCCTGTACAGTGTAGTATGTAGCCCCAAGGCATACAGTGCTTCTATAGTACTCCTGTGTTTATTGTGAAGGGTAATGCCAGTTGATTACTTGCTGTTGATTATTAAAACCACAAGAATCCAAAATAAAAAGCTAATAGCTAACATGATACTATTTTGTTTATAAGGTTAAAAATATGCTAAACATAATTAAACAATTACTTATTTTGGAGATCTTTTAAGTTTTAGGTCAGTGCTTTAAAATAAGCTTGGTATGTTACTTTCTTTTGATGAACATGCTATTTATTTTTATTGCTGTGCCCCAGAAAGTCCAAATTAGAATTGGATTTTATGCTACTAACATAAAATTACGACACTAGCATGTAATTAACATGTTTATCTACAGTATTTAAAGTATTTATTGAAATCCCAATAAAAAAGATTTTGTACATCACACCATAAACTGGATTAAGATAAAATGATAAAAACAAATACTTTGAAAAGTACAAAACCAGACAAAATTTAGATACGACTGAGTTGAGCGAGCACCATTTTAAGGGCGCAAGTCCCTAAGAGGTGAAAATGATTAAACTATGAGGTGGTAATACATAAGATTAATTGCATGCACATAGAATTTTTTTCTTGTCTTGAACAGCTGACATCAGAGAGTCTCCATTTAGTTGAAGGATTTTTCTGGAGTTCAAAACAATTACACTAAACCTTTAAGAAATTAATGAAGTATCTTGTTCCTCAGGGTGTATTTTTTATGAGCTGTAGTTTTACTTTTCAGAGCCTAGGAATAATATCCATGAGGAAATATGTAATTTAGGAAAGCAATTTTGACCCTCAGATGAAACTTCTAACATATGAAAGATTTGCTCTGACATTTGGTTTGTTTTTAATTATGAAAAACTGCTTCATACAGGGCTTTCTGAAAACTATAGTATTCTGGGAAGTAGCATGGTCCAGTGGAGAGGTCACAGGACTGCATCTCAGGAGAACTGGGTTTTCTTCTTGACTTTTCACAAACCAGGAGTGCATAAGCTTTAGCAAGACATTTTTGCCAGAGCTAGTGTCTGTTTTCCTTTATAAAATAATAAGATTGATCATTAGCCTTTTTAAAATACAGATGAAAAAGGATACGTAAGTGCTACCATTTCTATACGCTAAAGGTCATCACTACATCTCCACTTTGTCAGACATTACCATAAATATAAATAACAATTCTTGCTGTTAGCAAAGAATGGTTACCCTGTTTTGCATAGTTTGTCTGTTTAGATCATCACAGATAGGAAATGCCTAATCCCTTTGAGGGGATTGTAAATATATTGTATCAGCAACTCTTCATTTTCAACTGAAACATCTCTTTGACTCCTATGTAATTTGTCCATCATTTCCTGTGTGAATTTCTGTTTGGTTTAGACCCAATTACCTTAGGGCTTGTGTGTAACTGCAGTGGCATTACTTTATTATAAAAGGAAATTAATTTATGTGCCTGCATCTAATGGCAAGCAGTCTTTAGTAATTACAACCACCTGAACTTTCTTCTCCAGCTGAAAACAAGTTGCATTCACTTACTATAGCATTTTAGGTTAGAATTAGGCTTTTATTTTCAATCTAAGGGAAGCATTTTTAGTCTCCACAAAGCTGGAGATATAACCGGAGTAATTCAGAGGCACTAAACCAGCAGATATTCTTCCAACTTAAGTGAGATGTATGTATTCTATGTGGTGATACAAACCCCAAACTAGCTTCTAATTATACCATGTTTTTGTTGAACATCTTCCTTTTCCACTTGAAAAATTCTAATGACAACTAGGTAAAATTCTGAAAGTGGCAAAAATGCTTTAACACAAATATTTACATAAAACATCAGCCAGGGACAAATAACGTGTAAATAGCATCTTACATCTATTTAAGAACAAAGAAGAAGGACTGTGCGAATACTCAGATTTGCTCTCTATGCAGTTGGACAAAATAATGCTGAGATACCAGTACCTCTTCTGTCTGTTTCTGAGTAATAGCAGCATATAATTTTTATTTTCTCTTCTTGCTTCATCTGTCAAACCTCATTAAAATATTTGGAAAGCTGTTATCTTCTCTACGGTGAAAATTTTTAAAGTGTGTTTTGAATTATTTCTCATCACCCTTGGAAACAGAGTATTGCATTTCCCAAATCAACCCTATAGTCTCTGCTGGAGGTAAGATACAATGTTTATTAAAAAAAAAAACACCATCATAAGCACTACAAAGATTAAACATTTGTCCTAACAAGCAGTTTTCTAATAACTTCACTTTTACATCCAGGCTTTAACAGATTTTAATGCTGGGAAATGAAGAAAGGCTATTGTACTTTTTGGCACCTGCCAATAATACTAACTATGATAACAGTTTTGTAATACTAACAGACCTGAAGGTTTTATGGTAATAATTAACCATATTGGGTTTTAGGCCTTGTCTGGTAGTGGACCTATTTTAGCTTGATTTTAGTTGTATTTGCAGACATAATGCTAGGAACTTTTGTACTTTCCTGCTCAAATGAAAAGGTGTTGTCAAGTAGTTGTCGTGCAACAGAACAAGTCTGAGAACTTAAAGCACTGCCTACAAGGCTAGGACTTTACATAAGTAATTACCCATGTACCTGTCTCACCTAAAGCACTTCAAAGATAAAAATACATACATGCAGAGTTATGGCTCCATGCACCTACTTCAAAATAAGTCTGACATGGACAAAACTGAGGAAACTACATATTTACTAGAATTATTTTTCATGAGCAGCAAAAATAATGATGCCCTCTCTCCTGCAGCATTTTACTTGCTGTTGACTGTAACTAGAAGGTTCATGGGTCATAGCAGGACTTCCCACCCCCAGGTCTGTAACAGGCTCTCCACACTGCTCCAGCTCTCCCTCATGTCTACTGGGCTGTGGCTGAATGAAGAACGGATAAGCGTCATGTCCTGAAGAAACCAGGCTGACAACATCAGACTTAATAGATCATAGCTTTATTTTCAGACAAAGATATTTCAGTACAGCTCTCTGCAAGTTTATTGAAATTAAAGCACTATTTGCTCTGCCCTGTTTTTGAGAACCTTATATTTGCCACCTTTAAATACATAAAAAAAAATTTCAATTCAGTGGAAAAAGTTGTTTCAGACATTTTACATTCTAAAACAACTATGCTGAAGAAACTGTTCATTCCTTTTTATGTAGTTGTCTAGCCACAAAAGATGAAGACAAGAGATACTCAGGAAAAAGGCTGAATAAAAAGATTGAAATATGACCCTGAAAAAGACTGTCAGAAATTGTTAGGCTTGAATTTAATGTTTTACAATGAAGTGTAAGTATCTTCTAAGGATATTTGTCTTACTCGTTATATGACACATCCTACATATATGAATCCATATACACAGAATATATATATATAGAATATATAGAATCCATATACACAGAAATAGCTTTATGCAAAATGCATGGCAGTGCTTATGCAAGGGAGGCTCTCTAAAGGTGTTTTATGTCCTTAAAAGTAAAACTCAGTCCCATGTTCCAGTCTGGAACTGTAAGAAATATAGCCATCAATTATTTTACCCAGGTATTTCCAAAACTTTCTTGAAGACAAGGACTTCTTGTACTGAGCCAAATTACTGCCATCCTGGAGAGTACACAGATGATTGTTTAATATTCTGTGCCACCAGAAGAGAATCCTATTTCAAATCTTAATGAATAAAGACTCTCTCTGAAACTTCTCATAGCTTTTTCTGCCTTTAAATCAAGTTACTCGCAGACAGTCCCAGACACCTGTAAAATCTACAGCCATGAGGGAGAAGAAAGTCCAAAATTAACTTTTAGAACATTAACATAGTTTTTTTACAGAAACATTTCCCAGAACAATCAGCTCCAAGGCATGCTCAGTTTGGATTCCACCACAGAAATAAGGACATCTTATGTATCCTCAGAGAGGATATAGGAAATTTGAGGTTGGAAGGATGGATGCTTTATACTTTGTCTGCATTTCAAACAAAGATGAAAGTAGAACATGAGACCCCTCTCAGTCTTCTCCTCTCCAGACTAAACAGGCCCAGCTCCCACAGTCTCTCCAGACCCCTGATCATCCTTGTGGCCCTCCGCTGGACCTTCTCTAGTAGTTCCTTGTCTCTCTTGTACAGGGGAGCCCAGAACTGGACACAGTACTCCAGATGTGGCCTCACCAGGGTCGAGTAGAGGGGGAGGATCACCTCCTTTGACCTGCTGTCCACACTCCTCCTGATGCACCCCAGGATACTATAGTCCCTCCCGTCTGCAAGGGCACATTGACAGCTCATAGTCAATTTATCCACCAATACTGCCAGGTCCTCACTGAACTGCTCAGGTCGGCTCCCAGACTGTACTGGTACTTGGGGAGGCACAACCCCAGAGGTTTATTCCTCAGAGGTGTAGCCAGGCCCATAGCAGGCTGAAAAGCAACCCCCACCCCGGCTCACTGCAGTGGGCACATAAGGGGCCTTATAGAATCACAGAATCAGCTAGATTGGAAGACTTTTAAGCTCATCAAGTCCAACCATTACCCCAGGATTGCCATGTCACTGAGGGCCTCATCTACATGGGTTTTGAACACTTCCAGGGATGATGATTCCACCACTTCCTGGGCAGCCTGTTCCAATGCCTGACCACCCTCTGGGTGAAGAGATTTTTCCTAATATGCAGTCTAAACCCCCCATGTCACAGCTTGAGGCCATTTCTTCTTGTCTTATTGCTTGTTACTTGGGAGAAGAGACCAACCTACGCCTCACTACAACCTTCCTTCAGGCAGTTGTAGAGAGCAATAAGGTCTCCTCCTGAGCCTTCTCTTCTCCACACTAAACATCCCAGTTCCCTCAGCCGTTCCTCATCAGACTTGCGCTCCAGGCCTTTCACCAGCTTTGTTGCCCTATTTTGGACTCGCTCCAGCACCGCAATGCCTTGCCAGGGGACGCACGGCCGGAGCCCCAGCAGCCCCCTCCGCACTGGACTCCTTACACCGCCCCCACCCACCCGGTGACACCGACGGACCCGCGGGCCCGTACCGTGCGGCGCGCGTGTTTCTCTCCCCGCCCTCCGCGCCTCTGGTCTCTCTTCAACGCTGATTGGGTGCTAGGGGCGCGCGTCGCAGCCGGCGGCGGGAGGGTTCTGCCCCCTCGGGTATTGGCTTGTGGTTGCCGTGGTAACACAGCGGCGGTGGAGGCGCGCGGCCGTCCCGCGGCTGCGGCTGGGAGGTGAGGGGGAGAGCGGGGCAGCGGAGGCTGTGGGGTGATTCCCTCTGGGACGGACCTCGGGAGCTGGTCCTGCCTCTCCTCCCTCTTGGCTTACGGGTGGGGAGGTCAGAGCAGCATTCATGCGGGTTATGCTGGGTGGCGGTTAGACCCTGTCGCCGTTAGGCCTTCTGTTGGGTGGGGTGCGGGGGGGGGGGGATGGCAGTGCGACCCCCCCCCGACTGCGGGAGCTGGGGGGATCGAGGGAGATGGGCCCGGCGCAAAGACCCCGGCCTGCAGGCAGGCGCTCTCTCTGCTGCTATTGCTTGGGCTGGAAAAAGGAATGAGAAAGGGCACTGAGAGATATTTTTATTTAAAAAGCAAGAAAAAAAACACTCTTAGTTAAGAAAAAGAACACACCCAAACCAAAACAAGCAAGCAAACACCTTTTCAGATTTCCCTCTTCCCTCGCCTTCAAAAAATAGTGTGGATAAGGGGGGGACTACTGAGCTTCCATCTTACTTAGTAAGGAAGTTTCTTCTGTCTTCGTAGTTTCAATCTTTGCTTTTCCTCAGATTCTCATAAACGTAGTACTGGCAAGGAGGATTCTCCGTGCCTTGGTTTATGTGGCTGCATGAGGTTTAGTGTTGAGATGTTTTTTGGTGCCTCCTCGATTGTTTTTGTACACTGATGGGGCGGGGGGGAGGAGTATTATGTCGTGGCTACAATGTAACACCTACATCGTATTACATGCTGGGTAAAAAGGCGATTTTTTTATTCTGAATTGTTAAATTGTATTTGTGAGGATATTTTTATCCCTAGACCGGTTTTATCACCATCCAGTTCAAATGTGTGAATCAGGATAAGTTCACTTGGAACAGTTGCCAGAGTTTAAAAAGGGAAAAAACACCAAAAAACTGGTATTGTGAGAGCCTCTACAGTATTACTGCAGTGCAAAAAAAGAGATCACATTTTTTTCACTGTGCATAACAAATGCATGTGCAATTTTATGCTTGACAAAAGGGTTATGCAGCTGTATAAAGAGTATTTTAGCTTTATACCACTTCTCAAAGCCTGTAAAACCTGCTATACAGAGTGATGTGCTTTCTAACCAATAATTAGGTATGAGCTTCCATTAATTAGTTATTTATGTGTGAGAATTACTTCAGCTGTGGACCATTTTGCTCAGATTCCTGTATCAAAAAGATGAAGACTAGGGTACAACCTACTTAAGCACACTGAAACAGCAGGTGAAATATAACAATAAGCTTGGAAAAAATGGCAGCAAAAAATGAATAGGGTCTTATAAGCAGCGAAGACTACATATAAATGTGTTACTAAGCAAAAAGGGAATTGGTGAGGAAACATCAGATTTGAAGTATATATGTAAGCTTTGCTGAAGATCTGGGGTACAAGTATAACGTTTTCCTTTTTCATTTTTAAGGCATTTTATTAAACTACCCACAAGAGCACGTAGAATACACTATTAAAAGCAGTGCTAGAGCAGTTTGGCCTACTAAGAAATCATGGTTCGACTGACAGTGGACCTGATTGCTAGAAGCATCAGTCAGAAGAATCGCAGTGAAGAGGACTTTGGGCAGTACCTGCGAAAAATAACTCATCTGAATTTATCAGCTAAAAATATAGATGCAATTGTAAGATTTATTTTTCTTTGTTCCTTTTAACCTACCTATTCAAATGTTTTGTAGTTACTTTTAGATTAATTGTCTATAGTTGGGGAGACAAGCAAAACAAGTTTCTATTTTATAACAGCTATATTATGTTTAAGCATTTATATTGTCTTGTAACTAAGCCTTAATCATGCATCTGTTTGGAAACATGCTTTAGTGTTCACTGCTGTTATTGTGTGGAACACTGCTTGTACAAAGTACTGTTTAAATAGATTTTAAATATGTGGCTTTTGAAATGTGAAAATAATCTTTCAGCTGTAACTTTTCATATAAAACATCAAGGCAGGTGACTGTAGCTCCAACAGTCTGCAGCATTTGTTATTATTGACTTGACACTTTTTACGTGGCAAAAATCTTTTTGAATTATTTTACTTATCTCAAACTGTGGAAACATATAGCATCTGTATAGCAGACAAGAAGGGTATTATCAGTACCCGATTTTTGCCATTAATTTAAGAGAAAATCCATCTAAGTAGTTACACAAGGGAGATTAAGTATTTTATTTTTTTTTTCCAGTATTTCACAGATCTGTAACAGAAATTTGCAGCTCTTAAAAATAAAATACCAAAACAGTTTGCTGTTTTGATTATTTTGTACAGTTGCTACATTGTAAAGGACCTTTCAGGAAGTCAGCAGAATGGAACTGACTCCGCTTGCTTACCTCTTTAGCCACTTCAGGAAAAGAGTATTTCAAATTAATCATTTAGACATGACACTTTTCCTATAGAATATACTGAGGCTGTTGCCATTGAATCAGTAGGTGTAGGGCTTTGACAACAGTGCTTTAGCCCTGTTGAAATCTAGCTCCAGTGTTCTTGGAGACTTTAGGTCTGAGGTTAAAACCAAAATTCATATTTTCAGCAGGTTTGTTGTTTGTTTTTGTTTTTTAATATAAATATTTGCATTTCTTGATGGTTACCTTTATAAAAATCCAAACTCTGGAATAGAAGAAGATGTAATGAATGAGAAATTTTGCAGATCAGATTGAATTTTTTTTAAGGAAGTAGTATTGCTGAACATACGATTAAGTGTAACACTTACTTTAGTCTCATTAATGCTGTATTTTTTTTAGTCTTGGGACTTCGTACAAAGAGTTGTTAACTCACAGCACAATCTTTTCAATCTATCTGTGATTTATTCCTTAGATTTCAGAGGAAGTCTGAGAAAGGAAAGGGGAGTTCAAGAACAGGATATAAGCCAAGTGAGGTTAACAGATTTGGGCTGGAGTGGTGGCTTTTTCAAATCAGTCAGGTTAAAATCTACGTTTGTTTTTTTTTTTTTTATATATAAATTGCTCCCTGGGGCTTATTTATTTAAAAAATAGTCCATGACCTTTCCATTTTCAAAGACTAAACCTGCAAGCCTTACCCACTCCTTCTTCCTTTGGGTTTAATAATAGGAAATTTAGACAGGTTTCAGTAAGTCCCGAGTTAATTCAAATCCCCTGAAGATACTGAGCACATTTTGAAACGGATGAACCCTGAACAACTGAATTGTTGTGTATGGTAGATTTCTGCTTTAAAAGTGTGATTTCAGTCAAGATAAAATAGCTTGTTCTATGTGAACAGAGCCATGCAAGCAAATGGGTTTATTCAGCCCACTCCTAGGAATGTGCACAGCCAACTACACTAACTTTTCTGAAAATCCACCTCATGAAGGCAAACATGTATGTAACTGTGATGGTGTCTGCAGTCGTCAGCTTCTGTACAGCAGAATAGTAATGACAGATGTCAGTCTTAAGTCTGATGATTACTGACACTTAACTGAGCCTTTCTAGGAAAAACAGTTTTTTCTAGGAAAACCATATCTGGTATAACAGTTTCTTAAAGGTAAATATGTATAAATCATGAAGCAGAACATAAATATAAAACCAATAAACACCTTCCAGAAGCAGGCAGTGAATGAACTCTTGCATAACATTAATTTGTTATTCTTTATTTCAGGGTGACCTCTCTTCATGCAAAAATCTTAGAGTTCTATATTTATATGATAACCAAATCAATCAAATCCAGAACTTGGACTTTGCTTCAAATATAACACACCTTTACCTTCAGAACAATTGTATTTCATGTATGGAAAATCTCTCATCACTGAAAAAACTTGAAAAGCTGTAAGTTGAAAATAATGTATTTATTTCACAAGTGAAATAATAATTATTACACTAAGAAATTAAAGACTATGTAGCCATTAAGGTCCTTTGAGCTCTTAAATTTTGCTTTTCAAATTAAATTATTGCTTTTTTTAAATGAAGCATTCTATGATGTAAATAATAACATATCATCTTAACATAGTTATTTGCATGTAAATTATTTTCCTTTTTCAGCCATTTAATAATAATTATTATAAAAAATAATAATAGCAATAGATAAAGTAGCTAAAACCCCTTGGATCTGTTTGTTAGCTGTATGCTTTACTCACATGTTAGGTGATTCACTTTTTCTATTATAATATCAAGGCATTATTCAATAATACTTAAATATTTTCTTAACATATTGAGGCCTTGTGTTTGCTTTTACTGTCAAAGGCTATTAAGTCTATTTTGTGTTCTATTCTGCAGGTATTTGGGGGGCAACTACATCACTGTAGTAGAGGGTCTGGATAAAATAGAAGAAATAAGGGAGCTACATATTGAAAGTCAGCATCTCCCCCATAGTAAAAAGCTTCTGTTTGATCCAAGATCTCTCCAGTCCCTGGCAGTAAGTACATTCTGAGAATTTCAGTGAGACATTAATCAGTAGTTCAGTATTTTTAAAGACAGTGATTGAGCCTTGATCACCATATGGTTTCTTTTTCTGCCAATTGGTGGCATTCTTTCAAGGGATTCCCATTCCAATTTTTAAATAAGCAAGGAGCTCAGCAGATTCTACTTCTTCATTTACTTTTCTATCAAGGATGGAGATGAGAATAAAGAGAGAGAGGAAGTAACGAAATGTGTGAATGCCATATAACTATATAATAGAATGTGAATAAAAAGAGGTGGGAATTTATCACTACTAGTTATCTCAGTCTACTTCATTTGTAGCCAGTTTTTTTGTCATATTAGTTTATTTACTTCCTTTTGTATTTCTCTAGAGAGTACAATGGCAAAAAAAGAGGTGTAAACAGCTTTTTTTCTGGATGTTAACAGCAACACAATCAAAAGTATTCAGTTTTACTTGTGCAATTTTTCTATGTTGTGGTATATAAAGGACTTAGGAAAGCCAACTTCTGAAGTTCTTTAACACAGTAAACATGAAATATATTCTTGAAGTGGTTAAAAAATAGACTTTACTTATGAAAGGATGTTATTCTGTACTAAAAATATCCATCTTGCGGTATCTCCCAAAGTGTAGTCAGGGCTTGATGAGCTTTTTCTTTTTGTGAAGATGAAGCACTCACTGAAAAGTGAGTCCTTCTGTTCATGTGTCTGTCATAAACATTTGATCTGGCTCTAATTCTTTCTGTTTTGAGATTAAGTAATCCAAGACATGTATTGCCGTTTTCCTTTAATAGAAACAAGTCATTCCTGTGAGAACAGTTTTATTTTGTTCCTTCTATATTATGAAAGTAGAGGGAGGTTATGGAGCTAATATATTTCCAGAATGATAAAGCTGATACTTAGTGATTTTCAGCATCCTGGCCTAGAATCATAGAATCATAGACTAGTAGGGTTGGAAAGGACCTTAAGATCATCTAGTTCCAATTCCCCTGCCATGGGCAGGGACACCTCCCACTAAACCATGCCACCCAAGGCTCTGTCCAACCCGGCCTTGAACACCGCCAGCGATGGACTATTCACAACTTCCCTGGGCAACCCATTCCAGTGCCTCACCACCCTTACAGTAAAGAATTTCATCCTCAAATCCAATCTAAACTTCCCCTGTTTAACTTTGAACCCGTTACCCCTTGTCTACTCACTACAGTCCCTAATGAAGAGTCCCTCCCCAGCATCCCTATAGGCCCCCTTCAGATACTGGAAGGCTGCTATGAGGTCTCCACACAGCCTTCTCTTCTCCAGGCTGAACAGCCCCAACTTTCTCAGCCTATCTTCATATGGGAGGTGCTCCAGTCCCCTGATCATCCTCGAGGCCCTCCTCTGGACTTGTTCCAACAGTTCCATGTCCTTTTTATGTTGAGGACACCAGAACTGCGAACAATACTCTAAATGAGGTCTCAGGAGAGCAGAGTAGAGGGGCAGGATCACCTCTCTCGACCTGCTGGTCACGCTCCTTTTGCTGCAGCGCAGGATACAGTTGGCTTTCTGGGCTGCACGCGCAAACTGCTGGCTCATGTTCATTTTTTCATCGACCAACACCCCCAAGTCCTTCTCCACAGGGCTGCTCTGAATCTCTTCTCTGCCCAACCTGTAGCTGTGCCTGGGATTGCTCTGACCCAGGTGTAGGACCTTGCACTTGGCATGGTTAAACTTCATCAGGTTGGCATCAGCCCACCTCACAAGCATGTCTAGGTCCCTCTGGATGACATTCCTTCCCTCCAATGTATCAACCGAACCACACAGCTTCGTGTCATCGGCAAACTTGCTGAGGGAGCACTCAATCCCACTGTCCATGTAACCAACAAAGATGTTAAACAAGACCGGTCCCAACACCGATCCCTGAGGGACACCACTCGTTACTGGTCTCCAGCTGGACATCGAGCCATTGAGCACAACTCTTTGCGTGCAGCCATCCAGCCAGTTCTTTATCCACCGAGTGGTCCACCTATCAAATTGATGTCTCTCCAACTTAGAGAGAAGGATGTCATGTGAGACAGTGTCAAACGCTTTGCACAAGTCCAGGTAGATGACATCAACTGCTCTACCCCTGTCCATCAGTTCCATAGCTCCATCATAGAAGGCCACCAGATTGATCAGGCAGGATTTCCCCTTAGTGAAGCCATGCTGGCTGTCACCAACCACCTTGTTGTTTTTCATGTGCCTCAGCATGCCTTCCAGGAGAATCCGCTCCAAGATTTTGCCAGGCACAGAGGTGAGACTGACTGGTCTGTAGTTCCCCGGCTCATCCATTTTCCCCTTCTTGAAAATGGGGGTTATATTTCCCTTTTTCCAGTCATTGGGAACTTCATCTGACTGCCATGATTTTTCAAATATGATGGACAGTGGCTTAGCAACTTCATTTGCCAGCTCCTTCAGGACCAGCGGATAGATTTCATCCGGTCCCATGGACTTGTGTGCGTTCAGGTTCCTAAGATGGTCTCGCACCAGATCCTCTCCTACAGTGGGCCTAAGGTCTTCATTCTCACAGTCCCTGCTTCTGCCTTCCAAGACTTGGGTGGTGTGGTCAGAGCATTTGCCGGTGAAGACTGAGGCAAAGAAGTCATTAAGAACCTCAGCCTTCTCCAAATCCAGGGTAGCCAGTTCTCCCGATAGCTCCCAGAGGGGGCCCACATTGTCCCCAGTCTGTCTTTTATTTGCAGCGTACCTATAGAATCCCTTCCTGTTATCCTTAACATCCCTAGCCAAGTTTAATTCTAAGTGGGCCTTAGCTTTCCTAACCTGGTTCCTAGCTTCCCAGACAACATCCCTGTATTCTTCCCAGGTGGCCTGGCCTTGCTTCCACCTTTTATAAGCCTCTTTTTTCCTTTGAATTTTCCTCAGCAGCTCCTTATCTATCCAAGGAGGTCTCCTGGCCCTCCTGCTAAACTTCCTTCTAGTAGGGATGTATTGCTCCTGAGCTTGCAGCAGGTGATCCTGGAATACCAACCAACAGTCTTGGGCCCCCCTGCACTCTTGGGCTATATCCCATGGGACCTTACTAAGCAGGTTCCTGAAGAGGCCAAAGTCTGCTCTCTTGAAGTCCAGGGCAGTGAGCTTGCTGCACGCTCTTCTCACTGTCCTGAGGATCTCAAATTCAACCATCTCATGATCGCTGCAATCAAGGCTGCCCTGGAGAGTCACATTTCCAACCAGCCCTTCCCTGTTGGTTGAGGACGAGGTCAAGCATGGCACCTCTCCTTGTCAGCTCCTCTATTACTTGCAGAAGAAAGCTGTCTTTCACACAATCGAGGAACTTCCTGGCTTGCTTGTGCCGGGCCGTACCATCCCTTCAACAGAGATCAGAGTGGTTGAAGTCCCCCATGAGAATCACTAGCATTTGGTTCTTCATGGCTTTTGTTTAAGGTCTTTTGGTGTGGGTTTGTTTTTTGTTTTGAAAGAAACTCTTTGCGTTCTTGACCATGTGACATCTTTGTGAAAGCTACATGTAAAAACATTCTGGTTTTATCCTTCAAGTGCTAAGTGTTTGGTCCATCTTTTAGACATCACTTCTTACTTCATTATCTTCTGTTTCTGGCTCTTAGTGCTATCAGAGATGAAGGAGCCAAAAACATGGGGCCATATAGTTCTCTGTGTACTAGAAGCAAATATTTGGATGATGACAATATAATGAATCTTTTGACTGAGGAGTCTAAGTTTATGCACTATGCATATCAGGATGATTCTGGTAATTCTGCCTGCAGTGCGGACCTTTGTCAGATTTTTGAATGGGTTCCATTTCCTATATACATTGTTGAAAGGGACATTTTGTAACTAATGGTAAATCCCATATCTGGTATAATTTTTAAGTCACTTGAATAGGTGTCAGTTTTAATCTTCTAGAGATAGAAGCTTCTTGTTCTTTGTAAGTGAAACTACATTAAGTACTACCTGAAACTCATTTATGTTTTATCTAGAATGTAAAGATCTCTCTAGCTATTATCTGTTACAAAGTGTATTATGTGACTCACTAGCGTTCCAAAGAAGGAACAAGGAACAGATGTATGTATACCCAGAGGTTCGTAAGATCAAGCCTGCAAGGAAAACAGCGTAGGCAAGCTGTTAAACAAGATGAGGTAGACATCAGACATGGATTTCAGCTTTATGTGGTTCAGATGTAACCTTGATAAAAGCAGTCAATTTCTGTGTCTGTTTCATACTTCAAATATAGAGTTAGTAGCCATCACAGAACTGTAAAGCATTTGAACATGTTTAGAGAAAAAGAAAAATTCTGTATTCACTAAGAATTCCTGAAGTAATTGAGAAATAATCTTGTCTTGATTTGACTCCAAAATAAGCAGTGTTTTAGGACAATATGGAAAGCCTGCGTAAAACTGTGTGAGGTATGTGGTTGTTGTATTTGCATATTTGTGCTTCATATGCTTGTTCTTGCTCTAAGAGAATTTTCTGGATGAATTTACAACTTCACTCATGCATGGCATGCAAAAAAAATATTTTCTTTTTCTGCTTTTCCTCCTCCAGAAATCTTTGTCTGTGTTGAATATCAGCAATAACAACATTGATGAATTAGACGAACTGGCAGTTTTGGAAAATCTTTCTTATCTTAGAGCAGTTGACAATCAACTTCGACATATCAAGGTATTAAATATTTGTTCTGTTTAGTATGGGTGATATAAATTTCTGCTAAGGAAAGGCATGTCTTCATAAGCAGAAACTCAAACTTCCACAGTCACAGCTAAACCAAGTGAAATAAAAGTATTTTCACTCTTTCTTTTGCAGTAGTACATGTGATTCGAACAGAATATTCTACATGTAAAATTTCCAGCTAATCTTCTCAAAAAGGAACAGGAGCATTGGCCTTGTCACTTCTCATTATCTTTATAAGTTAATATGTCTTCTACTTCTTGACATGAAGAACACTTAAAAAATAATTTTAGTGTCATGCCAGTAACTGAATATCAGATTTCTGTTGAACATTATCTGTCACCATCATCATGTGGTAAAGGCATGGAACAAACTTTATAAATAAATTAATAAACACTGTTTTCACTTGATCTAAACCATAGACATGAGTGTTCTGCTTTTTATTAAATTTGTATTTTTATTAATAAATACTAAAATGATTTGGCTGAAATAATAACCCAAAACACCAAGAAAAAGCCATGATTAAAATAAACACTTTCATTACTGGTTTGCATATGCATTCTATTTCCTTAGAAAAGTTAACTTTTAATGGTTAGTAATTGTTAAAATAACTATTATTACTTCTTACAACACCTAATAAATTTGCCAGTTCTGTTTATTGATGAGGCGATTTCAGTATTTTATTGCATAATCTATCAGCTCTGTAGGTCAATGTACTTTATTTGGACTCTTAATTTATTGCATTTTATTAGTTTAAAATGTTGAACAATGCATTTCTCTTTTACAAGAGGATTATTAACGTATTGCATTTCAAGCTGTGTTTCTGGCTGGCAGTTGCGATTGAATTCATATCAAAATAGAATTCATGTAGGCTTTTGATGGGTAATTAAAACCATATTGAATGTGTTAGTTACGTACAAAATAACAGTAAGCTTTTTTAAATGTCATGTCTGTGAAGCTTTCCTTTTGAAAAAGCTTTCTTTTCTAAATAAAACACATTACCATGGTTTTTACAGATTTTTTTATTGTGTTTTTTCTTTCTTATAAATACAAAAGACTCCAGTTGTGATGATCTTAGAAGATTGTCTTAGCCAAAGAACCAGCTATTTTTAAGAATAAATATGCCAGTTCAGAGAGTGTTTTCAGTGTCCCAGAGGGAAAAACAGTATCTTCTGACATAGAACAAGGAGAGAACAAAAAGACAGCATTATTCAGAAGCTATGTATATATTACTTAATCATTATCAAATTTCATTATTTAATCATCAGAAAGACCAGAGTTCATATTTACCCAAATCAATCAGACATTTACATTTTCATGTTACACAGTCACAGCTTTTGAAAAATTACATGGTTAGCGTTTGAGTTTGCTGCTGCTGCCAGTTACACTTGGATTAAGCTCTGGTAAATTCAGAAGATGTTTTCTAAACAATCTCTAAGTTTTGCAAATATGGAGCAGATTGGGTATTTCTCTTCACATCTTTGCAGACCTGTAAAACGAATGACCATATTCAATGTGCCTAACATTAACGCAGCTATAGTCTAACAGCAGTGCAGCTGGATATCCAACTTTACAGCTGCAATTACTGAGGTTTAGAGATTACATTTTAGTAGGCTCCACTTACCACTAATATAAATTCTTATTTAAATTAAAAACACCAACCCCACACTACTGAAAAAGAAAAATATTTTAAAAAAGGCAGTTTAAGCTCTATTTAAAAGGCTTTATCTCAGAGTGACCATCTAGCAGAACAATCTTATATATCCACTAACTGTTTAAAAATAAACATAGCTGAGGGAAGCATTAAGTATGTTTCAACTTTTTTGCAACCCTGAACTTCATGATTCCATAGCTCACATTATTCTAAATTGTGATAGCTGAAAGGATTTTAGTATACATGGTACTACATATAGTTAATCACTTCTGCTGGCTGAAATTGTTACAAGCAGCAAAGGCTCTTTCATTCCCATACAAGCTGCCTCCATTCTCCTCCTTCTTGCCCCTCTGTATTCAAAACTCTTACGTATACCTCTTTTTCATGCCAAAAGCTCTGTGTCCCCGATCTTCCCATTCCCACTTCCCCATCACTGCCATCAAGAACATCCCCCGGAATGCCTGGCATTGACCAGAGTCAATAGCAGTGCAGTATGACAGAAGTGTCAGAGAGCTGTGTACCCAACTCTGCTTCACCCCATGGGAAGAGAAGCTGTAGAGGAGCCATCTATGGCTGAGCAGGGCTGGTCAACAGCAGTGAGCTGTGTAGCAGAAGTGAATGGCAACAGGAATAATAGAGAATCTTTGCAAAAGAGGGAAATGTGAAAGGCATAAGAAATGCATTAAATACAATCTTCTCGTGTAGACTTTTCTCACTTTTATAGAATTGGTGAATTATCATATCGCTAAACATTTAGCTGAATTTTTTCACATTGCTAGAAAAACCCATACTCCTTCGCTTGTCAACAAGGCCACGTTGATCTCAATGTAGTTGAAAATCTGGGCTAGTAAATTCAAGAACTTGAAGTTATGGCTAATTCAGGGCACTGTTAGCAAAATTAACAGACATCAAGGCATATGACCTTGTTTCACATGACTGAATTTATATGTAGACAGAACAAAATTAAGTCATTTTTCTCAGTTCATGCAGACTAATTTAGCAGGACTAGCTACCCCATGTAGAAGGCATGTCTTGGCTCACTTATCAAGAATATAATTGATTTTAATAGAATTGGCTTTTGTTTGGTTTCTATTGCTTGCTACTTTATTTATCCTATCAAGCTTCTGGTTTACTATAGGCACATTCACAAGGACTTCTAAGCTCCAGTGGTTTTGGGTTGGAATACTAAGGGAATTTTAAAAAAACAACTATTCCTACTGAAAACCCCCACAACTCTTCCTGTTTACAAAAAGGCAATATAGTATTTATTTATTACATTAGTTTTGGGAAGAGTATGACTTGTGTGAGTATTTGGATAACTAGAGAAAATGCAACTAGAAATATTTACAAAAATCTGTATTTCTTAAGTCTTTAATTTATTCAACCTCTGCCAAGTATTGATTATGACAAGAGGATATCACAAAAGATGAATTCATTCTCTTCAGAATTGAGTCAGGAACAAGAGAAAAATTATAGATTTTCTCAAATAGATTATGACAGGTAATCAAAATGGTGACAAATTGCTGTCTGTAGATTTAGTCAGGCAGTTGGACTAGACGTTTCTGATAAAAAGTGGAGCATACTGGTCAAATACCAATTCTTAAATGGCCATCATTAATTGGTAAGAGCATTAATGCCATCACTACGGCTGTCTACTAAGGCACTTGCCCTTCCCCCTCTTCTCCACCCCAATGGAATATAATTTGCTCGTCAGTATTTTGTAGCAGACCTCAAAGTGATAGCATGACATGATCATTTATCAAACGGAGACTGCCCAGAAGAGTGTCTGGTCCCTTTAGTACAGCTTATTGAAAGGCTGGGAAGTGAAAGCACTTTATTAGAGACAGGAAGGCAATGAACAACTAGAGCGTATCGAAAGGGTAATCATATTTCAGCACAGGATTAGTGTGCTCTTAGATAAACATACACTGGAGTAAGCATGTTATGGGTCATTTATCAAGTAAGTAACAGCTTAAAAAAAGATCTACAGGACTCTTCGTACACATTCATCAAAGATAAACTGTATACATTATATTTCAGTAATAGACAACTTTGTTGCAAAACTATTACTTGAAAAAATTCTTCCTAGTGAAATCTAGAACACATTACAGAGTTTAGTGGCAATGCCTGAATGCTCAGGTAAGAATAAACAAATACACTTATTA
The DNA here is from genome assembly GCA_039720435.1 of Amazona ochrocephala. Classification (NCBI taxonomy): domain Eukaryota; kingdom Metazoa; phylum Chordata; class Aves; order Psittaciformes; family Psittacidae; genus Amazona; species Amazona ochrocephala. The sequence goes on from CM077876.1 coordinate 37,183,158, forward strand.
AATGCTATTTCTTTTTGAATAGCCCTAGCCAAAAATATTTTTCCCCTAATTGTAGTGTTTGTGATTGTTAGCACCTAAACTGTTCTGATACATGCTGACCTGATACATGTTGCTGTTCTGATACATGCTGACAAAGCTTTGCTGTGTAATGTTGTGAGATTTATCAACACTTCTTCCAGTGGACTAGGTCCTCAGAGTTTCTTGCATAGTTTTATCAGTCGTGCTCCTCACAGAACTGATTTTGCTCTCTGTTTTTCAGAAAAGACATTGTCATCTCTGGGTAACAATAGATGATAGATGATACCAATAGACAAAAAATGACATGGTTTGGAGGTGTGAGGCTGTGTTGCCACCTCCTCTTCCATACGATTTTTCTAAACACTTGTTATATAACCCATAGAATATTCCCAGGAGCATTTTCTACCAAGGGAGTAGGGCCTGCAAAAACAGAATTCTCCTTGTTTGCATTATCCAGGTGATTTTTCTAAATTTGAAGGATTTAAGTGATACCTGTGTTGCTTGATACTTCATTGTTGGCATCAAGCTACAAAATTCTATAGACTGTGCCGTTTAGAATCTGTCACATCATGATTAGTAGATTTTTTTCCAGATTATTACAACTGTAGAATATAAATTCTCTCTCCTCCTTCAGTTATATGGATTGTTCTGAATCCCTGCTTAAGCTTTTCATACACAGAAGAAAGCCCATTAAGAATGACAGTTAAGCGCAATTTTGAGACAAAAGTATTTCGGAAAATAGTAGAGTAGAAAGTACCAAGCTGCTAAGCTTTGCATCCTTTTAACTTGAATTTATTCTATTTCAAAGACAGAAGAAATTTTATCTAGGTCATACTGCCCTTGAGTAACCAGACGGAACCCAGATGGAGAAAGGTGTATTTCAAAAAGTTCACTATTTGGGCCAATACTGTCACTGGCCACACTCAATTATGTGGGGGGGATTACGCTTTCTTCTGTAAAATACAGGTTTACATATAAATAAAAAGCGATGCAGTCTACTGTGGTTTGCACAATTTTAGCTTTTTTTAGTCTATTCTTTCTGCGTAAAGTATTTATTCTTCCACAGATTTTTCAAAATATAATCAGACCCTGATACTCTTGAGTGCTCTGTGGAACCATGGGGATACATTAACAGACATTACATATCATACCTTTTTTTTGGCTGGTAATTCCTTAGCATTAGGTGCTCAAGAGTGCAATTGTAGTGGTAATTTTCCATAGCTGGTATTACTGTGTCCATAATCATGCAGAGTTTTCCAACTGCATCACCATTTTTCTGTGCAATTATGACATATTCAGGGAATGCTGTACACCACTGTACTTGAAAATGCACATTCTTAATGTGCATTTTAATACATGAATGGTCTCATTGAAGTTATTTCTATGTGCAGGATTTGGGCCTGACAGAACAAATAGCATTACTATTGAATTTTACTCTGGAGAGGGAAAAATAATGACAGTGTTCTCTTCTTTTATCAATTGCAGGATTTGGAGGTTGTATTAAACAAATGGACAAAGCTGCGCAGAATGGAACTTGCAGGAAACCCCATCTGCAACAAGCCTAAGTACAGGGACAGGATTGTAGTGCAGTCACAGACTTTAGGTGAAACAATAGCCATCCCTGAAAATCATCCATAACCCTCCCTGTTTTAGAACATAACTGATATATTAATCATTCTTTAATTGCACTATGTATGTAAACACAATTACTGCCATAGATATTGAGGTCAAATTATAATAGTTTTATTTATGTACAGATAATGTAGCTAAACCTGCTTCTGTAATCAACTGCACAAACCATGATGCTTAGCTTTTGCTATTAGTAGAAGTAATAATTCATTTTATAATAGATGATTGGTGAGATTGTTCCTCAAGTTGTGCCAGGGCAGGTTTAGATTGGACATTGAGAGACATTTCTTCTTTGAAAGGGTTGTCAACTACAGGAACAGGCTGCCCAAGGGAAGTGGTTGTGTCACCATCCCCGGAGGTGTTTTAAAAAATGTGTAAATGTGGTACTTGGTACATAGTTTAGTGGTGGACTTGGCAGTGCTAGGTTAACGGATTTGATGATCTTAAGTGTCATTTCCAACCTAAACTTTCTATTCTATTATGCTATTCTAATAATATTCTATTATCATAAGATTCTGTTATGCTATAACAATAAGACTTTTTTGTGTGGATATTCCAGTCATTGTGAAAATGATTCTCAATGATAAGTCTAGTCTTCTCCCTTATCAGCCTGTAGCAGTTGCTTAGGTGTTTTATTTGTACAGTTGCAGTTGTACAGGTTGTACCTTACCATGTTTGAATTTGTTATATAACATTTGTCCTTAAAAGCAATATACACTTGTGATGAATGTATTTATTAACCTTACTGTGATGCAGTTACATTATTTTGAGATAATGTTAGCATAAAGGAAGTAATTTAGTCTTCATGATGCAGAAGTATTCATGCTGCAGAAAAAAAAGTAAAATCTATCTGCTCATTTTTTACTTTTTGGGATAAAGATGGCAAGTATCTGAGAAGTTGTAATTACAGACCTTGTTTTTCTTTTTTTCTGAGAGTACAAAATATTGGCCCTTAAGGAAAAGCAAAGGCTTATCTGCACAGTGTAACTAACACTGCCTTAGGACAGTTCTAACGCAACATGAATTTGTGGCCAAATGAGGTATTTCATTTGGTCTGATGCAAAAATGCAGATGCAACCAAGGAAACATAGAGCATAAACACTCACCAAAGTGAGTAAAGTTAACCTCAAAGAGCCAAATCTGTCTGTCTTATGATCAGTAGGACCCCTTGATTGCCAAGACATGCAATTTCTCTCTCTTAACCTGAATTTCTGCATCTATATATATGTTGTGTAAGAGCATAGCATAAAAAATGGTGCATGCTAACAGAATGTGAAATGTATATATTTCCCTTGAAAGTTATAAAAATAATAGATTTTTTTTTTGTAACTCAGACATGTCAACTTACTCTTGCAAGTTGAATGTAAGTATCAAGCTTTACTGGGTATTTCTTTTTACCAAAAGACTAAAAGCAGCAAAAAAGATTTTAAGAGAGCAAATAGAGAAGGAGTACACATTGCATACAGCTTTGTACAGCCTTTTAGTTAACTCTGGGTATCACAGAAAATGTTCTCTTCTCTTTGACAGAATCCCTTGATGGGAAAGAAATTAAAGAAATGGAAAGACAGTTCCTAATGAATTGGAAAGCCTCCAAAGCTGCCAGGAAAGCAAAGAAAGAAAGAATGACAAATGAGCATGCAGCCCATCTACATTTATGTAAGCAAACTAATCAATTACTTCATGCTTATTTGTAGTATCATAGCAAAAATAATAACAGCAACTAACAGTAAAGATACTAAGAATAAGACTTGTACTGGTGGTAAGACCAAACACAGGAAAAGAAACTGAACTTTCCCATTATAAACTTTAATTTTAGCAGTAATTTATATGGTGTTTTTTTCCTTCCATCCCAATCTCCCAGAATTATGGAAAAAAGTAGCTACATTTTGAATGTTTGTAATTACTTCTGATTACTTTCCATATTAAAATAAATAATAAATAAAAGCAAAGTTGTTGGGCATTCTAGAATAAATATGCATGAAACACATCAGACTTTTAAAATGTATTTGTTGGTAATTATTTGATCTGTGTAGATTTACAGTCCTTTTAAAGGCTTTCCCAAGATACGTGTCTAGCAGAAGTAAAAGTTTTAAACTTGGAAAGATTAAAAAAAAGGAAAACCCTCTTGAAGGAAGAAAAGCCTTAAAACTATAAGAAAAGGCAACGTGTTCTTGAAGTGGGAAACAAATTAGTTTTGAAACTCGAAGCAAAACCTGAAATAAACTTTATTTTTTATTTTAATCAAAACATGGGATTGCTGTTGTTACAGAGCTGACTACAGATTAAAACCTTACCAGCATGTCTTGCCATCTTGCAGGGTTTGGAAGTAGACGTTAGACTTCAAATTACTCAAAATGGTTTGAGTGACCTTATTTATCAAATAAAACTGGTGGAAGTTACACTATTGCTTTCAAAGGATTAACTGTGATATGTAGCTTAAAGGAGAGAGCATGTTCTTTATAACCATAGTATTTATTAATTACTAATACATACTAATTATTCATTCATGAAATCTCATGAAAACCACTTGTTTCTGAAGACATGAAGTAAAAAAGCACTCAGCCTGTCAGCCTCAGGGCCAATAAAGTTACAGTTTATTCAGTGTTTGGAAGCCATATGTGAATGTCAACAGTTCTGAAAGTAATATTCTGTCTTCTGAATAACTGCTGATATAAGGAGGTGCTATGTACTTGAATTTCCTCCCTTTCATATAACTCTACCTGAATGGGAATACCTGCTTTAATATTGCCTTTCATCAGTGTTGGCAGCACTTTCCATAATTTCATACAGAGTTTTCTATTCTCAATTATCAAATTTGAGGCATAACCCTAAGGCTTATTATACTGTTTTCTTTAATAAGATATATTGGAACCTGTGATCAATCATACTGAATATTAAAATAGATATGGTTTGACTTGGGATATTGAATTAATCCTTGTTTGTTTGTTTTCTGCAGCTGACTCAGAAACACTTTATCCTGTTCTTCCCTTCCACTACAGTCACTCTGTGAAAGGAAAACCAGATTTTTTAGTTTTGTCTGAGATGCAGAAAGCTGTAGGAAAACCTCTGCCAAGAATCCTGGGGAAAAAATAAGTCAGACAAAAACTTAGGTATGTTCATCAAATATCTTTCTCTTAGTTCCGTTGGTTATTGCTTGTACAGCTCTTACTGAGTCAGTGGGAAAACAAGGACATGAAGGTAGAATTTAATATGAAAGAAGCTTTCTGGTTTGTTTGTTTTTTTCTTTTTTTAACCATGATATATTTTTTCTATTTCTTTCTTCAAAACACAGGATAATAGATTTCAGTTTCTGGTTATAAATCAATAGACTAGCTAACAGCAATAACTTCTGTGTTACTAGTTTCTCTCATACGCATTTGATTGTAATCTTCCACAAAGATAAAATGATGTCCAAGTTAATTCTTGGAAGTACAGTTACTGTCAACAACATTGGCAAAGGCTGATCCCATGCACATGGTAATATGCAGAAGGAGAAATAATCACTTTTCATCATTCTAGCTTACTTCTAATTGGCATGTTCCAGTGTAGTATATACTTAATTAGCATTTTCCTGTAGCATCAGCTCAAGACCATCGAGATAATCTAGAAAGAAAATCTGTGTGTCCCTTAAAGACATTTAGACACTAGATTAAATTAAATAGTTTTAAGTTTAGCATATGTATTTCTTACTCACTTAAGCAGCTTTGTGAACTCTAGTGCAACTGTTAGTGCAAATAAAATCTGCTCACAGGGATTTGCAATTTGGGACCTACAGTTTTTTCACTTTTACCTGTAGTAATAGTTTAGTTCAGTATTGGGGACCTAATATCACTCCCTCCAGATTTTTAATGCTACTTTTAACCTCACTGTTTTATTATTTATCAGCTGTACTGGCTCACAAAAAATTGATCATTTATGCAATGCTGCAGGTAAATAAATTCAACTGACACAGGAATTCTTTGGTAACGAAATTACTAAAGGTGGTGGTTTATTTTACATTCAAATTAGAATTTATTAGTAACTGAGCAGCATTTAATACAATTTTTTCTTGACAACTTACCACTTTCAATTCCATCAGTTTTGTTCTTACTGATTCATGTTCTGATTAAAAATAGCTGCCTTTCTCTTTAAGAAGGGAAGAAGAATTACAAATCACAGAGCTGCTCTCCAAAGTATCATTTTTGTCCTTCATATGACAATGGATTTATTCTGGCCTAAGAAGAAACTGAACTCATCATATATTTGCCCATTCTTTGTTTTCACCTTTTTGCTGCTGCAGAAGGCACACAGCAGTGGAGAAGTTTGAAAACAAGAACTGAAGGAATAATGCACTAGTTAGCACAAAATAGTACTACTACACAATTATTTTCCAGTGAATAGCCCAGGCTTGTGAAATGTAGAGGAGTGCAGGCTAGTGTTCGTGCCATGCAAACATGCATTTCTTTTAATTCCACTGCCAAATGAGTTTGTCCACATGCGCAGGGTTCTGTCAGTTTGTACTTCATCTTTATTAGCATTCTGCCTTTTGGACCAGGCAGAATAAAACTACACTTTTTCTTTACAGTTATAAGTAGTGACAATAAAGGGTGGAACATGTGTACAGCACCTCCCAGAAAGATGTTTTCTTCAGTATGAAAACCTCTGCCTCCTTTGAGATAATGAATTCTGATTCTACACTACTATATTTAAAAGCTGACCAATTGTTGAGCTTCTTTGCTTGCCAAAAATTTTCCCAGTATTAAGAAGCTGGACTACAATCCTGGCCCTTTGAAAATCCCTTTTGATCCTAGAAAGGCAAAGATTGCATCTCCCGTACTTGATCGGAACTTAATGTCTATATTTGTATAAATGCACATTTGCAAATTAAACTGAGTGATTTTATTTCATTTTTTTCTTTTTTACTATTAATCTAGAAGGTTTGACTCTGAATCACATTAAAGTTAGAATAAACTACAGACAGATGACATGCATTTAATATTTTCAAAACCTTGGAAGTGGGACTTTTATCTTGGATGCTGAAGATTGCTGTTCATTAATTACAATTTCACGTGTAATCACTGATCTTAAGACCTATTGTAATCTTGTTAATAGTGGAACTCCATGGAAACCAAAGAGTCTTGGGAATTACCTAAAGGTTGGTGAATTCTTTAAAATGTTCTTTTTTGGGGTAAAAAAAAAAAACACCTCAAAATACATAAATATTCATTCTCAGAGTGTATGCAAATGCGAAATAATGACAAATCACAGTATTCCCTTGCCAGACCCAGTAATTAGGGATATGCATAAATGTGCCCACATGTATAGCGAGGAACTGAACAAATACTTGTATTGTTTAATGAAATTCAGTATTGGACCAAAGAAATTAGTGAATTTTAATCCTAACCTTTGTGTTAGTCAAATAAATTATTCCAACAGATGTTTCCTGTTTCCCTATACATGCTAGGTGATGTTTGACCTTGGCAACTGAAAAACAGGCATTAAATGCCTTTTTAACCTACATGTAAGATCCACTGAGGATTACATACAGCTTGAACAATGAAACAAAGCCAGTTATTACTAGATTACTGAAATATGTCATTAATCTTTCTTTCTGGGTGATATAAAAACAATAGCAAATTTATATTGGATTTTAAGTTAGTTTTGAACATTTAGAGAGAATTATGGATATTGGCAGGAAGTAATTAAAAGAAAACAAATCTCTTAACTATTTTAAAGATACCTAATACCTTCCAATGGGATGCACGAATATGAATTTTCCCTAAGTAGAGAAGTTGTTGAAATTTCGATGTTGTAAACTTAACCTGTAACCAGCAGTTTCTGCCCACATTTCCTTACTCATGGAATTAAATATCATAGTAGGTATTCATAGCAATATTGTAGCAATTCAGAATTTGGTGGGAAAGTCACCTTTTGTCTCTCCAGTATATGTGATGTGATTAGCAATATGTTTATATCGTTAAATAATGCAGTCAGCATATAGTAAGTGCACTGGATTGTGCCAATTAACCATGAGCCAATCTCTGAGCCACCATACACATCCTGTGTAGCTCAAGTTGTAGTTCAAAGGGAAGGAACTTGCAGTGAGCAATGTTACTTCTTCCTCTTCTTAGGTCTTTTGGCAGGTGACTCTACCAGTATTGTAGGTATTTATTCATTAAATATTTACAAATGCCTTGAGCAGAGGTGATTTGTGTGGTCTGAAATCTATATAGAGTAATGTGTATTTGATAACAGGTAAGAATGTACGTGTTCTGCATGTTTATTGGGCTTTTGTTTATATGAATCTAACTGGCATTACAATGACTAGAATTGTTAAGGCCTGTTATATGACAGTTTTAGGGGGAGGGCTGGTACAAGCTTATAAAGATTGCATACCCAAACCATAACTTGTACAATCCATGTTTATTTCTTATTACTGAATATAGTTCTCTTATTTGAGAGAACCATGGGGGAATATGTTACATCCAGGCAACCTAAACCTTGTCCTCTTACTGAATATCAATTCCAGCAAACTTCTGAAAATTCAAAAATAATAAATACTTTCAGCCTTGGCTTCATGACAAGAAGAAATACAGAACTAAGATACCAACCAGTGCAGTTTCAGCTGTTTTATCCACTGAATAACCTACAGGCACTGAAACTGAATTCGGAATTAGGTGCATTAGATATTTGGATACCAGCTAGAGTAGTCTGGCAGAGCTGAAAGCATGTTTTGAACAGACATGGAATGCCTTATCCAGCATCTATAGCCTGACTCACTGCCTTTCTTTGGTGAAGGTGTTGAATGAAAAATGTAAACACCACCTCAGTGAGGTCTAGAAAATATCTATCCGCAATTAGTGGTGAAGCTGTGGAAAAGAAGTGTAAGGAATTTACTTCAGTTATTCAGCCATGACACAGGATATGAAAGGAGTCACTGTAACACGAGATAAAGTGTAAGGATAAAGAGATGAAGTTCTGAAATGAAAATTGCTGCTGAAGCAGAGCTGTTTGAATGGAGGTCAGGTACCAGCAGTTTCTGGTTGCTGTGGCCCTTGTAAGGTTGCAGAGGGCAAGTCAGCCAATTTAGTGGTTGATTCTCTTTTTTCTGGAGGATATGTACTACCTGCAAAGGAGAATTAAGTGCTTTTATAGGACCACAATTAACATTACAGTAATGTGTATCATCATGGTATTTTCTGTATCCATGTTTACGGCACTGCTGAATGTGGTGGTTGATGATTCTGCCCGTGATGATTCATAATCTGTTTACAAGGAAAAATTCAACTCTGTCATTACAAACATGCAAGAAGACATAGAAATGGCATTATGGAATCATAGAATCATAGAATAGTTAGGGTTGGAAAGGACATTAAGATCATTGAGTTCCAACCCCTCTGCCATGGGCAGGGACACCTCCCACTAAACCATGCCACCCAAGGCTCTGTCCAACCCGGCCTTGAACACTGCCAGCGATGGACCATTCACAACTTCCCTGGGCAACCCATTCCAGTGCCTCACCACCCTTACAGTAAAGAATTTCTTCCTCATATCCAATCTAAACTTCCCCTGTTTAACTTTGAACCCATTACCCCTTGTCCTCTCACTACAGTCCCTAATGAAGAGTCCCTCCCCAGCACCCCTATAGGCCCCCTTCAGATATTGGAAGGCTGCTATGAGGTCTCCACACAGCCTTCTCTTCTCCACGCTGAACAGCCCCAACTTTCTCAGCCTATCTTCATATGGGAGGTGCTCCAGTCCCCTGATCATCCTCGAGGCCCTCCTCTGCACTTGTTCCAACAGTTCCATGTCCTATTTATGTTGAGGACACCAGAACTGCAAACAATACTCTAAATGAGGTCTCACGAGAGCAGAGTAGAGGGGCAGGATCACCTCTCTCTACCTGCTGGTCACGCTCCTTTTGCTGCAGCGCAGGATACGGTTGGCTTTCTGGGCTGCACGTGCAAACTGCTGGCTCATGTTCATTTTTTCATCGACCAACACCCCCAAGTCCTTCTCCACAGGGCTGCTCTGAATCTCTTCTCTGCCCAACCTGTAGCTGTGCCTGGGATTGCTCTGACCCAGGTGTAGGACCTTGCACTTGGCATGGTTAAACTTCATCAGGTTGGCATCAGCCCACCTCACAAGCGTGTCTAGGTCCCTCTGGGTGACGTTGCTTCCCTCCAATGTATCAACCGAACCACACAGCTTGGTGTCATCGGCAAACTTGCTGAGGGCGCACTCAATCCCACTGTCCATGTCACCAACAAAGATGTTAAACAAGACCGGTCCCAACACCGATCCCTGAGGGACACCACTCGTTACTGGTCTCCAGCTGGATATTGAGCCACTGAGCACAACTCTTTGCGTGCAGCCGTCCAGCCAGTTCTTTGTCCACCTAGTGGTCCACCTATCAAATTGATGTCTCTCCAACTTAGAGAGAAGGATGTCATGTGAGACAGTGTCAAAGGCTTTACACAAGTCCAGGTAGATGACATCAACTGCTCTACCCCTGTCCATCAGTTCCATAGCTCCATCATAGAAGGCCAAATTGGTCAGGCAGGATTTCCCCTTAGTGAAGCCATGCTGGCTGTCACCAACCACCTTGTTGTTTTTCATGTGCCTCAGCATGCCTTCCAGGAGAATCCGCTCCAAGATTTTGCCAGGCACAGAGGTGAGACTGACTGGTCTGTAGTTCCCCGGCTCATCCATTTTCCCCTTCTTGAAAATGGGGGTTATATTTCCCTTTTTCCAGTCACTGGGAACTTCAGCTGACTGTCATGATTTTTCAAATGTGATGGACTGTGGCTTAGCAACTTCATTTACCAGCTCCTTCAGGACCAGCGGATGGATTTCATCCGGTCCCATGGACTTGTGTGCGTTCAGGTTCCTAAGATGGTCTCGCACCAGATCCTCTCCTACAGTGGGCCTAAGGTCTTCATTCTCACAGTCCCTGCTTCTGCCTTCCAAGACTTGGGTGGTGTGGTCAGAGCATTTGCCGGTGAAGACTGAGGCAAAGAAGTCATTAAGAACCTCAGCCTTCTCCAAATCCAGGGGAGCCAGTTCTCCCGATAGCTTCTGGAGAGGGCCCACGTTGTCCCCAGTCTGTCTTTTATTTGCAGCGTACCCATAGAATCCCTTTCTGTTATCCTTAACATCCCTAGCCAAGTTTAATTCTAAGTGGACCTTAGCTTTCCTAACCTGGTCCCTAGCATCCCAGACAACATCCCTGTATTCTTCCCAGGTGGCCTGGCCTTGCTTCCACCTTTTATAAGCCTCTTTTTTCCTTTGAATTTTCCTCAGCAGCTCCTTATCCATCCAAGGAGGTCTTCTGGCCCTCCTGCTAAACTTCCTTCTATTAGTGATGCATAGCTCCTGAGCTTGCAGCAGGTGATCCTGGAATATAGAATAGTATGGTTGGAAAGGACCTCAAGATCATCCAACAGTCTTGGGCTCCCCCGCCCTCTAGGGCTGTATCCCATGGAACCTTACTGAGCAGGTTCCTGAAGGGGCCAAAGTCTGCTCTCTTGAAGTCCAGGGCAGTGAGCTTGCTGCACGCTCTTCTCACTGTCCTGAGGATCTCAGACTCGACCATCTCATGATCGCTGCAATCAAGGCTGCCCTGGAGAGTCACATTTCCAGCCAGCCCTTCCCTGTTGGTTGAGGACGAGGTCAAGCATGGCACCTCTCCTTGTTGGCTCCTCTTCCTTGCAGAAGGAACCTAGATTTCAGTAGTGGTAATTTAAAACAAAACCAGAAAAGTAGTTTTAATATATGCCAGATCTGTAGTACTTAGCACTGCCACATCATTCAGCATCCTAAAAACAGTATTAAAAGGCATCCCTTTTTGGCCATGCCCATGCGTTGCCTCTCCAGTGCTCTGTGCTGCTGGCACAAAACTGTGAAAGAGAAAGGAATTAAAATTCATCAACAGAACACATGCACCGACAGAACCCTTTGCCCTTGAAAAGAATAAGTGCTTTCCCAAATTGTTGAGAGGGAGTGCGCACCTCCTGATGATTAGATTGCCAGCTAGACCACATGTACTCCTACATGTCTGGATGACCAGATACCATGCAGATGCATTCCACATTCTTTTTGATCTACTACCTTTTCCAGGAGATGCGGGTTATTTCTCAGAGCTTTAGAAAGTCAAATGGCACATGCAGCTTGTCAGCCAGAAGTGCGTCTGAAAACTGCCAGGGTACATCTGAGTCTGCAGGCTGTAAGGCACTTTCAAGAATATTGAAACTCAGACTGTCTGAAACCTTTTACATGAGATACATTAATATTTAGAATCATTTAGGTTGGAAAAGACCCTAAAGATCATCAAGTCCAGCCATAGGTCAATAACATTTTAAACAGAATTCATATACAGAGCAAACTAGTAGTAACTTTAGAGTGAGCAGCATCTTGTAAATGGCTCCATCAAAACCGTATCAGGAACAAAGTACTACTGTAGAACAGTAAAATAAACAAAAAGCAAACTCAAATCTTTGCATATTTGTTTTTCAGGTGTTGTGTGTTCACTGTAACTGTTGTTGGATAAATGAAACAGACACCCAGTAGGCACTGTTTACTCTTTTCCTATCCTGTTGCCAGTACTTTTACAGGCTACTGTTGAGATACAAACTCAAAACTTCATAACATTTTTAGGCTGCTGTGTTAGCACTGCACACTTTCTATCGTGTATCTAATATACAGAATTATAAAAATCACTTCTATATACACAAAGCATGAATCAAATTAGCCAAGTGAAAAAACAATAATGCTGTGTCTTCAGGATTTTAAAGCGGTCTGCATGGAGACTTTAAAAGTAATTTGAGGTTAAAATAAAGACTGCTACTTAAATGAGGATATATAAATAAATTCTTTAATCACTTCAGTATAACCCTAGAAGCAATTCAGCTGAAGTCAGTTCCAATAAACTAATTTACTGTAATGATATAAACACTGTTTCAGTATTTGCCCTCCTGTATCATATCACACATTGTGAAGGCATACTCCCATATGCAGCTGCTTTAACAAACCTGAGGTGAAACCACAATCATTGTGCCCTTATCTCGCAAGATGAGATGTGACATTTTTTGGAGGACAGCATTATAACCACTAATTCCTTAGTAACAGCTATACCTCCTCAAATTCACTTCTGGCACACTGTGATGCAGCCCATCCAGTTGCAAAGATTTGGATATGTCAGATTGGTCTTAGTGGCTCCTAAATTAGTCATTATCTATTGTTGGTAGTATTTCTGCCCACCAAGAACTGTTCCTGGGACTTAGGAAGTGTGAGACCAGGCCTTGCCAGTAAAGGTTCTTATGCCTCCAGAGCATGTGCACCACTGTTGTAGCTTTTTGGTGTGTTAGAAGTACCAAAAGGTAAAGAAATAGGGCCTCAGTGCCTGAATACTTCCCCTTGGTACTGCTCTGACCATAATCAGAATACATTTACAGATACCAGATATACTAGATGATCTTAAAGTCCCTTCCAACCCAAACAATTCCGATTCTGTGATACATAAGCATCGTAATCACTGTGTGCACACACAGTGTTTTAGTTACTGACCTAAAGTTGACACTTGAACTTTAGTTCAGTAACCAATGAAAAATTGCTATTTTTCTTGAATGACATATTAAAACTAGTGCAAGGTGTAAGTTAATTTAATGCCATATTATTTCTTTCTATATGCATGTACAAAGCAGTGCATAAAACTGCCTGTGCTACAGCTATGAAAGCTGTACAGTCCAAAAGTTCTTAGACTGGGGCAGAAAGGGAAAAAATAGCCCAAAAAATTTAGTTAGTGTTCAAGATATGCCCACTGATTTTTCAGGATGAGGATTCAGACACATGATGTATTAATGTGGGAAAGTATGTAACTGTAATTCAGAATGTAACTAATAAAGATCTGATAAAGGGAATAAAAAACTGATAAAGATCTGATAAAGGGGATCTGAAAGGTTCTTCCTTGGTTTTCTTGTGATTTTTTATCTTGGTGTATTGTACAAAGTAGCTATCCTGACAGCTCTGAGGAGAATCAGGTAATAGATGACTTATTCACAGTCACTAAATCATAAATGTTACATATTGTAACTCTAAATAGTACATTTTGCTTTGCTAGGTTAAAAAACAAACGACTGAGGTTTTATGGCCTTGAAGGATTCTAGGACTTCACTGCTAAAAAAAGATGTATTTGAATGTTACCTCTTCAATCAAATAACACTGTAACCAGAGACTACAGAAATGACTGACTACATCTTTCTGTTCCCTTAATTCTGAGCAGAATTAATTGCTGCATCAAACTCTAGATAAATCTGAGCCAGCTGTGAAATGATCCATGTAATAGACTAATACTTTCATTCAAAATGAGATGTGGAGCAATAAGCTCTTCCTTTCTTGGAGAGTTAATATATTAGGCTGTCATAGTCATCACTAATTACATGCCCAGGAAAGTTGGGTATAATCCCTTACACATAGTTTGTAGAAAAATGTTTTGGAATAAAAGACTGTGGCTTATCTGATTTCATTTATATGAGAAATTGCTTTGATTATTACTAAGATTTTGTTTCTTATGGAACTTGAAAATTGTCATTCTTTCATACAAATTTATGTGTTGACTATCACCATTTTTATGTGTGGAAAACAATCAGTTTTTTAATAAAGGAATGTGTAATACCCCAGTGCTCAGATTATGTCAAGTCAGATTAGTCTGGCCCCAGGTTTGGCACTGGGGAAAAAAAAAAGTCTTTTACTGCCTCTCTATATCCTTTTTTGGTTTTCATCTGCAGCTTTTGATAACACTGCTTAGAAATGTTGTACAAATGTTCTGTAGTCCTGGAAGCATTAAGGAAGATGTGAGCAGTAGGGGCTTTGCTGTAATTCTGATGTGAAAGTCTCATCTGTCTTCTCTGGTCTCTCCGATGTAGGTTGAAGAGGAATCTGAAGTAACAGAAGTTGAATGCTAACACCCGTAAGTTACAAGATGTGAAGACTTGGCCTGGATTTTTATTTTATTTATTTATTTCCCTCAAAGCTTAGAAAGAAAGGTACTGGCGTCTCTATGGATGCGTTATCTGTGTCTTTGTAACCTCAAAACCTGACAAAATTAATCATAGAATCATAGAATAGCAGTTTGAAAGGGGCCTTGAGGATCACCTGCTCCAGCCTTTCTAGAGAAGCATGACTTAGACTAGATGTCCCAGCACCCTGTCCAGCCAAATCTTAAAAGTATCCAACTCCATGGAATCCACCACTTCTCTGGGGAGATTATTCCAATGCCTGATTGTTGTCATTGTAAAAAATTTTCCTCTTGTGTCCTGTAGGAATCTCCACAGTGAAGTATGCTGAACTTAACACTGCCTTTTAAGAGCATTCCGAAAAATAAGGGGGCTGCCTATTTATGTAGGAGCAGTACTTTGGTACTGAAGGCATGTAAAAACATCTGCAAGTGGTAGGCTAAACCGGTTACCTAGATAGTTCTTACAGTTCTTCAAGAAAGGAGTTGTTCTTAACCAGTGTCTTAGCTAGTTTGTGACCTGAATACCTGAAGAGCTGCTTCTTTCTATAATCCTAGCAATTACATAAAGGCATGCTTACAGTCTCTTACTTCAAGAAAAGGTAGCTATTAGCACATGGTCTTTGAGAAGATCTGTAGTCCTAACAAGTAATTTCCATCATTTGGATTTTTCCAAGTTCTGGTGAATAATGTGGAATAGTTAGAGAGGAAGGTAAAAGAAGATTAATGATGCCTGTGCTGATTCATTTTTGGATTGGGAGTATTACACATTCATTTTAACTCAAATTCTGTTTTAAGTAACTGGGACTTGAGTTTGGCTGCTTTGCACTGGTTTGAGTGATTAAATGAATGCTCAAGACTCCTGATATAGGAAAATTCCAAACATACAGATAAGGAAAGGAAAGCCCAGATTGTAAATTGTCCCTGGAATAAAACCTTTTCTAATGGAGTTTCTCTGTATGAATTTCAGCTCAGCATAGATTCATAGAATTGTAGGATGGTTTGGGTTGGAAGGGACCTTAGAGATCATCTTGTTCTAAACCCCCTTCCATGGGCAGGAACACCTTCCACTAGATGAGGTTGCTCCAAGCCCCATCCAGCCTGTCCTTGAACATTGCCAGGGCACAGGCTGATACAGCTTCTCTGGGCAATCTGTGCCAGCGTCTCACCACCCTCACAGCGAAGAATTTCTTCCTAATGTCTACTCTGAATCTACCTTGTTACTTCATGCTTGAGACCCTCCCTGAAATAAGAAAGGAATTTTTCCTGAATAAGGAGATCCAGCTCTGTCTTTTCACCTTCAACATTTTGTGGTTTTTGTTATTGGTAATATTTTACTGCTCTTTGATAAATATTATTCAAATAAACTTAACTCCTGCAGGCATTCTCCCCTTGAATAACATGATCATTATCTTTATTATAAAGATTTCCAAACCTCAGGTAGTAAATGAGCCCCTACAATGTGGGCCATGGGGTTTCCCCCAGAGAATCCTGCAGCCAAGCAGCTCACATCTAGCTAAAACAAACCCCTGTCAAAGGCTTCCGCTGGTGAAGTGGCACCAGTGTGGTGAGTGGGTCTCACTCTCACTGGATCTGATCTTCCTCTCACTTTTTACATTCTGTAGTATTATGGCTACATCCCCACCACACACATGTATGTTCAGTCCCACTCTCTGGCCTGCTCCAAAGCCCTGCAGCATTTTAAGTCTGCAGTCCCTCTCCAGTGCAGTCTTTCACTCTGTTATTGATGCTTAAATATTCCCACTTCTCCAGCTCCAGCAAAGCCAGCCCTGACCCTGCTTGCCTCCCATGACACTCACTCACGCTGGCTGCAGTACTGTGCTTCTCACAGGGCTGCTAGCAAGGGGAGAGCTATGAGCCAGGGCTTCTATGAGCCAGAGACCCTGGGACGTGCCACCTCTACCCTGGTCCTCCTTCCTTTTCTCCTACAGTGAGAACAGCCAAGCTCAGGGAGACCCTTCCCAACTGGACACCTGTCTTCTGATCTGCAGGTCAGAAAGTATTTCCTTAAATAGGTTTGGGTATGGAATGGAATTGTGGGGGGATCTCAGTATCTCTAAGGCTTAAAGAAAAATACTTACCATTATGCTCTAACACTTAGTACACACACCCCCTAAAATGGAGCCTTTCTGATACATATTTTAGGTACATTTTTAAAGTGACTATTACTTCCTGGTGGTAGCTGGGAGTATGAAATACTGAAGTCACTCAAGCTGCATTTTTGCAGCTTGCCTCTGAAAAGTCTGTCTTTTTTAAAAACCCAAACCATTTACATTAAAATATTTGCATTTCTGACTGAAGAGAAAAATCTGGAGAGAGGAGGATTTCTAAGGGGAGTGGTTTTGCTGAGCTGTAGCTGTAAAGCCAGCAAATAATTTGACATGAAGGGAGCAAAGTGCACCTGGAAGAACATCACTCTGTCTCTTGCAGAATTCTGTCTTACCTAAATCACTGGAAATCTG
Organism: Amazona ochrocephala; assembly: GCA_039720435.1. Taxonomy (NCBI): domain Eukaryota; kingdom Metazoa; phylum Chordata; class Aves; order Psittaciformes; family Psittacidae; genus Amazona; species Amazona ochrocephala. The sequence continues at coordinate 37,200,279 of CM077876.1, forward strand.
GCTCTTCTGTGGCTCTGGTGTTTCTCATTGAAATGTACTGCGAAAGGTGAGGCAGGAAAGGAATTCTCAGGCATTTAACTGGGAGAGAAGAAGAAACAGCTGCAGCAACTTGTCACAGCTTTAGACTTCAGTATTGGGTCGACACAAGAAAATAATCACTGGATCTCCTTGTGGTTACAACAGAGGAGCTGTCTTCTGGGGAAAGTCTTGATGAGGCAAAGAGCAACTATCTTGACCTTTGTTGGGTTTTTTTAATGTATCTAAAGGATGTCTTCTGTGGTAATGGCCTTAGCAGCCAGGGTGGTCTCTCCGAACCCTGCTCACAAATCTCTCTAACTGCACCCTGCAGCAAGTAGGATTTGGAGCTGCCAAAAGCTGGTGATAGGGGTTCCATCCCCTCTCTTCCAGCCCCTTCTGCTGGGTTTCCTGCTCTGAGGCTGAACTCCATGCATGTACAATGGGAAAGTCATAGAATCATAGGATGGTTTGGGTTGGAAGGAACCTTCAAGACCATCTAGTTCCAGCCCCCTGTCATGGGCAGGGACACCTTCCACTAGACCAGGTTGCTTAAAGTCGAAGCAGCACATAACTTTGTGTCATTAAATCCATTACAGCAGTGAAGGTGAGCACAGCAGTCAGGATCTGCTAATTTAGGGTGCTGGGAAGTCTCAGGCAGTTTGGACACCTGCCTGTCACTGATCCCTTCATATCAATGCAGCCAAGTGTCCCCCAGTCTCCTTAGATGTCCTTTTGAGCAGGCATTTCTTGGGCAGGCAGAGCCAGGACACCTCTGTGAGGTGTGGGACAGCCAGACCCCAGTCAGATCTGGGCACTGGACCCAGTCAGCGCTCGTTTGACAGCTACAGACTGAAAGAGGAGCCCCAGGGAAACTGAGACTGGAAGACAAGGCCCTGCTCCCTACAGAACTGGTGTCAGCCAGCATGTTTTCAACACCAGTTAAGGCTTTGTTCAGGAACAACTTGCTTGAACCCCAGAGACTGGCTAAGCAGAGAGGTGTCCAGCAAGTGAACTTCTAAGAGGTTTTAGCTGCAGAAAGGTTCTGGGAATGTTTGCTTGTGCTGGAGGCAAACCTGGAAACCTTGTCCCTAAGACATGGGCTGGGATGCGAGACTGGCTCAGCAGGGATGCTTGGAGACACCTCCACCATCCTCCATGAGGCTGCAGACATCGTTCTTCCAGGCACCAGGAGGCTGAAGGATGGTCCGTGCAGTGGGTGAAGCCCATAATCATGACCTTGTAAATACTGACAGAGTAGCTTTGGTCACAGTAATGCCTGATGGAAGATGGGAAACTCCCTACCAAGGCTGCCAGTGCCAGGCAAAGGTCAATGCTGAGGCACAGCTTCAGCTTTAGCGTTTAAATTCACCTCTTTTAAGCAACCGCGGGGCCTCGGCGGGGGCGGGGGCGGGGGGCCCGGCCGCGGGCAGCTCCTGCTCGTTCATACTCGAGCCGGAGCCGGAGCGTTTCGCCCCCTCCGAGCCGTGCTGGGGGCCCGCAGCTGCGGAGGCCGCTGCCGGGACAGGGACCGGGGTCAGGTGCGCGGCTCCGCGGACGCGGCTGCCCCCCGCCGGGTGCTTGCCGGGCTCGTTCATCCCGCTTCTAAATCGTCCCTGCCCGGGTCTCCCCGTTATCGCTAAAGATTAAGCTCTTGATTTTCTTGGCTGCAAAAGCGGCAGCGAACAGCTCGGACTTTGTTTTTCTACTGCCCCCGAGGCGTGATTTATTGGGTCCCTGTTATCGCACGATCGGGCTTTGTTCAAAATGTTTCTCCGGGCAGATTCTATACCGCCGGTATTTATTTTGACTGCCCCTTCTCATTAACGTTACCGACTGTTAAGCGCTCCCCGTTCACTTTGCAATCGCCCGGCCGCCCCTAGTCCCGTTCGCGTTTCCACCCGCGTTTGGACCCAAGCACGAGTGTCGGGGCCCCGGAGGCAGCCACGACCGACCCCCTCGCCGCGGCCGCGGAACGGGGTCTTCGCCCGGGACCTCCCCCGCTCCGCCGGCGCTCCCAGCCCAGCGGTTGTGTTCCTGTCCTCCAGCAAAAACGTTACTTCATCCTAAGAAAAACAGCGTGCGCGGGGCAGGAACGGGATCTCCACACCGACCGAGGGGGAAGATCGGGGCCGTGAGGCGATGCCGTCCCCCGACAGCTGCGTGATTAATGACGGACCCGCCGGGGAAGGGGCGGTCACTGCTGCCCCGGCGGGCGGGGGGAGCCCAGCGGCCAGGTGCTACCAGCCCCGCCGCGCCCACCGGCCGCGACGCCTTAAGACGGGCGTGCTGGGGCTGCGCGGGGTGGCTCTGCTCCGGGCGGGAACGGTAAGTTCATTCTGGGGACGGCGGGGTATCCCCTATCCCGGTTGCGGCGCTGGGTCCCCGCAAGGGCCGGATTCATCCGCCGTCGGTGCGGGATGGGGCTGCCGCGGTAGCGCAGCCAGTGGGGGCTGGACGGTACTGAACGGGTCAGCGACTGTGCTGGCTTCGCACGGGAACGGGCGAGATCCCGTTTCACTGCTCCGGAGATAGTGTTTTCGTTAACTATTACTGAGTTACGCGAAGGACGAGGTGTTCCTAAACCCGATGCAAAATAATGCAGGTTCACTATATTCCTCCTAGGGACAACGGCAAAGGCTGCCAACAAGGTTATCGGAGGTTTTCACCTGTATCCGAGGTTTCTACCTATTTCTAGTTTGTGTGCTCTGCTCTGGTGTTTTCGATCTTTTTCTGTTCCTGATAAGGTTTCAAACTGTTTCTGCCGTTGTAATGCCGTGTAAAGCCACGAATGCATCTGCCCGCTTTGGAAATACTGCAGTAGAGATGCTTTAGAATTAATATAAATACTTAAATAAGAATATTTAGAAAGATTAACTTTCACCCCTGCGTTTCCAGGTCTGCAGCAAGCGGGTGTTGGCAAAAATCGTTGCAATGACCTTAAAATCCAAAGTTCTCTCTCGTAAAGCGTTAAAGGAGGTTACATGGGAACCGGCTGTTGCTCAGGGGCATTTCGTTTACGTTAGCGCTCAGCAACAGGTTTTCGGACCGTGAGGTCTGGATGACCGCGACCTCCCCACCAGGAGGGTGATGCTGCCCACCCCAGTGTGTGCACAGGAACCACCGTGTTCTGGCTGCATGTACGTACACACCTACAGCAGATCCCGTGTTTCTCATAGCGGGTTTTCCTGAGCCATTTACTATATGTATATGATAGAAAACCTGACAGAGCAAAAACTAATTCGGAGTGAAATCTCTCATTTTCACAGGTGAAATTTTGCCTTTTCTTGTTTTCCATAGGCCCAGGATTTCATCCGAAGTAGATGTGAAGCTCCTAAACCAGAAATTCCTACTTCAAGGAGTGCCCAAGGAGATGAGGGGTTTAGGTACATGCATTTTGATGTCCTGTACTTCATCATCCCAGTTCTAACTCTGGCTAAGTACCAACACAGCACCATAAGAACGGTGTATAAACCAGCCCTAGTCCTGTATTGCAGTAGGCAAGTGGGGATTTATTTATATGAAGCTGGTCTGTGTTCTTGGGCAATTCAGAGTGTTCCACTAATCAGGGAATAATTCCTCATTTTGGTGGGATTTCAGTTGGGTGGCAAATGAGAAACCCTGCTGATAGACGTGAGCCTGTGCTCTTCTGCTAGTTCTCGTGATTGTCTTGACTCTGCAATAATGACGATGTTTTGGTTTTTTATTTTGTTGCTAAAATCCATCCAGACCTGACTGTGCCTGAACACACGAGAAAGCACCAAGGGAAAAAGCACATGGCACCTTTTCTTACTTTAAGTTAAAGGAAACAGCCATTTTAAGGACCATTTTTCAGCCCTCCATCAAAACAAGCTCATGTAGGCTTAACGTGAGTTTTATATTGGTCATAGATATTACCATAAAATAAAGAGGGTTTTCCCCTTTGGTTTACAGTTACGATGCGCACACAGTATTTCACAAATAATCTCAGCCTGAACCCTACCTCTGTTTAAGAGAACATGACCTGATAAAACCGTGAGCCTCGTTAACAGCAAATCACAAGAGAACACCCAAAGTAATAATGCCTTCTAAATGCCATCGAACCAGAGCATTGCAAAATGGGCTATTGAGAAACCTCTCCTCCTTTGTGCTAGAAACCTGTGACTTGGTTCATTGTCCTGGGTTTTGCTGTTACCAGCTGCAGCTGCACAGGGGCATCTGTGAGACTTTGGTGTGGGGTTGAAATGCTTTGTAAAATCAAGCTTAATTTTTGCAAATTTAGATACTTGGTCATTTATGTACATCATTTTTATATAATTTTTTTAAATTGCATAGTAGTTGAATGAAATTAAAAGTTTTGATGGCTTGTGCTTGTTCTTCTCTTCAAGCTGGGCTGTCACAGAAACAGCTGTTCCCAGCACGTGGAAGCCGGGATCTGAGAGTCCTGGGAGCGCTGCTTGGCTGAGGGCAACAGGAACAGGTATGATTCTAGCTAAGGAGTGCTGCACTTTGGGAGCATTGACTGAATTACTTTGCTGCAGAATTAAATGAACTGAAGGACTGTGAGTGTTACTGCAGGCAGAGCTGGCTGGCACTTCAGAAAGCTGGGGAAAGACCTCGCGGGTGTTACTCTCAGCTTTGCTCAAAGGAAGTTTTTTGCTGTTGTTTTCCAAAGGTTCTCTTGCCCCCCAATGGTCAAAGTGCCCCTTACAGGATTCTTTTAAAGCTTGAAAGTGTAGAAGGTAAGAGGATTAGCAAGGAAATTTAAGTAATGTTAAGGGAGGACAGGAGAAGTCGGCTCCTGATCTTCTAAAATCGTGGACCAAGTTTTGCCCTTCAGAACCTCAGTGCCGCACTCTGTGGCTCTACACCCTGCTCTGCCTGAAAACAGTGATTTTCTTTCTGTAATCCAAACTGATCACCTTTATGACTGTTGATGAAGTAATTGCAGCTAAATAGAATACATATATATATCTATCCAGACAGTCCCACATGCCAAATGATACAGATAATGGTTTTTAAAAAACACATTCAGCCTAATTTTCAGTTGGTTGTGAATGGGAGCCACCGAGGTAGTGCTGCTCAGCAGAGCCTGTTTTCAGAAAGGGTTTTCTCAGAAGCAGTCTCTGGACTCTGAGGGATTAAAACTTGCTCTGTGCAATACTGTCCAAAAAGTATTAAATAACAGTCTTTGAAGCGTTCTGCTTCTGTACCTGTGTGTGGTATCAAATTTGCAAGCAGCGAGTGGAAGAGCAGCTTGCGCCGCTGCATCCCGACTTTTCCTGGCATGGGCAGCACTTGTATCTCCACTAATCTTTGCTTTTGGAGAGCGTTTGCTGCAGGGGCTGGCTCCAGAGATGCTCTTGTTGGTTGCAGGTCCCTCCCAGCCGGGAAAGTCACCGATGGACTGTGGACACGTGCGTGAGAGAGGCGAGGAGACCTCCGGTCCGGGCGCAGAGCCCGATTCCCTGTTGCCTTCTGCTTCCGGCAGCAACTCCTGCACCCCCCCAGTGGCTGGGCGGCAGGCCGGAGCCTCTCCGGGCAGACCCGCTGCGGCTAACGCCGCCCGGGAGCGCAGCCGCGTTCAGACCCTGCGCCATGCCTTCCTCGAGCTGCAGAAGACTCTGCCTTCTGTGCCGCCTGACACCAAGCTCTCCAAGCTGGACGTGCTCCTCCTGGCCACCACCTACATCGCACACCTCACCCGCAGCCTTCAGGATGAGGAAGAGTCACCGGGAGAGGGCTTGGGTACGCTCCGAGGCGATGGATACCTCCACCCTGTCAAGGTAGGAGAGTTGAGGATCAGCCGCTATCTCCTGTCAGTGGAGAAGTAAGAGTGGTCTTAGACGAGACTAAAACTTCAATTTATGTTTACCTTGCTAATAATATAGACAAGCTGAGATACTTGGGCTTGTTCATGTTGGGGAAGAATCTAGGGAGACCTTATAGCAGCCTTCCTAGTGCTAATAGTGCCTATAATAAGGCTGGAGAGGGAACCTTTCAGAAGGGCATATAGTGATAGGACAAGGGGGAATGGTTTTAAGCTGACAGAGGGTAGGTTTAGATTAGTGATTAGGAAGCAATTTCTAATTCCTGTGAGGGTGGTGAGGCACTGGTACAGCGTGCCCTGAGAAGCTGTGGCTGCCCCATCCTGGCAGTGTTCAAGGCCAGGTTGGATGGGGGCTTGGAGCAACCTGGTTTAGGGGAAGGTGTCCCTGCCCATGGCAGGGGGGTTTGGAACTGGGTGATCTTTAAGGTCCCTTCCAAACCAAACCATTCTATAATTCTATGAGTATGTGAGAAGACTGCCTATTCTAACCACTGTGTAGGTACTTGGGGCCTGTTGGAAATGTCCAGGAGCTGGTCTCCCTCCAGCTTCAGGGACTCTGTACAAAAATACCAAATACAGTGTAGGTCCAGACCTAGTGGGGCTCAGTCCCTTTGGAATTAAGAACCAGCACATCCTCAGTCCTCATCTGGGAACCTCTGTGATCCCCCACCAAACCCATTGGAGCCCACTGGAGGGGATGTGTCTGGCTGTGATGCACGGTCCTGTGACAGGAGCCTTGGGGCTGGACCCACTTTGGCTCTCTCTCCAGGCAGCTGTGGCATGGAGGGTGGTGTTAATCACTGGCCACGTTAATCCCTTCTGTGAAAGTGCTTTCCTGATGTGTTCATTTCATGTGGTTAGCGTAGCTCTTCCCTTCATCCAAAAAAATAACATCAGAGCAATGTGGAAGGGATGAGAACAGGGAACTCCTCCTGGGGAGGGCCCATGGCTGGAAACTGTGTTCACATGCACCACTCACTGACTGATGAGACACAAATACCACAGGGTGTTTTCTTTGGCTCTGGTCTCAGGGAGCAAGTTAAGAGCACTGGGGTGGGTTTTTTGTTTGTTTTAAACAGTATGATGAATTCAGAATGATTTAATTAAGATTAATCTGTGAAGTAATCTTTAATTCCTATGAAGTGACTAACTTAATTCAGAGTTTCTTGTTCATGGCATCGGTCATGGTAAAAAGTGCAACATGAATGTATGCTGCTGAGGCCCAATGATTGATCAGCAGCTCCTCCAGAAAGCAAAACCTGTACAGCAACTGGAAGATGGCTCTAATTTAAGAAACAAAAATAGTGTGATGTATTTTAAAGTTTGAAGCAGTCCCTTGGGCAGAGTGAAAGGACACAGGTCTCTTAGCAGCCTTTTTTACCAGCTGCCAACTATTACTTGCAGAAAACCACTTGTAAATAGTTATTGCAGCAGTTAAAACGTCCAGATACACATTTCCCAGGCTGCTGGAATACAGCAGTACTGGATTCATTTAAGCAACTATTCTATTTTTTAATCTTACAGATGTGCCATTTACCTGCATTTAGTCTTGAAACTCTATCAGTGTAACCAAGCTTATGTGCTAATTTGTTTTAGCTGGCACTAAAACAAGTGTCACAAACAAATCATGTTTGTGCTTCAAGAAAAAAAAACCCCAAGTGCAGGATGTGAGAGAACCAGGACAATGAGGACTTTAACATTTGTGTATCAAGCACAGTAAATACAAACAGTGAGGAAAGTATCCACATACAGTTGTGTGTAACTGAACAAAAGATACAGTTACTGGCTTTAAACTCGGATACCTCTCTGGTGACAGATTCATGACATCACACTTGAGATTTAAATACTGAAAGAGGCTGTATGGTCTTTCCAAGTGACAAAATGCTGCTGCTGCTTGTCTGTAAACAGAAAAGCTGAGGTTCAGCTGCAGTATTAAGCCTCTCTCGTGTTTAGAGCAATCTTTTCTTTTTTTTAGCCCAGGAAAGGTGCCAGCCTACTCCCCAAAGTGTCCAAAATAAATTGTATTCTTTTGGAACAGAAGTGTTTTCCTGCTCGTGATAATTGGCAGCGGATAAGTACAATCGGAGACCTGTGTGTCAGGTATTTTTGCATCCAATGTGTATGACAAGTTGTCTTTCAAACATCTACCTCTCCGATAATTAACCTGGATCATCAAAGTGGAGCTGAACGCTTCCTCCTTAGAGATGGGTGTCCAGCTGCTGTCTGCAGTAAGGAACTTCACTGGAGACAGAAACCTGAGCTGCAAGTATTTAACACAAACTAACTGACAACTCCAACCATCACTGAACAGAAAGATGGGATGTCTCAGTGTTCATTGCCAGAGCTGACAAAGACAAGGAGATGTCAGTGCTGCAGCAATTAGGTTAAATTCTCTTTAACAGACAGTTTTTGCAGCCCCTGTATCGTAGGGCTGCCAGCATGGAAGGTACGTGCTGACTGGGAGAAAACTCCAGGGACAGACTCGCCAACAAAGTTTTAAGTTGACAAGCAGTGTTCTTTATTGTGGCGCTGGGAGACACGGGGGATAGCTCCTCCTAACGTGTGTCTCCGTATTGTTGCACAAGCCGTCCTTATATAGCCGCTGGGCACACATACATATTCATGAGGCTACGTATGGATTACATAATTTTCCAGAAAGTTCCCCGCATGCATACAAAAATGTGGTGGGGGTCTCTGAGGGTCATTTACTTCTTCCAGCAATCTTCATCACTGCTGGCAGCCTTCAAAGCACGCGCAGTAGATGCTTATACCAGCTTAATTGGTTCATTAACACCACAGACATAACAATCATCCTGTCCTACTTATCAGTTAGTTTAACTGCAGCCCATCCTGGACCCCTGCCATTCCAGGTACTCCTTATCCTTACGTCCTGTTCTTCTAGCCCATTTTTCTTACACTCATTTTGTACTAAGGTCACAAAGACCTCAAAGTACAACGGTTTATCTTATACAAGAATTCTCAGTATGTTCTCTAGCTGTACTCTATATTTTTTTGTGTGAATCATGCACCTCAGTAGTTTTCCATTGCTACTGTTACAAAGCCATCACACTTAACATTACTTACAACTGATTCTAAAGGTTTATATATTTCATTTTGCGATCTTGTGCCCCCCCTGTCTCAGTGCACAGGGCTGCAGTCTCTGCAGGCGTTGGTGTATCCGTGTAGTACCTCGGCACCGTAAAAAGGAATGCTTTGCTTTGTTTGACCTATGGTGCACTGATTACACATGTGGTGGTAGGAGGACTGACCAGCACGGACCACTCCTGCCTGCAGGGTCATGGGGGGGTTGGGAGCAGAGCCTTGTGGTTAAATATCAAAGACATCAAAAACCCAGGCGAAAGTTCCTTTTCCCTTACCCAGATTCTAACACCATTTTCCAACAAATGACAAAATGGGAACTTCCAGGTGATAGCAAGTTTCCTATTTCCTCATTCTGTGATCCATCAACACAGCTTTGCAGAGTGGCATTCAGACTGCAAAGATCCCAGGTACATCAGCACTCTGCTTGTCTCTCCTCTCTTGCAGAAGTGGCCGATGCGTTCGAGGTTATACATTGGAGCCACAGGGCAGTTTCTGACTCACTCAGCACAAGGAGATGGTGCAAACCAAGGAGAAACATCAACAGCTTCACAAATCTAACCTCCCTTCTGGCTTTTGAAAATAATTATTTATTACACCTTATATATTTAAGTTAAAAATAGTATCTATAGACAAGCTGCAATTCCTGAAATACTGTTTCTAGAGAAGGAATTGATTCTTAAATGTAATTAATACCTCATTAAGTTAATGTGATGTGTGGTTGGTTCTATCACAGAGGGCATTGCTGGGGTCTGAACAGAGGTAATAGGGAAGGTGACTGCAGCCAGCACCAGCAGAAGTGGCTGCTGGTAGAGTGGGACACTGCACCTCCTCTGGGACAAGTGGTGGAGGGGTGTGCTGCAGAGAAGGGAGGAAAAGGCAGGGTGCAGTACTGGCAGAGAGCAGAGCACTGTGGGCTCAGGTGGTAAGCAAAGGGCAAGCCTCAAACTAGCAATCAGAATCCTGTCTGCACTTTCTTCACTGCATAAAGCCAATGCTGGAAATCCCACGGACCATGGCTGTCAGGCAACGGCTTCATCCTTTGGGGAATCTTAAATGTCCAGAGCTATTCCCAGAAGGGTGGATGCATGTTCACCTCCAGTAAAAATGTGCTGAGGACTGTCCTGCAGCACCATGTCCAACAGCCGTGAGCCGCTCTATGCATCAAGTATCACTTGTGTCAATCCATATGATTGTGGTGCATGTTTAAAATGTGTTTAGGTGTTTTCCCTTGCACAATCACTTATCTGCTCAAGACACTGAGGAGCATTTCTCTAGTCTTTTAGTGGGCTCATGTGTTGAAGCCAATGATCTTCACATTGCAGCCTGAGGAGGTGGTTTGTTTGCAGCACGTTTTTCACTTAAGCTTCACCTGTATTTAGGCAGGAAAAGTTGAAACTAAATGCATAAGTGCCATCTGATGTGTCTGCTCTGTAAAACACTGTACTACTTGTTATTGCCGAGGTAAACCTTTTATTAAACATTATTCAGTGAACATTATGTACTTACTGAGTTGCAAAAACTGTGCCTGTTCTTCATTGTACAGGACTGCTAGTTTCTAATATTAATATTCTGCATTTAGAGTAACTTCTTTCTGAAGACTTCATGGTTTAAGTTCTAAAATTACATTTAGGAAAAAGCAAAACAAAAATACTAGGAAGAACAACCTTCATATATACTATATACATATAATCTATTGCTCTTGATCTTGAGTCAAACCTGTGATGTCTTTCAGAGGTGCTGAGCTGAGTGCACAGGTTCACAGAACCCCAAGCCTGTGGTAAAAAGAGAGAATCATTAGAAAGAGCTGGACAAACCATCTAGGATGGCAGTATGGTGAAAGTGTGAGCTGCCACCACCCCTGGAGCACTCTGAGCTTTTAGTAAGATTATTCTTTTAAATAGTAAACGTACTTTAAATATTTGAAATACATTGAATATATATTTTAGGCATCTACTTCATATTTCCAACTGTAAGTGGGGACTGGAGCACCTCCCGTATGAAGATAGGCTGAGAAAGTTGGGGCTGTTCAGCCTGGAGAAGAGAAGGCTGCGTGGAGAACTCCTAGCAGCCTTCCAGTACCTGAAGGGGGCCTATAGGGATGCTGGGGAGGGACTCTTCATTAGGGACTGTAGTGATAGGACAAGGGGTAATGGGTTCAAACTTAAACAGGGGAAGTTTAGATTGGATCTGAGGAAGAAATTCTTTACACTAACGGTGGTGAGACGCTGGAATGGGTTGCCCAGGGAAGTTGTGAATGCTCCATCGCTGGCGGTGTTCAAGGCCAGGTTGGACAGAGCCTTGGATGGCATGGTTTAGTGGGAGGTGTCCCTGCCCATGGCAGGGGGGTTGGAACTAGATGATCTTAAGGTCCTTTCCAACCCTAACTATTCTATGATTCTATTAAGATACGATGGTTACACTGCCAGGGCACCACTCAACACACGAGCTACTCCATTTTGTGAAAAAACACACACAAAAGAGTAGTTTTGCATACAGAAATATCTACTCACAGGTAAGAGCCTTTTTAAAGCATATGTGCTTTCCATATTACTAAAAAGTGGATTAGCACAACCTCTTATCATGGGGATGGTTGTTTGTGCGTGGAGTTCTTAATGAGGCAATGTGAAGGCGTTGTAGAGGTGATGATAGTGAAGTAAGAAGGGAGAGTGACAGAGCAGTGAGGCTTCCCAGGAGGATTCAGCTGTACAAGATGAGGGTGTGAGACACAGATCATACTTCAGACAAACGCCAAGTAGTAACACAGAAGCACAGAGAATTCAGACTAGTTTTGTGTGTAACTAACTGTGATCTGAATGGGTGGCAGCAGGGGGAAAAGGGCAAGTGAAATCTCAGCCAGAAGTCAGCATCAAACCTTGAGCTCTGCTGTGGAGCAGCAGTGTGATAGTAAAAATAGACCATGTGTGAACCAAGCACACAGAACAGCGTGAGGAAAACACAAACTGCGGTGGTGGTCTGCATCAACTGTGTGCTCTCACCTAGCACAGAGGTGCTGGTTACTTCATGGGCTCTTAAATTATACACCCGGAAGGGCCAGAATTCCAGAAAGCAGGAAAAAAAAAGGTGATAAAAATGATAGCTCCCCTACTGTTTTTAAAGGCCTTTTTCCTCTGACTGTAAACGAACGATTCAGAGTGCTTATCCATGAAGTAAGCATGAAAAATGGATAGGGATAAGGGTTAAAATCATAGGAAGTTATGAATGGATAGTATGGAGAAGACATGTCTGCTCAAACTGTGACTACAGTAAACGTGTAGTATTCACAATGCTTGGAAGCCAGAGGAGTTGAGCACCAAATGCCATATCTACTGTACACCCCCGTCTGCAGAAGTTGTGGCTGCAGAGGTGACAGCACAAAGACCTCAGCAGTGTTCTACAGATGCATTAGGGGCCAGTGAGAATCTGCAGTTACAACAGACCTCAATAGAGTTACTTGAGAAGAACTCCGCATTACTATGAGCAGGGATTTTCTATTCCAAGGCATTACTCAGCATCAACTGCAAATTTGTATGCCTTTCCCTCCAGCACCAAGACACCAGGTTGGCAAATCCACTTCCTTCCACCAGTGCAAGAGCTCATTTCCAGGAATCTACATCAGGATCAAAACAGATCCTCTGAACCCGTTTGTTTCAAACGTGATACCTGGATCCACTGCCAGGTTTCTTAGGAATAGTTCACACCCCTGTATACTGAAACATAACAGTTTGGCATTGGTACTGGAAATAGGTGCTTAGGAATAAAACTGTGATATTCACACACTGCTATCAGAAGTAACATAAAGGTCTTAGCAAACCTCAGTTACTGAAATCCCAGCTCTTCCTTCAGAGGGATAGGGCTGGCAAACCTTAATGGCCATATCCAAATAACCTGCCTATGCAAAACCTGCTGCACACCGATCTTTTCCTCACACACCCTACTGCAGCTGTAACTGCAGTACCGTGCCCTCCAGCCACACACCACTTTCCCTTAGCACACCCCCTGCCAATCCCTCCTCTCTCCTGAGAGACCTTTAGGACAAAGCATTCATTGTGCTTGTGTAAACTAAGGAATGACAACACCAGAAAGACGAAGTTTCCATGGCTCTGACTTCTCAAAGGCTGATTGTTCAGTGGGAACGGGAGCGTTTTAAACGCCGGGATGTAGCAGAGACACACCAAGAAGCAGGCGCAGGTGCTCCCGGCCCTGGCAGTCCTGTCTGTAACCCGCCTGGAACAATCCACCCCGGTTCCCTCAGGAGCCGTCCCGCACACACAGCCCCGGGGCCGCCGGCAGCTCCTCCACACCAGGCCCGGCACGGCGGCCCCGCAGCTTCCTCGGCGGCCGCGGACTACCGCTGCCTGCGCGGCACGCCGGCTCTACTGCCCCATTCCAGCAGGAGCGCCGTTACGGCGGCTGCGGCACCACCGGACAGCGCCTCCCCGCCGTGCCGAGGACGAGCTATGCCGCCGGCGGCCCGAGGGCGGGAGGCCGAGAGCGACGGGGACGCGGGTGCCACGCGCGGGCCTGGCTCCAAGGGCCGCCAGCACACAGCTGGGACAAGCCGACCCCCGCGAGGCTGCCAGCATGCACCGGAACCCTCCCGTGCGCATGCGCGCGGAGCCACGGCCGAGGACCCGGTCAGGCCCCGCCCCGCCGCAAAGCGCCGCGGTGTCGCGCGCCTTCCCCGCCCCTGGCGCGCGGCATATTTAAGGGGGCCCCGGGAGGTTTTGGGCCCTTTTGCGCGCCCCGGGGGGTTGGGTGAGGCCGCCGGTGCCGGTCGGTCCGGCGACGGGGCCGTGTGCGCTAGCTGTGTGACTTGCGGGCGGCTCCGTCCGTGCCGCAGGCCCAGCACCGGAGCCGTAGCTTGGGCCGCCGGGCGGCCATGCGGGCCCTCCGGCAGCCGACCGGGGAATGATGGACCCGGACTCACAGCTGCTGCCGCTGCCTCCCCGAGGCAGCTCCTCCGGCAGAGCATGTGCTCGTCCGAGTAGCAGAGCAGAGCCGTTTTTCGCTGTTTTCAGAGGAATTAAAACTATTATCTGCTGTTCAGCGTCAGCGGGGTTGGAACTGGATGATCTTTAAGATCCCTTCCAACCCCAACCAGCCTGTGGTTATAAGTCCAGTTCTGGCAGCGCAAAACAGTATAACCTCAGGAACTGAAGGGGCGGGTTGCTGGCACCGTTCCCTTAACGGCGTCATAAGGCATCACTTAAAAGGTGAGCAATTATCACCCTGTTGTAACTGTTTCGGCTGCCAAGCGTAGTGGCTGTGTACTAACAATAGGCTGAGTCTGGATGCTGGAGTGGTGGAGTACAGGCTGACACCCGGTGGCCACAAAGGGACGTGTGTGTTGTGAGAGTGAGGGACCTTGTTAGTGTGCGCTGCTCTGCTGCCAGCGAGCTGCGGTAATTGCCTTAAGTTCTCTCTTGATTCATCAAGTCTTCAAAGGAGTGACATATCAGACGTCAGAGGGGCTCGGTTTTGCTGATAAATCATTTTCATCGGCAGATGCATGTCCTAATTCTGAAGATAAATGGTCTCTTTTCTCCTTTTGGGAATTTGGGAAGTGCTGTGCAGTGACCCTGACTGTGCCCTTTGGGCTGCTGGCACAGATCCAAAATGGGGGGAGTATGACCCCAGGGACTCTGTGGTCTCTGTGGCCATGCTTTCCTCTCAAGACCATCGTGTGAGTGCTGACCCTAACTCAACCAATAGGGGAATGGGTCAGTAGTGGTGGGTGAGCTGGGGTACTCAGGGATGTCTGTTCCTCAGGATCAGTGTAGCATTCCTGCCATCAGTCATTCTTGATGCGGGAGCTCACTAGGTGAATCTTGTCTAACCACCAGCTCAGCTGCTGCTGTCAGTAGTTTTTTTCCCCAGGTAACGACAAGGGCAGCAGTGAGGTTGCTGTCTGTTGGACTGGCTTTCTTCCCCCAGGAAATGTCAATGCTTTTGGCTACTGGCTCAGCAGTGGAATTCTCGAAATGAAATGTCTTTAATTTCTTTTCACTGTTTCAGGCAGCAAGTGAAGTTACGAGATGAGTTTGTTACTGGCTTTGGGAATCCTCAGTCTGGGCCCTGCCATGCTGTTGCCTTGCAAGCAGAAAGATGTCACATGAATTCTGGAGCTACAGAAGTAATTGTTTCTTCCTGTACCTAAAAATGTTGAAGAAAGCCTTCCAAAATCTAGAGTTCTGAAGATGTTTTTTGGCTTGTAAATTCTCTTATAGGTGGAACAGGGAGGAATATGCTTGCATGTAGGTTTAAGAGTTTGAAACTCAATAACGGAAGCTGTTATGCCAGCTGTAAACCTCCCAGATGTGCTCCAAATCAGGTGTAACCCAAGAACCTTGAAGGAATTGTAAGGGAGAGGTTTGTAATAGTATCAGGGAATCTAGTTTTTAACTGGGGTGGGAAACGAGGCTTCTGTTTTGAAGAATTAGGAGATTGAAGAACAGTGTGTTTACATCACTACCTTCGCTAGCACTTGGCTATGTCAATCTCTTGGAATACATCCTGAAGGGAAAGGTGGCTGCAGCACTGAACTTCACCTCTGGAAAGACACTTGGCACCCAGGGCTTGAATTAACAGGGAGGGACCTGTATTTTTGTGCTGAAAGAGCTTTTTTCTCTTGCTCCTGCCTCTACAGAAACCATTCTGTGCTTAACAGTTACAAACAAGGCTCTCCTTCAGTTTATAGAAGTGAGTCTCTCAAGACAAACAAATCTCCTTGTGTCTGATCCCTTGGGAACATTACAAGAGCCTTACAAGAGGCAGGAACCTGTTTGCTGGCACAATGATGATAACTCTTTGCCGTTTACCCAACTGAAATGTGTGATGAGCAGTGTTGTATCTGAGGTGCCAGCTAATTAGGAGGGTTTTCCCAGTTTGATTTGCTACCATCAGTTCTGATTTTATTCATCATTTTAAAGGTGCTGTGACATCAGATGACCTTCTCCACTGTCTCCAAAACCTGCATATGCGCATACAGGCAGCAGTAGAATCCATCCACCTCTAGAAGAATGGGTATTTAAGGTGGTAAGTTGCTCTTTTTACAAAGCTAGTTCAGTAACTGGTAAGCGGTACTGGTGAAGGCCCTTATTGACCACACTTGCTGCTGTCTGGAGCTGTGCGGGCTTCCATCAGCAGAAGTGTTGCCTGTTAGCGGCACTTCTGGACTACTGACTGACTTTGTTGTCCTTCAGTGTGGTACCGCTGCTTGTCTTCTAATTTATTGCTCGAAACGTCCTAGAAGAAACTGGGGAGATGCGAGCATAAGGCCAGGTTGGATGGGGTACTGAGTAACCTTGTCTAGTGGAAGATGTCCTTGCCTGTGGCAGAGCGGGTGGAACTGGATGATCTTTAAGTGACAAACCATTCCATCATTCTAGAAATAAAAAGCTGTGCTCCTGTTAGAGAAAACCCTTTTCTGAGGGTGTACCTTCCTTAATACAGCTTTGCAAAAAATAGTGATTTATAAAGGTGTTGTATTAAGTTTATTTTAGGAGAACTTTTGTTGGCATAATGATGAAATCTTTGCCGTTTACCCATCTGAAGTTTTTCTGATGTGTATCTTTGACTCTGACATGCCAGTGCAGTTAGCAGCATCTTTGTGTAAGATCAATTAAGGGCACAGAAAACTAATTTTGAAATTCCTTTTTTTCTGTTGTTGCTGTCCTTAGCTTGAATGCAGCAGCCTGAAATGTGGAGTTCTTACGTGCTTGGAAATGCTTTCCTGGCCCTTCCTGTTCCTCGGAAATACGGCTTGATTCAGCAGCAAGGCAGGGGAGCAGCTGTTCTGTGAACAATCCTAAAATGATGTTCAGGTGAAACACTAGAAAGGGAGATGGCCCTGTGGGCATTTGAAGAACTCATACTGAGTATTTTAGTACCAAATTGAACAAAATTGAATAAATCAAGTGTTAAAACCTGTAGGAAAAGTTGTCTTGTCTAAATCAGAGTGGTTTTGGCAGTGTGTGTATGAATAAAATCTTGGGTTTCTGTTTTCAATGACTTTTTTTGTCAAGGCGATGCGAGCGGTACATCCTGCTGGATACCCTGCGTAGGAGTCGCACCAAGCAAACCTTTGGTATTCAGCTTGTCAAGAGCTGACCGAAAGCCTGTAGAATTTTTCTGCTGCCTTTTTTTAACCAGGGCCCTCCTGGATGTAAAACTTGGTCAGTGTTCTGTCTATTGCCATATCCTTGTTAGGAAGATGGAATTCAAGAAAGTCCATAGTTGTAAAAACATGTGGTGTCTTGGACACCTCATCTTCTACCACACCATTCTGTACGCTTGTTGTTGCAGTGAGGTGGAGTTGATCTTGCTGAGCTGCCTACCCACCAGGTTGTTTAATAGCTTTTTTTGTTTCACTTTCCTGTAGGGTTCTATTCTCCCCTCCCGTCTATACAAAGTAATGTGGAAATACTGAGGTTTTTTAGACTGCAGGAGCACAGTTGGCATCCTGCTCTAATACAGTACTGTAATGTAAAACTAAGACACAGAACATCAAGCAGCATGGTGATGCTTTTATACATTTTACGATTAACAGAACATGAGTAATTTAATACAGTTGGCTTATGCTGGGAACCTACCCCCCCTCATTGGGTGGTATATTTAAAAAGAAGCAACAAGAGAAACATTTTGGAAACAGATTCTAAACTCCTGGATTAGTTCTTAGTTGTAGTCCTATTAAAAGCCCTGCTTTACTCCTCACTTAATTGTGGATGAACAGTGGTAACCAGGAAGTAAAGATCAGGTTCTGGCTTTATTCTGTAGCTGTGGCCTCCCAGGGTGAAGATGTCACTCCTGCCTCTCAAACAACACTGTCAACAAAGCTTGTAATTAAATCTTGTCAACCATGCTTTATTCCTTAGCAAGCCAGCACTGAACTGTCTTGACAAAAACACTAAAAACTTCATTAGTTGTGTATTTCTAACTGCAGTCTCAGAAGGCTAAAGATTCAGGCTTTACTTGCACAATGGACTCTTCACTCTTCATTAGTGTTAAAGTGAATTCCTGGGCCATATGCACCAATGAACTTCAGTAGTTGATGGTGACACTGCATGAGGTAACTGTCTCTCTGTTGCAGGGATTTTTCATCACTGAGGTCAAATGGAAATAGAGGATTTGGTGCTATGCATAATGCAGACTTGCCTAAGCAGAGAAGAAAGACTTGTGCTAAAAGATGTGATAAACTTTTGCCAGACCTTCCATTTGAAGGGGAAAAAAAAGCTGTGACACAGATTACTCAAATGGTAACATGGAAGATTGTGTTACGGAGTGCGACATGGTAATTCTTATCTCAGTGCCAAATTTGTGTGTGAACCAATGTGACTAATGATAGATAAACAAACCCCCCCAACCTTTGCCTTCTGTTTCCCCAGGGAGGGAAATCTGCCAGCATAAAGGACAGCACTGACTGTGAGGCAAAGTCTTCAGTGCGAAATCTGGACTTTGAAAGGAACTATTACTACAATCCGTTGATGATACAAACTTTTTTCAAACTGACAAAATCTGAAAACACTGTACCCAAGACTTGAGTTGCATTAGTTACCGTGTTTTAGGGTCAGAGATGATTCAAGGAACAAGATGGCAATCAATGCATCTTCCTCAAGTACTTTCTTTCTTAAACTTAGTTTAGCATGAGCCTTAGACAGTGAAATCCTGAGAGATTAATACAAGCATGTCAGAAATAAATATTGTGGACATGAATGTAGTACGTATTGTGCTGCTTCAAGCACTTACATACCTCAAAAGCTAACACAGGTGGGTTTTTCTTGTATTTCGGCTGTGTAAACTCCCCCCAAATACTGTGCAGTTCCTTGTCACTGACAAGGTGTGTGTTACTAGGCATGATTTTCTCATGCTCTGAACGCAGTGGAAGTTGGCATATTATATACTGTTAATACCTTTGCTTGTATAATACCAAGCTGTAATAACTAAAATCCCATTTTTGTTTTTCTAGATAGCTTTAATATTGAAAATTTTCTTTAATCACTGGGGGTTTGTCTGGCAAAGTTCTTTGAATTTTTTTTTCCCCCAACATCAATACATAAAATAAATGGCATTTATAAATGGTGAGATTCTTTATGCTTTTCAAAACTTTTGAGTCCTGTCTAGATGTGTACTTAACAAGCTCCTGAGCAGCTCAGCACGATTTCTGTTTGAAGTGTAGGTGTGTTTACTATAAAAAGTAGGACATACAGAATTTTTAGTGCAGATGCTGATAATGTTGATCCGTGAATAGAATCTCTTCTCACTCTGCGACTTGCAAGATAGTAGCCCTGAATGAGGCTTTCTGCTTCTGGACTCAGTTCAACATGAAGATTCTTAGCAAACGAAATGAACTGGAGAGGGGGTATACATTTTAATATTTAACTGGAAAATGAAGAATTTACCTTTTTTTACACCTTTTAACATGCCAGTGGCATAGTAATGTAGTTTAGGCAATATATTGTACAAACAGTTTTTTGAAGACAGCTGTCACCATTCAGCTGTGCATAAGGAATGGATCGCAGATGCTAAACAGAATCATCTGTTAATTACTCTAGAGGCATTGACAGTTTATTTAGAATGGAATACTGACTTTTACTACTGATTGTAAACTATTCTGGTCAAAAGTAGGTACTGGAGATCAGTTAACCCAGGATGTTTTTCAGAAGCAAGATCAAATGGAATTTATTATGCTGGTTCTTTTAAGGAACTGAAGCTAATGTTATCAATGATCCTGTTAGTGCTGGTGGGGAATGATGGGTGGAGTGGGGAAGGGTAGAAAGTGAGTGTTAGCAGTCTGAATGTGTGGAGAGAACCTTCCAATCCCAGAAACAGTATGATATTCCCAAGTATAATGCGCTTCTAAATTATTGGGTAGTATTTGTTACCTCCTCGTAATCCTGCATTCTGAACTGCTGGGAGACTTTGTACAGCATGGCTTCAGGATGAATGGCTTTTTTCAAGATGTGATGTACCATAGGTGAAGATTGTTGACATGAAGGAAACTCATTGTGTATCAAAAGTCCAAATGCATCTACAAGGTTAGGAGGAATCAAACTCATGTCCTAGAGGGAAGACCCAGAGAAAGAAAACAACTACTTCAGTTTGGCATGATGAGCTCAAGTCCCTGAAATGTGACTTTTTGGGAAATACAAATTTGATTACGGTTATTTCAACTCATGAAACAATAAAAATAAACACATGGCTGCTGTAGTACAGTTAGTCATAACAAGGCATGTGCTTTACCATCTGTCCAATTAAAAAGTTGTCCTTTTGTATATGTTTCTTTGAGGAAGAATCCACATAAGACCAAAAGTTGGTCTGAAGTGAAATAGTAACTTGCTGATCGGCCTCTTCCCCATACTTCTTCCCAGGAATGAAGACTGTTGTTGTTCTGCTCTCAAGCGCTAGGATAAGAAAAAATACATCAGTTTAACTATAAATCCTAATCCACACATACACACGCTATCTGAAACCAGTCACGATTATGTATTTACTGAATTGTCACAACCAATGGAGTGATCTCTGCCTGTGTAGCAAATGTAAGCTTACAGGACCTGGGCTTTTTTGTCTCTTTTTGTTGTTGTTGTTGTTTTTTGGGTTTTTTTTACACAGACTTACTAAAACCAGCTTAAAGTTTTTCACAGCATTTGAGGGCCATAAGCTGGGAAACAAACCTAGCCATAAATTTGCATGTTTGTTTTGTTCTGTCCCCTCATTAGGGGTGAGATTACCTGACTGTAGAAGTTCAAGTTTATCCTTTTTATATGAAGCCAAGTCTCCTATGTAGCAGATACCACCCTTGGCCAGCACAGCACTGCAAGCTTGAATACTAGCGCTTCCAGTTCCATGTTTGTCTTTGGACACGGAAGGGAAAACGTCACTGTAAGGTGGGTGTCGTATGCCACGAGGCAGAAGACAGAGGCTGTAATTCAGAAGCCTAGAACATTAAACAACTCAGTCACAAATTGTAAAATTAGTGTTCAGTTTTCAAAATCTAGCAACACTTTAGAATGGTTTTTACATATACTAAGACTCACTTAGAAGCAACAACAAACCTAACATAAACATAAAACCAGTGTCAAAACAAGCGTTTAAAGTAACTTTGTGTCCAAAGTGCAAGAATGTAGGTGGCCAAGCCGCCCCTGCAACAGCTCCCGGCAGGACTGTATTCCTTATGGATTTAACATGAGGCAAATTGTGGCTTGCAATAGAAGTAATTCCTAAGAAGTCTCATAATTTAACCCTATATTGTTAATTCCTGTTCCTCTTCTAAAAACTTTTCCAGCAATCTAGAAGGGTAAGGGATTAGTAATCCTGACCATCCGGGATAAATGAAAAGGCTGAGTGGGAACTTGCAAGCTCTGCCTGCACTTACTATTATAAAAATACTCGTTTTTTCATTCTAACCTATGTGAAAAATAAGCAATCTCTACCTATCAATTACTAACGTGTCAGTTGTCACAATCAACAGATCCAGGTAATCTGCATTTTCTTTTTCACATGTCTGTACTAGACTCAGCAATATTGCCAGTTTGAGAGTATTGTAAGTGCCTGGTGGAACGACTTGAGAAGCAAAGATATTGGCAAGGATGGCAGTAAACCTCCAGCATGAGTTTGCAGTCAGTGACAGCAGATCCTTAAAATTGTCACTGACAAAAGAAGGACCTAATGAAAACAAAGTACAGGTTAACAAATGCTTAGTAAGACAGCTGTGCAGATGTGTCAGAACAAATCACCAGTTTAGTCTTGATGCAAAACTTAGAATTATTATGTTTACGTATTAAGCACAGATTTGGAATGTAAACATCTGACACCATTAATTTTACTACTAAAAGGTAGCAGACATGATCTGCTAAAACTGACAGACTAGGGAATAACAAACTGAAATATCAGGTTTATCTAATGTATGATTTCAAAATAGTTTTCAATGGATAGGAAAAGTTGGAAAGAGAAGTTGGAAGGACTGCAGTAAATAATGACATAGTTTCCCAACGTATGGAAAGTGGGCAAAGGAAGATGTTCTCAAGGAACAGAAAGCATGCATTGCAGACAGTAAGAAGAAAAGTCCCAGGGTGGTTTCATAACTTGGACCTCCAGATAACAGAAAACTACCAGTTCTCAAGATTTTGTTCTAGAAGATTTTTAATGGAACTTTCTTACCACTTGGTTTACAGAGCTGTATGCTATTGACTTCTATACATGCTGTAGCTTGGAAGCCATTTTGTACACAAGCTGGAATTCCTATAATCTTGTAGCGGTTTCCTATTTTCATTTTATTGGCCAGTTCATCTAGAAATAAAAAAATGGAGAGGGAGGGGAGAAACCTGCAGATGTGTGAGGTATAAACCAGTTAGTTAAAAAGACATGGTCAGAAAACGACATTCTGAATGGTTCTATTTTATGCTTTAATTGCAGAAAATAACAGTTGGCTGCCAGATTCACCATAATGGACTAGAATAAAATTAAGCATACAATTATAATTGATTAGTGTAAAAGGTAAGGAAGGCACAAGGGGTGAGGAAAAGCAGACTCCTGATAAAGAAAATGGATGATGCATTTAGCTTTGCATTGAAAAGAAAATGCACAGTTGTTTGCAAGTATGCATTCCTACTCTGAAACTTGTGGTGACACTGGTATCAGTTACTGTCCTATATGATGTCAGAGGAAAAGACCCAATAAAAAGGAGAATTTCATAATGACACAAATGCCTTTGGGAAGATTTGTATTTCCGTGTTTCTTAAAAGAAAAAAAATAATCACATTTATTTCTGGGAAAGGAAAGCTACCTCCAACCATGTCTGAATCTCATCTGTGAGGAGACCTGGTCTGACCTCACTGATCACTGAAGCCAGTGGAAATTTAATGCATGCAGAACTCATGGTATCTCATCCACTGGTGTTTTTATTATTTCATAATTTTATCATTATTAGTTTTTTCCTACTTAGCTTTCAATAAATTAACTATGTAATTCCATAGACTTTTTGAACAGTGGGTTATCTTGCTTTTTTAAGAATTATGAAGAGGAGTTGTGATTTTAATTGGATATTCACACTGGAAACCATTTAATGTTTGCAGTGCAAGGTAGTGGTAGTAGAAGCCAAAAATCCTGATGGAATGTGAAACACAGCTAAATTGGGGAAGGATGTTAAAAATGCATGAAGTTAGTACAAATCAGTGGGACCAAAGGAAGTAACAAGGAGGAAAAAACAAGCTGCAGTTAGGATGCAATACTGCAAAGCTGGCTGGGGGATTTTATTTAGATAGAAGTGAACACAACAGTTTTGCCGTGTGCACTCTCCAATCACCTGTGTACACTGTTTAGTCACCTACATTCATGCATTTTTTCCTCCTAATCTTATTAAATAACTGCAATATAAGTTATAAATGATCACCATTTTGTCCAGAGAAATGGGCCTATAAGGCAAATGAAACGGATTGTTACCATTCAATTCTAAACCATTTTTGACAAAACTCCAAAATTCAGCTTACCTCTCAAGAAAACTGTGAAGGTCTGAATCCTGAAATGTGATTTATCATTGGAATATCCTTTCAAAGCATTCAGAACTTTTGCATCAATCATTTCAACTATTTGCTTATCTTTCAAAACAAAGGCAAAGAAAAGGTCAGTTATCTAGAAAACAGTATGGCTTATATTATTATTATTTTTATTAAATGACTGGTTTATTTTCTGTTTCTACGATTTTGAATCTTTCTCCATTTCACCATTTTGTTTACTTACTGTTTAACAGAAGTAGGAAAGTAATACAGATAAAACTACATAGGTCCTACCACCAAGTACTCTAAATTTCATGTCTTCCTGCAGTGGCGAAGAACACAGACCACACACAAAATCATTTCTCACTGTGGCAGATTCCGTAGCTCCAGGGAGATGCACTCTTATGTACCTAAACCCTAAAAAGAAATGATGTATGGAATATTTAAAATGAGGACATGGCTTTCATTTTAAATTTCCCATTCTGTATAGACATGATACCCCATCTCCCGAAGTGTTCAAGGCCAGGGGCCCTGTTCAAGGAACGGGGCTTTGTGTGGTATAGTGGGACAGGTCCCTCCCTTCCCATGGCAGGGGGTTTGGAACTATGGTCCATTCCCACCCAAACCATGGATGATTAAAATATGGTTAAAATACTGGACACTGAAATGCCAAATGTATCATGTGTTTCCTTAGATGAGCAGACGTTCATGTACTATGCCTCCACTAAAATGATCTCTATCATTTATTGCAGGCTGACCACAAGATGGCAGAAGTTCCTACGGCACATTCGCTAGCAGAACAGTTTGGGGCGGCTTTCTGAGCGGCGGCGCGGAAGCCACTGCCGGCTCTGCCTGGCCTGGAAATGCCGTGGAAAAATGGATATGCATTACGAAAGGTACGTGCCCTCATAAAGACATCACCATGATTTATTCTGCAGTCTCCTAACTTTGGGATTTGGCTTTTGTTTTATTAGTCATGGTCTTTGTTACAAGAAGAAGCAAACAAAACAGCCTCAAAAGTCCTTAAGGCCTAATCCTGCAACGATGCAAGCAGTTCAATAATATTACTCAAAGAAGTTGTTCCACTGAAGTGAGCTACTTAAACTTGTTCTACACTAGGCATTTTTGCCAGTCACTTCAGGATACTGCTCTACAGTATACTAATACACAGTTTCCAAGGGAAAAAAGTATTCTGCTAGCTTAGCTTTTTTTCTTTCAGATAGTTTATATGAGACAATATGTATGCCAATATAATTTAATGAATTATCTTCATCATTAGGAAAATGGATTGCTGGCATTGCTGTTTTTGCAAAACATTTAATAATGCTGAGCAACCACAGGCAGGGTCCACTGCTTTCAATTAACAGACATCATACTGTGCTCATTACAAAAATATATGCATAATAAGACTGCATAGAAAAATGCCTTTGTCATGCTGGGGTTTTGCCTCTTAAATTGTCAAAATTATTATAAAGCTTCTGAAATAGTACCATGTTGTTTTGTTTGCTACCTTTAGAAAATTGGCAGGTCTCCTCAGTACAAAGAAATCTTGCTCCTTGTGTATATTTCGTTACAATTCCCATCGCAATCGCTATTCCTTCAGACATATAAAATCTTTGAGATGTGTAATTAAAGGGAAACTCAGCAAGACTCAGAACATAACTTGGTAAAGGTGGCAAATGGGTTGGTTTCAGCAGTATACTGATCTAACAAGAGACACAATCACATTAACACCATCAAAATATTTGTTTTAAACCCACTTTACTTACATGGACAAACACACATGATCTATGGCTGTTAGAAAAATCAGAAATGAATGAAGAGTAATGAGGATTCATATTACTTATCTCTAAATTCTTGCAGTAGGGTTGGGTGAGATTTCCAGCTATTTTTAATTACAATTAATACTACAACTCAAGGGAAAAACACTAGATGAAAAGTTAATATAAAAATAATATTAGTTAATACTTCACCATACTTGAAAGATTTAAGATCTAAATGGAGGAAAACTGCAGCCTTACCTGGGCCTCTGTCTGCAGTTGTTCAATTAATGATAATGTCTTAATAGCTATGAAGCACACCTGTGATTGACAAATCATTTCATTTTAGAAAGGAAATTCTAGTTAAAATGTAGAAGAGGTACTTTTGTCTACTCTTGTCTATCAATCTGTACTTACTGACTGAAAAATCTGTGCAGCTTGTATGGGATTATGAAGAATGTAGTTTCCAAGAGTTGCATCTAATTCAGCAATATCAGAAGGGTTTATTGAAATAATGAAACGATAAACAGCATAACTTTGTTTTGAGTCTGTAGGAGCAAAAAGTATCTCAAATAAAAAATAACAAGAGACTTATGTAACATGACATATTAATTTAACAGACTATCTGTTGAGTAATACCACTGTATTTTCTGCAATCCTGCACGAATTTCTGAAGGCCACCACTTCTGTCCAGGTAAACAAGGGCAGCTTCCCTCATCTTCTGTACTTCACGATGCATCTTCCAAGAAAGACCTTTGCACTATTTATCAAAATGTTGGAATAAACTGTGAAGAAATGATGTTAGAGCTGGCCATGCTATGATAAGAATAAAGGGAAGTATTAACAAAGCCATACAAAGAAGTCCCTTTTTCAAACTATGCAATTCTCTGAGGATTTTTAAAATTCAGTGGAAAGTTCTTTCCAATGGCTGAAGCATACTACTTCCCAAAGTAAATTCCTGAAGAATGCTCTGGTGTTTTCTTTTCTTAGTGATTTACTTCACTGTTTAGTTCCCTAATCCATGAAATGAAAGCTTGCATTTAACTTAACCTCCCCTCTATATTTTATAATCAGCCCATCAAAAGTAGGACTTATCTCAGAAGTCTGTCTTAGCTGCTAGAAGTGCAAAACTGGGCAACATCTTTTTCCCTTTTTAAATCTGATGTTCCTACTCTGCTGTTACCTCCTGTATTACCTGTGATAAATGTAAACAGTTAATTTGCTGATAAATTGCAATAATGGTAAATTGTAATAAACTTGAATTATTAATTTGGTAATTAAGCAAGGTGTGTGTAAGTTAAGTTTAATTAGCATTATGCTATAACAAGACTATGATTCGTGTTAAGAGTAATAGTTCGTTATAAAACATGGTAAGGAAAATCATGAAGTAAGAAACTGTTGATTAACTATACGAAACTCTGAGTTACTGTGTTCACATTGTTAGGGCAACGTTGATGGAAGTAGCTATTTGTAACTCCCTTGAGTATAAGTAAGTATTTAACTTAGAGAACAAAGTAAATCTTTGAAATAGAAATAGCTCTTTTACAATGTTGCAAGTCTGTGAAGTGATAATGGCCCTCTTTACAAACCTAGTGTACTCCACATCCCATGTCTGGCTTGTTAATTGCTTTCTTGATGTGCTAATGAGATTCAGTATCTCCCCTGCTAATGAGATTTAGTAGTTCCCCTGCTAATGAGATTTAGTAGTTCCCCTAAAGATAAAGCGTCTCCTGTAAAACTGATAACTCTGTGAACTTCTCATCAGCACATCTGGTTTGTTTTGCAATTGTTTGACAACCACACTGTTCTAAATATTAGCCAATTGTCAGAAGCTTGCAGGCATGGCTAATGTTTATGTGAAGTCCAATGTAAAGGTCAGACGCAAACTAAAACAGCCATCAAACACCGTTTGTGCAAGATAAGATAACCGCCAGGAACCGACAGAAACATGACAAACGACCCCCTAACAACAACTGAAGCACGCGCAGAGTACCTCCACTACTTCAAGAACACGGAAGAAAAGATGTATAAAAGAGGACTGTTTGAATTGCTTAGTGCGGTAGTTGGCGGAGCGTAGACTCCCCTGCCGTCCAGCGCTGTTTTTGCTCATATTCTACTTGCTATAATTAATAAATTCTAATTGGATTCTAGTCCGTTGTGGTCCCAATTTATAACAATCTTGGTGCCGTGACTCGGATAAGGAACGGTAAGCTTTGGTCCTCCGGGGAGGCGCCCCGCGATAGTCCGCGGCCCCGCGACCGACAGCTCACTGCCCTTACCGACGAACCTAAATTCTAGAATAGTGAGCAAAAAAAGGAACCGGTAAAATCCCATAAAGATTCTGTGCACGGGAGTCCGGACGAAGACGCGGGACGCGTAAGTATATTGCGAATTTGTCGCAGGTTATCCGTTCGGGCGGGATTGGGTTATCCTGGAATATAGCGAATGAGAGGTTCGACATACTGAGCCAAGCGAGTGCGGACCCTTAAGTACTGCGTTTCCCATCTCCCGCGAGGGATTGGGCCAGGAACAAGGGGAGCGAGTGAGTGTGTGTGTGTGGATATTCCAGAAGATGGGGGCGAAGGGCAGCAAGCCTTCGACTCCCATGGGGAGGGTACCCACTGTACCTAGGGATACCCCTCTGGCATATATATTAGACAATTGGAAATATCTACCTGGAACCTTAGGGAAAGATAAGCAGAAGATGATAGAATATTGTACTAAGATATGGGGAGGGAAGAAGATTTCTGAAAATGTCTTTTGGCCAGTCTACGGGTCAGAAGAAGATTGGGTAAAGCAGCAGTTAAACCTTTGGGTTAATAATAAAAAACCCCTTAACCCGGAAGAAAGGCAATATGCGGAATTGTGGCTAGAAAAACCGGGAGCTAAACTTTACCCGTTGAATGAAATAAAAAATAAACAAAAGAAAAAGAAGGAAGAATTAGACAAAATCCTTCTAAATCCCCCCCCTTATGCTCCTCCTCCTGCTCCTGCAGCCTCTCCAGAGGTCCCCAGAGCGCCCTCTCATCCATCAGAGTCAGAACAAGAAATTTCCCCCCCTCCTACTCCTAGACGTGTGACTAGAAGTCAAAAAGGGGCAGCTCAAATGTACCCCTTAAGGGAAATGCCCATGGGGGGACCTCAACCTGTGATTGGATATATTTCTATACCCCTAAACTCAGCTGATGTACGAGACTTTAAAAGAACCGAAATGGGAAACTTAATTGAAGACCCACTTGGAGTAGCAGAGAGATTAGATCAATTTTTGGGACCAAATCTTTATACTTGGGATGAAATGCAATCTATCCTTAGTCAACTATTTACTACCGAGGAAAGAGAAATGATTAGGCGAGCAGGAATGAGACTGTGGGATGCTCAACATGTCCAGGGACCCCAAGCAGATATTAAATGGCCACTCCAAAGACCTAATTGGGATAATCAGGATTCGCTGCATAGGACCCATATGCAGGACCTAAGAACAATAGTAATTCAGGGAATTAGAGAAGCAGTACCCCGTGGCCAAAATATTAACAAGGCATTTAACGAAATGCAGAAAAAAGATGAGAGCCCTACTGAGTGGTTGGAACGGTTGAGGAAGGCTCTTCAACTGTATTCTGGAGTAAATCCTGACAACCCTTTAGGGCAGACACTCCTTAAAACTCAGTTTGTAGCAAAATCATGGGAAGACATCAGAAAGAAGATTGAAAAGTTAGAAGATTGGCAAGATAGAGGCTTGGATGAATTATTGAGGGAAGCTCAGAAAGTCTATGTGAGACGAGAGGAGGAAAGCAGTAAGCGGCAAGTAAAAATGATGGTAGCAGCAGTCAGGGAAGATCGTAAAGGGCGGATTGGTGAACGCAGATCTGTTAAAATGAAACAAGGGAATGTAGTAATAAAGAAAGAACAGGGATGTTGTTTTTACTGTGGAAGGAAGGGACATATAAAGAAGAATTGCAGAGAAAGGATCAGGGATGAAGAAATATTAAAAACGGAATAGGAGAGTCAGGGGCTCTATATCTTAGGGGACCGGAGTCATCATGAGCCCTTGATAAAATTAAAAATAGGTCCCCATAAACAAGAGTTCACCTTTTTAGTAGACACTGGGGCGGAGAAATCGACTATTAGACAAATACCTGAGGGATGTAAAGTTTCCTCTGAAAAAGTACAAGTAATTGGAGCAAAAGGAGAACCCTTTAAAGTCGGCAAAATCAAAAATGTAATATTTGAAACTGAAAATAAATATGGAATGGGTGAACTCTTGCTCGTCCCTGAAGCAGAATTTAATCTGCTAGGACGAGATTTAATTGTTGAATTGCAATTAGAAATTAAAGTAAAAAATCAAGAGCTAACAGTGTCTGCTTATCCTTTGACCGTAGATGATCAAAAACAAATTAACCCCGATGTCTGGTACTCTCCGGATACAATTAGTAAATTAGAAATCCCACCGATTAAAGTCCAAATTTCCGAACCCCACATACCTGTAAGAATAAAACAATATCCAATATCCCTAGAGGGACGGAGAGGATTGAAACCAGAAATTGATAGATTATTAGCACAAGGAATATTAGAGCCTTGTATGTCACCCTTTAACACCCCTATTCTGCCCATAAAGAAACCAAATGGGAAATATCGGCTCGTGCATGATTTAAGGGAAATAAACAAAAAGACTGTCACTAGGTTCCCTGTAGTAGCAAATCCTTACACACTGTTAAGCAAGTTAGGACCCCATAACTCCTGGTACAGTGTGGTTGATTTAAAGGATGCCTTTTGGGCCTGTCCACTGGCAGAAGAATGCCGTGATTATTTCGCCTTTGAATGGGAAGACATAGAGACAGGCCGTAGACAACAATTGAGGTGGACCGTACTCCCCCAAGGGTTCACTGAGTCTCCTAATCTGTTTGGACAAGCCCTAGAAGAGCTCTTAAAAGAATACCAGGTACAAACGGGGAACGTACTGTTACAGTATGTAGATGATCTGCTCATAGCAGGGAACAATAAGGAAGATGTGAGGAAAGAGAGCATTCGACTCTTAAACTTTCTTGCACAAAAGGGACTACGGGTATCACAGGAAAAGTTACAATTTGTGGAAGAAAAAGTAAAATATTTGGGGCATTATTTGTTTAACGGTAAGAAAATATTAGATCCAGAACGCATTAAAGGAATTCTGGAATTACCTATGCCTGTCACTAAGAGGCAAATTCGGCAGGCATTAGGGCTATTTGGGTATTGTAGACAGTGGATAGAGAACTACAGCTTTAAAGTCAAATTCTTATATGAACAACTGTCTAAAGACAAAATACCCAAGTGGACTCAACAGGATCAAGAGCAGTTTACCAATCTTAAAAGAGAATTAAGTCAGGCACCGGTTTTAAGCCTACCAGATTTAAAGCGGCCATTCCATTTATTTGTTAACATACACGAAGGAACGGCATTCGGAGTATTAACACAGGAATGGGCCGGACAAAAGAAACCGGTGGCATACCTATCAAAGCTGTTAGACCCTGTGAGCAGGGGTTGGCCGAGTTGCTTACAAATCATTGTTGCTGCTGCCTTATTACTTGAGGAAACTAATCGCATTACCTTTAATGGGGAAGTTGTCTTATATGCGCCTCATAACATCAGGGGAGTGTTACAACAAAAAGCAGAAAAATGGCTAACAGATAGCCGATTATTAAAGTATGAGGGAATACTTATAGAATCCCCTAAACTATCCTTGAAAACTATTGGAGCAGTTAACCCTGCTGAATTTTTGTACCCTGGAGAAAGTGATGAACTATTGCACAATTGTTTTCAAACAATTGAACAGCAGACACGCATTAGGCCAGACTTAGAAGAAGAAGAGTTACAATGTGGGGAAGTATTATTTACAGATGGGTCATCCCGAATAGTGGAAGGGAAACGATTGTCTGGATATGCCATCGTTAAAATGGAAAAAGGAGAATTTAAAACAATAGAAGCAGGTCCCCTGAATGCCAGCTGGTCAGCTCAAGCCTGTGAGCTGTATGCATTGTGGAAAGCATTAGTGTCACTGAAGGGAAAGGATGGAACTATATATACAGACTCACGCTATGCATTCGGAGTAGTACATACTTTTGGAAAAATATGGGAAGAAAGAGGATTTGTTAACTCACAGGGAAAAGAACTGATACACCAGGAATTAATACGGCGAGTTCTGGAGGCATTGAAAATGCCGAATAAAATAGCTGTTGTACATATAAAGGGACACCAGCGAGGTACAAGTTATCAAATTAGGGGAAATAATGCAGCTGATACAGAAGCAAAACGAGTGGCAGGCAATCATAGTACAATACTGACTCTGCAACAAATACCTGTTAGTGAAAATCTGAGTTTTGAGTCTGCAGAAAAGGAAAAACTAGAACAAATGGGAGCTAAAGAACAGGATGGTAAATACATATTGCCAGATGAGAGAGAAGTCTTGCCTAAAGGCATAGCACTCGAAATATTTTCAAAAATACACAGTAAAACACATTGGGGAACCCAGGCGTTAGTTGATCATTTCAATCAACAGTTTGCCTGTATAGGCGTATATAACATAGCAAAAGCAGTCACGGCGGCTTGCGAAATCTGTCAAAAAGTTAATCGAAACAACATGAGACGAAAACCTCTTGGAGGACGGTCACCAGCATACAGACCTTTTTCACACATACAAGTGGATTTTACTGAACTACCTAGGGTAGGGCGTTACAAATATTTATTGGTAATGGTAGATCACTTAACACATTATGTTGAGGCTTTTTCTACCTCCAGGGCAACTGCTAACCAGGTTACTAAAGCTTTACTAGAACACATTATACCTCGATATGGAATACCTGAAGTAATTGACTCAGACAGAGGAACACACTTTGTGTCAAAAATTGTTAAAGATTTAACAGAAAGTTTGGGTATTAAGTGGGAATACCATACGCCATGGCATCCACAAAGTTCGGGAAAAGTTGAAAGGATGAATAAAGAAATCAAAACTATTTTGACTAAATTAATGATAGAAACCAAATTATCATGGATTAAGTGCCTACCCATGGCCCTATTAATTCTCAGGACTAGACCCAGGGCAGACGTGGGAATATCAGCATTTGAAATGGTGTATGGAATGTCCTATAGAATTGAAAGCCCACAAACAAATGTTTTAATTCGAGACCGTGTGATTAATGAATATGTTTCACAATTAGCAGAACATCGTAACAAGCTTTGGGAACGTGGACTGATTGTGCAACGACCCCCGTTGGACTTAAAGATTCATAATCTTAAACCGGGGGACTGGATATTGGTTAAAACGTGGAAAGAAGAAACCCTAAAACCCAATTGGGAGGGACCTTATCTTGTTTTACTTACAACAGAAACAGCTGTCCGGACTGCTGAGCGTGGATGGACTCATGCTAGTCGCATTAAAGGTCCAGTGACAAGACCCCACTGGAAAGTAATTAGTGCTCCAGGTGATACTAAAGTAGTTTTGAGGAGATAAGTGATGATAGAGACATTG
The DNA here is from genome assembly GCA_039720435.1 of Amazona ochrocephala. NCBI lineage: Eukaryota > Metazoa > Chordata > Aves > Psittaciformes > Psittacidae > Amazona > Amazona ochrocephala. The sequence continues at coordinate 37,232,952 of CM077876.1, forward strand.
TTGAATCACATCTCTACATTACCTGTTAGCATCAAGTATATAATACTTTTTATATTTGCAGCAATTGTATCATTAATTGTATATTATTTTTGGAAATGTACTAAGTGTGCTCGAGGAAATTGCTAAACCTATGCAGCTTAATATTGAATATAGAGAAGATGTGGAATTAGATAGAATAAGGTGTAACGATATAGACTGTAGTTGTTATCCATTTGTTTGCTTTAAATGTGAAATATGTCAGGATAAATGATAGACACATTGTGAATACAGATATCCTCCTACCGGAATTTGCATACAGTGTTGGAATTAAAACAAGAAATAATTCGGGAATCTAAAGAGTGATGGGAAATTTTCACTAAAGGAATAAATCCTCAATATTACTGTTACCACTCCAATGAACCAGTTCCCTTTATAGCTGACATTGTAGTTGTAAAGTGTAGAAGGAAAATACAAGCTGTGTCTTGCTTTGCCCCACTAGCCAAAACTGCGAAATGGGAAGCCTATATAAATAGGCAGAAAACCCAAAGCAGCCGTTCTCCTGAAGAATTCTCTTGCTGCCGAGAAGATGATACACCTCGTGGCTCGAAGCAACCGAGTCGACGGGCGAGGCAGAGGAGAAACAAACTGTGGAGAAAAGAACCAGGACTGTGGGACACAAAAGCAATCATGGCCAAACTTCCCCAGGACTGGTAAAGAAATTGACCGTTATCTTGTCAAATCTAGTTGTTAATATTGTTGATTATTCCTTTAGTGAGTGCTAATTGGGAGATAATGCCTGATCATTTTTCTCCCAGGCAAAATGTATGGGTTTCTCTAGCAAACAAACTAAACCGAACTAACTTTTGTGTTTCTTTGGCACAACCCGAGTCCCCTTTCCATACATGTTTAATTGGTGTCCCCCTAAATCACTCGGAAGCCCTACTTATTGTTCAGGGCATAAAAGGAAAATTAAAAAGGAACAAATGTAACAACTCTATGATCAAATGTACAGAGTGGTATGATGTATGGGATGATAGTCTGCCATATGGTCCAATACCTCAAGAGCTGGAAATTTTGGGATCACTCCACGCCGAATCATGTTTATATATTAATTCTAGTGGCTGTAATGAAGGCAATCACACTTGGGGTGACCCTAAAGCAACAACCATTGTGTCACCACAAAATAATTATTGGCGAAATAGCAGTAACTGGTGCCATCATTTAGGTAGAAATAGCAGTAATCCAGCACCAGGTACTACCATCCCTCGTAATTCTTTTAATTGTCTGTCTTGTATTTTTATTATTACCATGTATTTTATCTTGTATGCAACAATTTATTAGAAAGCAATTTGATGTAACTAAGTTAATGATCTTAAATTCTGGAGTAGACTACGAGGAAGTTCGTTCGGAAGAAAATGAAGACCATTGTGAATGTGTTATGTCGCGCAGGAACTATGATTGTATTTGTGAAATATTACCTTGTGAGTGTTATGATAAATGTTGGAATTGTGGAGAAAGGATTGCTTGCAGTGCTGAGAATGAAAGTACTTTTACCATCGAATCAGCAAATTAGAGATACAAAAGAAAAAGGGGGGATTGTGATAAATGTAAACAGTTAATTTGCTGATAAATTGCAATAATGGTAAATTGTAATAAACTTGAATTATTAATTTGGTAATTAAGCAAGGTGTGTGTAAGTTAAGTTTAATTAGCATTATGCTATAACAAGACTATGATTCGTGTTAAGAGTAATAGTTCGTTATAAAACATGGTAAGGAAAATCATGAAGTAAGAAACTGTTGATTAACTATACGAAACTCTGAGTTACTGTGTTCACATTGTTAGGGCAACGTTGATGGAAGTAGCTATTTGTAACTCCCTTGAGTATAAGTAAGTATTTAACTTAGAGAACAAAGTAAATCTTTGAAATAGAAATAGCTCTTTTACAATGTTGCAAGTCTGTGAAGTGATAATGGCCCTCTTTACAAACCTAGTGTACTCCACATCCCATGTCTGGCTTGTTAATTGCTTTCTTGATGTGCTAATGAGATTCAGTATCTCCCCTGCTAATGAGATTTAGTAGTTCCCCTGCTAATGAGATTTAGTAGTTCCCCTAAAGATAAAGCGTCTCCTGTAAAACTGATAACTCTGTGAACTTCTCATCAGCACATCTGGTTTGTTTTGCAATTGTTTGACAACCACACTGTTCTAAATATTAGCCAATTGTCAGAAGCTTGCAGGCATGGCTAATGTTTATGTGAAGTCCAATGTAAAGGTCAGACGCAAACTAAAACAGCCATCAAACACCGTTTGTGCAAGATAAGATAACCGCCAGGAACCGACAGAAACATGACAAACGACCCCCTAACAACAACTGAAGCACGCGCAGAGTACCTCCACTACTTCAAGAACACGGAAGAAAAGATGTATAAAAGAGGACTGTTTGAATTGCTTAGTGCGGTAGTTGGCGGAGCGTAGACTCCCCTGCCGTCCAGCGCTGTTTTTGCTCATATTCTACTTGCTATAATTAATAAATTCTAATTGGATTCTAGTCCGTTGTGGTCCCAATTTATAACATTACCCACTTAAGGTGCTGATCTTGCACACACTTATTTCCAACCATTTCTGTACACACTTATTTCTGTACACAGAAGATCAGTCCCAACTCCCATAGACAAAGCTTTAACAACTACAGTTTTGGATTGGAGGCTGTGCTCTTCAGTGCTGCTTTCATTGTGTACCTCTGCATATTTATTTTCTTTTTAAAGTAGAATCTCGTGCCACGAAGCACTACTTTGCTGAATTTAGAGGGAGGATTACTAAGGCCAAAATAAGGCATTTTGTATATACGTATCTGTTTTACTGTCTTACAGATTTTCTTCCACAAAGCGTCCTTTGTCCTCTCCGTAGGTGACCAATATGAAATGCCACTTCAATCTTCAAAAATAGATTTAGCTTCCTAGTAGAGGGTAAGACACAATTATTGGGCTGATGAGGAATCAAAGCTCTTAGCATATGAAAGATCCCCTGTAGTTCACAGAACTGGCTTTGGGAGGACAAACAGATCAACATCAGAGATGGGTAACTGAATACTAGCACAACACTGGTGCAGCAGCAGTGCAAACTCTATTGACTGACAGTTGTACGCTGTGGCCCGGTAGATGTGCTTAGTGCCTGAAATATCACATTTTAAGCACAAGTTGGAAGATAGTTTATAGTAGAGATTCCCCCCCACCCCCCAGTTTCTTTAGGATTACTCCTACGTGATTAGCGATTCATCCCTCAAAATGTTTATCAAGAAGTGGTTATAGAAACACACACACAGATCCACCATACCTCTCCTCCCTATGTTCCCCAGGCTAGAAGGGAAACCAAACGCGAGTAGGAAGGACTAAACAACGGCCCAGGTCATCGTGCACTAAATACGGTCATCACCTAAGCTTTAGAAAGTCTGAGCAGTCCCACTACGGGGGGTGATGGCGTTCATCGGTGCCCCCCACAGCCAGCGATACCCAGCACCGCCTGCTGGCTTCAAGCTCCTGCCGGCTTCAAGCTCCTGCCGCCCATACCCCTCCTCATAAACCTCACGGGCGCTACTTCCCAAACGCTCTACAGGTTCCTACACCGCCCTCTTCAGCAGTGCTGTGTCGGCCGCAGTGGGTACAGATGGTGACCGGGCTGTTCACACCGCAGCGGAGGGAGGGCCTTGGCGCCTTCCCCCTCAGGGCGCCGCTGTACCCGCGGCGTAGGCCGGCTGCGCCGCTTAGGAGGTGGTACCGAGGGCTCCACAGCCTTGGGCCGGTGTCGCTCCCTCACGTCCTCAGCCGGCGGCAGCCGCGAGGCAACGGCCCCGCGCGGCCGAGGCGGGAAAGGCGCCCGAGTTCCCCCACCCCGGCCTCCTGAGGCGCCGCTACCGGGGCCGCGAAGGGCAGCGCCGGGGTTGAGAACGGCTCCCGAAAGCCAGCGGCTGCACAAGCCCATCCGCCAGCACCTCTGTTGGAGGACTCTGCCCCATTAAACACGGCTGCTGTGGGTGCACGGCCATTGCTTGACTTTGGCCAGAGCATGAGGCAGGGCACCAGGAAAACGTCATGCACTCACAGTGCAGCAAGTACTAAAAACCAATGTAAAACCATTTTCTCTCATCATAAATACTGCATATTTAGCTGCTGCCTATCATGCCAGTCATCTGCAAACTTCCCTCACAGAACAGCATATCTACACTTTCTTCTTCCATTGCATTTCATTCAGTTTGTGTTTTTACAACTGCCATACATGTCAGCCAGTCCACCTTGCTGCCTCTCCCACTCTCATCCCAGGCCAAAACAAGAGCTGGTGCAACATTCCTTTGCTTCCGTGGCACCAGGAGAGGTCTGCTTCTCACAGGGTTGGGATGCACCTCTCTGGAAGGGGAGGAACGACTTCCCTTCACTAGGCACAGGCAAAACCCCCTGCATTAGTCGCAAAGCCAAATTTTACCTCCCTTCATTACCTATCAGAAAGGGAGCACCACAGATGGTTCCTGTGTAGGCTCTCTGACTATCTCCTGTCCAGGCTTTGCTACAACTAGTGCTTCAGAGCTCACCTGCCAGCTCAGCACTGGGTGAAGGAGCTGCGACACTGAACCCATCTTACTTTGAAACCCATCATCATGGGATGCAGGGAGATGTGGAACAAGAGTGCCAGGTACAGAAGCACTGTTGTGAGGCTTTATTGCCTGATGCTGTACACAGCTTGTTATCTTCACAAGGCCTGAGCTGACCGAGGAATTTCACAACATGAACTTACAGTAGAAGAAACAAATTGAACTGAACTATTGCAAGTGGTATGTTTAACAAATTCACACTTCACCAACAAGGCAGAGCCTGCTGACAGAAAAAGCTCTATAAGCAATTACTGAGCTGCCCTCCTAGAAATAACTCTGACTACCACCACCATCTTAAGAAAGGCAAGAAACCTTAAATATATCATAACCCTCCCCCCCCCAAACCCTTCGCAGAGTCAGGCAGCTAGGTACAAGATAAAGTGAAAGGGGTGTTACCTTCCCCAGCAACAACTTCTTAAGTATCCCCTCTTCTTCCCATCTCTCTACAATGCTGTACTTGCCATTAAGGCAGTTACAGTAGCCCGCAATAATTTCAGCGTTATACAGAGTGAAAATCTGGTATGAGAATGATGGGCACTTCCATTCTTACAATCAACTTCTGCTTTCATGTCCATCAGAAAGACATGGGTTTTGGTGTTGGGTTTTTCTCTCTTTTTTTTTTTTCTTTTTTTTTCCTTTTTCCCAGAAAGGGCACCGCTGCTGCTTCCTCATTATTATAATGGCAATAACAGGATTCATGTAGTTGCTAGTTGTTCTGAACGTCTGCACAGCTATTTCCAAACCTCTCAAAATTCCAGAGCAGTACCACAGTAAATGAGAGCCAACCCACTACTTCACTCCACAAACGATGCAGGTCCTTCCTTCCATACCAATGTCAATTCTTATTTCTTTTACCCAATCACTCCTTCCAACACCTCATGAAGCAGCAGCTCAGCATCACTTAAGCACTATGCATACCACAGTTCCATAGGAGATACTCCTCCAGATAAGCACAGAATCCTGTTTCCATTCCCACTTGTCTAATGCTTCACTGTTGTTATAACATTAATTTCAAAAGAATTAAAATTTGATACACTCTTTTCCTCAACATTCTCAATTTTAAAGTGATCTTCATGCAATATGGATAGCATTTCTTTTAGCTACTTCTTTGTAAAAAATGAGATGATTTAGATATCGAAACATCTTTTACTCATCAGTGTCTTAGCAAACTTCTCTCAAATCAAGGCATTTAACAGAATATATTTATGAACAAAAACCACAGACCATTGAGTAACAGACAAAAATAAGTTGTTATTTACAAGTAGTATATATAATAAGACTACTACTGTGATAGGCATTTATACACTGTAACTGCAGTCAATATTTGCATTGTTTAAAAAAATTTCCTTAAACAGAAATTGTTCAGTTAGCCGTTTGTCCATACATGTGTATGTTATGAGAAGTACAACAGCTTTTCACATTTTTAAAATTATCAGCATAATTTACATTTTTCCCTCCTAATATCAAGTGAAGATTTAAAAACGGTGCAAACTGGAACACAAAGACAAGTAGCTATGACTGTTGAAATACAATCAATTTGGAACATATTAGTGTTTCAAACTGTAAATCCGTGACAAAAATCCTTAGTATTTGGCATGGTCCCCCCACCACCCACCCCTGAAAGGTCAAAGCAAGATAGCATTTTAAAGTAACAGTGATTATTGCATATTAGCTCTTTGGAAAAGCAGAGTTTTAACCAAAAATATTTTTAATGTAGTTGAAATATAGACATATTTATCTCAGGGAGGAAAGAAGAGTAGAACACATGATCAGTAATGTTACCAAATCAATCCAGTTAATTTGTTCCATCCTTGCTTTGACTTATCCCCAATACCTTAGATAATCCAGTGGAGTGAACAGCACTTCAGCAAGTGCAAGAGCAACAATCCAGTTTTACAGGACCAACTTTTCATTTTCTAGAAGCTCTTTAAGAATCTGGGTCTTAACTTCTATTAACCCCTAATTTAAGTGCTGACAGGTAAACTAACATATATTTCGAACTGATATAACAGGGAAAACATCTACCTTTCTTAAACCAGGATATACAAAAGACAATTTGCATAGTTACAATTTAAGCACAAATAGGTACAAAAGCATTTATAAATTTACTAAATTTGCTGCTGTTTGTGCCAGCCAAATCTTAGATTAGGTACGAATGTAAACTTGGAAGGGACTGAGGAGAACAGTCAGTGTTTTTTGCTTAAAATATATGTAGAGAATGCTTTTTAAAGGTTTTAAAAAATATTTTCTGCAGCAGGAACAAACAGTTCAAGCCCCCCAAAAAGCCATCCAAAATGCCCAAATTCCTCCTGTACAGCAGAGAAAGTTTGTTCAAAGGTTTCAAACCTACATACAAAACGAGGCACTAGTTACGCTATTTTGGAATGTGTCCATAACCCTAACATTTCAGTTCACCCCAAGGCTTCCAAAACACCATGGCTTCCAGCTTCCTAAGAAAACATATCTTCAGAAGGTGGGGCGTAAGAAAATCCAACAAATGCATCATCTGCCTCAAGGACACTGGCATTAACAATGTTGTAATCTGAAGAAACGCAGACAGAGTATGGGACCATTTCTTCTGTAAACACTGCATCAAAATTCCCAATGTCATCTGGTCCAACCTAAAAAACAGACATCTATCAGCTGTTACATTAATGCTGTGCTTTAAACTTGTGCTTGTGCTTTCAAATTTAACTCTTGAGGCTATCTATGCTGTTCTTGCCTGTTTATGCACAGGAAGTTTAAGGAAGCACACCACAGCATCCCTGGAAACAGCTATTAAAAGCCTGATTGTTTCTTTTAGACTGGAGTTTAGGCCAAAGCTTACAGACCTTTATGATCTGATGAACCAGGGAAATACAAAGAAATATGTCTGTCTTAACTGCCTGTTTGGAAGATGCAAAAGCTAACCCCACCCCCCTGAAAAGGAAGCCAAAAACCAACCCCAAACCACACCAAATTGTATTTCTATCCTTTCCATCAATAATACTTTAAATGTTAAAATTCCAGCAATGGTACTGTTATTACAATAGATCAGTGACACACCTCAGAGCAAAAGCATAGTAATACTGGGTCACACAAAAAAAGAGGCAAGACAACTGACGCTTCTCCATAAAACAGACGTAGACTCAACTAAAGACGATGCTCTGATGCGACTTTAAGGACTTCCTTTCCACTGTACCACCCTCTTCCTCCCCCCTGCAAGCTTTTGGACAAGCAGTCACAGGTTGACAAGTGTTTAAAACTGATAGGAAGAGAAAGAAAAGCTGCAATCAAGGCTGCAAAACTAAAAAAAGCAGGAAATCAGTCTTTCAGAAAGACTTAAAAGTAGAGACTCTATCTTCTTATTTGGTCTTCAGACCCCACAAAAAATGACAGTCATTCGACAGGAAGGAGCTGAAGAAACAGTGATATATCAAACTGAGTTTTAAGTAAAAAAGCATGGTATCAACGCTTAAAAGCGTGACTGCTCAAAAGGCACTGGGGGTTCCCCATTCTTCACCATTTTGAAACAAACGCTCTTTGCAAATAAATGAGACCTCAAAGGCAGAAGTTTGGCAGCTATGAACTAAAAGCAGGCACCTACCACATTAGGATTAAATGGTGGTGGAATCTTCTTCTGAAGAAGATCAGTCCAGCTGAGAGATTCAAAGAATGGGTGCTTTTGAATTTCAAGCTGCAGTAAGGAAGATTTTAGATATTTCAGAAATCCATCCCATGCATCATAGTAAATATTACTTCAGACTGCATGCACATAAGGAAGTCCTTCATCAGTTTGTTTAATCACAGTTTACTTTGCAATAAAAGCTGTAGTTCGTAAAACAGCCATTAAAATTTGTTAGCCTGTCTCTGCAAACTGATTTCCTTTTAAGATTGTATTTTCTGCTTTTAAGTCTTAAAATCAACCACCCTGAAGTCTACCTCAGAGCAAGCACATTTTCTGTTAGTACCTCTGCTCTTGCCTTAAAGTTTTGTTAGTTTCTCTTAAGCACATCATTGGCTGAGAAGCAGCTGCTTCAGCAACTCTGCAGTATGCTTACTACTTAAGAAGTGGCAAACAGCTACAGTAACTGCTATTATCCTTTCATCTTGGTCCACGCTGTGAGAAAGCACAATATTATAGTCTGAATGCTCTGTTACAAGGTCAGCAGGCTACCTAATGTTAAAACTGCAAACAGAAGACTGTGAGGATCTCATAATTACTGGATAAACTGCTTCTAGATGTTTCCTAATTGCACAGTTCTGAAGACGCTGTACTTTTTCATGTCACCTTCTTGCAAACAAAGTCTTTGTGTTACACTGGGAAAACGTTTGATATGATTTTAAGGCTAAAACCAAGCTTCTGTCTGCACACTACTAGTGTTCCTCTTTATCTGAAGACTGTGTTTCATGCAGACAGTTAAACTGACATTACCAGAGAACAGCCTTTTCTTTTGATTATTTCCCAGTTTCACTGCAGTGAAACCTACCTTAGTACACCTTAGTGACTACTACACATGGAATTGTGTTTCCTTTGCTGGCAGGTACAGCAGCAACCAAGCTCTAAATATTTCTATCCCATTACAATCGTTTTTCTCTTATTGCCAACAGCTTTTAGGGATCAACCACACTGGTGTCTTTAATGAAGAAACAGAGTAGGAAAACAGAGACAGACATAACAGAGCAATCTCTATCTCCAACTATTAAACCTGTGCTGTGCACATAAATCTCGTGATGACCCTTTAAACAAAGCAAGGCTTGATAAATTAGGACATTACATACAAAATCTTCCCTTGCTCCAAGTCTGCTTTGTCGATCTTTCTCCAAAAGCTCTTCCAGGATAGACCAGGCTGTAAGACTGATTCCTGGGCGCAAAACTAGGGGTTTATGAAGAATATTCTCATACATCTCAGCAACATCACGGCAGTAAAAAGGAGGCTAAAAAATAAAAATTATACACGAATTTGAAGCCAAATGCAGTAAATTATTCTATAAGAAATACAAACTGCTAGCAGTCAAGAAGAAATCTACCTCTTCTTACACACTAACTTCTAATCCAGTCACCACCACTGCCAGACCTTTACGCTTGATAGCTTCCCCACCCACCTCCTCTTCTCCTAACATGTTCTCATACTCATAAGAAGCCACAGATGCCATCCAGTTTCAAAGCTCCCGCTGAACTTCCCTGAAAAGAACCTGAGTGGAACCCAAATTTATCTCCCTATTTAAGGTCCTGGAGCAGGGGGAGATGAAACACAGAAAACTAGCAAAACAGATTGTTACTAGAATAATTACATATGAGTGAGTAGAAGCAGCACAGTAAGATTTTTTAATTCTAATGCTGCAGCAAGAAGTAGAAAAGCTGGGAGAAAATCTGGGAGACCCAAGTGGAAAAAAAAAATGCATTTTAATTTTATTTATTCCAGTATTTGTCAAAATTCCACTTTTTATTTTGGAGGGGTTTAATGGGTATTATCACTGCTGATTCAGTTTACTCTCACATTCCCTCAAGTAGTCCCTGTGATTACTTGTCATCATCTGAGTTCATGTCAAGCAGGTCACTGGGAAGTAAAATTTTAGACATCAAGAGGCAATGCAGAATCCAAAAGAGAAAACCGCGCCATGCTAAGAGTAACTGTTCATCCATTTAAGTGGATTATATCAGTATTTTTCAAGTTAGCATCTTTAACAACATGCCAGAGTTACTTCACATAAAGGGAGAGGAGAGGGAAGCAGCCCCTGCCCACCCCCGCCCCCCCCCACATATTAAGTACATACCAGCCCATAAAGCATTTCATAAAGAACTGCACCAAGGCACCACCAGTCTACTGTGTTGTCATAGGGCTGCTTTTTAATGACTTCTGGTGCAAGATACTAAAATAAAAAATAAAAAGTCCTTTAGAGCATTAGGCTAGCATGAATAAAACCTAGGTTTTAATCACATCACATTAAACACCTTCAGGAAAAGTTGCTTCATAGCAGTTGTATCACTGCTAAGTGTTTATTTTGTCCATTAACAAGCCTGGCAAATACTTTGTCACCATTTGCATATTTACCAAGCAGGAGAGCTGTTCTCCCAACTGAAACAATACTTCCCACACACTATTGTTTTGCCAAACTACTTTGCCACCTCTATTATGAAACTTGTTCTACATTTCTGACAGGTTGCTGCACTGATGCAGAGGCAACATCTCTCAGCACACTAGCTACTAGTGGCTTCCTGTATCCTCTCCATCCAATGCACACTCATGAAAGAAGAAGATACTAATTCTGCCTCAAATCTATCATTTCTGAAAAATTGTATGACCTATATTAAGTTTCAGTGTACATCTCAATGAGGGCATGAATTGTGAGGCGCTACTCTACATCCTTGTCTCTAAACTGGAGAGACACCAATCTGATAGATGGACTACTCGGTGGATAAAGAATTGGCTGGATGACCACATGCAAAGAGTTCTGGTCAATGACTCAGTGTCCAACTGGAGATCAGTAATGAGTGGTGTCCCTCAGGGGCCAGTGTTGGGACTGATCCTGATAGGTTGAGAAAGTTGGGGCTGTTCAGCCTGGAGAAGAAAAGGCTGCGTGGAGACTTCATAGCAGCCTTCCAGTACCTGAAGGGGGAATATAACGACGCTGGGGAGGGACTCTTCATCAAGGACTGTAGTGATATGATAAGGGATAAACGGTTAAAACTTGAACAGGGGAAGTTTAGATTGGATATAAGGAAGAAGTTCTTTACTGTAAGGGTGGTGAGGCACTGGAATGGGTTGCCCAGGGAAGTTGTGAATGCTCCATTGCTGGCGGTGTGCAAGGCCAGGTTGGACAGAGCCTTGGGAGACATGGTTTAGTAGGAGGTGTCCCTGCCCATGGCAAGGGAGTTGGAACTAGATGATCTTAAGGTCCTTTCCAACCCTAACTATTCTGTAATTCTATGATCTCAGTCCTCATCTACAGCACACACAACTTCTAACCTCGCAAAACAAGAGGATGCTCACTTTTATCATTCTAGCATCCACATTCTGAAATTTAATTTACAAATAGATAATAGCATTGTCAGACAAGGCACAGACTGAGACTCACAGTTTAATTAGATCAGTATTTCTCCAACTTTCTGTATGTGTGAGTGCCCTGTAACTCATTTGTCTATAGATGACTCTGCAAAAACATGAAAAGCAGCTGAAGTATTCTGAAATCAACCACTTCAGCTTTTGCTAACCTTTCACAACCTCCTTTGAGATTTTTAGGTGTTGGAACTCACCAAGTCATTCGACTGAGTGTTTAGAAACACTGAGAAGATAATTACGCTTTTAGCAGGATTATGAAAGATTCAAATCTAAACCTTGGATTATAAAGACTAATACAAGACTGCTATGTTTAGTCTTGCTATTTTTAAGAATGCATTGAAAGCAACAGCATTATCACCCTTTTATGTTGCAGTTCATGTAAGTTCAAGGTAAGTGTGAAGACTAAGCCTCTGAACCTGAGAAAAACCCCTCAGATATTCTGAAATAGATCCAGTTACCTGTGTTCTATGCACTGTCCTTTGAGATTTCTAAAATACTCAAATATTGCTTCAGCTCACATTTACCACTCAAGCTTTACATATTCCTATTCTAGTCATAGCTAGGATTAGTTTTCATATGTTGCCAACTGCTTATTTCTTTTTAGTTCAAATGTTTCAGCTAAATACTACTCCTCACTTACCTTCCACTGCCTTCAAAGGCCTTTGCTGTAATTTCAAGTATATCAAATTATCAAAGCCACTAACACTGACATTTCAGTGAATCCGTCATGCGTGTTGAAGACCTTCAGATTCTAAATTTTCCAGTGTAGTTTTCTCAGTAAAAAGACAGTTCAATAAACCTGGTCAGCAAGTAAAGGTTCCATGCATATGCAAAATTTGCTGAAGACAGATATTAAGTCCCTATAAACTTACTCAAAGTCGGCAGCAGAATGCAGCAAGTAGATTTATACCAGAAAATCTGTTGCAGCTGTTACACAAACTAGCTGTCCTGTGCCTAGCCAGTGGTTAGGAGACACAGGAGGAAACAGTGTTTGAAGGGGGTTGAAAAAAGGGAGGAAGGAAGAGATGAGTTATGGGGATGTGGGTAGTAAGTAGGAGTAAAAAGGACAAAGAACACATCTGCAGGAAGCTTGTCTTTGGTTTGGTTTCATGGAAGAGCCTGTTAGAAGAATGCAAACCTCCAACAGTACAGAGCATTTGATCTTCCAGTTACACAAATCTTAATAATTGTTAACAGTCATTAATCACTAGCCGAAAAACCCACGGAAGTCATCAACATACTTCTGGTGTCCCACAGAAAGTTGCAGTGGTATCAGAACTTGCAATCCCTTCTTTACAAAGTCCAAAGTCTGTCAACACAACATGACCCTGTTTAAGAAAAGAGTGGTATTTTAAAACCAGAACCTGCTCAACATGTGGACACACACTGTCAGTTTTGTGAGAGAACACAGAGAAACAAAATCATGTTGTATACTTACTAGTGAATCTAGGAGAATGTTTTCTGGTTTTAAATCCCTGTTACAACAAAACAAACGTATTAATTCAAAGCAGTAGTCACTAACACAACAGCCTCAGAGGCAAGTAGTTTCATTCTTCAGCTGAAAGCTTCAGGTTTTGGTGAAACTGTTGTGTTCGAGTTTCCCATAACATAATTGCATACAGTGGTTTTCACTCAGTAATTTGTGCTATTTTGAACTTCTGCAGGACAAGGGTACAGTTCAGAAACCTACCTGTACACTATATTTATGGAGTGTAAGTAGCCCAGTGCACTGGCTATTTCAGCAGCATAAAATCTGGCTCTGTGCTCAGGAAAGGAACGTTCTCTTTGCAAGTGAAAGAACAGCTGTAAATACGCATACAGTAAATAAAAACATTATAAAAGATCAGGTTAATAACATGTAATTTTAACAATAGAACATAATTTTATTTAGCTGTCCACTTTAAGTAAAATGAAATAAAATTGGGTTTGCTGCATGATTGTCATACCTTTACTCCCTTCCTTTCTTCTCAGAAACAGATAATTCAAACATGTAAGGACATTCCCCTAAACCCAAGACTAGTAAAAAGGAACTATAGTAAACCACTAGGCTGTGAATAAAAGTTGCAAGATTCAATGATGCAAGACAGCCTCCTAACAGAACATAACCTGGTGTGTCAGATCAGTAATCTTCCCTTTCTGCATATGCTTGCATTCAAATTTTTGTATGCAAGTATGTGTAGAATTGTATTGTGTAATCACTTACATGCACATCAGTTTGGGAGATGTATATTCCAAGCTGACAGCTAATCCACAAACTACACAGAGCTGTCTGGCTTCCAACAGTTTGAGCAGATACGGGAGTCTAGCCAAAGATTAATCATAATCATACAGATTAAACTATACACCCCATTCAACTTCTCAAGATTTTGAGAAAACAGAAGTTTTCTGTTTTCCGCCTACAAAGTTTAGGAAAAAAATTGAAAAAAGCCCCCAGAGCTTTCTGAACACTTCATTCAAATTTGAAAGCTGTTCTGCACTGTATTTTAGTTTGCCTGGAAGAATGCCAAACTAAATTGTAGGCAGGAACTCAGAGTAGAGCACAACAGGAGCTTGCTAATACAGTTTAAATAAGATGACATGAGGCAAGAGAAAGGCCCATCTTGTCCCAGCTCTGACACTTACAGGGGTCGTAACAGCAGCTCTAGGAATGCCAAGTACTGATGGCAGACCATCACTAACATGAACTAATGCAGTTCACATGTCCCCCTGGTTTATTCAGCATACGTAACATTTGTCTGTGTATATCCAGCTGCACCAACCCAATAGGAAGCTTTGAGATTTGCCAAAACAAACTACATAAATTCTACCCCTTCCCCTGTGCTCTTCCAGCTACGGGAGTATCATCATCTGCAACAGTATCCTGTCTTATCCTTTCCTGTTCTGCTTTAAGCACCTGTAAGACCTTCTGAAGTATATACATTTTACACCAGTAAATTAGCAAAACTGAAAACACGCAAGTGACAAGACACACAGCTCTGTTCTGTTCATACAATCATTTGTTTAATCATCTTATTTAAACGTACATATACTTCCTCCATTTCTTTCACAAGGTTTTCCTCAAGTTACTTAGAGGCACTGATTCAAGGAAAAGAATCCTGAGGTTAAGGCTATTTGGTAGTAAGTAATTAGACCATACAAAGCTACAGAATAATCTCAAAGGTCCCAATAATACCAATGTAGTAAATCCAGTTGCCAATTTCCTTCCTTCTACTTTCAAAATACTGGCATCTCAGCTAATGCAGATGCGAAAGGAAAAGACAGATTTACATGGTGAAAAATGTAACAACATAAGATTAATTCATAATAAAGATAAACTCAAGTATCTATAAAATACAGTATTTGTATTTGACAGCCATGAATAAATCTGGGATTAGAGTTGGGCAAGAAGAACAGGGCCTCTATAGCTACAAAAGTCTGTAGTGATAGCAGACAATAATAGCATTTGGAGAGAGAGCACCCATTGTAAAGGATCATTCCATTCCTCCCACAGAGAATTAGAAGAGAGACTCAAACCCAAACACAACTACCACATACCTCTCCTCCATTAACAAAATCCAGGACAAAGTAAAGCTTTTCCGTTGTTTGGAATGAGTAATGTAATCCAACCAAAAATGGGTGTTTCACATTTTTCAAAAGCACATTACGTTCAGCCATAATATGTTTTTGCTGTAAGGAAGTGAAAGATCAGTAAGTAAACAGGAATAGTTTTGTAACTAAAGGAAAAAGGGAGGTAGGTGGGGAAAAATCATTTCACCTCTTTCCTATTGAGCACAATTTTTTTCTGCAGCACTTTGACAGCATAGTATTTCCCATCCAGTTTTCGTTTTGCAAGAAGAACCTGTGAAATTCAGAACAAATGAAGACATGTGACTGCTGCAGCTCACATTCTATTAGTAATAATTCCACAAGTTCAGCATAACTGGCAAGTATTCATGCTAGTTTTTCACAATACACTTTCTTTGCCTCTAATACAGTCAGCCACCAATATAATAACCAACAAAATGAGCTCAGAGTTCAGTGAAAGACTGCCTTGATAACAGTATCGTGAAAGACTGAATAACATTTATTTTCCATGACTGGCTGAATCTCTATCCACTTCAGCTGTTTTTATAAGTTTTAAGAATAATTTAATGAGAAACAACTTGAAATTGGAAACAAAGACTTCAAAAGAGATTTTCTGTTGCATCTTTGTAGAGTATCAGTAATTAATTCACTTTCCAATGGGCTGTTGCTCACATGGGTCCACTGCATTAGGGGCTTGACAAAACAGCCCATGCCAACAAAGGGAAATGCACGATTCATACTCCAGCTGCTGCATAAGCACAGGGGTACCTCCCTTCCTCTCTGGGGGAGAGGATCCCTGTTCCTCTTTAATGAGAAAGGGAAACACTCCCATTTGCTACTCCTGACAAGTGACTGAGCTCAGCCAACTGCCACACCAGGTAAAAAATATCAGGGCTTTAAAAAAGCAGCAAGAGGGATCAAATAATACAGTTTATATGCAACCCTAGACTGATACCACTTCCAAAACCTCTAGCCAAGCCTCTAGCCAACAGTCATTATGCACAAGTCTCCAGCTAGCATCCTTGCACCAGGATAAGACACAGTAATAAGAAAAACTCACCTTGCCAAAGCTGCCTTTCCCAATAACTTTCAGGAAATCAAAGTCTGTTGGCTTAGCACTGAAATATATTTAGGAACAAAGACATGATCTAAGAGGAAATTACAAGGTTTATAGCTGTCCAGCAATCAGTGTAGCACTTCAGTGGTAATGCAAGAACAACACTCTGTTAAGCACCCTCTTTTATTCTTCATTCCACCTAACACCCAGACTTCACCAGACCATCAGTCAGAGACAATGACGCCTCTTCATTTTGCAATTCCATTTTCCTCCAGGGAAAGTGCTCAAGTTGCATCCTTTGCGTTTCTTTTGTAAGTTTAAGGTTAAGCTACAAAGGAGCAGCAAGACTGTTCTTTTATTCTCCACAGTCTAGTTCCTTGTAACTTTGAAGTCTGCATTTTCCGATGACTTTTCCTAGAGCTTATTTCTCATTTCCTAAGGGCTCAAGCTTACAAAGGGAAGGAAGAAGGGACCAGGTTTGTTATTTATTCTTTTTGTTTATCCCTTTCCTCCCTCCATCCATTCCTTCCTCATTTTAAATTACAGCAAGAGGAGGGAGGTCTTGAGGAATAATTCACTCTCAGTTTTTTCACTTCCCACACCACCACTCCTTTCATTTTTCCCAGGATTCCCTTTTCCCTAAATACAATTCAGATATATTTTTGTCAGCAAAACAATTATCCATGTTTTCAAATTCCAAAACAACAGTTACATCACCATACACCTCTCCATTTATTTCCCCTGAAGGGAAGTACTCTTAAATTTAATTTCTTACTGCAATCTATTAAGCATTTCCTCCTGTTAGTCCAGAACAAATCTGTGACGAAAGCAAAACCAAAATAGTAGTCATCTCCTAGATGAGAAAAGCACAGATTCACACAGAATTGAGTACAGAAACTCTGCAGAAGACACCAGAGAAGCAAGTTATGACTGCGGTAAGCAAGTTTGCCATACATTAAAACAAATTTGTTTCAGCAGCTGTTCACATTCTTAACACTTGTTGGACCACTCCCAGGACAGAGAGGTCATCTTTGCTATAGCATCCTGAAGTAGGATAGCAGACTAACAAAATCTGAGGGTGAAAAAGAAAAAAGATGGTAAAAATGGTTGCTTTTTTAGCACAGGAGTTGGTGTTTTGCTTCCTCCTGAGCAGTGCAAATTAACAAATAGAGGCATATGCCCAAAGAACTTTTATTACTATTAACAATTACACTCAGTCTAACTTTGCTTTGCTCGGTTTAAAATTAAATTCAATAAACGTCACTGAAAAAAAAATTTTACATTACATCAAATTATGCTTTAATTCAATTGAACTGAAACCTACTGAGGATTTCCAGTTGGTCCCAAGTTGATATTCTGTGAGGTAGAGTTGATATTCTGTGGGAGAGACAGAGATTTATTTTTAATACATTTTTTTCTAAGTTATCTTAGAAGCCAATATTAATTTCAAAACACTCCACTAATTTGCTCAATCCATACTTTACACTTGTTAAGGAGATCCAACATCCACATGGGAACCTTGTAAATTGAAATATCTGGCCATCATCACCTTGTCACTAACTATTTCAGCACACATCACATTCAAGGATGGAGGTCATACAATAACTTCATCCAGACACAGAGAACAAGATCAGGAATAAAAATCTGCAGTCATTTCAACAAACAATTTTGTTCCTCATGCAGAACTGAACCCTTTCTGTATTTGCTCTAGGAATGTATTTTCTACCCTTTATTCTAGATTTTCCAAGATCTTAGCAGTAAAATGATTTCAAACCCCCATACGCTGTTTATGCAGGAATAAATAATGAAAGACAGAGTGTTTTAAAAAAACAAAAAGTGAACATTCTCCCCACCCCAAGAAAAGCATTACCCACCTGTTCTATCCTGGCATTAAAGGTTAACTCAGTTCCAGAGATGACATGAATCCTACCCGGGACACACCCAGACGCAATGTGTAAGTTACAGGGAGAGGAGGAAGCCACTGTCATTGAGGTGATTTTTCTCAATTTTATTTTAAAAAGGAGTATTTTCACTCTCATTGTGGTTTTGGACTTTATCAGAAAAGGATAAACTGCATTCAAATGCAAGTTACCTGGAGACAGGCTTGGCTCACAGGCATCACAGAACCAGTACTCCTCCAGAAGCAGAGAATTCCTTGACCACAGTGCTGGGTGCTACTCTTCACCAATAAGAGCCAATCACACAGTGATACTGTTCAGTTTTTAAAAAGCTACTATATGAAAGACTTGTTTGTTTGTTCTGAAGGCTTGGTTTTGTTCCTTATTTTTCAGCTTTATTATTTACATTAACTATGGGAAAGTGAATTTTCTATCTAATGCATGGTCTAGGCCGCTCTGCATTAGCCCTCTTCCTATTTTGGAATCTGGTGTGGCACGAAACATCATTGATTTTTGACTGCAGGTTTTGATCATTCCATGTTACTTAAAATACCTTTCAAAGGATGAAGAAACTGGTATTTTAAATTAGATTTTTGCTGTGTGCTCACAGTGCTGTCAAGCACTTACAGAAACACCAAAAAAAGCAGCAAAGCCTGGTATCTTTGGAAGTGGAGCTTTCAGAAAATACCAGATCACAAACCAAAATAACAACTTTTACACCTTTAAAGAAGGATGAATAAGAAAAGTAGTAAGATTTCATCTGTATGTCAGCAAGTAAGCCACGGAGAAAACAAGCTGAAATATGGCTGAAAATATGCCTAAAAATACTCATTCTCTCAAACAGCACTGTTTCTAGAGGCTGTAAACTAATTTTCAAAGAATCCACCTAGCCACATAGTGGCTTTTGTGGCAAGAGAGGCGTCAGACATCCCACAGTGTTATACGTGAAATGAAAATCAAACCCACCCTTGTTCCTGAGTGACTTTTAGGAAGACTGCATTATTTCCCCTGAATCATATTTCTACCCCTCTTAAAAAAAACCCAACACACCCAAGCAAACAAAAAGACAATTAAACATTTAATCTCCCCTGCTCCTTGCCAGATATTCTTAGCAAGAATCTTTGAAGAGATTGCAAAAACTGTGACAGCTAAGCTATGACTAAAGCTGTGTTTCTTCAACCCATATAGCAAGTAGTGAAGAAGCAAGACAAAGCTCACAATCTCTTGTACCTCTTCTCTGCAGTTCACATATGACAGGAGAATATCTTACAGCCCACAGTGGAACAGATTAGTTTAAAAGAGCATGGAGGAGACTTACTGTGAAACCAACTAGTATTTTCAGTATATCATAGAATCACAGAATAGTAAGGGTTGGAAAGGACCTCAAGATCATCGAGTTCCAACCCCCCTGCCATGGGCAGGGACACCTCCCACTAAACCATGCCATCCAAGGCTATGTCCAGCCTGGCCTTGAACGCCGCCAGGGATGAAGCATTCACAACCTCCCTGGGCAACCCATTCCAGGGCCCCACCACCCTCACAGTAAAGAATTTCTTCCTCAGATCCAATCTAAACCTCCCCTGTTTAAGTTTAAACCCATTACCCCTTGTCCTCTCACCACAGTCCCTAATGAAGAGTCCCTCCCCAGCATCCCTATAGGCCCCCTTCAGGTATTGGAAGGCTGCTATGAGGTCTCCACGCAGCCTTCTCTTCTCCAGGCTGAACAGCCCCAATTTTCTCAGCCTATCTTCATACGAGAGGTGCTCCAGTCCCCTGATCATCCTCGTGGCCCTCCTCTGCACTTGTTCCAACAGTTCCATGTCCTTTTTATGTTGAGGACACCAGAACTGCACACAATACTCCAAGTGAGGTCTCACGAGAGCAGAGTAAAGGGGCAGGAGCACCTCCCTCGACCTGCTGGATAATACACCCAAGATTGCTCTCACATAGCTAAAATTTAGAAGACTCTTCTGTTGTTACCTTCCGACTGGTCCTTTCATCTTCATCTTCAGATGGATCTGACTGGTGTTTTGGGTTATCCATCTGAAGAAATGCTCTGACATCTGGGCTAGAAACACAGTTAACTTCATTAGCACAGTGATAATCTGCACGATTTTCAGCCATAACCATAGAAAGCATTGGATTAAACAGCAACATACAGAGGAGTTACTCATCACAAAGTTTTGCAATTAAGTTCTGGCAGTTAAGGACTGTATGTAACAAATGCTTTTATAGTAACATAATTCAACTGCTGAATGTGGTGTTGCACACAGCACATAAAATTCTTCCCTTGCAAAACCTAGACACATTAAAGTATACATATGTGAAGACCTCATAAGGAAATGCTCTGCAGAATGGCATTAAAAGGTAATTGTTAGAAGAAAGCATGAGTTCTAACTGGCCATCAACCACCAGGAAACCAACTTTCTTTCAAGAAACTCAGGAGTTCAAAACCATTTGTAGTTTTCCAAAGTCAACAAAATAGTCCAACATCATACAGAATGAAATGCATAGTCTGCATCCCAAAGAGAGATACATGGTTGTTACATTCCTGTCCCCATTCACTTTTAAGTGGAAGATGCTGACCTTGTATTCAGAATGCACTCTGGCTGGGCACTGACAAGACAACATTAGGAAATCCTTCCAGTCAGCCACAGGACACAAACGCTATCCTTCAGGAACCAGCAAGAGAGACTACAGGCTTCCCACAGTACTTAAGGAGATGCCTTTCAAACTTCAGCATTGGTTTCTAGCTGCTGCCTTGGTGGGGGCCAGGGGAGGAGGACTGGGAGAATGCAGGGAAAGTAAAAGAATTTCGAGAACCCGCTTCCAATAAGCGAAGCTGACTCAACAGTAATTCAAAAGAATGTAATGTCTTTCTTAACCACTACACAGTGAGTAAAACATAATGTACTACAAGTGAGGCAAAATTAATACCTTAACAAATGGATATCACATATAAGCTATATACCACTTGAAGAGATTACTGAATCTGTCAAGTTCCACCAGTTCACTAAAAGGTAGCCTGCTTATCAAGGAGGAAATCTTACCTAAATTTCAGAGATTAAGCTCTTTGAAAATGTCTCGGGGCAGGCACTCATAGGAAACTCTGCATGAGCCATTCAGTAAAAGAAAAGCACTAACTTACTACAAAGCTGCTCTTTTATCCCTAGTATATAAAACTGTTTTACATGTAAGAAACAGATATACTTGCTTTAGCTATTTTCAATCCACTTCACCCTCCACACTTCCGTAAAGTGAGGATCAGCAGCAAGAGACAAACTATTTCTGACATATCCCCAGTTCCTGTATATATTAGCACTACTCATTACTGAACCCAACTAATGTCCTATACTGTCTGAGGTTCCCAGTCTCCATCACCCACATTCTATATTCCTAAACCCTACTTGAAAGCTGTTTGTTATCTTCAGCCTTTCAGGTTTCAAGAACAAGGCTGTACGCACAATTTTCCACTACCATTTCAGTTTAATTCTTCCCATTTTATATGAACACCAAATTCTGATCTATTTCAGGGCCTCTCCTGTATTCTGAGTCACAGAAGACAAAAATCACTGTGGTTTGAATATTGTAGTAATATTGGCTCACGATGCAGCAATTTAAGTTTCAGAATCCTTGGATACCATAAAATCAAGAATAAAGAGTTATGGTTAACACTTTTCATTAAGACAGAACAACAGAACCAGATCTTAATTACCTTTCAGCATTAATTATTCTGGACAAGTGGCTGATCTAATAGAGAGCATGCTGTAATACAGCTCAAATAGTTACTATAGTAACTTTGTCCAGGACTGAATTCACAGCAGGAACAAAAAAATACATTCACAGTAGAAGGCTGTTGTACAGTTACAGAGTAATCAATCTTCACAATGCATGGCAGCCAGGAGTATAACTACCTGATCAATGTTACATCATTCACATTCGCAATTTCAAAAGCACTGCAAAAAAAGTAGTGATTGAAAGAAAAAGTTTAATTTCCTAGCCCAGATTGCAGCATGCTAATACATGCTATATAAACTGGTAGGACTTCTATGCTGTAATAGCTCACATATATTAACTCAATGTATTTTAAAATACACTGGAACTATTCCTAAAATAACCTCACAGGAAATTAAAAGGATCAAGAAAACAGTTTAAAAAGGGATGCTCCATATACACTGTATATATACTACCAGCAAAAGTCGATTTTGTCTGGATTTTTATGACTGGATAAATTTTGTGTCTGGATTTTCTTTGAGATCATGAATGGATGTCAAGCTCCACCTAAATGCAGTTCCTTCTGTGACAGAAGTTCTACATTAGCCTTCCTGAATAAACATACAAAGCCACACAAAAATTTTGGGCACACAGAAATATGAACAAGCCCCAGAAGTCACACAGATTTTGCAGCAAAATGGTAAAGTGAACTGCCAGTGACAGAACATTTAAGACACTTTTTTTAACTAATAGTGTCCAGTAAGCCACTGCTATCTTTTTTTACAGAAAGCAAAGGCTCAAAAAGCCATAACGTACAGTTAACATTTTAAAAGAGCACAACTAACGTAATGCAAGGTTTGCTTTCCCCACCGTGGACTGCATGATCTTACAATCCAGGGGATTCAGAAGCCAGAAAAATTCAGTCACTGATTTTCTTCTAGGGAACAAACATAGACCCCCGCTTCCCACTTACAGAGCTGATAACTCATTTCCCCACAGAGGTGGCAGGGTATTGTCATCCTTGAGTTCTTCAAGTGTTATGCAAATGTTCTCATTTTCATTAAGGCACTACTTTGGACTGTTAAAAACAACTATGTTACATCTTTAATGCTTCCTCTATTATACATTTGGATTCAAACAGATTTTCTTTGGAAGTGTTCTCAAAATTATATTCATTAATTTTCCAGTGAAGACCTACCTTTGAGGGGGCTATCAGCCCAATTTAAATAGTTGCTCAGTGATTTAAGAGGCCTCACAGTGCTCACAAGTAATGAACTCCCAGCTCCTACTCAAGACATCACTCAGCAAGGGGAGCACATTATCAGATTTCCGTCCCTTCTGCATCTGCTTTCTATTCATGAGAGCAAGTTCTCTGTCAAATACACTTAGCCGGGTAAATGCAGCTTGAAGCTAGTCCTCTTAATTCCCAATTAGATCTAAGCCAGTGATCCATCCTGCTTCATATTCCACCTGAAAGTGATTGCAGGAAAATCCTTACCAACTGTTACAGGGTCTCTCTAATAACTAACACATTTTCAGTTTGTTGTTGGTTTTATTACTGGGCAGAAAGGTTTGGCTTCAATACAATATCCCACGAACATGTCAGACCCAAGAACCAAGTCCACTGAAGGAGAGAAAAAACCCACATCAACCAACCCCACCCCTCTCCCTAAAACAGTGCTGTAAGGTTCAGAGAATAATATAAACATTATGATCTTGGACACACTGAATCTGACATTTATGCTTTTCAATTCAGATGTCCAGGTGCCTTCCCATCTAGAAATGAGGACATCACCAACAACCATTTTCCTCCAGCTTTTAGTGAAACAGTTTTCCTAGCAGGAGTTAAAATTATGACATCCTGATATTGTTTTTAATGCTTAAAAGATGTAGTGGAAGGTGGACTTCCTTGAAGTTGTGTGAAAATGCATATCCCCCTATGCCTTCCTTGTACATTACTAACTTTACGTAAGTAGTTTTTGCTAATATCAAATTTAATTATCACATTAAAGCAAAGCAGTCTAAGAAAGTAAGGATGCTGACTATCTGTGAAGACTCAGTCACCACATATTCCTTGAGTAGCTTCTAGCACATTTAAAAAAAGACAAATTCAGTCTCTTTTGTTTTTATTGTATAACTATGTCTAACAAGCTTTTTATTGAATACACTTTCAACAACACCAAAACACTTTACAACACCTACTCCTTAATACTGGTTTAAGTTAGTTTTAATGGATCAAACAGGCTAAGTGCAAAGTTAAAGAACATCAATTGAGCTACAGATGCATTTAAATGTAAAACAATTTAAAAGGTCACAAAATTTAAAATGGCAAAGTGAATTTGAGGTTTGGCTTCTTTTTTTTCTTTTTTGAAGCATACAATTCTGTGATGCGCACAGAAACATTGTACCATTTTACCTATGGAGAACAAATACATCAGGTTTTGAAACTAACTATTTGGACATACTGACAACCAAGCAGGGGAGGGGACTGTAATAAATAAAACCAGTGTCCTTTCCTAATGTAACAAAACAGATTAGCTTTCAATAATTGGTTATTTTTAAAGTGCTTTCTCATCTTCCCCTATGATGACCACGAACCTCACAGTATTTGTTCTAGTGGAAGACTATTCCACCACAACAACTTGGTTTCAAAATTTTTTCCACTTATCACAGGGAAAAATATAAAATGTTCCTTTCTCCCAAAAGAGAAAGAAAATACGTATTTTGGGTTAATAGGACATTTAAATAGGTCATTTATCGTGAAGAAGAATACTCTGACTGCACGCTGCAGCAATACTGTTCAAGGGTTCTTTGCTTTCCTGTGGGAAACAGGCAGTTTAACAGATTGTACAGGTAGGCTGATTAAACAAAGCATATGTGTTACAGACATTTATTCAACTCTAAAGCCAGACACAGACCTTCACTATTTTACCAGTTCAAGCAACACAGAACACCGCACAGATTGAGTTTAAATTTATTAGGTATAGATTTAAATGAAAACGAAAATGCAGTTTAGCCCCCAGATAAATTCACATATGGAAGTGCTATCCTTCAGATTTAACTGGAGCCGACTCTAGCATACCATCATCTCTTACTCATCAGCAGGACACTGATGGAGGTTAACACACCTGCAGTTCTTCTCACGGAACAGTTTACGCACAAGCTTATTCATTTGTTTTAGACAGGCAGTGTGTTTACCCCCAGCTGCCTAAGCAAGCTGATGAAGCTACTTTGTTAAAATGCTTACAAGTTCTGGAGCACACACAGGTATTCCTCTAACAAAAAAGTTCAGGCAGTGACTTACAGCAACTTAATACCAAGTGACAGCAGAGTCGTTAAACAGGACAGCCACGGGCAAAACAAACACCTGCCCTACAGCAACAGAGTTTACACTGGAATCTTCTCCCCTTGAATTAAGATCCATTATCTGCCCCCCAGGTTATTTGTAGATCAGTTTTCAGAAAACAAAAACATTTTTATACTGTTCACCAGGCCATAGTAAAGTTTGCTTATTTTATTTAAGAGCACCAAACATGAAAATTACACCCTTTTTAACCAGATAACTTATTTTACAACTTTGTATTGACACCTCATGTATTTGATACAGTCCTTATAAAATAGAACTGAAACTACTTACTGGTTGCATAGCTCCGACTGTCTAACTAAATTTTGAATGAATTCGTTCAGTCCTGCTCTTCTCTGTTTAATAAAATCTGGAGAAAAAAGAAAGATAAGATAGATTTATTAGAACAATCAGCTTGTGAAAAAGACTTCATTTTCAATGTCGGGGGTTTTTAGGACTTAAACAGCAGTTAAAAAAAGAGTCTGCTTCATGACTGGTTCAGAAAAGGACTGGTTCTACATGTGAAAAATCACAAGCTTAACACATTCAAGGGAGGTGAAAGAACAAATTTCAGTTTCTCTGCAACACTACTAGAAATGTAGACAGCCAGCTGGATTAGAACTGTACTGAAGTGCTTCAAGAACAGTGTGTAAGCACAGTAGGCTAACCTGTGCAGCCTCCGTTGTGTGGGTGAGCCCTTCAGGACCCAATTCTGTTCAAAACCCACGAATCACAGGCAAAACCTGGCATTAGCTGCACAAATCAAGTTTTTACAAGAACAGTCCCACCAAGCAGCACATTTCCATAATGTATGTATGGCAGTGGGAAAGCTGCACAGCTCATCCTGCCAGCGGGCACTCAGATGTAACCATTATAGATAACTAAATAAAATGCTTTATTTTCTGTCTTGGACATCATCTCTGATATTAAAAAAGCAATCCTCAGCATCTCCACCCTCACCTAAAGCTTAAGATACACAACTTTCCTTTAGCAATATGTAAAGATGCACAAGGGATTTAGAACTCTTTAACATGAAATAAAGTGCAAAACAGGATAATCTTGTCTTTCATTATTCATGTCAGCAACAAGTTGCATGCAAAAAGCCTATTTTATTTGTGTGTTAACTCTTAAGGTAACTCTGTCATATATAAATTGCTGACCATTGTTAAAATTTTAAATTAAAATTCTATTTCAATTAAAAGCTGTATTTGAAGTACTACCAAAAAATGTTTATATTGTTCCAAGGATATAATCCCTCAATCCTTGTTGAGGTATTTAATAATCCCGTATTACTGACATCAAGCAGGAAGGTAAATCTGCATAAAGATGTTATAGGAGTCACCAACATCAGCAGTTTCAGTATGGTGGATATATGGTACCATCAGTCACTCTATGGCTACAGAGCTACCCAAGCTGTTGAAGATAAAACACCTGCATCATGTCAGCTCAAATGTATTCTGTCATTTTCTAGTTCTGTATTCTGACTGGTTTCAATGGTTTCCCTCTGCCCTACTTCTGACATTAAACCCAGATTAATTCTGAAATAACCTAAGTGACAATAAAAATAAAGCATTTAGATGACAACCTATGTTATAACAGTATTTTTGGTAGACTTTGGGAGAGGGATATGGAAGCTTCTCTCTACTGCACTCCAAGGCAGTACAATCCATGAACTGACAGAGGTAAAATACCTTTTCAACATTTGTAAAATATGTGACATTTCAGAAGCCAACTGAAACACTACATCAAAGCTTCACTAAATTAGTGTTAAGATAATTATTTAAAAGAGCATCATGGCTCCATCTCCACCCTGCCCCCCAGCAAGAAACATCTTAAGAACTATTCGGTTTCTCATGCTTCAAGGATTTCAGCATAGTTCACAGAAATTTAAAACAAGTCTGAGGACTTTGTTTTACATATATAGTTTTAATAAAGTTTTAGGTTCTTCCCCTGCCATTTAAACTGCAGTTTCCTAGATGTGATTCCAGTAAATCCACCTGTACATCTGGCTGTACAGCAGCTCAGACCGCACCACACTACTAGGTCTTCAGCTGGTTCTGAAAACCCCAAGGGCACAGAAAAGGACAGAAACCAAACCAAGAAATCCCTTTAGACGCAATCCATGTAGAAGTTTCCACAGTCATTTACATGTTCATGAAAAGAGGCCATCAGAGCTTGGATACTTGCATTTGATTATTTTAACAAAAAATAAAAAGGAGTTTTGTGTCAGGATCTAGATGATTAACAGTAACTGCCAAAAATTCGTTTGTTTGAAAGAACTCTAAAAATCCCAAAAGAACACATCACAAGAGTTCCAACACCTTCGGATCTATTTGTTCTTCAGCAAAGGAGAAAATTAAATGCCTGAAATAGGTGCAGGAGGATGTGAAACTAAAACTTGGTCTGACCACATTAGCAAGCCAGGGGGAGGCTGGGAGATTCCCAATGACTGTCAAGAACACCCTTAAGGAAAAATACCCTGAATGAAGAGTATAAACACACAGAGCAAAGCCTTGGCCTTCCCATTTGCCTGTTTATTTATTCATCCGTGATGCCACCTAGGTTAATGCAGTGCACTTTAGAAGTGATTTCAAATGAGTATTTCAATGTGGACAGAGCAAGCTTAATTGGGACCTATCACTGTTAACTGGATCACATCGTGTGAACATCAAACAGGATTCTCTAAGTGGAACAACAACAGGAAGAGGTTCATTTTCATCTACACTGTACAAGGAAGCACATTTAGATATAGAGAGTTCAAAAGCATTCAAACATAAATCCTTCAGTTATTTCATTTTTCAGAGAGGGCAGGGAAAGTCACATAAAGGAAGTTAAAATTTGCTAGGCTTACATTTAGAAGAGTCTGGAGTTTGGCTTTTGCTTTTACAGAATGGACTACACCTTGAAAGTTCAGAATAGTGAATATGGACTGGGAGGAGATATAGCCTTCAGTACAAAAGCAGT
The DNA here is from genome assembly GCA_039720435.1 of Amazona ochrocephala. NCBI lineage: Eukaryota > Metazoa > Chordata > Aves > Psittaciformes > Psittacidae > Amazona > Amazona ochrocephala. Next base: position 37,261,159 of record CM077876.1, read on the forward strand.
TAGGGGACACTAAGCAATGCTTTGCTCACAATCACAAGCAGAATACCTTCCTACGCTGGTTCCTGTTCTTGACTGGGGCATGACTAAACTCTGGTTTAGTCACTGTTTTGAGGACTGGTGTAAAGCTCATCTAAGATAGCTTCTTGTAGGCTGGAATAGATCAGTTTTCATCTAAAAAAACGTGACAAAATGAGTAACCCGATGATAACTTACCAGGATCAAAATTGTCTCCAAATATTCTTTTGGCTGGAATCTTCAGGTTCATGGTGGGAAATTGCTTCTTCAGCTGAAAACAAAACACGTACAACTGAGTGTGCTTAAATATCAATAGAAACAATTGCTTTTTGTTTTCTGATGAACAGTTTGAGCATCTGATTATTAGTAATTCCGCTCCTGTCATCTTCTCTACTCATACACTTGTAAAAGGAGCATAAACAAACAAGCCCCAATCTGTACTCAGCTTGTTTGCACCACTTTAAAATCAAAGGCCATCACACTTTAGAAGGCTATGCATTATTGCAGCTATCTCCTGCAATATTGCTGAAAGGATTTTTCACTTGCCCCAGATTAACACACAGCTTAGAATTTCAATGTTGGTTTTATTCTCCTCTTTACTTCCTTCCTCAAGTCTCTCTCTCTCAGGTTTGGGTTTTTTCTCTTGCTTGTTTGCATAGAGGTGTATGCATGAGGTTTAAGATGGGCTGGGGGTACAGGCCTCTGGGTTTTGCCCAAATAACATTCTTAAAGCTCTAGAAAACACAAGTTGTCTACCCCTAAGCCAAAATGGTAAATAGATGAACACCCTGTTTTACAATGATGCATTTGATAATTTGATTATACTCTACACTTGGTAAACTGACCAGAAGATTGTATACAACAGCACTGAATTTACATAAAAAAACCCTGACATTTGCCAAGCCTTGATTACATTTGCTTCATCTTCAAGAGCTCAGAGAAGCAATCTTACTCTCATTCTCTTTAAGAGAGTAGTTTTTAATAGAGTAGCTAGCAATTCTCTCCTTAGAAACATCAGTATCTCCTCCAGTTAGCACCACAAGTTCTCCTTGGTGTACTATATGAATTATACAGAATAGAAACTGGACTCAGTGTCCTCCTGGTTATGCTTCTCCAGGACCTCCACCTCTACACGTTAGAAAGATCAGTGTTGATCAAGCTTCTGCAGAGCAACACTAATCCCAATAGCAAGAGAACGTGGCAAAGGGAACGGGACCACCAACACTCACCCTACTGGAATACGAAAGGGGATACTTTGTTTTCACATCACTTGCAAAAGATGCAGGCAAAGCATACCATGGTACATTCAGGCTGACTTCAGCTCAGACCTGGTAAGACAACTTCAAGCTCACTGCCTGTATTTGTATACCACTGCCACATATAAATCCATGTACAGTGAAGCAGAAGAGAGAAAAGCCTGACTACTTCCCATAGGAGCAACAGAAGGGAAAAGGAGGCACAGATAAGCAGCTGGTAATCTTTCCTTGTGGGGATCACAGAGGAATCATTTCTCTTTTTGTTAAAGGAAAAGGTGTGGCCTCTGAACATGAAAAACTGGAGACAATTAGGGACACAGGGCACATCATGGACTACACATCTGAGCCAGTCATCGCCCCACTTGCCCACTATGCAAAAAGGGCAAAATGCCCTTGTGACAATGAATCCACTAAACCCATACTTAGTTGATGAAGAGTCCCTATTTCATTGGGACTATTGCCACAAAATCTGGCTATTGTAACTATTCCTACTGCAGATAGGAACTTTATATTAATAAGTTTATATTAAAACCCAAGGGTTTTCTCACTGCTTTCAGTACTTCAAAGTAAACCACTTATTTAATAGATTAATTTACCTTGATGTTTTAAGTTCTGCAGTGCTTTTTACCATCACAAACGCACATTTCAGATGTTTTGACAAACTAAATTTGGAGGTTTCTCTCATTACACTACGATCCCAAGCAACAAATAAGTGGATTTTGAGTTTGAAATTCAAACAAACCAAAGTTTAAAAAACACACCCTGTCATTTTCTTTCAACAGGCTCCTATGGTTATCGAATGTTGGTTCAAACTCTTCAAGAGGGAATTAACTCAAACCATAACACTGCAAACAAGTGTTACTCTGTGCTATTCTGGCATGATTTCATAGCTAGCCTTTTGCTTACCGTATTGTACAGTTTATCAAACTCTGCATACCGTCTGAGGACAAACCACTCATTTCTGCCAACTGACACCAACACTTTGTAAACCTGTAGTAACAAAGATAAAGTTATTGGCAGCAACAGAGTTGAACAAAATCCACCAGGTTTAGTCCTGTGGTGGAAATAAGGGCAGGTCGTTAAATGCAATGTGTAAGCATCCTTGTTGAGCCATGTATTTCTTATAGCTAAGTCACATAGACATCAGCACAAACAATTAGAACTGGAAGAGTCTGGGATTTTACAGATTTATAACACCAGCTAAGCAAAAACTAACACCAAACATGATGCAATGGAGTTTTATAAATTAGCTCATACCCAACAAGAACCATCAGACAGCAGTCTATAAAGATACGCTACGAAATTTGTTAACAATCTGATAATTCACAACAAAGACTAATATTAAAGGAAGTAAAGCATTTAAACACTGAAAAATTGCCTTCACCAAAACAAAGAGAAAGCACATATGGAAGGCAGTTATAAAGGTAACTGTTCCTTGCAACATCTTGAATATGTATTAATAGTCAGGATCCTGGCAGATAACACAATTGTTCAAGGAGGGGAAAACACTGCTGTGGTTGAAATATAGCACAGGTTAGATCACACCACACACAGCACTGGGATCAAAGGAGGAATTGCTGGAAACTGCTGCACAGCTTGGCCAATCAAATCTCATCACAGGAAAGGAGTCCAGTTTGTCAGCTGACTCCAGTCCTTAGCTTCATGAATCTGGTTGATAGCTGAGTGTCCAGCAGTCTGCTCCTGTGTCTTACTCAAGTTGACTTCCCTTCTCCACCTTCCTGTACTTACAGAAGGAACCTGGCTAGTCCTCCTGGGAAGAGGATGGACGCAGCAAGAAAGTAAGCGCAAAAGGCTGCTAATTCCTGATGCAGATAACACGACCAATATCCCGGTCTCCTTTCTGTCCTGCAACAGCAGCTTACCTCTCTTTTCAACTCCTACAGTGGAAGTGGCAACCACCACTGTCAGTTCCTTAGCCTGATTTGCATTCATCCTCTGTTAACTGCTCAAATAAGCTGCTCCCAGTCTCCCCTGGAGAATAGAGGGGGCTAAACAGAAGCTTCCAGTAGGATAGTGATGAGCCTTTTGTTTGAAAACTAGCTTCCCCTTCCACTGCTCAACATGCATTAGCATAAAACATAGCTACACACCTTTGAGAGCCTTTCTAGACTGGAAAGAGTAAAAGCTTCCACTGCAAAGACTCAAGTACTGTCCTTCTGAACTAGATGCCTAGTTCAGCTATCTAGACAGCAATCAAGTCCTGCAAATAATGTTCAAACACCAACATATTCACTCCCCATGACTTCATGGCAGGCCAATGCCAACAAGCTTAAGAAGCAGTTCATGGACTTCTTAAATTAGGAGGGCAAAATGCATAGACTTCAAAGTGCACAGGCAAGCATAACTTTAACTTGGGATACAAGATGATATCCACCTCCCTGGCAACCTCAAAACAGTTTTGTTCTCAGAGCAGCTTGCTGTAGAACAGCTGTAGGACAACAACAGTGTCAACATTTTTTTACATGACGGAGCATAAACGAAACATGAGGTCATCCAGTTCACAGCATCACCAAAGCTCTTGCATACCAAACAAAGGAGAATCTGCAAGTTCAACAGTTAGGGAAGCATTAAATGGTAAGAACACATATGCTACCTACAGAGAATCTGGTAAAACCCCAAAATGTAACATCTCTGGGCTGTATTACTACTCTCTCAGCTCCACCTATGTAATGACAGAGAGATGTGCAATGCTGGTTTCTAGAAAGGCAGGAGGGAAGGATCTAGCCTTACTTAGGTAATAGTGTTTTTACATCCGATTACTCCTAAAGCAAAACTAGCCTGAGAACTCCTAAAACATAGATAAGATGCGTCCATGCCTTATAACATGTGGATAAATAACACAAAGCTTTGAGAAAGGAAAAAGGAAGAAAAACAGAATTTCTGAAAACACCACCACCACAATCACCTCCATTAAACTATCTTCCCAGATACAGACAGGAGAGGGTCCAGCTACTTCTGGATCTGATTTATCTCTTTACAAAACAGGTCACTGAAATTCAAAGGCTTCAACTCTGCTCAGCTAGCTCATGACTCTGGATTAAACATTCAGCTTGTATAGAACGAAGATAAGAAAAAAGGCAGGCTGTTTTCCAATTTCAATAGGGCAAGCATGAGAAAGTAAGAGAACTATTAAAGTGTCAACAACAACCAAAAAGATCAAAACACAAACAAAAGCACACCACCAAAAAAACCCCAACTCCACAATTTCCATAAGGCTGGGGATTACTGTTATACATTACAGGTCTGAGACAGTTTCCAGATTTAATCAGACAACAGCACCCTTGAAAGAGATTTGTTAATAAGCCTGCATATGATGGGAGTGAAGGGAAATGAGAACAGGTCAGAAGAGAAAATTAAGCCTCAGACATCGAACAGCATAGTGATAAAAGTAAGAAATCCAAAACAATGCTGTTTGACAAGACAGACAAAAGAACGGCCCACTGTGCAGCAAGGGCAGCACAACAATTAATATGCCCAGATATGGTCCAAATCAAGCAAGGTCTTTTTATGAGAAAAGTGAACGCTGAATCTTCAGAAAAAGGCAGGACAGTGAACTAGAGTGGATGCACATAGGGGCTAGTTACTACAAATCAAGTGGAAGCAAAAAGGAGCCAGAACACCCAAAACCGTCAAACATGAAATGATTAGTCAAGAAAAAAAAAATATTGGCAGTGAATACATCAAAAGTGTGCATTATTTAAGAAAAACAAATAAAATATTCAATAAAAGGTTATGAAAAGGCTCAGGAGCAATGAAGAGTCCACTTCCAAAGACAAAACTGAGAAGCTTGACTTATTTATCTCCCACATCCCTCCCTTGCTAAAAGCACCAAAAGCAGTACTGATAGGCTCCAGCTACAACAGAGGAGACACAGTAAAATCACTGACAGACACATGCTGGAATTCACAGTTCCCACCATGAAGTTTAGTATGACCCTCACTTCTGTTACCAAATTCTAAAATATATGTGATAATATTCAAAAGCATGGTTGTGAAAAGCAGCTCTAGTCAAGCTGCTAATTATACCCTGATATAAGAAGCAGAAAGTACCAAGACAAAGCGTACCTCACCTCATAGTGCAAGCTGGGTTCAATTCCATTTTCCAGCTCTCAACTCCCAATTTATCATGTTTCCTACTCTTGCTTGTAGCAAGAAAGTACACCCAAAGAACGTGCCTTTAAACTTCTAAGGTTGTCACACAGGTCTCTCGGTAAAATGACCTGGAAATCACAACACTAGTATGTACCAAAAATGTACCCCACTGGCACATTTTAACAGCAGAACTGCCAGCACTGAGGCAGGCAATACAGCAAACTGTTTCGCTCAAGTTTAGACTTCCATGGCATTTTTCCTGCTCATTTGAGTTTCACCTGCATGCAAAAAAGAGCTCCAAATCTCTTTTGCTTGTTCCCTTTACCAGCACACTCCTTCCCCAAATCACATCTTGTAAAATCAAACAGCATTATTCTTCTCTGAGGAATGGAGGTGAAGAGGAAGGGCGGATAAACATCTCAAACTAAATCTTTGGTGTGTTGCGTTCTTCGGACAGCAGCTCAGTGTAAGGGTGTTAGCATTCCACATCTGAAGAGTGACTAATTCACTCAAAAAAGAAGAAGAAAAAAAAAAAAAAGCTTAGAGGAAGTTGCACAAGAGCAACGAAACAGTTCGAGCTTTTTAAAGGAAGTATTGATGCTGCATTTATATCCCAGCATAAATATAAGCAAAACAAAAATCCATGCCACAGTACCTTATTTTTCAGTATGCATTGCAAAGAGTTTCCCCACAGTATGGGAAGACTTTACTTCCAGAAAGGAAGTCATTTTGGGAGGCAAAAAAAAAGGAAGAGGGAGGGGAATGACAAGCAGTGGAAATTAGAAAAGGACAGGAAAAAACTTACAAACAGAAAACGGGAAGCAAGGCAGAAAAAAAAGCCTTTAAAAAACTTGTCTGGTTTGGGGTTTTTTGTTTGTTTGTTTTTTTTACACACACACAGGCAAGTATAATAGGGTATCTGTGAAAAAAAAGGCCATTGAAACAACAACAAACCAAACCAAACACCACCAACAAACAGAAACCAACCCAAAGCACATGAAAAAATCACACAGGATACCAAGTTTTAACCTGATTTGGTACCAAAATGTTATCCCTGCAGCTGGATGCTTACATATGAGAATATGCTGCCCCTTGGGGGTAAAACCACCAGAAATTTGTAAAGCCAAATTCTTTTCGCAGAAGGCAACACTGTAAAACATTCACAACTCACACTGGACTACGGCCAGGACTCGCAAGAGCAAGTGAATAGATTTCCACAAACTGCATTCACCTACAGTGCTTCCACACTTCCATACTTACAGTAAATCTTTTTTTCTTCTCCCTGTGTTCATCAGAGCTCGGAATACTAACACTTGGGCAACTTTCTTTGTGATCCATTGTATATGTTCTTCTGATGAATGTCACAGGACCCTGCTTCAGGTGTTGTAATCAGAAGGTATCTTCAACGGTATTGATCCAAGATACACAGCTTTTCTTGAGAAAACGTGAATTCCATCATGTAATCTTAAAGTGAAAATAAAAGGAAAGTTAAATACAGGAATACTTAACTCACAGTGCTAAAACCTGCGTGATAAGAACTTTTCCTGGCAGGAAGTGCACTTTAATATGCACATATACAGTCATAACCATCATTCGTTTGCAAACAGTTTCATGCTTGTGGTCCTTTGTCGTTTTAATGAAATAATTCACATGCGTTGCAGATAGAAGTGAATCCTTCCCTCCCTCCCCCCAAAAAAAACATCACTGAGTTGTGCAGACATACTAGAAACTGATTTGGGCCCACTACAGACAGTACTCTGAAGGAACAAAGATCGAACACAAAACCAATTAAAGATGACAACCTAGTATCAGACCTCTGAGAAGAGTCACGAACACGTACATTCAGAACATTTTACTTCAGAAACAAAGGTTTTCAAAAGCAGAAGCCTGTACCAGGGGGCATTTCAGATTTGTCAGAACATGCCGACTGCATTTAATTATCACATCAGAGATGAAAGACAACATGAGAAAATATCATTTTTTCACATGAATTTTAGAGAGGGACACAGTAGCGCCATGTGTCTGCCTGAGTATTTACCTGCTCTGCCCTCTCTTCCCCCATACTTGCCATACTCTGGGTTTGGCAGAACAGTAAGGTCATGCATTCCTTTCAGCAGAAGTTGAAGTTCACTTCCTTGCAGAACTTGAAAAAGGCACAAGTGAGAGGATAAAGCTATCTAAAAGGCAGAGAGCTCAGTACTGACTAGATGCCCCTTCACTCACTGAGCTACACGCCTGCCTTGAGCACTAGCAAATTGTTTAGTGGACCCCAGTGCAAACAACAGGAACTTCAGCACTGCCTAAGAGCAGCCAAAGCTAATACTACATAGCTGCAACCCTCTGTTCAGACATGCACGGCCATCTGAAATGTTTCAGTGAGTGCAGCCCAGCTTTTGGAACACTTCTGTGTCTAAGTTACAAACATGAGAAAAGTTTTTAGAAAGAGAAGACCTCAGTTCTCTTCAAAACACCCAGAGGAAAGGAGTGCCCAGATCAACATTTAACTCCCTATTTTCTTAAAACAGGGAAGTATAAAACTGAACTGCATATTTCATATCATAAATTTCCAAAAAGCACAGACTAACCCAATGTAATTCTGCTGTTAGAGAGACACCCATATTTATGTTGGCACGAAGGCCAAAGCCCCTGGAATACAGTGAAAATTATTAGTTCTTGATACCCAACTAGTCTTGGTCAGTCAACTGACTATTTTTCCTGTCAGATCGTATCTCTGGCTCAAACTTCTTGTTGTTATTCCGCATGCAGCCATTAAAAATTAAGTAACTTTAAAAAATCTGGCAACTTTAAATAAAACAGAGTGTTTGAAATCACTGCAATCACAGCTAACTACTAGGTCATCCATACGGCACCATGTTCAGAGAATTATTTTTAGTTACATCTGCATTTACTTCAATTTGCTTGTTCCCTACTTCACTGATTAGGTAACTATAAGGTGGAACAGGGTTAAACTCTCCACTCCCACGCCTTTATTTGACTATAATACAGCTCAAAGCCAGTTAAGTTCCAAACCTTAAGTTCCAAATTGGTTTCTCTTTTTCTTTGGCAAATAATGGTTAAAGCTTTATTACAACAAGGCACACTTCCCCTTTTCCACATTTTTGTATTGGTATGGGGTTAAGACCCACTGCCACACACTCAAATTAAGATCTGAAGGTTAACTGTGATCTTCTCCGTCATAAGAGGTCCACTAAGACAGTAAATAGGCACCACTTCTGTAAGTGTTTCAGTAAGCTTAGACTTTACTAAGCACTTATGCCAACCTTTAACCATTTCAGGTCCAGCACCAGCAACTGAGCACAAGTCCCTGTGTTTTATCTGTCTTCCTGCTCATCACAGAAAACAAGTAAAGTTTTAAAACAGATTAGGCATTCCCTGAGTGGTATCACTAACTGCCTTTCTCCTCTTGTAAAGTGACATTCATCACAAAGGTTCCTAATACGCTTGCACTCATTCTCACAATATAGGCTGTACTTCATTTTTTATTCTTAGGGTCATAGTTCTAAAAGCCACTACAGGAATAGTGTGGATTAAATTATGTAGTCCAAAGAATATCCCTTGGAAGACTAAGCTTTAATCCAGATATGAAGTTGAAAGATCCACAGAAAACAAAAGGAGGAAGTGTCACCCAGATTAATTCAGGAAGAGTTTATTCATCTTACAAGGGAGAAGAAGAACAATAAATCAACCAAGAAGCTGAAACTGCAACATTCACATTTCTTTCTTTAAGCTGCCTCGAAGATCACTGTCTGTAGTATTTTCCTTCCCCAAGGCATCTCCTTTGAGTTCTGCTTGCATCACCAACACTACACTAACCCAACAAACTCGGAAGAAATACATTTCCAGTTTGCCACTAAACTCCAGAGCATCAGACCTTTCTTTCAATTTCTATTTGCCACAAGCATATCAGCTCTTGAGAGCTTCTTGTATCTGAAGTGTAGGTCTGACTGTAGAAATGGGGATAGATTTGCCTTATTGTGCTGTAGTTTAGGAGCAATGGTTTACTGTGTGAAGTAATAACAGACAGCAAACAGTACAGACATATTTTCAGCCACAGCATCAAAAGCACAAACCGCAGTGTCTCGAGGGCTGCCAGATAGGAGTGAATTAAACTGACACTTGTCAGCTGAGAAACCTCTGCCTCTGGTTATAAGCTTTTCCTCTAACTAAAACCAAATAATCCTTGGCTTCACCCTTGGTAACACGCAGACAGGAGAAGGAACTTTAGAAAACAGGTAGCAAAATAAATCCCCTTAAATCATACTTGGGCACTAGTGAAAGAGCATGAAGACAGGGTAACACAGAGACCAGTGTTGCTCAGAAACAGCTATAACTTTTAAGTTACTGCAGTATCTAGGCCTGGAACAGGGGAAAGCACAAACAATTGCTTTAGAGGAGAACAAAAGTTACGCATCCTCCTGGAACAGTTTCAAGCCTGTCAACAGCTACACTGTCCATTCTCTCCATGGCAGCTGTCAAAAAGCGAGCAGTATTTTCACTGTTTCCTGCAGGAAGCCACAGCAACGTCAGATTTCAGGCTGACCCTTGCCTCTGTTGAAGTAAGAGCACGGAGTAACAGAACCCTGACATTGTGGGACCTTACACAGATCTACTATACCCACAAGTGAATAATTTTCTGAATGCCTGAAGGCAAAATATTTTGTGCAACTCTGCAACAGCTACATGCAACAGGCAGACATTGCATAGTTTAGGGATACATGGCAACCTCCTTTCAGTCTTTTCTACATAAACTGGGCTAAAACTGCATTAGAAAAGGTTTCTTAAGTTTAATCAGATTGTTTTATTCTGTACTGAAATTTTCTTTTCTTTTTTAAATTATTGTGGCCTGAAGATTGTATAACAAAGACCCTTGCTCTGGGTGCTTATGCATCAATCTCTGCCAAGAATGTTCACAACTAGATCAGGAAGCTGTGTTCTCACCAGCTGCCTCTCCAGCTGTAGCCAAATTGCCTTAAATACCTCTGAGGCCAGTGCAAATAAGCTATCGTACTCTTCTGAGTAACACAAAGGAAGCAGAGACAAGAACAGTCAAAAACTCAAAAAGACAGTCTCCCTGCAAACACGTCTGGAAGAATCACCAGGATCCATATGCACCCACTGCAACAGAACAGGCATTTCCCTGTACACTAATCACCTGCATTGAAAGACTTACTCTAGGACTGAGTCTCCAGTATAACCAGCTGCTAAAAATCCCACCTGAACATGATTCCAATTACAAAAGAAACCTGCACATAAAGAAACAGAAAGCAAGATACAGGAGACCATCTTATCGTTCTCTCAAAACTTTATTTCCTCTTACTTTAGAGAAAGTATCATCTTTGGCATACTTTTCATGATTTCCTCAGTCTTCTCCACAAATATCCTGATAATGACTCAACATATCACCGGACATTACACAATATTTGAGAAAGCCCAGAAAAGCAACTTTTTCTCAATCTCTGTATGGTGAAATAAGAGTATCCTATTCTCTTGTTACCAGACAAGCATCTGACACACAGAAATAGCAGACAAGATATTCAGAATCCAAAGCAACAGAAACATTTAATCAGGAAAGCCACGGACTAATCTGTAAAGAGAGATGGATGGCCAGAAGCTGTTGAATAACTAGGTTCTGAAGAACACAGGTTTCACACAGGCCACATACTTATGACACTTAATACAAGAACACTGAACACCAGCACAGACCTCTAGAAATAGTCCATCTTAAGAAAAACCAAAACGCTCTGGCCAGTTTGGCTTATCTCCACACTCCCTTCTAACTACAGTTTGAGGAGAACTGAGAATGCAGCCACTGGCTCCCTGTTTACACACCCACCCACGACCTTGCATTTTTTAAAATCTCTAGTAGCACCACTCTGGAAAGCAAACCTCTACTGTGCAGCAGTGTGGGCAAAGTCCCAGCCAACTGATTCTTTCTACTTGTAGAAAATGACAGCAAGTAAAGTGAAAACTCAATCAAGGGAAAGAAATAAGTAACCCCTTTTTTTTTTTCTCTCTATCAAACTTACTTTGGAGAAGTCATGCAAACATTTCCTTCCCACGATTCTGCTGCACCTGAGAGCGTCCATTCTGTCCCACCTCCCAAAATAAGCTCCAGTAAATTACTCTAACTGGCACATAACAAGATTTGTGGCTTGGACGGGCTCTATTTGCATTCATGTTTATTACATGGCAGAACACAGGTTCTTTGCTGTGGTAAGCAAACCCCCAAGTAATAAGATGGGTCTAAAGAACAAATACTGCCAATAGGAGGCAGCTGTCTTTCAATCCTGAACACAGGCCCATCATAATTTCATCTTTAACCTTTGTCCATACTTACCTGGAAAGGTTACTATGTGCCTCAGACAGTATGACTTACACAAACAGCAGAGCACATGGAGAAAAAAAATCAAGTTTGCGTTAAACTTGCTACCTGCACATTTCCTGGCATGCTTCCTCAGCCTTCCTACACACCAGGTCCAATTACATTCAAATTTAGATGCTCAAGGATGCAGAGATGAAAAGCACTGTGAATGACTTTCGAGAGGTCTTACAAACAGCTGATACCAGCCACTTGCAGCAAGGTCAGCTCTACATAAGAGGGCAGTCAGACTTCAGTAAACACAAAGCAAATAATCCGAGCTTCATTTTGCCCTTTGTTGAAAACTAAATGAGAGAAGACCAAATTTCATTTACACACATACTGCCCATTTTTTTGACATGGCCTTCAACAAAAGTCACCAACTATCCTCCCTCTGTCTCACTACATAAACAAAGGAGTGTTCTGATATACTTAAGACTGATGCAACTGCTAATGCCTCAAACATGGACAAAGTCACTGGATTTTGTGTACTATAACCGGCAAAAGGGTAAAATCTGTACAAGAGGGTATACGTGGATTTTAAAATAATGAAGTATGTAAATCCAAGCTATAGTTCACAATTCAGAAAACACACTTCTGAAGTCTGCTTCACAGAATTCACACTGCCTAGAACCACAAAGCTGCTGGATAATGAAAAGGCAACAATTTAAATGTTGGAATATAAAAGACAAGTAAGAGAGCCTTTAGCAACATCCAAATTGCATGCCCAGTTCACTGCCACTCGATTCCTCACATTACATCAGTGCAACCACAGCTAGTATTTCATGTCCATTCTTCAAGGACAGTTTACAAACTCCTGCAGGTAAAAGCATACCTTGACCCCTCACCTACTTCAGTGCTGCACAGAGTAAGAAGGTGTTTCAATTCTGTAAGGACTCAGAGCACAGTCGTTAATGCATGTAGAGCAGAATTTGGTGCAATAACATCAGATGTGGTGAGGTTGTAATTTACAATCAAAGGTGGGAATCAAGGTTGGAAAGCAATTGTACCACAATTCATCATCACATAACCACTAGCGCCTACTTCTTCAGCTTTCAAGTTGTCAAGGGATTAAAACAACCAGCAATTCTCACTGACATGTGCAAGTTAAGCACGATGTATTTCTGACCTAAACTAGTATGTCAAAATACTTTCCAAGAAATAGGTCAGTTTTCTAGCTTTATTAGAAATACCATAGACAGAGACTGCCTTGACAACATTAACAGTGAACTTTCCAACATGCTTTCCAAAAGCTAACAACGTTTTCTCCTGAAATCTAAAGAATCTTAATACCTTCAGAAAAAAACACTCCTCCATACACACCTTCCTTTTTTATCGTTAAAGACTGATGTGCACATGGAGACGCAAACAAAAATACAAACTTACAAAAATCAGAACCGTATTTAGACACCCACACAGAAACAACACCAACATTTAAAGAACACAGAATACAGTAACAACAGCCTTTAAGGATACAGAATCATTCTGCACCAGTCTACAAACAGAATTTGGGACTATGTTGAAAAGAGCTACATATAACAAACCCAATTTAGCTACAAGAGTAGGGCAGCAAGTGATTTTCACAGGAACCTTCAATGCCGAGTAACTGGAAGAACCATAACAGCATTCAAGTAACCTTACTGTCTTGAAACGAGATGCACTGCCAGCACAAAAACGTTATCTTAAGTTTAAAGGGAATTAAGAAATGAACGCTCCATACTGCAAAATTACCGCACATCCAGAAGCAGGGCAGTTACAACTTTAAGAACTGCTGGAGGATGAAAATTCACGCAAATATTAAGAAAGACGAGCTGTCAGAACAGCTTTATCCTTAACGTGTTACAACTGCTTTTTGATTAACCTCCACACAGTTAAATGCCTCAATGGTACCTGAATCCCTGCAAGCCAGCACTGCCTAAAATGTTTCACTTTTTCAGGACAAACCTAAGCAGTATTCCCCCTCAGGTTCGCTGCAGCACTCTCCCAAAACACTGGCTGCACACCACCTGCGAGCCACCCGCAGAAAGAGAAGCAAACGCCGCGCAGGTAACACCCGGGTCATGCCCTTCGCCCAGCGACAACCAGAGCAGCGCGGCCGCCTCACCTCACCGCACCTACCTCCTCGTGAGCGAGGCCACCGGCTCCGCTGCCCTTGGCGCGGCTCGGGAGCGGCCCCACGCTGCTCACCGCCACCCCAACAACCGCACCTCGGCTCCCTCAGCTCTAGGAAGTTACCACTCTCTCACATCCCCAGCCCGGCGGCGCCGCGCTGCTGCAGCTGCCCCCGCCGGCTCCCGCTCTGCGGCGCAGCCATCTGCCCTGCCCCCGAAACCCCGCCAGCGAACGCACACGCGGCCTCACTGGCGGAAAAGAAAAGCGAGAGGCGGCTCCATCGAGGAAAGGAGGCCGAGATCGGGCCGGGAGCGGGGCTGCCACTGCGGGGAGCTCGCCCGGTGGGCCCCCGCGCCTCACCGCAACGGCTCCCCGCTCCCTCCCTCCGCCTGCCCGCTCACGCACCCCGCACGTGCAGCCGTCGCTCCGGAGGGCGGGCGAGAGGAGACAACGTTTAACCCCCGGTTAACTTCCTCCGGTGGGGAGGGTGGGCAGCGGGCGCGGGGCCCAGCCCCACAGCGGCGGGTGCAGGCGAACGAACACGGCGCGGCCCGGCCCACTCCACTCCACTCACGGACGCGCCCGCGAGGCCAGCGCCCGACCGCGGCCGCCCCCGCGGCGCCAGGCTGCGGCCCGGCCCTCCGCCCACCGCCCCAGGGCCCACCGCCGGTCTCGGGCACCGTGCTGCCCCGGGCTGTTGGCCGAGGCCGGAAGGCGAGGTTACCCCCCACCCCGTAATGAAAAGTTTCAGTTTCTTTTAACAAGAGTTTTCAATGCCGCCTCGCAGCCCCTGGGGGATGCTCCCGCTTCTGCTGGGCGGCTCCCCACAGAAAGGCTGGAAAAATCAGCGCAGCCGCGGCCAAGCTGCCACTCTGGTAAAAACAGTCTGAAAACCACCCAAAACAAAACCCTGCCCACAAACGGGCCTTCAGTTTTAAGCCTTGGGCGCGTTCAGGGGTGCCCGCAACCGACCGGGCAAGGCCGTCACTAAACCAACCAGCTGCTGTAATGAAAGCTCTCCCCTTCTGTATGTGCATATGGAATTAGCATTAGCAGAAAAATGAGAGGGGTTTGTATAATGCCTACCACTCTTTAGGGCAGTGTTTCTGCATGCTCTGAAATGGAAGGGTAAGTTTCAATACCCCAGTTAAAATGCAACCAGCCCTCTTAAAACAAAGTGTAACTTGGTAAGTTTTTCCTGAGCAGAATGAGGCCATGAAACAGTTATAAACATACAAGTTCCAGAAGAAAAAGGTCTTTCAACAGCAGTATCACTTCCACTTTATTACGCCAACTAGATCTAGAAGTGCAGGGCAGCCAGGAGGGAGCATGGATGCAGTTTAACAGAGAGGGCCACAGCACGCAGTGAGTTAAAACCTTGTGTTTATTGAGGGTCTGCTATGGTCTTTGAACAGTATCTAATACAAATGGTAATGCTCAGGATGAGGTAAAAGTCTATGCCATTTTATCTTCCTCCATATAAATACTTGAAATGATTCTCAGGATTTCCACTGCTGTGTAAAGAATGAGCACGTGTGAAAACACCATAGCCCATTCCACTGTCTTGACTGATGTAACACCTGAGTGCCAGCAAAATCCCACAGGTTTTTATCAGGAAACACTGATTATGAAGAAGCCCCATGTTCTACAAGCGTGTCTTCACAAGACTTGCATTAGGGCCTGACGAGACATGACGATGCTTATTTCAACAGTCACAGGTATTGGCAAGTATCTGGCGAGCAGTAATTCAGGAGATCCTGTTTCTGAATGCTCCTGCTGCACAAGCGCTCCTCACTTGTGTCAGACACTGACAATCATCCAAGCACTCTCTCAGAACAAACCAGAGAAGCAGCCTATTTAAAATACGTCAGCGTTTGGATTAGCATGTTGTAACTGAAAACACACAGGCTACAAGTCAACTGCATCATAAACTTCCATTTCAGTACAGCCCGCACAGGAAGACATGAAGAATTTTCCCATCCTAACCTGCCCTTTCATGATTTTAGAGTTTTGATTTTTTGGGCAGGCACTGCTAGATCCAGACACTGCACTGTAGCAACAGCCTTCTCTTGCTTGTTCAGATTGGGAAAGGTATTTGCCTTACATTCACAGACAGGTTTTAAGGAAACTTCGTTAGCACTTCTTGTGAAGCCCAGAGCAGAACGCTTTTGAACTTCAGTCAGAAGATCTTACTGGCAAATAATTTAATCAGGTAATCTGTATTCAAGAGCTGCTTACTTTACAATTGTTTTGCAGTGTTCATGTTCTGTCTGGCTGATAGTTTTCAGTTAATCATTCACTTGTCAGTAGATCAGCTGAATGGAGCCACTGGGCTCATTTACAGTTAGTAGAAGGGCCTCAACCTAGGAAACCCGAGGTGACGACCTTGGCCTAAGAATAATTTAACTCTTGTCTACCTGGCCACACAGTCTAAATCCTAAACCTCCTACCAAAGAGTGGCTATTTGCCCTTCCTCACAGTCAAAAACTCCTCAAAGACTGGGCTGTCAAATGGTTAATTTTATGCAGTTCCTCTCGCTGCTCTGGAGCTGTGTGCAATCCTAAGTAATCACAGTGCAGCAGCATGGTACCTATCCTTAAACTGATACTTGCCTGACTGAATTCCACAGCCTGTTAGTTTGGTTAGTGCATCATACTGTGCAAAATACTGTTAAGGTCCTAAAAAAATAAATCCTAATTTACAGATTTGCTTGATGAGCTTTTAAAGGAAAATGTTCTGATGTGGAGGTGGATACCTGGTGGTTTAACTGCATAGCACACACAGAAACACAAGGAAATCAACTTGCCTTTTAACAGAAGTTAAAGGTCAGCATTTGCTCTGACATTTTTGTACCGAGGAACTCCCTTGTGCTCCCCATTTATGTTTCCCAGGCAAGTAATATACACAAAGACTCTCTTCCACTGCTTTGCAGTACTTTGCTTCAACAGAATGTTACAAATCCATGTACTGTGCTGTCATTCCAAATATTTAAAGTGCTTGCTGAAGAATACTTGTGACTGGGTGGTGGGGGTGGAAAAGAAGAAAGAGAAATGAAGGACCCATCTCAACCCACTGCAAATGCAAGAACGTCACAGAAATGCATGGTAGCTGTAACATGCTTTTCTAAGTCTAGTATGAGCAGGTAGCAACAATCCGAACAATTAAGATTCTGGTTTTACTGTAAATGACCTTAAATTAGTATGAAAACCTTGTCCCTGATCAAAGATCATAAGTCTAATTTTACCATAGCAAGAGAACTATACAGACAAAAACACAGTATAAAATACATTGCAAGACAAGGACAAGCAGGAATGCAAATGACTTGTTTAAACATAGCCAGGGGCTTTCCTGGTGAACACAGTTCCGTATGTATATTCTGTGATACTTCAGAATATATTCAAGTATTCACACAAAAAGCACAGCCCAAACCACTTGACAAGTGTAGTCCAATATTTTTAGTTACTGCTAAAACACTATGGGTCAATTGAGTAACACCTCAAAATCATTACCTCACTACCAGCTTCAAACACCACAACACCACAGCTTTCCATTTCAGTTCCTGCATCTTCAAAGACCATCTCAGCCTACCAAGCTTTCTATCCTACTCCTCACAATCACGGACAACACAACCTTCTCACCCCATAAGAGACCATCAGTAAAGTCATCAGGTTTGGACACTAGGATGAGATAGTGTTTGGAATCAACAACTAACTCTTCTGTGACAGTATCTCGCATACCAGAAACTGCAGTTAAACCACATGCATGTCGGTTTAAAGTCCTCCAAAAGGCATTAACATGACACTGCAATAGATAGGAAGTGGTCTTTTAAAGTAATTATGGTTAGAACTTAGCCTATAAACCCCTAAACTTAAGACTTCACTCAGGAAACAACTGATGGCCATTGTAGTTAACTTTGCATGTGCCAATTGTTTTAATCAAAGAACCCAGCTCCAGGCAGATTGTATCCACCTACACAGCACTGAGCAGTCTGAAGACATCACCCTCTGGAAAGCCTCAGGCTGCAATGGATGAGCCTCACAATGACGCGGTCACTGCAACTCAGGGCAAATACTGTCTAATATCCGTGATTCCAGCAGTCACAAAGACCCCATAAAATGTATGAAGACAGATATTCACCCACCCTTTTCTATCAACTACTTTCACACTGCTTCCCAGCCTCTTGTTTGGAGGCTAATTAACTTATATTCATACCCCACTGCCTTCTTATGAACAGGACTTTGAAGAGGCTTGAGAATGGGCCAGCTGGGACCAGGCACTCAGCGCTGCAAAGTATGACACCGAAGAGTCATGTATTGGAGAAAACAGTCTTCTGGTAAACTCCATAGATGCATGAGGGTACCTTAAAGAATGGGCTACCGAGGACAAAATCAAATAAGAGAAAACACTCAGTGGGAAACTGATCTAGCTGGAAGCCTAAGGGTTAAAACTGTGGAAGAAATGCCAGCTGGACAAGATTTAAACCTCACAGTGCACATGCAAGCATCACCAGGTAACAGTTCTTTACCAAAACTGGTTTTGTAACACTTAATGCACATATGCATATTAATAGCTTTCATTTAACTCATTTTCATAGTTGTGTGCCTGTGCTTATTAGAGAAGTCTGAATAATGGTTCAGTTTTATATGAGCTGCACAGGGGAAATTTTTTTTTTCTGTACTTCTTTTTGTATGCTACATCGACTAGAAAATGTCCTTCCAGGGACTGTGAGAACGAAGACCCTGGGCCCACGGTAGGAGAAGATCTGCTTCAAAACCATCTTAAGAACCTGAATGTGCACAAGTCCATGAGACCTGATGAAATCCATCTGCGGGTCCTGAAAGAGCTGGCAAATGAAGTTGCTAAGCCACTGTCCATCATATTTGAAAAATCATGGCAGTCAGGTGAAGTTCTCAATGACTGGAAAAAGGGAAATATAACCCCCATTTTCAAGAAGGGGAAAATGGATGACCCAGGGAATTACAGACCAGTCAGTCTCACCTCTGTGCCTGGCAAAATCTTAGAGCGGATTCTCCTGGAAGGCATGCTAAGGCACATGAAAACCAACAAGGTGCTTGGTGACAGCCATCATGGCTTCACTAAGGGGAAATCCTGCCTGACCAATCTGGTGACCTTCTATGAAGGGGCTACGGAACTGATGGACAGGGGTAGAGCAGTTGATGTCATCTACCTGGACTTGTGGAAAGCCTTTGACACTGTCTCCCATGACATCCTTCTCTCTAAGTTGGAGAGACATCAATTTAATAGGTGGAGCACTCGGTGGATAAAGAACTGGCTGGATGGCCACACGCAAAGAGTAGTGCTCAATGGCTCAATATCCAGCTGGAGACCAGTAACAAGTGCTGTCCCTCAGGGATCGGTGTTGGGACTGGTCTTGTTCAACATCTTTGTTGGTGACATGGACAGTGGGATTGAGTGTGCCCTCAGCAAGTTTGCCAATGACACCAAGCTGTGTGGTTCGGTTGATACATTGGAGGGAAGGAATGCCATCCAGAGGGGCCTAGACACGATTTTGAGGTAGGCTGATGCCAACCGGATGAAGTTTAACCATGACGAGTGCAAGGTCCTACACCTGGGTCGGAGCAACCCCAGGCACAGCTACAGGTTGGGCAGAGAAGAGATTCAGAGCAGCCCTGCGGAGAAGGACTTGGGGGTGCTGGTTGATGAGAAAATGAACATGAGCCGGCAGTGTGCGCTTGCAGCCCAGAAAGCCAACCGTATCCTGGGCTGCAGCAAAAGGAGCGTGACCAGCAGGTCGAGGGAGGTGATCCTGCCCCTCTACTCTGCTCTCGTGAGACCTCACTTGGAGTATTGTGTGCAGTTCTGGTGTCCTCAACATAAAAAGGACATGGAACTGTTGGAACAAGTGCAGAGGAGGGCCACGAGGATGATCAGGGGACTGGAGCACCTCCTGTATGAAGACAGGTTGAGAAAGTTGGGGCTGTTCAGCCTGGAGAAGAGAAGGCTGCGTGGAGACCTCATAGTAGCCTTCCAGTATCTGAAAGGGAGGCTATAGGGATGCTGGGGAGGGACTCTTCATTAGGGACTGTAGTGAGAGGACAAGGGGTAACGGGTCCAAACTTAAACAGGGGAAGTTTAGGTTGGATATGAGGAAGAAATTCTTTACTGTAAGGGTGGTGAGGCACTGGAATGGGTTGCCCGGGGAAGTTGTAAATGCTCCATCACTGGCGGTCTTCAAGGCCAGGTTGGACATAGCCTTGGGTGGCATGGTTTAGTGTGAGGTGTCCCTGTCCATGGCAGGGGGGTTGGAACTAGGTGATCTTAATGTCCTTTCCAACCCTAACTGTTATATGATTCTATGATTCTACATTACAGAGACAGTCTTTCAATTTGAAGGAATGAAATGAATACTTAAAAGACCAATTCATTGCAAATATATACTTTAACCCCTTCTCCTAAACAAACCAACCAACACACCCAAAACTACTACAAGCAACCTAAACAAGTATGACTGAAAGATTCAGTATAATCTCTTGACAAATCATAAGAACTTAGCAAGTAAAATGAGGCTTCCCAGCCCTGAACAAATTCACAGTGAATTGACAGTTTTCCAGCACTCCAGACACAAAGAAGACAATCCATGTATTACAAGAAGAATGTCTTGGAGCGCAGAGGCTGGTGAAGATCAAAACCAGGATCTGCAACAACACTACATGGACTCACGTTTAGCATAGCAAACACCACAGGCCAAAATAATGAAAAGCTATAGAGAAACTGTAATAAATGGCATAATTTCACAAACATCACAGAGTATGAATAACATGAACCAGAAGAATGACAGCAGCACCACATCAAAGAAATTCTTCACAGAAGCGAAGAAGAAAACTGGTTTAAATCAATTGAAGCATATACTAAAGACGAACGCCAGCATACAAGCAAGCACTGTGCCAAAAGCAGCAGTGTCACAAGGAATTAAGGAAGAAGAGATAAAGCTAAATGATGAAAAAAGAGAGTTTATCGCTACCTGGAGTAACACGTATGACAAGTATGTTGCTGTGTATCTTGGAATGAAGATTCCCTGCCAGTGTTCTTCAGAGCAATTATGTTTTTTGCTAAAAATACATTAGCTTTCAGTCTATTCAGTGGTGCATTTACACACTGGGATGAATGAAGACAACAGCTGAGCGTTTCTGTGGGCAAGAGTAACTGTAATAAACAGCAAATAAAATACTCTCAATTACATGGGAAAGTCCCACTGAGTTAGATGGCACCTCTGTCTTAAGTATGTTGACATTTACATTGGTCGGTGCTTACAGCACACATATCTGGTCCTTCTCAGAAGCAGTATCTCCAGTCTGAATGTTCAGCAGACCTGCATGGAACTTCTTAACATCTACAGTCTGGCCTGAACAGTGACTCTTATGTAGTACTGAGTATCCAGAGCTCCAAAACAAATGCAAACAGTTCAGGTTCTGTCCTGGTACGACCTCCAGGCAGAAGAGAAGAGATATCTGGAGAACATTAGATTTATGGCAGGTTTTACAGATCCCATCTCAGTCCAACCACAGTCCTCATTCCTCACACAGTATCAAAGACTTTTCCCAGGAATGCCTCCCTTTCCCCTCACAAAGGCCACTTTCACATCCCTGATTTTCACAGAATTGTAGCATGGTTTGGGTTGGAAGGGACCTTAAAGATCATCCAGTTCCAGACCCCTGTCATGGACAGGGACACCTTCCACTAGACCAGGTTGCTCAAAACCCTGTCCAGTCTGGCCTTGAACACTGCCAGGGGCTGGGCAGCCACAACTTCGTTTTACTCTTCTTCAAAGGGTTTTCTTTCCTGAGATGCAGGGATTGCTATATCAGAGCTCCTGTCTTCGAAGCCAGGGCTTTCTGGCTCTACTTCGTATACTTTATGTATGGTTACATGACATACAGTGTTTTGAAATGAGAAGGAACCTGTTTCAAGCAACACCAATGGACAAACTGTGGACCTGGCCATCACCTCATTATCGCCAAGTACTTGATGTGCCTGAAGATCTGGAGGTAGCAAATGGAGCATAATGGGCTGAGTGGTGGTGGGAAGGAAACCCCAATGATTCATTTCAGTAGCAAAGCTGTACGTATTACTTTACACATAGTACAGACATTCCTCATCAGCTCGATACCAATGTATTCCATACCATAACCAGTTTCACATTTTAACCAAATCATAGAATCATAGAATAGTTAGAGTTGGAAAGGACATTAAGATCATCTAGTTCTAACCCCCCTGCCATGGGCAGGAACACCTCACTCTAAACCATGTCACCCAAGGCTATGTCCAACACAGCCTTGAACACCGTCAGTGATGGAGCATTCACAACTTCCCTGGGCAACCCATTCCAGTGCCTCACCACCCTTACAGTAAAGAACCTCTTCCTCATATCTAATCTAAATTTCCCCTGTTTAAGTTTGAACCCGTTACCCCTTGTCCTCTCACCACAGTCCCTAATGAAGAGTCCCTCCCCAGCATCCCTATAGGCCCCCTTCAGATACTGGAAGGCTGCTATGAGGTCTCCACGCAGCCTTCTCTTCTCCAGGCACACAAATATTAGAGAACACACCTACACACAAACCAATTTACTGTCACGAGCATTATATGGGCTTTTAAAAGTTGGAAAACAAGTTGAAAACATGAAGACATATAAGGCCATGAGTTACCCTTTTTTCCTTTAAGGGTTCTGTTTGTTTACATTTTTCGAACAGTTGAGGCCTCTGTATATTTTCATAAATGTATTTAGGAAAATGAATTCCTTTTGTACAACACTATGTTGTAACTAACTGCCCTCCTGGGTAATTTGAAATAGGCAAGCAACTTTTGGAAGAAACTGCATAAATGCACGGTAGAATTTCAAGATAAAAAAGCAGTATCAGACAGTGAATTATCACATCTGCATTTTCAATGCATGTATCTCTATTTCTCTCACTTTGTCCTCCTCAAGTTCTTTATTTCCCTATGCATACATCAAAATGTATTATTATTGCTGTATCAATCATTTTGGAGTAGGTTCTTTTTTCAGTTAGAGCAAATTGAACAATGTCTTTTGTTACAAAGCAAACAATGTAAGATTAGTTTCTAAAAATTACTTTTGCAAGGCATTTGAAGGTAACGGTGAAGTTCACATGAACTGTCCAACAAAGCTCGCTTCTGACCCAAGCCCTGATGTTTGCACCCTGTTCACTTATCCAACCAGTAGCTGGCAGGGTTCCATCTGGAGATGTCATCCAGCTACAGCCATGTTGGTGGGATAAACACCACTGAGGGCACATGGACATAGACAAGTACTCATTGCCCAGATCTCTTTTTTTTGCCTTACACCTACCCTCACTCACTGCAAGCGTGCAGTCTGGAGCAGGAACCCAAACAAAATCTCCATAAACTAGTTCTCTACAAACTAGTTCATCCACCAGGAGCAGAATAACAGCATGAAAGCTAAGCTCCCAATAGCCCAGTTTACCATAGTTTTAAGTTATCTTGGAGATGAACAGTGTACATACTGCTTCAAGCCACCTCCACCTGCTTCCATGGAAGCATGGAAGATTTACACGGGTTCCAAGAACATAAGGAAAAATAAGTTCATTGGACTTGACTTAACCACCAAGTTCTTCAAGGGTGAATACATATATAATGAAAGGACAAAGATAGCTGGCTTATAGATTTATAGCAACATATGTGCTTGACACGTCAAATATACAGCTTATTGGTATATGCTAACACATTCTGGGACTAGTTTCAGCAGACATGCATACAACACAGTTATAAATTACTGCACTGTTAAACACTGTGAAGCTGAAGTTATCCAGTACCGCTCATAAAGTGTAAGTACTGTAAGTACTGACAGTACTGTAAGACCTGCATTTTGCTCTTCACAAAGACTCTTTGGAATTCAGTTTATAAATACAGTTCTATAAACCAGGTCAAGTATCTGAGTTTGCAGGAGACCTGAGCAGTTTGTGCAGGAAGCTATACCAAAGCTAAGCTAAGTATAAAAGAAAAAAGTTCTCCAAGTAGTAATTCTGTATGGATGTTTCTTAATTCAGCCTCCTGAATCCCAGCTACAGCACGTTCTACTGGAATTGCAAATACAGGCTGGGGTGAACAAACATGCTTTGGTAAACAAGTGCTCTGGCACACAGTGTTATGTAGGTGGGGTCTACCCAGAACACTGAGAGTTCTTCCTCAAATTGTAGAGATGAGCAAGACAAGAGCACAAGCACCATATTTGCATTTTCAAGCTATATACTGGTATTCTATTTAAATGAAACTAAACAGTGGTGTTAGTTTGGGGTGAGTGCGTGTCCCCTCACAAAGGGCTCACAGCCTTCTTCCAAAATACCAGCTTTTTAAAGGCTGCCTAAAATCTACAGAATAGACTAGTGTTTGCTCATCTTACAAACTGTTTATGTCAAAAGACACATGCATCCCACCAGAGCACCGTTACACACCAACTTGGAGAAGAAAATAGGTAGCAACAATTGAAAAAACACTCTACCAAAGCAAGAAGCTGTATCTCATCATCAAAAAATGACAGATTTAAGCAAAATGTTGTAAGAGTCTATTATTTGCTGTCCTTACTTTGTTTACTTATCTAGCTGTTTTCTCATGTTTGCCAGATGCCCAACATACTACTGTTCCATAGAGAAGATGTATTTCCATCTACCAGCTACAGAGCCTGTTTTCTTTTTGTTCTCCAAGCACAAATACTTTCATTTTCAGTCCTGGGAGCTGTGGGTCAGTGCTTTAAGTGTTTATGTGGGTTTGAACTATTAAGTGGGTTTCAGCAATAGATTTATAAAGAGACACATTAGCAATACATGATTTTTTATAATACGGCAATCTAGCAGAAACCAGTTAGTAAGATATTGTAAGCCTCAATAAGAAGCATAAAAAACAATTAAATAAATCCATCTAATCTCAATATTAACTCAAGACCAGTGTTCCATTATGCAGTCTTATGAAGAAACATGGCAGTATTTAATCTTTCAGGTCAGCAGTTTTTTGATGTTAGTTATTATGCTGTTGGGGGTTAAGGGCCACAGGGAACAAGGAAAGATATTGTATGTTACAGCATGGAACATGAATGCTAAGTAAGAGAAATTATCACAAAATTGTATCTATTGACATTTAGCTTTGCTGTACATACCGCCATTTAAAGGGACAATAAGAACCAAATTATTTAAAAGACATAGTATTTTATCGCAGTCTTTGTTCAAATTAGTCAAATGTTTCATTTGAAAATCCAAGCTACTCTGTTTCCTTCTCTAAGGCATGAGAACAAGAACAAATCTTATTCCAACTACAGTTTCCTCCAACAATGCTGTACAAATTGAAGTCATTTTTGTAGATGACAGCACAATCTTAAGCTTGCATCAGAACACAAAAGACCAAAATGCCAAAGTTTTCTCATCACATGGCAATCTTTGTGTCAACCCGATTCATTAAATGTTTTAATAAATCTTTGTATTAAGTAAAGAAAAAACTTTGCTGTAGAAAGAAGATAAAGAATTTTGTAAAGCCATGAGAACTCAAGATGTTGTACATCTCATGAACTGAAGCACTCAATAAATACGCTGTTACTGCATTTCCTGCATTGTAGTACAATATGGGAGCTGTGCAGGATCTGTACAATGATTGGGAAATTACTAATAATCAACCTCTGTTTGGATGCAATTCCAGCAGTGGCGAGGATACCCAGACTGGAATATGCACCACACTAACGGATGCTAATAGGAGCGGTGTTGGCAGAGGGTGCCAGTATCTTCCAGCCTTGGAATAACTGATGAAAACTTTAATTCACTCTGAAGCAGAGACAGTGCAAGAGCTCAAAAATCCCCCCGTGCCGCACGGGCTCTGTTACTCCTCAGGTTTGGGATGAATCACTTGCAGGTTTCTACACCAAATTGCTTCCGATTCAAATGTGCTGTTCATTTATATAACAGGGGTTGCAGTAGCAGCCCTTCAAAATACCCGCTTCAGAAATAATGCTTCATTGTTCACCTTTATGTAACTGTGGTTCTCCCAGGCCTACGCTGCTCTTTTTTCCCTTTGTTTGCCACCCATTTATGCCTACGTGCAAGCAGCCGTCAGCACGACTGGGAACCACAGGGAACGCCTGTGCTGCTGGGGCAGTCGCCTCCCCTGGGAGCCTGGGATGGCAGGCAGATCATACAATCATGGAACACTTTGGGTTGGAAGGGACCTTCAAGCCCATC
The DNA here is from genome assembly GCA_039720435.1 of Amazona ochrocephala. Taxonomy (NCBI): domain Eukaryota; kingdom Metazoa; phylum Chordata; class Aves; order Psittaciformes; family Psittacidae; genus Amazona; species Amazona ochrocephala. Next base: position 37,287,269 of record CM077876.1, read on the forward strand.
TAGTCCAACCCCCTTGCAATGCACAGAGCCATTTTCAACTAGATAAGGTTGCCCAGAACCACATCCAGCCTGGCCTTGAATGTCTCCAGGGATGGCGTGTCCACCACCTCTCTGGGCAACCTGTGCCAGTGTTTTACCACTCACTGTAAAGAATTTTTTCCTCACGTCCATCCTGAATCTCCCCTCTTTCAGTTTAAAACCATTGCCCTCCCTCCTATCACAACAGGCCCTGCTGAAGTCTCTCCCCATCTTTATTACAGCCCCCTTTAGACAGTGGAAGGTGCTCTAATATCTCCCCAGAGCCTTCTCTTCTCCAGGCCGAACAACCCAAACTCTCTCAGCCTTTCCTCATAAGAGAGGTGCTTCATCTCTCTATTTTTGTGGTCCTTCTCTGGACCCCCTCCAACAAATGTCCAGCCAAACGACCTTCACCATGTACCTCCATTAAAATAAAGTTGGGATGATCATGGATGTTTTCATCCTTCACCCATCTGCCTCCATTGATTGATTCAGAAGCATCTATCGAGTCAGAAAATACACTGAATGCTGATCTGCACGGAGCAACAGCAGAACCCCCACGTTACATGCAAATTCTTGGAAGATCACTTGCCAAGCCCAGCGAGATCAGAGCTCCCAAGAAGTACCTGGGTGCATGTGTCAATATGCTCAGTGAATTAGTTTGCTAGAGCCAATCTCCGATTAGGTACAGGATAGGTAGGGCTGCAAATAGATTATTAGAATCATAGGAAGTCTTACTGGCATGGAGGTGTTAGCGCAAATGGGAGAAAAGGAGACAGAAGCCTTATAAAGCATTTTGTGATCAGGACAAACTGGCAAAGCCTTACTTAATTATTATATTAAACCCTACATAGCATTTTATTTTGGGCACCTCCTCCATCAGCACAGACAGAAGCTTGGAGGCAATTAAACACACTGGTAAGAGTAATAACAGACAGTCGGCAACAAGGAAAAAATACCTTCCTATTTTTTTATTGCATCATCATTTTTATTTACCTTCACTGGGAGGATAATGTGTGTCTACCATGTTACATCCTGTCTCTCCACTTCCCTGTTCTCTGTAACCCGGCCTCATGGGAGGAAACCTACAGGGTTTCAGCCATCAAGAGGTGCAGCTCTTTGCTCACAAACTCTCTTCCTGCTCTCCTCACACTCAAATGCCACTGTCACCCACTCTGTTCTGGATCCTTTTCATGCTATAGCTGTGACTTGTCAATACCTCACCAGATAGGAATAAACCCCAGTGCAGTGTTCTGTGGAAAAGATGTTACCTCTATTAATTTTGTGCAAGACAACTAGTGTAATGTGGACTTGATGCAGCTTCAAGAGCCTAGTGGCTGCTAATGACCAAGATAACAATGTAAATATAAACACATATAGAGATAAGTATTATTGCACACACCCCTCTTATTGTGCTCAATAGAGTACACAATAATCCTTTAAAGTTTCAAAATCCTTTTATTCCTAGCTCTTACAGACCCTGGTCAGGAACAACTTTCAGCGCTGTAACAACTGGCAGAAATAAATCCATGATTGGAAGAGTCTGGATTCAGCATCTGAATTTGTACAAGTCTTGGCAACTTGTGGAATAAAATCCAGACCCACCACAGATAGGCTCAGGCTGCAGACCAGACATGGAGCCACTGTCACACTAGATGATCTTTAAGGTCCCTTCCAACCCAAACTATTCTGCAGCTCTCTAAATCTGAAGGCCTTTATTTTCCAAATTGATGTTTCCCACTATGGCATGCGCATCATGACAGACAACGTGCCATAGGCAGTCAGCAGAGCCTGGAGCATTGCAAGAACAAGCCATTGCACTAACAGGGATAATCAGTTTAAATGACAAAGGCATTAAAAAACATCTAGCAGACCAGGGCTGTTTGGTTGGTATCTCAAATCTACGTATCAAACAGCTAGCAATTTGGAAATACACCAGAAAAGCCTGAAATGGGAATCTAACAACACGCGGTATCTTGATAGCCACATGGTACAAAGAACAAAGGCCCATGAATTAACATGAAGCCCTGTTGTTGTTTAGACTCTCACTTATTTCAAAATTAGCAAAATTTTAATTAATTTGAAAATTATAAATACTTTAATAAAAATAACTGTATTTTGAAATCAGCAAATTAATTTTTAGCAAATTAACTTAATTTTAAGTAACAGAAGGCAGCAGATCCTTTAGATTTGTTTCTAGACAAATGGAAAGTGACCAGTTCAAAAGACAAGTTGATTAAACCTCATGAAATGGGAGGAGAGGGAATTCATAAATGTAATGAAGACAAATACGAATGCACTCAGGTAGAAAGGAAGCCTCACAAGAGACACTACTGAGAGATAGGAAAGCAGGAGGAGTTTCTCCAGGAAACAACACAGCAGGATAATCTGTGCTTGTGCCTTGTGAAAACAAACAGCAGAAGTTGTAGTGCGAGATTTATTTGTCAGGACAGACACAGAATGTGAGAACATGGTCAAACTGCTGGCAATAAGTATAAAACCTGCATAAATGCACAGGTATGACAATCAGCATGGTTAAGATAGAATTATAATGCAAATTAAAAAAATTACTAGCAACGACAACAAAAAAATCCTGATTATCAATAAGTTTATAGCTTAAGAACAAGAAAAACCTTGCTGCCCTAGTCAATACAGAGAAACTGATGAGAGACGACATCCAGATGGCTATCATATTTGGGACATCAGTCTTCACTAAGAGTGTCAGATTAAAGCAGCGAGTAGCATAAATAATAGCCATGACAGGTAAGAATTCAGGGGGAAGAGAGGGAGAGAGGGAGAATGTGAATGAAAGCGTGTGCACATGTGCATGATGGAAAAAACCCAAGCAAGTAAACAGAACGAAGTGACTCAATGAGTCAGTTTAACTTCAGACTCCTGGGGAAAGCAATCCTGAACAAAGTAATTAGCATCTGGAACATAACCTAACTAGCAGCCAAAAGAGATTTGTTAAATCTCATCACTAACTTCCTTTGACAGGCCTTTCAGATAGGTAGCAGAGAAGTCACAGGTGTCACATCTTTCCTTTAGTAAGCCTTTGAAACTGCCTTGAGATATTTTAACAATCAGACTACAGATGCAGGACGAATAAATATTAGTTCAAGATGTGAGAAATAAAGGTTAAATATATCATTGCCAGGACAGAGTAGTGATCTGGAAGGATGGAGTGAAATGTAGCAGGTTACGTACAAGATACTGCCTGCAGACAGGAAACATCAAATACAGAAGTACAGGGTAGAAACAAGAAAGCAGCAGACAAGAAAGCAGCAGCCTACAGCAGGTTGTAAGAGACAAATATCATGTTGTTTTAAGAAAGGCAAACACTGCTATGAGATATAAGACTTTAAAAAAAGTGTTGGTGTGTAAAGCTGGAGTATAACCTGTTTAACTAACAAAAAATTCTTCTACTTTACTCTTTTCTTTACTCTGTCTTGTATAAACACCTGGGAAAGATGTGGTCCCACTAGAGAGGGACTTGGGAACAGTAATAATGCAAAGTAGTATAGAAGATGTGACTTAATGGGGAGGTGGAATGGACAAGCTAGCTGTAGTGTGGGGGTAACTCTTAAAGGGTAGCTGTTACATTGGAAGACTACTACAAAAAGAAGGGAATTGTGTCATTAGTCAGTTATGGATAGACTAATCCTAATGAGCTTAAAATGAGCACAGAGAGGAAAGCAGGCGATGTAGAGGATGCAGCATCCATACTACTGCGCATGTTGGTGCAGCCCGATTTGTATGTTTTGCTTCAAACACCTCTAACCTGGTCCTGTGCGCCAGACACCCATTCCTGGTCGGTAGGTGTTAAAAGCACTCCTGCAGAACATCTTCCACTCTGACTTAATCTGAAAGGAACCCAGCTCATGTTCCCCAATATCACCAGGCAAAGTGAACTCAAACGTGGTGAGGGATGTCCTTCAAAAAGCAGGCTCCTCTACTGAACTATTCAGTCACACAGACTCACCTTAAGCCAAACCTGAGTAATCCAGGGACTGAGGGTGGCATCCACACAGCAGAGAGCAAGCAGGATGGGTCACAGCTACAGCAGACCAGAACACTGCTTGTCTAACTCTTAAGGTAGATTTAAATACTTTGCAGCAGCGAGCATGACTCGAGTGATGGTATTAAGTGTCTAGATATCAGGCACTGACTCTTTTGAGATAGCATATTGACCACTTTAACTGACGTGTGATGTGACACATGGATGTCATTGGTAGGTTTGTGAATAAACTGAAAAAAAACATCACAATGTTCTCATTCAACAACTGCATTTGCTTTAAAACAATCTGATAGTAATCTGTCTTTTCTTCCTTTTCTTTAAATGAGGACCTGTCTAGGGACTTCCTGACTCATATAAATTAAAATAGCGGAACCAAAACAAAGGGCCAAGCACCCAAGCCATCAATCTTTCCCAGCTGCTGAGTCACGGAGCAATAACCAAGACAAAAATCCATCCCAGTTTCTCACTGCCCATTCCTAATTTCTTAACAACATATTTTAATTTCATGATGCCACTTTCTTTTCCTAAAGAAGGGTCAAATTGTGCACATCTGTGTGTGCATGCCTCTTTAGATTCTGAGCTGCAAGGCCATCATGTGTTCCTCATGAGGCACTGTTCTGTAGCTTCTTAAGTATTTGGCGCCTTTGGATTCCGTGGTGAGGACTGTTTTGTTTCTTACTCTGTGCACACCATGCATCCAGCATGGTTCCCTGAATAGTTATCTGGGTTCTGACTGGGTGGTTGATGGTAAAATTTCTTTCGGGTCACTTCAAGTGATGCTCCTATGTAAAACAGCAAGCTGATTTTTGCACATATTGACAACTTTACAGTTTCATTTCTGTCGGTGTTGTGAGATTCCTCTTTCCAGCTCTATTTAAATTCATTATAAATGAACACATATGAAACATGAGAAAAAGAAACCCATAAACAATCTCAACTAATACCAACAAATACAATTAAAATGTTTGCACAGAAATTCTGGATACCTCTTAACACATGAGAGAAGCTACAGTGTTCTGGTTCTCTTCCCAGGTAATTAATCAATGGGAGAACAGCTAAGCGCATCAAACATAAGAATATTTTAACTGAGGATCCTAGCCAGCTTGCGTTACAGAGCTATGCTGTCAAGACAAGCTTTATTTACACATTCTGGTGAAGTACTCCACAAGTCTAACATTTTATGGCAGTTTACAAATTTCTAATGGCCTCTGCCAATTCACATAAAGTGTGCTTAAACACCCAGACATTATGACCAAAAGCAAATGAATCATGAATTTGAAGTTTGTCTGAATTAGTGAGGTCAAGTCAAGCTTCTAGGCTAAATTTACATTGCCTTGGATGTGTCAATTAACATCCAAGCAGCAGAACTTACTTTTAATCAGCTTGGACGGTAGATGAACTCTTTCCTTGTCAATCTGCCTTCTGATTTTAATTGGGTAGAAAACTACTGTAAATATTTTCTTCTTTCTCACCCTTTCTTCCCAAGGCTTTTTATAAACAAGTGAGGTATTGTTTAGCTGCTATGCACTATACCCCACACACCCCAAACCAAACCAGAGAAGTATGTGTTCATATTGCTTACAGAGCACTCACGGTTTTACACATCTTTTGATCACACAGTGCAGAATAACTTGAATACCTCCACACAAACTGATCAAGGCAACTTACAGCATCTTTTTAGCTTTGCTTGTCATAATCTGTACAAGGAGAGAAAAGTAGGATTGGAAATTTTGGCAAATGAACCTAAACAGATTTGCTCAGCAGTCACCGAGCCTCTGGTCAACAGTTCTGTGCTGTTCAAAGCGCAAGTACAAGTGCATCACTGTTCTCTCTTTTAAATGTAGAATAATTCTAGGATTCATGGCAATTGCAGCTCGAACTTAGCTCTAAAGAAACCCTTTGTTTTCATATAAATCAGTGCCTGGTTTTAGATAATTCTATAAAGAATCCTATTCATCCACCACATAACGTATTTGTTAACATGAAAAGAGACCGAAGAGCCAGCCAACCTCCAAAAAATTCTGAAGAAAAGTGAAGTTAAATCAATCTATCCAGCATATGCCATCAGAGTTACATATAATGTGTGTAGACACATACACAAGATGTAAAACCTCATTTGAAACAGCACAGTTTGTCCTTGATACAAACACTTCACACTAAGGCAGTTGACAATTTTGGAGTAGAGTGGCCATACTCTGCTATTCTTTTACCAAGGACTCATCTGGGAGGGTGAAATTCAGATGTTTCAGTATTAAAATGCTGCTTGACTATTTCCATGCTAGTCTGAAAATCCAGAACCCCTTGTAAGAACAACTGATCAACCCAAATTAGTTATTTACAAGATATTTACTGTGAGTACTAGATTACATGAACACCATTAGATTCATTACTTAAATGAAACAGCAAGGCCTAGTATTGGGGGGGGGGGAAGAGGAGGCAAATTGGATTCTAGACTGTCAGCACCTACTCTGACTCTAGACAACCCCCTTCTGTCTCACTTCTTACCACTCATAAAACATCTGTATACTTTTTAATGCTGTGTGCTCTTTTTACTTACCTTTTATGAAAACACAGCCTTTTTACATTATTTATTTTCTGTAATATAGTCAAGATGCACCACTACTACTGCAGCAAGGAAGCGGAGTTCTTTGATGTACTTGTCTTCAGGCATTTGACAGTCTGGGTACTTTTGCCAGGTAGCTTTTATTTCTGACTGTTCTAAACTTTCTTTGTTTTGTGGTTTTTGGTAGCATTCCAAACTCGTAAACTTAATGCATCTTGCTTTTGCAAGGTATGGTTAAATCCCATCCAGAGGCAGCACAAGAAGTTATTTTTTTCTTTAATTACCTCCTATTCCTCTTCCATGGTCTTCCCAACATCAAAACAAAACACATACCAGAAACTGGAAATTCCACAGCATTTAAGTAAAACTATTCATTTTCTGCATTCTCAGTCCTTACTTATCTACTAAACTTAGGATGAAACGTATTTTAGGGCTTGATAGTGATCCTAGTCCATAAATACCTAACACTAAGATGGCAAGAAGTCTAAACCTAAACTATCATAATCTAAATACACAGTCGTTCTGTCAGAGTCCTGCAGACTGAGTACATTCCCAGTAAATACAGATGTCCAACACTCCTGCACCGAGCAGGAACTAAACAGGGCACAGCAGAGGCCAGGGAACAGACCGTCAAGGGCTGCAGCACATGCTCTAGCAGATGGGTTGGAGGCAACTGGACTCGCTTAGCCTCGAGAAGATAGCAGCAACCTGCCAGTGCCTTTGAGACACTGCACAAGAAGAGAAACCACTACAGGATAACTGACCGCCAGGGGGGCTGCAGAGCCTCAGCCTCTGGAGGTGCTCGAAATCCAGCCGGGCAAAGCCCTGAGCAAACCCTGTCTGAACTCAGGGTTAACCCTGTTCCAAGCAGGAGGTCGCACTTGACACCTCTCAAGGTTCCTTCTAACCAGAATAACCGCATGATTTAAGATGTTTAGCCCTAAGCGGCACTTACACATCTTACCCTAGCTAAATCCAGAAACGTCACTGTAATGCAATGTTATATGCAACATCACAGGACAATAATCCTCACAACTCTTCTGAATACTTACAATTTCTCATTAAAATATCAATTTGAGCAAAGATTAATGATGCAAAGCCCTGAAATAGCTATCAAGATAGTTTCTGAAAAATAACTGTTTCCAACCAGTGCCTTATTTTAACAGCAAACAGGAAAGTCACAAGATCTCAAAAATTGGCACACAGTTTGCATATATTTAGGTATCAGATTTAGCATCCTGTATTATACTGACAAATAAAAATGGTTGGGAGTGATTTCAGTTCCAGAGATGTTCAATAAGGACTCAAATATGAAGTATAACTCCATGAGACACTGCAAATCTATTCTGATGCACCTGCCACATCAGCAATATTGAGTGCAGAATGAGAGGAAAAGCCTTCCTCGGTCTGTTGTCTGTTCCAAAGTATTTTGCAGTTAACAATACAATGAAAACTTTTTAAATAGATCTGTTTCCTCAGTTATTTCACAGCAGTGAACAAGAGATGAAGTACCATTGAAGGAAAACTGACTGCAGCAACTGGAAGAGGCGGCAGCAGAAAGCGGCATGCTGGTGCCTCACAAGCAGATGGAAACATGTCAGTCTTGCTTTTCAGCAGGGGCAAAGGAGCGGAACTTGGTGCCCCTTTGGTTTACTCCAAGAGAAACATAACGGTCTGTAAAGTTACACAACTTCTGCAGTGGCAGTGTTTTGCAATAGTACTTGGCAAGGCACTCAGCACGAGCAGCTTGCCAGTCACCCCCAGAGTTTAAACAAGACTGCCAAGAAATAAGATGTGATATCTCTTTGAATAAAGGAGTTTTGAAATAAATTTAGACTCCAATCTTGCCGGTCCACATTCCGCCCTCCAACCAGGTGCTTTCCTGCCCTACAACAAAGAAACACTGTAGCTGCAAAGCATTTCAAATATGAGAGAATAAGGAAGTTCCCTCTAGTCAGATGATGCCTGCAGGATGTCTGAGAGACCAAGTGCAAAGATCATGTGAAGATACAACCTTACTTCTTCCTTCGCTAAAGGCTAGGGAGGCAGACTCTCAACACAGATGTGGGTGAGGGAATGGAGTTACAGGCCAGGTCACTAACATCCAGATGTGGGGTACAGATCGGTTACACCACCACCTAAAAACCTGCATGACACAAAACTGCCAGGCTGGCACCTGCCGCCACACAGATACGCCGTGAAAGGTGCTAAGGACGGAGATTCCTGCACTGGAAATGGGGCTTTCCGGTAGGAAACACTGGACATTCTGCCCCACTACACCTTCACAGGTTGAACTCCTAAGCCAGGACTACCAACAGCTGTCACCACCTACTCCATATTTCAGAGCCCATTCTTCTCTCAGTTTTCTCCTAGATTAGCTAGCCAAATGTTGCTCCTCTCTTGAAACATGGAAATTCTCACCTTTGGTAATAGTCTCGGCAGCTGCATCAAGCAATAGATCCCAGCCCTCCTCCCAGGGGAACACACAAACTGATGCAACAGTCAGGTTCTGGTGCTCCCTCATGTCAGCTTCAGGCAACCTGCTGCATCCTTCATGAGACGGCCCAGGGTAAACGCAAAGGGAAAAGCACATCCTCCCAGTCACTTACTTCAGCCTATGCAACAGCTGTAGAGGTGAGGGCAGATCTGGCCTTTAACCCCTTGGGCACAGGGACCAGCAGTCCAGGTTTCAACTACTAGAACATAGTCTACTCCATAGACAAGCCCCACCATCACCAGCTCTCCAGGAAAGTGAGCACTGGCTCCTCTCCTGGCAGTGTTTCAAAATCAAATCCTATACAGCTGCATTTGGAGACACAGCCATGTGTGTTTACAGCATGCTTGCCAGGTGCCCTAGTTTCTCCACCTCCTAAGAGCTTTGATCCTCGACTACAGCAGCTCTAGATAAGGCGCTTAAGAACCTTCTGCTTAAAGAGGGAGATCCAGTGTGTTTAAGACGCTTCCAGAGCCAGGCAGAGATTGTGTGAGGTGGTTTGGAAGATCTGGGGGGAGGGAATAAATTCTGCTTGAGAGTCCGGAATGAAAGCAAGAACCTGATTAACACAGAACGTCCTCGCAGTATGCTGAAGGCCTTCAGTTCTACTTTGGAAAGTGTGTCTGCTTTGCAGGTTATTATAGCATATGGATACTACTCAAACTGGAACAAAATAAATCCTTCAATATAAACACTCCAAGTGCTAACTTGAAGTAAAAACAACATATTGCTTTACTACAGCTCAGTTTATATAAATACATAGATTACTCGCTCTAGTTTCTACTCCCTCGGTCTACAGTAAAAAATAATTCACAGCAATGTAAGTCTTCGATGACTTAGGAATGAGCAGAAATGAAGTCACAAACCCAATCAATAGTGACTTTCCTTTTGGGAAGTACCCACTCCTTAAAAACAACATTTTTCCAAGTGCCAAATTAGACAGCCAAAACCAGATATTCATTTACAAGTACAAATACGCATAGGCTGATCTCAATTTACACACAGAAATGCAGGGCATTTTTGTATAAAATGGCCTGCAGCCATGGGACAAAACTGCCCTTGTACTTGCATGCAAATCATAAAACTGAAACCATCTGGAAAATGATGTGGGACATAGGCAGGATAACCCAGGAGAGAGCTCATGTGTGGATGTGGCTGAAGGATCACAGCTCATTAGGAGCTTATCTTGTATGGATGGGATGGAAAATAGGATTTGACATACCCTCTTACAACCCTCTTACACAGTGATGATTAACATGAACCTGCAATTAGCACGCATAGCATTATAAAACGACAGATTATTTCCATCCTAAATCCTAGATACCAGAGGAGAGTTGCTTTGCATCTGTTTTTATTTGCTAGTACCTGTGTATTTTATTTGATATACTTTATTTTTGTCCCTCAGCATGCCCTATTTAAATATCTTGTTGCTGGGTCAAGTCAGCTTCAGAGGCTTGCAGCTACTCCAGCTAGCTAGGCTGAAACAATTCTGCACATTAAAACCCAGCAATCACTATTTTAAACACATGCCATTACAGTCAAATTATCCACCTACTTGTGGATTCATTTTAAACAAGCAAAAAAAATGAGCAGAGTATTAAAGTGCCCACATCTTAAAACCTGAACCACTTGCTCCTTGCAGTACATTATTTTATAAGCGGAGTGGGCCAGGAACCACCCAACTTATGTCTCCCATAGGTCCTCTGAAGACCTCTGCTCAATGAGTCTTGGACATGCAGCTTTGTCAGGCTGATGGAAAGATACCTGTCCTTAGAGGATGAAAATGCAGGCAGCAATAGTAAAAAAGCAACAACTCCTATTAGTTTCTCATTACCAAATGAAGATGCCCTTGGAACAACATCACCCATGAATTCCAAGTCTCGCAGTACTCGAGATGCAGCCCGTGTATACACCAGTCTGCGTAACTCGCCCTCCCCTCAGGAAATGTTTAATCCTTTTAAGAGAACAATACATACTGAATTTATTGGATTAGCATGAAAGAAATGAAATGCAAGGGATGTCAGCATCTGTTTTGAGTGTCCATTATAAATGTCAATGCTATTTCAACACTCAGAGCATGTAACAAAGAAGCAGAAACACGAAGAAGTTACTACAGAGAAACACGGAGATCACAAGCTGTTTTTTGCTGCTAACTCATGCATATTCCTGCTCTTCATACACTCCCAAAAATTCAGGGGAAGAGCCTGGCACTATTCAGAAAAAAAAAAAAAACAAAACCACACCTAGCTCTACAGGAGCACATAAGGCTCAGTAAGGGGAAGTCAAGGGGCAACAACCAATGCTCATGAATGAACTGAGCCAAAGACATCCTGCAAATACAAAGTCAGGCAGCAGGGTGTTGTGGGATACTCAGTCAAGCTCCACTAGCTCTCCCCTAATGCAAATCCTCCAAGTCTGTGTCAGGAGTTTACCTTCACAGAATCATAGGATCATAGAACGGTTTGTGTTGGAAAGGACCTTAAATCTCATCCAGTTCCAACCCCCTGCCACGGGCAGGGCCACCTTCCACTAGACCGGGTTGATCAAAGCCCCATCCCGCCTGGCCTTGAACACTGCCAGGGATGGGGCAGCCACAGCTTCTCTGGACAAGCTGTGCCAGTGTCTCACCACCCTCACAGTGAAGAATTTCTTCCAAATGTCTAACTCCCTGCAGAAGCTCTGTGCACAAAGCACCAATACTCTGCAACTCCTTCTGCATGGGAGGAGAAAATGTTATTTTAATTTTCTCCCTGCCTCCAACCTTCTCTCATATTGAAGATGTTTCAAGAGGTAAAGAGGCAGTTCCAGCTCTTGCCTCCCTGGCACAGAGACAACTATAGAGGCTGCAGACCTGAACTGTCGTAACTGCTTTTCCTCTGCGAGGTACAAAGCAAAGGGAGCCAGAGTCTCCCCACCCTTCTAGGGCATGGGGAAGGGGCTCGCTGAAAAAGGGCTCCTTCAGCCGCTCTGAGTTCAATGGCATGCCATCCCTTACCTCTCAGCCGCCTGCTTCCAGCTGAGCATTACTGTCCATACGGAATTAAGCAGTGTTAACTGGAGTGTGGTGGTGTCTGTAGCTGCAACCCAGAAATCAAACCCTCCCACACCCAGCCAGCCGTGCAAAATAAAGCGTAACATGTATAACCACACACAGAGTAATGCAGAAAAACATTAGGAAGAGAGTACTAGCAGGAGCGAGTAACACTGCTGGAGAAGGGAGGAATAGGGAAAAAAAGAGAATACAAAATACAAAACGCGGAATGACTTTGCAACTTCGCTTAAAAAAATAGTGTATCTAAGTCTATACCAGCTGAGGAGAAAAGCACAAGTTTCTCCGTGTTTGTTTATCCATCTGCGAGCACTTTGCCCCCAGCCCGCGACCGGGTCCCTGCAACTGGCGTCGTTCTCCCACATGGATCAGTGTGTTCTTAGCGAACAGTCCCGGTCCCTGCCCGTCTGTCGGTCCCTGCCCGTCTGTCGGTCCCTGCCCGTCTGTCGGTCCCTGCCCGTCTGTCCGTCCCATCCCGCAGAGGGCTAGGGAGGACCACACTGACCGCACTCCACAGAAACAACTGGGGACACAAGGGAGCCAAACCAGCCCTTGTCCCGCCTCCCGTCCCGCCTGGCCGCCGGGAGGGGGGAACGTCCGTGGCCCCGGGCGCCCCCCTTACCGCCATCCGTCTGCGAGCGGCCGCCGGCACCTGCTCCGCCGGACTCCGCGTACCTGCCCACCTCCCTTCCGCCGGCCGGGCCGGGCCGGGCCGAGGGGCACCTGTCCGTGTGTCCCGCCGCCCGTCCGTCCGTCGGGCCTCTTCCTCCTGCCTCCCCTGCCCCCGCTCTGCCGCGTTAGGCGCGCTCCTCTCGCCGCAGCCCCGGTGCTGGCGGCTCCCGCGCTTCGAGGCTCCCCCCGCCCCAGCCGCCGCGCAGGCGGGGCCGCTGCCGCTGCCGGCGTGTGAGGGGGTCGGTGTCGCTGTGGGTGTCGCAGCCGGGACACGCCGACCAGCGCCCCCCCGGTCAGCGGTGAGCGGCGCCCGGCGCGGGGTCAGGCGGGGACTCGCGGCCGGCTCCGGCCCCGCTCCCTGGAGGGCCCCGGGGCGAGGCAGGAACAGAGCTGCGCCTGCTGCTGCGCGGCCCGCGGCTGCCGGCGCACGCTGCGGTACGGGATTGAGGGCCGGATCACCGGGGTGCTCCGACCGCCCGTTGGTCTTCCAGGGCTCCCCACTGCCGGCGCATACCGGGCAGCACGGCCGGCGCCTCGGGAGCGGGTGTCGGGGGTGACAGTGCCTGGCAGCAGTGCTGTTCTCAGTTACATGCACAATCCTGGGCCACCCCGCCAACTGCAAAGCTGTCGCACCCTGGCACAGAGAGAGGATGGATTTTCGATGCCAGCCTTTCATTCGTCTGGCCAGCGAAAACTAATTAATCGGGCTGGGCGGAGGAAAGAGACGCTGGAGCCGTTAGGTTGGGTGCAGAAGCACCATCCCCCTTCTGTCTTCTAGGCGTTATTTCGCCTTTTTTCTTCAATAATCACTTTCAGCGCTCGTTTCTCACAGCAGGATGTGGTAAAAATAGAGTTATCAGTTTGTTTCAAGCAACGTTTATTGTCTGTTTTCTGGCTGCTTCTTCCACGCTTCCTGCTGTGCTTTCTTCTCCACATACTGTCACGGCATGAAGCGCAGAAAAACACACCCCGCCCTGGATTTGTGCAGTCCTGCCTCAAAATGCATCTGTGTATCAGAGCCATGGTTCCAGGTATGGCCAGGTGAGGTCCCACATGGCACACCTGAGAAGGTGGCACCAGCCTGGAGGCTTCCCAAAACAAGGAGAATGTCGGGAAGGCCTCAGAGTTGGGATGTGAGAGGAGGGACATTGTTCGGAGCACACACGAGGTGCAGGTGAAATTTGTGAGTGGCAAGAAGAGGAAGGTAAGAGGTTGCTGAGAAAGGCAACAGTGCTTGCATCCTGAGATGCAAAAAACCCCCAGGCTTTAGTATGGGCAAAAGTGAATCCTAGACAAAGAGCTCAGTGTGATGGCCTGCCATAGTTAGTCCTAGTATATCTTAAAATGCCTGGGAAGTTCATGGAACGGGTCACCTTAGAAGCTATGCTAAGGCACATGGAGGACAGGGAGGTGATTCAAGCATGGCTTCATCAAGGGCAAGTCCTGCTTGACCAACCCAATGGCCTTCTATGATGGAGTAATCACACCAGTCAATAAGGAAAGAGCTACAGATGTAATGCATCTGAACTTCTGTAAGGCTTCTGGCATGCTCCCCCACAACATCCTTCTCTCTAAATTGGAGAGATACAGATTTGATGGGTGGACTGTTTGGTGGATGAGGAATTGGCTGGATGGTCACATCCAGAGGGTAGTAGTCAACTGTTCAATGTCCAGATGGAGATAAGCGACAAGTGGCGTCCCTCAGGGGTCTGCACTGGAACCAATACTCTTTAATGTCTTCCTCAGTGACACTGTCAGTGGGATTGAGAGCACCCTCAGAAAATCTGCAGACAATACCAACCTGAGTGGTGGGTGCAGTGACATGCCTGAGGGACCTGGACAAGCTCAAGGAGTGGGCTGATGTGAACTCATGAGGTTCAACAAAGCCAAGTGCAAGGATCAGTGCAAACCCCAGTTTCAATATAGGCTGGGCAATAAATCGATTGAGAGCAGCCCTGACAAAAAACACTTGGGAATCCTGGTGGATGAAAGCCTGGATATGAGCTGACAGTGTTCACTCAGAGCCCAGAAAGCCAACTGTATGCTGAGCTGCATCACAAGAAGCATGGCCAGCAGGTTGAGGGAGGTGATTCTGCCCCTCTACTCTGCTCTGGTGAGACCCACCTGGATTACTGCATCCATCTGTAGAGCCCCAGCACAGGAAACACATGGACCTGTCGGAGAGGGTCCAGAGAAGGGCCACAAAAATGCTCATAGGGCTAAAGCACCTCTCCTGTGAGGAAACGCTGAAAGCTGGGGTTGTTCAGCCTCGAAACCAAAAAGCTCCAGGAAGACTTCACTGAGGCATTTCAGTACTTAAAGGAGGCTTACAAGAAAGACTGGGACAAACATTTTAGCAGGGCCTGCTGCAGTAGGACAAGGAGTTGTGGTTTGAAACTAAAAGAGGGTAGGCTCAGAATAGATACAAGGAAGAAAGTTTTTACAAGGAGGGTGGTGAAACACTAGGGAGGTGATAGATGCCCCACCCCCGGAAACATTCAAGGTCAGGTTGGATGGGGCTTTGAGCAAGTTGATCTAGTTGAAGATGTCCCTACTCTTTGCAGGAGGTTTGAACCATTAAAGGTCCCTTCCAACCCAGACTGTTCCGTGATTCTATGATAATCATAACCTTCTGTTTCTCTTAAGTCTTGCATACATTTAACATTATGTCCATGTGGGTGTCCTTGAACCATCTTCCATGTGTAATTGTTTAGAATACAGTCACACAGAAAACTATTTTCAGGACAGCTTCCAAAAGGCGAATCTTCAGACAAAAAAGGTTATGCAATTTGACCCATCCAAGAGATCCACCCGGTACGCAGAAGTAATGCTAAGAAGTGACAAGAGAGATTATTGCCATATGATATACTTGGGATAAAGTAATTAACACAACTAAACCTTTCCTGTAAGGCCTAGATCTTCAGGAATTAATCTTTCAGTATTAGAACACTGTTTCCACATTGGATTAAACTCTTTCCCTTTTCTCTGACTGAACCTGAATGAGGGAAAAGTCTTGGAAGGTTTTCTCCTTTACTAGGACAAAACCAAAAACAGAACAAAAAATGTTCTTCTCCCTTCTCCAGAGTAGCCTATAACTTGATTACAACATTCTTGGACTTCTTAAACAGTGGGTAAAGTACCCAGTTTTGTTGCTGCTCGTTCCATAATGCCACAAGGATTCCTACTTCCAAAGTGCTAAGAAGGTATTCTTGTATTGCTTATTCCTTGTTTAAAATTAAAAATCATAAAAAGCATCCATTTAAAGTGAAACCCACCTCAGTTATCTAACAATAATAGGTAACTCTTTCCTGCCACTTAAAAAGAACACGGAGCTGGAAGAAAACCAAAAGGAAAGGCAGAAGCAGCAGCTGTCAGTTGAGGAGCCTGAACCACTGGAAGTCTCTTCTAGTCCTTTTTGGTTTTGTTTTGGGGTTTTTTTGCATGTGTGTAAAACCACTACAAATCTTTCTTTGACCATTTTTTCAGCTTTGCATGCAGGTTGGCACAAACTAGGTGGCTTCAGAAAGACACGGTCCTGCTGCAAGTGATGGGTTGGCTTGCCAACAGCCTGGGAGAAAGTTCCCAGTCTAGAACCTAACCTGCAGGCGCAGCCCTGTTCCCTTCATTACGTTGCTATGGTGGTGGAGCCCCTGGGCGACTGTAAGTTCAAACTCTTTCCAAGTTCATTTCTCTGCACCAGAGACTCTTCTGTTGCTACTCAGCCTATTGCACTCCTGTAGAGCCACGGCACAAGATGTGAACATCAGTGAGAATCTTAACCATCCCCCTTGAGTACAAGGTAATTTCACCTGTGGTGGAAACCTCTTAAAAAGAAAGGAACAAATTAAAATCTACTTGCCCCTGGAGTCAGCCTTTTCTTCCACTGTAACTACCCTGTAGGAGCATCATGTTTTCCTCTTGCTCTGGTACTCTGCTGCGGGGACAGAAGTACACGCTCAAAGTTCCTAATGCTACCTCATCCATAATAGGAAACACTAAACCTAGAAAATCTTTAAAGGGTCAGTCTCAGTCCTGCTGCTGAACAAACAGAGCCAATAGATGTGCCTCGTTTGTTCCGTCATCTGTTTACTCCATCATTTGTTTTCTTTTCTTACACATATCCTTGCAGACAGGTTGCTTTGTTTAACTACACATGGGTCAATGTCTGAACAGCTCACCTAGGAGCACCAGCAACACAGAAAGAGAAAATGGGAAAAAAAACAGACTATGATGATAACATACTGCTTTTAAAGCATAACAACTCTTATCAACATCAGCAGTCTGGTGCACAGACTGAGGTCAGGGTAAACCCTTTGTGCAGTAACTGAGTAGTTGTGAAGATGATGTATTCTCCTCCTTCTTGTGAGAGACCAAAGTGGGGAACATCTTTTGCGAGGTCACCATTACTTCTGCCTTGCTATTACCTTCTTTCATTCTCTTTGGTGCTTTCACCTATTTGCATGTCTCCACCTTTCTTCCCTTTGCACTTCTTTCCCCATAGCAACTCTGCCTCCATACATCCTACTTCTGCCACCGCCCACATGAAGCTGCATAATAGTGCAGGCTGAACTTCAGAAGGGAAGATCACGAAGACAAATGGTCGTTAGCTGATGCAGACTGATAGTGAGCTTTCTAGCACTACAGGCTATGAGCCAAAGTAGGGAGAAAAGAAATAGAGGTAGGCTAAGGAGAAGTGGAATAAAAAAGTTAAGAAAGTTCTAAAGTAGAGAGCAGAAAGTTATATAAGGTAATCTTTCACCTAGGATTGTCTGTTCAGCAGACCTGACAGTACATGCTTGGGCTAGTTAGATCCCCACAACTACATACTAGCAAGGAAATAAATCAATGATTACATACCATGAGAAAGGCTTGTTTTGACATGCCATTCATCTGCCACTGAATCCGTGTTCATGAAGAGGTCCTATCTCCAGGCACAAAATCCCCATTTTTCAGAGCAAATTCCTGAAGGGATGCTAAAGTTTGTCTTCAGGGGGTTAGCTAACTATTTGTATTTCCAATAAGTGTAGAGCTTTATAAAGTGCAGGTATTGAATTTATTTTCCCCCAGTAAGATCATATAACACTTACATGTTTTATTGAACATTTGAAACATGGACTACAGCGATTAAGATGAAAGTTTAATGCCAATGTTAAATAAAAAGCAACTTTAATGTTTTATTGAACTCCTGAAACTTCATTGCCAAATCACATCTGAGGATCCCTATCGAAATCCCATTGTGCCTCCAAGGAAAAATCATCTTCTCCAAAGCACTGTCATGAGGTTTTCATATCAACACCCAAACAGGTAGAGAAGAGTGGAGGTCACCCTTCTCATAGCCACCTATTTTAAGTTGGTTTTACTTGGTTGTATTTCCTACATTGTTGGATGCTTTGAGTTTTGTACTCATTCAGAAGAGTACTTTAGTTTGTACTTGTCAGTGTCATGAGTAAATCTAGATCAGATTTTGCAGAATTGGAGTCCACCATGGACAGATATTCAGGTGAGGTGCCCACCTCCAGGGTGAAAACAGAGATGCATTTCCAAGTCTTAGTTGTTATCGAACAATGGTGATTAGCAGTCTAATCCTGAAACAAAGTGAATACTGGTAAACTGAGTAGGAAAAAGATATTACCAAGTTTGTGCACGATATCTCAGGACATCAAACCACTGTTACTTTGGTCCTTACTAGGAGCAGCTTTCAACTCAGTAAGTCCAGTTCTTTTCCTGAAATGGTGAGAGGTAAGCAGTTAAGCATGGGATCTTCTCTCCAGCTTCTAAACACAATTCATTTTCCCTTCCTCCTTCCAAAAAGAAAATTTGTTATTATTTTATCATATCCTCTTAATCAACTGCACATTATGCTACAAATGTTTAAGTGTTTTCTGTGTAAAGTTCAAGGTTAATTAGACCAGAAGGATCACTGCCCTTCAGCTTTTGTTACTGGGTACACTGTACGATTCATCCATTCATATCACAAGCCCGTTTAATTTCTGCATACAAAGCAGAGCTCATTTTTGGCATTCAGGATCCCGCTGCTATGAACTATTTGTCGTATGAAACACCAGTCACGTTGCCTACAGCATCTAACAGAACCTCTGCAAGCAGAATTTACTGAAGTAATGGAAAACAGTCTATTATTTATATCAGTAGTAAATATCTTTAAAAATAATAAAACTGTTTGTCTTTAATATATTAACCTACAATTCTCAAATATCCAGATAAGAATTAGAAGCTACTTCTCTATAAAAAGACGCAAGGAAGGAAAAAAAGCAGTATGGCATGTAATACAAGAGTGCTATATAATTATTATATCTAGATTCTTCCAAACAGAAAACCAAAGGATACAGCAAAGACAACATGAGAGGACATATAGTCATCTTACTCACTGCACCATGTAATAATTAAGCAAATATTAAGTTAGAGGCCCCAAGTAAACCCCTAAGTCTACTTTTGCTTCTAAAGATAGTTTTATAAAAGGGAATTTTGATGAATTTCAGTGATATAGGAAAAAAATACATCATGAGATGTAACAATGAAAGTCTCTAAGAAGTTAAAATTGAATTAACTTACCAAAGTTTCAGTGTACAAAAACATCCCACTTAGAAAATAGATTTATTTAATGAAGTGGGATTTTTTGTTTCTTCTCTGTTTTCATTTTCATTCCAGCTGCGGTTGTCATTTTGGGGAACAAGAAAATCCCAACCTCAGATGTTTCCCATGAGCTATTAGGAAGTACCAAAGATAAGGCAACAGCTTTCCCAGAAATAAAATCTCAAAACCTACTACAAATTAATGGAGGTGTTCTTAATTGTCTTAATATAAGAGTTGGGGGTTAAAGTCTTTAAAAGAAGAGAATAAGCCTTTTGAGTGGGCAAGAGTAGGCAGCTTTAAGTAAATTAAGTTACCAACTCCTAAGTGAAGTGGAGGGGTTAATACAGTTTACAGATGAGAAGTCTTTTTTATATGTGCATATATCAGAAACGGTGTTGCTCAGTGCTCGCTCTTTATTAACGCAGGCACTCTTTTCAGCCCAGCTGATAGTGAGAGTACACCTTTAAAATAAGGGCTTTTTTTCCTTCAGTTTTGTTGTTCTGCTTTCTCATCTTTTACTGTCTTCTGTTCTGTGAATTTTTCTGCACTGTAATGCAGTACAGATGAAAACAGATGAAGGAGATTGATGAAATCTCTTCTGTAGGGTAAACTGGGAAAGACCTTAAGTTACCCACTGTTTTTACAAAATTGCACACAGACATAAACATAGTAAAATACAGTGGGTGTGCAACAGAGGGATACTTGAATGGGGCAAATTAAGGAGAGATACCTATGTCAGTAAGCCCTGGGGTCTGTAATGTGCTGTAACTCCATTCTAAAAGCATCCATTTTGTAATCAACTCCTGCAGAGCTCCAGCAGGAAGAAGAGAGTGAATGTCCCAGATGTGCTAACCAACTGGTACATGGATCTGCTCTTAGCAGAGCATGTTTCAAACATCAGTAGCTATCTGCATCTGAGGTAGCTTCTTTCCTAGTCGGAACTGCTGGAAGTTTATGAGAAATCCTTTTGCACACGTGGTAGGAGAACGCTGCTCACAACAGGTCTATTTGGGAAGTGTCTGGAGTCCTAGGAAGTGACTGAGGCATAATATTTAAAATATGGATAAGATAAACCTAAGCCAATGTTAAGAATGCCATGTTCCTAGATTCAAAATATTTTCAGATCCCACCTGCTTCTAAAGAGTTATTTGGGGAAAATATCCACTGTCTCTCCGATACCTAGGTTTGAAAAGCAAAGTTTTGGGTGCAGTTATGTATCCTTTAGTTTCTTCTCCATCTTATTCAGACAACTGTAGGAAAAATACCTGCTTGAGGCCTTCTTCCAGAGGTCTGGTATAGTGTGACAAGGAAGAGAGGTTGCTGGGACTCCCTTTCTGCAGAGCTGGGGTTTTCCACCCTGCCAGAGGCTGCTTATGTTGTCTCCTCATACCAGAGGTCCCACGTGCATCTCCTTCCTCCTCCACTACCTACTATTCACTGAATTTGTTTAGCCCACCCCATTCTTTAATTCATTTTTCCTTCATGGAAAGAAGCTCATAGGGCCAGTGAAGCGGTTTCGAAGATGAGTTGGGACTAATGCTCTTGGGAGGAGCAATGGCTTTAGTCAAACATTCTTTGAGCTGTAGGTCATTATAAAACTAACTGGTACGCTCAGCTCTGCTAACTCATGTACAAGAAGGTAAGCTCTCAGTCTCTTTTTCTCAGATTCTCATTTTGCCTTTTTTTTGCTAGTTTTCAAAACAGTCAGCATGATTTTGTCTTCATCAGGAACATTCCCCTAAATTTCACAGTTACCTTGAGTGCTGGGCTGGCTGCTCCTGGTGTAAACAGGAGGTAAACAAAACTTAACTATCAGAGGAGTAGATTCATCAGTGATAGACACAAAGACAGGAAGGGGTTGGAAATAGAGCAGATTATTTATCATGAAACAATATAAGCTCTGTCATATTTTTTCTCATATCCCCTAATTTTGTGTCATCTTTCTTCACTGAAATCTTGACTCTCCCTTCCAGTCTATGCGCGCTACCAGCCATAGTTACCTAGCTCTTGCATGCTTACATGAGGACATCCATTCTTTCTCTCCTGTCTTTTTGTCTTCTAGACCATGATTATTTTTTGTTGATCTAGCTTAGATTTTTCCCTCCTGGTTCAGGTACTTCTTGAAGTAAGGTACCAACACACACTGCACTTGCTGCAAGTTGTCTGTAGATCCTTTTGTCTTACCTGTAACACTCATGCTCCAAATCTTTTAAAAGGCTTTCTTTCTCATAGCAGTATGACACGACTGACTCACAATCGGTTTGTGATTCACTGAGCTTTTCTGAAGCGTGTTTCCAATAAATTTGCTCCCTTATCTTGTGATTGTAATTGGGAATATTATATATGCTGATTTCTAATACTACTGATTTCACTGGCTTGTCAAGATAATTTTGAACTATATATTTCCCCCCTCAACATGCTTGCAACTATTCCAGCTTAGTGCTTCCCACAAGTTTAGTAAGTATAATCTTGCATGTAATTAATGAACAGACGAAGGACAGATGCCTGCATAACCTCATTTGATATTCTTTTACAGTTTGGTGGTGACCAGCTGCTCTGCATATGCCATGGTTACAATCATGGCTTTTCTGTCTAGCACAGCAGCATCTGATCGGTGCATTTTCTGCTAGCTTGACTGTAAGGTGTAATGAGAGAACACCAAAACTCACAAATGCCAAGATAAGACAGCTATCACTTCTTCTCATGCATGTGCTCTGCTCTCACAGAGAGAAAAGAGGTTACTTTTTAGCATTGCCAACCATTCCATATAGTAATAATGCATTTGAAGAATGTCCTTATATCCCCTTAATTGTGTCGTACTTTCTGCTTTGGTAACATTGGATATTTTTTACCACATTTTTTTCTGTTTGGAAATTTGATTTAGTTTTTCATTTTTTCATGGCTCTGTTTGAGTTTTGGGGTCAATGTCATCGTTTAATCAAGTTGATTTTTCTGCATGTCATTGTTCCTTGGATCAGGATAGTTTGGGCACATGTAACCTCTGATTTTTTCAGAATTATTTTTGATTGTTGCTCTGTTCCCCTGAAATCTGACCTAGCAATGTGAAGAGCTTTATTAAAGTCCATTGTCTTTCTTTATCTATCTTATTAATCATGAGCAGTTGTGCAACTTGTTAGCTACTTCTGTTCGCTCAGCTAGATTTGCTCAGATTCAAATCTAGAAAGCTTTCCCCGTAGGATATCTTACATCTTCTATATCAGCAGAATCTCTTAAACTTTCTGCCTGTTAGCCATCTTTCTCCCGCTGTATCCATTTACCAGGGGGTATCTGTTAATTTGAGTAGTGAACTTGGTGGTAATGAAGGACCTTGGTATGATTTAATTTGAAATCCTCCCCTTAAAATTAAATCCCCTGAACCCGCCTTATGCAGAGCTCGGTACTGAAGTCACACCATAGTGGGATCTTCCCTCTGCTTTCTCTTCACCCCCATTTTGTTGTGGTTATTTGAGCAGATCTCCTGATGAGTTCTGGACCTCAGAGCAGACACTCATGTTCCCAATGTGCACATCATGGCTCCCCATCATTCTTCAGCAAGCAGCATTCTTCTCCATCAGTACGTGCCTTGTGAACTACCCTACCATGCTATGCTAATAAAACAGCACGTATGCAAAACTTGTCCTGCTTATTTATTTGCTCAGGCGTGTACAGTCATGTGGGATGTTCAGCAGCTGGACCCTGTGGGGTTTTTTATTTTGATTAGTCAGAGAAAAGGCAGCAGAGTGACAAAGTAGTTGTGCCTTGCAGCACCAATGTCTCACCCGTGTAGCATGGCAGTTCCTGGGTTCACTCGGTTAGCTTCTGCTGACACCTACTGCCGGAGCCGGATGCAGCAAAGTTATACAGGAGAAGGTTTTGGCATTGTCCCAGCATGATTCGTGGTATGCAGCTTTGGTTTCGGGCTGCTAGTACTGTACATAAAGAGATAATACCCGACATAGCTTTATGGAAATAAGAGGAATACAGATCAGAAATGGCAGTCTCCAGGAGCAATTTGGGGGGTTTTGTTGTTATTTTTCTTGTAAAATTAGTGAAGGACAAAAGTTAATTGAAAGTCACTTTATGCATTTTCCATGATAGAAGCTAATGAGTTTATGGCTAGAAGCAAATACTACTTAAAGGCAAAAAAGATATATATATATATTTTAATAGATGATACATCTTCATTGTTCCTGTGAATGACTTTACATCAGATTCAGGAAAAAGCTCCGTCTCAAAGTAATTCCTGGCCAGTAGTAGAGACCTATTTCTTTGTTTTTGCAAACAAATCTCCTTTTCACTTATTTCAATATTTAGAGATCACATCCAGGACAAGGAAGCATAGTAGAAGACCCCACTTACTGGAAGGCTGTTAGGTTTAGAACTGCAATGAATTCATGCACACAAGAGGCATAGTTTATGCCTATGCAGGTGTTTAAGGGACTAAGAACCTTCTAAGCTATCAGAAACTAATACAACATCTGGCTACTGGTGGTAAGGGCATTTGTGCGTATTGGAAGCGGGGATATTTTGCTTAGTTGCCAAAGGACAGGGTAACAAACTAGTCTGAAGGGTTCATCTAGTTTATGTTTGAACTGTAATAACACCCAGGTTAAAACCCTCAGAAGAAAATCTGAGGATAGAGTGGCTTTGTTTGTTGCTGTCAGCCTATGGATCCGCTTCCACCATTTCATATTTGTGTACCAGATTGTCTCCTATGTCTTCAACTCTGAAAAATACAGGCTCTCCACCTGTCAAATACTTCCAACTTTAAGCATAATCACAAAAAAGGCATCACTGCTGTGTGTTCTCTGTAAGAAGCATTCCTTGTCTTTGTCACCCATTTACATCCTTGACTTGGGACTTCTCCTGTACTGGAAATGGCTGTTCATTCTTCTCTACTAAACTGGGCATTTGCAGAGAGAACTTCACTACGGACAAGACAGTAAATCGGGACAATTAAATACACGTGAATGTCATATAGATTTAAGTGAACCTTTAACAACTGCTGAGATCAGGGACTGTGTGTGTGCTGTGAACATACAAATCATTGTGGCAGTGTGTGTGTTAGTTGCTCAACCTATTTTATTTTGAGACATTATCTTTTAGTGTAATGGAATTATATCATTATTTCAATTTGTATTTGACAGAGCACTACAGAAAGCAGATAAATATTCACAGTAATTGCCATTGAGACTTCCATGTAATCAGGTTACACATCTAAGCTAATAACACTTATATTTTCCTCTTTTTTAATGGTCTGCTGCCCTAAAGATTGATTTTCTATTGACAGTTGCTGGACACAGACAGTCCTGATGGATCTATTTTGTTCACCAGCTGTGCTGGTACAACTCTCAGAGATATCCAGGATAAAAAATGGGGGACCCTAATTTTGCAGAGTTTGCATGTGAAATCAATTAAATTTGCTTGCAGGACAAAGATTTTGAGTCAAGAAATAAAAGGAATGCATAAGTAAAAAAAACCCAGCAGTGTACCCACTGAGCAGCTTGTCTTGGATGCTGAGATTGTCCCTGCATGGGAGTCAGCAGTAGAGCTTACCGAAGAATGCTGTACCTGAACAAACATTGGAAACATCAACTCTGCAGCTGTAAAGCCTCTGAGCACACTATTTGGATAGCTATAATTAGCATTAGAAGCTCTGCCCACTATTTCCCTTTTCATGATGTTTTCCTAACGTTCTCGTGTTTCACTTACATGTGTACCACATTCTGAACAGCCCAAATTTGGTCTTGTGTGTAGGAATGACATCAGTGTTGACCAAGTGCATCTGTTAGTGTTGTGAAATGCAGAACCTGTTGCAATGGCAGCAGTTCAAGACCAAACTCTGTGAAAGCACTGAAGGAAAAGAGTTTTTCATTCTAGAAAAATTTCACTGGGAGGCAGTGGAAGAAGCGCATGGAAATTACTCAGTTGGTTGTATCCAGGACAAGAGTTACCAGTCCAGGTCCTCAAAATAAGCCAGATGCTGTTTTCTAACCACCACTGACTAACTATTAATTAACACAAAGCTTTATAAAAGCTGAACTGAAGTTGCTTAGTGGTGGTTCCTGTCCTTCTAGAATACTGTCCTGGGCTGCACATTGCCTCTGAGGACAAGGATGCAGGAGGCCCGTGACCAACAGCCCTTTGGCATACCACAGTAAGTGTGGTGGTTAGTGCTCAGGCTTTAACAATGCCTGCTCAAGTGCAGGGCAGCACAACACAAGTAGTTCAGCAGCAGTTTGGAAGTGAGTGCAGAACTGGTTCAACAACAGTGATAAACACAAGAGTCCACACTGCATGGGATTCGAAGCTGCTCTGCACAGTGAAGCACATACTGTTGTTGACTCCTTGTAGATAGCTGGGACTACTAATAGTACTTATGATATCATAAGTACTATCCAGTTGGGGGCCTACCCATGCCTTTTAGACACTAGAGTGTCATATCTAAATAGAAAAAGTTGCACTCATTTTGGGTTGTGATGATATTGCCAACCTCTTTCAAGCTCACACTTGTGTTTTCTCTCTCCTCTTTCTATAACGTAAGGCTGAAATATGGAGTGCTTTTAGGGCCAGGCCAGGCAAAACTGCTGGTCTTGCAGGCCAGGCAGGATCAGCTCTGCCAGGGATTCAATGAAGATAACAGCAGCCCTTTAGCTATCCATAATGGAGAAAGGATATCTATGGATAGTATAGGGAGCATGCTGAGTTGTAGCTGGAGACTGGTAGTAACTTCTACTTTTTGTGGTTGACAAAATAGAGCATCTTCTAGCTTATCATGATCTGGTCTTTGGCATACTGCACAAGCCTTATGTTTCTGTTTAGCTGGAAACTTCTGTCATTGCTCCTCCAAAGAAACAAGTCCCTTAGAGAAATAATTGCTTTTACCTAGGAATGACCCATTTCCTGAGGGTGAGTGGCAAAGAAGAGAGGGAATAGCATTGGGTGAAGGTCAAACTTCAAATTTTAGATCTTGCATCCTGGGCCTGGAATGAATACCTGGTATTTTCCCTGTCAGTGCTTAGTTCTCATCAATGAAGTAGCATAGGTTCAGATACATCCTATTGCTGACAATTAATCCCTCTTCTGACCCATTATAAATAGATTTAGCTTTGTAATCAGTGTGATCTTCAAGTATGTGGTAGATTTGAAAGTAATCCTGACTGTGATGTTGCTGTTCACATTGCCTGTGAACATTAGTGTGGTTATTGCTATGACCTCTGGTAGGACTCCTTGCTGCACTTCTGCAGGGTATCTACTAACAAGGCAAACACTGGATTTTCTGAATTTTCCTTTAAGACTGCTTCAAGGTTTTGTACTTGCATGACCTATATTCAGTGATATAACACAGAACTTCCTTATCCTGTTTGCCAGATACAGTGTATAAAGCTTGTAAATAAGTACGCATTTGATTTGCATAAATTATTAACTTGCCAGAGAATTGTGATTTTTATCAAAGATTCTGTAATGAAATTTTATTGTTGCAGAAATTGCTTGGGCAGTCAATCATGGTGATAAGCCTGCACATAGCCAGAATACTTACAAATGTCATTCATCGAAAACATTTGTGTTAATTAGGGTCAAGTCACCACAAAAGATAAATTCCTCTATTGAATATAACTTACCAGTGAAATTAATATAGGGGACAGGAAAGAGAAATGCCTTTGACTTTACAGCCATAGTTTATCAAGTGCTTTCATAAAAACATCTGTCTAGAGAAATAAACAAAACATCAAAATTTCTGTCGGCCTTGACAGTAAAAGCTACTTGTTTCACCAGGGTGCTGACTATTGTTTACTAAAAAGTGCTATTAAGCAATGACAGAAGGGTTTATTTCCCATATGCTAAGAAATTGATTGTTCCAGAGACCAGTGATGTTACAGAAAAATTCTTTGATGTTCTTTACAAAAGCAAGCTGGATTAGCACAGGATTGTCATTGCCCAATGCCCTGAATGGTGCCCAAGCTCAATAGCAGCCGCTCAGTTTCACAGAGGACACAGGCTTCCCTATTTGCATTTTCACTGTGTTCCCACTACTTATGAAGGGAAGACTAAGGAATGAATGGGCACAGACTGCTGATTTATCCCTGAGTACAAGGCGCATTGGCAGGATTATGGAGGTGGTGATGCTGCTATTTTACTGTCACACATATAAAAAAGAATTAGTATCAGGCAAGAATGAAAATCTGTCTCATCATTTTCACCTTCTCCTCTTCAGACCTGATTTTGAAAGATTAAAGATTATGATGTGGAATGCATACATTCACACACACACATTTATTGGCTATGCTTGACAGATTACTGTAATCGAGAGGGAATGAGCATGCACAGCTCTGCTGCTGTCGCTGGAAGGTGGCAGTGCTCAGTCTGTCATAGACCTGGAGTCGTTTTTTTCCTTAAGCTTGTGATAAAGCACAAACCAGAGTTTTTCTGTATATATTACTCATCTGAACCTTTATGATTTGTTAGCTGCATAGATTACTTTTCACAGGTTAATGAAAATGAAACATGCTCTTTGTATTGCAAAGTACAAGCACAGTACATTCTGTATGATTTTTATTCTAATTTTAGATAATTTGGTGATTACAAAATAGGTCAGGTCTTGGGATGTAAATGCCTGGTGTTTGGTTGGTTGAACTAAGATGACAGAGGTAATTTCTGCCCTTGTATTTGTAGGGCTGGGTCACTCTGGTAATACCCAATGAGGTGCTACCTTGTCCTTCAGAAGTTCAGGTTTTGTTTTCCTTTATGAAAGATAACTCTACCTGGAATGGCTTCCAGAAAACCTGCACACTGACAGTAACCCTCCTTGAGCTCTCTGCATGAATATGCCGGCAGCTGACTGTAATTAGGTTGGAAGTTGTGAACATTATCCCCTTTCATTTTTGTGAAGTATCATTTCAGATGGCCACTGGAGATACGTAAGCGCCAGCTCCATTCCCTCATTATCTCCTCATGTAGCACCAGCAGGAGGGAGCACTTGTGTTAACAACTTGCTCTTGCGTCTCCTTGTGTCTTGTTCCAGCGCAATCAGCAGCCAGCAGCTAGGGAACACCTCCGTTTAGATAGATCACCTGCTGGAGAAGCAGCCTGGCATAGCTGCTTGAGAAGCCAAACCTTGCTGAGGGGACATCTTGCTCCAGAAGGCCTGGGCAGTTCCAAGAGCATGCTCCATGCTGACGTTGATAGCAGCTCATGTTGGCCCTTTGGTCACTTGCATGGGCAGATACTTGGAGCCCGCGCTGCCCACATCTGCAGAGGATTGCTACCTGGGAGGAGGTGGTGGTTGAGGTTCTGGTTGAAAGCCTCCATGCCCAGACAGCCCCACGCACTCAGACCCCCTGCCCGGCAGTGGTGAGGTGCAGGCTGGAGCCTGGCCACCAACCTTTCTGCCAGCCCCTGCTCGGCAGCAACCTGCTAGAGCTTGGTCAGGCAGCACTAGGAGGAGATGGTGCCAACGTGGCAAACAAGGCCCTGTGGCAGCACTGCACCAGAGAGACAAGGCTTCAGGTTGAGTGAGCTGCCTCCTTCCCCGGTGCCTGCCGAGTAACAGGGAGCACGGGAGAGAGGCCTGCTTCAGTGCCTATGTGGGGGGTGAGCAGGTGGGGTGACATCAGAGGAGTATATAGAGAATCATAGCATCAGACAGGTTGGAAAAGACATTTAAGCTCATCAAGTCTAACCTTTACCCCACAACTGCCAAGACCACCACTAAACCATGTTACTGAGGGCCTCAGGATTCCACCACTTCCTGGGCAGCCTGTTCCAATACCTGATCACCTTCTTGGTGAAGAAATTTTTCCTAATATCCAGTCTAAACCTCCACTGGTGCAGCTTGAGGCTGCTACTTCTTGTCCCATCACTTGTTACTAGGGAAGAGACCAACCACCTCCTCTCTCTCTCCTCCCTTCAGGTAGTTGTAGAGAGCAATAAGGTTCCTCCTGAGCCTTCTCTTCTCCACACTAAATAACCTCAGTTCCCTCAGCTGCTCCTCATAAGACTTGCTCTCTAGACCCCTCATCAGCTTCACTGCTCTTCTCCAGCACCTCAATGTCTCCCTCGTAGTGAGTAGCCCAGAACTGAACACAGTATCAAGCTGCAGCCTCACCACTGGCGAGTAGAGGGGGACGATCACTGCCCTGACCCTGCTGGCCACACTACTACTGATACAGCCCAGGATGCTGTTGGACTTCTTGGCTGCCTGGTCACAAGCTGGCTCATGTTCTGCAGCCGAGAATGAACACCCCAGGGTCCTTTTCCCCAGAGCAGCTTTCCAGTCACTCTACCCCAGGCCTACAGACACGCGGGGGTGCCGCCTTAAACACAGCGCCCTGCACTTTCCCCCCCTCCATGCGCCACAGGAAGCACAACAGGCTTCCAAAGCACTCCCTAAATACGTCCCTCCCAGCTCCCCTCCTCCGCGGCCCACCCGTCACATGACTACAGTTCCCGGGAGCCCGCGGAGCGGCGGCGCCGCCGGCCCGGCCCGGCTCGGCACCGCCCTCCCCTGCCGCCTGGCATCACGGTCCATGTAGTCTTGGAGCGCCGCCGCTGCCTGCCCTAGTCCGGGCCTCCCTGGCGGAGAAAACTACCACTCCCGAGAGACCTCGCGGCTCCGCGCCTGCGCGTCGAAGTGAAAGGCCGTTGCGTTGCGGGCAACGGCTGAGGCAGCGAAGAGGCAGTAACCGGCGGTGCCGGCAGCTTCCGTGTTTGTCGGGAAGGGAGGGCGAGGAGCGGCGGCGGTGGGAGGAGGGCGTTCGGTGGATGGGCGGTTGGTGGCCGGGAGCGGTGGCGGCACCAGTACCAGTCAGGCGGTGGTCGTTAGCTGGGGCGCAGGGGATGAGCCTGTGAGGGCGAAGGAGCACAGGTGGGGGTGAAGCTCGGCCAGAGCAGAGCGATGTCCCAGCCTCAGCAGCAGCAACAGCCGCCGCCGCCACCGCCGCCGTCTCCTCAGCAGCAGCCGCAGCCGCCGCCTTCGGCCGCCTCCAAGAAGCGGGACCGGCGCATCTTCTCGGGTACCTGCCCGGACCCCAAATGCCAGGCGCGACTCTTCTTCCCGGCCCACGGGCCGCAGAGCAGTGGCAGCATAGAGTGCACGGACTGCGGGCAGCGCCACGAGCAGCGGCAGCTGCTGGCCGTGGAGGAGGTGACGGACCCCGATCTGGTGCTACACAATCTGCTGCGAAACGCTCTGCTGGGCGTCAGTGGTGCCGGCCCTCCCCGCAGGAACACCGAGCTCGTCAAAGTCATGGGCCTCTCCAACTACCACTGCAAGCTCCTGGCTCCCATCCTGGCACGCTACGGGATGGACAAGCAGACTGGCAAAGCCAAGCTCCTCACGGAGATGAACCAGGGAGACATCTTTGACTGTTCCCTCCTGGGTGACCGCGCCTTCCTCATTGAGCCGGAGCATGTTGAAACCATCGGATATGGAAAGGACCGCTCTGGCAGCCTCATCTACCTGCATGACACCCTGGAAGACATCAAGAAGGCCAACAACAGTCAGGAGTGCCTCATTCCAGTCCATGTGGATGGAGATGGCCACTGCCTTGTCCACGCAGTCTCGCGAGCACTTGTTGGCAGGGAACTGTTCTGGCATGCTCTGCGGGAGAATCTAAAGAAGCACTTTGAGGAGAACCTGAGTCACTACAAGGCACTTTTCCACGACTTTATTGATGCAGCAGAGTGGGAGGACATTATCAACGAATGTGACCCTTTGTTTGTTCCTCCAGAAGGTGTGCCAATGGGTCTTAGGAATATTCACATCTTTGGCCTGGCCAACGTGCTTCACCGGCCTATCATCCTGTTAGACTCCTTGAGTGGAATGCGGAGCTCTGGAGATTATTCGGCGACGTTCCTCCCCGGCCTGATACCCTTAGAAAAATGCATGGGAAAAGATGGCATGTTGAACAAGCCAATCTGCATAGCCTGGAGTAGCTCAGGACGAAACCATTACATTCCTCTAGTTGGAATAAAAGGTGCTGCTTTACCTAAACTGCCTAGGAAGCTACTTCCTAAAGCCTGGGGAGTCCCTCAAGACCTCATCAAAAAGTACATCAAGTTAGAGGAGGATGGTGGCTGTGTCATTGGAGGAGACAGAAGTTTGCAAGATAAGTATTTGATGAGGCTTGTTGCTGCAATGGAGGAGGTTTTCATGAGTAAACATGGGATCCATCCCAGTCTTGTAGCTGATGTACATCAGTATTTCTACAGAAGGACTGGTGTAATAGGAATCCAGCCTGAAGAAGTCACTGCAGCTGCCAAAAAAGCAGTGATGGACAGCCGCCTTCACAGGTGCCTCATCTGTGGGGCCCTTTCAGAGCATCATGTTCCTCCAGAGTGGCTGGCTCCTGGGGGAAAGCTATATAACCTGGCAAAAAGCACTCACGGACAACTGAGGCCTGACAAAAATTATAGCTTTCCCCTGAACAGTTTAGTGTGTTCCTACAACCCTGTGAAGGATGTGCTGGTACCAGACTATAGCCTGAGTAGTTTGACTGCTTGTAACTGGTGTCATGGCAACTTGGTGCGTCGCGTCAGGGAAGATGGGTCTGTTTCGTATTTGGATGGAGACAGAACTAATACTCGGTCCACAGGTGGCAAATGTGGCTGTGGATTCAAGCACTATTGGGAAGGTAAAGAATATGACAACCTCCCTGAAGCTTTTCCTATTACTCTAGAGTGGGGTGGAAGAGTGGTGAGAGAGACTGTCTATTGGTTCCAATATGAAAGTGACACTTCTCTGAACAGCAACGTGTATGACGTCGCCATGAAACTTGTTACCAAGCACTTCCCTGGGGAATTTGGTAGTGAGATTCTTATTCAGAAAGTTGTCAACACAATATTGCATCAGACTGCCAAAAAGAACCCTGATGATTATACCCCTGTAAATATTGATGGTGCTCATGCCCAAAGAGCTGATGATGTACAGCAAGGACAAGAGTTAGAGTCGCAACTTCCAACCAAAATTATTTTGACTGGACAGAAGACAAAAACTTTGCACAAGGAGGAGTTGAACATGAGCAAAGCTGAAAGAACTATTCAGCAGAACATTGCAGATCAGGCTTCCGTAATGCAGAAACGGAAGAGTGAAAAACTGAAACAAGAGCATAAAGGGCAACCTAGGACTGCTTCTCCTGGGGCTGCTCGTGAGGGGCCATCATCTGCACCTGCTACACCAACAAAAGCCCCCTATTCTCCAACATCTACAAAAGAAAAGAAAATTCGAATAACCACAAATGATGGGAGGCAGTCGATGCTGACGCTGAAGTGCACTACCACCTTCCTGGAACTGCAGGAGAGCATAGCGAGAGAATTTAATATTCCTCCCTATTTGCAATGTATTCGCTACGGCTTTCCTCCTAAAGAGCTGCTGCCTCCCAAAGAAGGCATGGAAAATGAGCCTGTTCCTTTGCAGCACGGTGACAGGATTGCCATAGAAATCCTGAAAGGTAAGGAGGAAGGCAGGCAGTCTGCTTCAGCACACGCGGCCCATGCTGTGAAACATGAAGACGTTACTCTGACTAGTAAAATCTCATCGAAAGAACTGCAAGAGCAAGTGGATAAGGAGATGTATTCTCTCTGTCTTCTAGCAACACTGATGGGTAAGCCTGACTTCCAGTTGTATTTTAAAATTGTGGTTTTAAGTAAGGAGTAACATAACCTGTAGTTACATACATACCTTTTTTTTCCCCTTTCTTTTCTGTAACCATGGAGAAGGTTAGTTCCTTTATTCCTCTATTAGAAGAACGGTTAACATGCTGTCAGTGATTTGCTGGGTGCTGTGACTTTCTAAAATGTGTATGCGAGATACTTGTTCTTTGTTTGCTATGTATTTAACAGATTCGCTGATTAGAAGTTGTTGCATTTCCTCTGTTGTCTTCTCTGTTTTTGCTGTCATTCATTAGGCACACATCTGATGTGTATGTGTGTGGGTCACTTGCTCCCTATTTTTCTTAATCTCCCTCAGGTTTCAGGAAATAAAGTCAGAGCCAATGTGAGAAGGGGACTCTTAAGTATCTTGGCATTGAAAGCTTGAGGACCAAATTCTCACCTTTGTAGTAGGATAAAATCTTGCCATTTCTTGCCACAGGGGAGTTGTGTCGTTTAATCAAATGAGCACAGCATTGTCTCCTGAGCTAATCTGCTAATTTTAAGTGAAAGCTGGTCTTTTTAGAGAGCTGTGAAAAGCATTATCTCAGAATGTAAGCAGAGGAGAAACTGGAAGGATCTAACTACAGATTTGAATCCTGGAGGTGGACACGGGTTGCAAAGCCGTGCTTATCAATTGTCAGTCATGTAAATATGAGTAACTGTTAATAATTCAAGATGGAAGGACTTTGCCCAGGTGCCTGTGTTTTTTATATTCATATTTGGACTCGGGAGACTTGGACATTCGTGTACTTTCTTCATCAGGTTCCACAGCTCCTCCTGTTTACTGGCAGGAAGTAGGGCAGTAATTACCATATATTTAGCTCTATGAACCAGTTGAATAGCAATGGTTACAGGGTTGGTTGGTTGTGTTTTGTTTTTTTTTTTTGTGGGAGCCTTCTGTTTCGCTGGAGGGATTTGGTGTGGCTAAAGCATGTGATACTTTAGAAACGAAACAATTGCATAATCACAGACTCGTATGTCAGAAGTCCATCAAGCAGAACTTTCATTCTTTTCAAAGCTTGACTGTTTACTGCAAGATAGCATGCTGAATCACTAGTCACCTTGACACACTGACACCTTCACCTGTGTTCCAAAGTGCAGGAAAAGGTCAGGTTTAAAAGCTGTCTCAATTTGGAGATGAAGCTTAAAAGAGTGCTTTCTGTTTCCAGGCAGGACTACTGAAAGTGTAGTTACTGGCTTACAAAAACCTCTGACATGCTTTAAAAGTATCTTGGTTACTTCAGCATTAAGGTGTGTCATTTTATTTACAGATACTTATTCATAAAATGGGAACTTGTATTCAAGAATATTTTTTTGTCTCTTGCACTGCTGTTAATTTCTGCTTTCGAAGCACAGGTTAGAATAGAATTTACCTCACCCTTCTCTGACCGCATCTATTTTGTGTTACTAGTAGAAGTAAAAAGTACAGCAAATGATAACCCATTTATAACAACTAATGCAGCTATAAGGTGCTATTTTTAGATAATCACTTTTCTCACCAGGGCTTCATTTTCCATTAAAGATACTTGTAGAAAGAAAGTCTGGGCAGGTCACTATTTACAGTTGGAATTTTTCAATGGGGAGACAAACTCTAAGAAACTTCCTTAGTCCTTGCACTTTAAGAGTGTTGGGGTGGCAGGTCTCAGGATGGTATATACAGCCTTGCTGGGGTGAGAAGCCTCTGTTTTTCTCAGTGACATTTCTGTATTGCTAAAAACCAGTGCTGTGAAGTTCTGAGAGTCGGCTTATCCTGCATGCTCTTGTCGTAACTGTGTTCTGCTAAAAACATGCATCTAATAATACAGTCACATTGGAAGGTCCAAAGGGGAGATGCTGTTGAAGTAGCTTGCTGTTTTCTTTTTTTTCCTCCCCAGTGCCCAAACTTCTGTAACTATTCACTGTGGATGTTTAAAAGCTTTTCTTTCAGACAGAGTCTCCTGTAGGCTGACTTGATGCTTCTCTCATTTCAGTTCGTAGAATTTTTCATTTCTGGCCTCAGCTGGTTAACTGATTACAATTTTAGACCATGTTCTTTAATTTTTCTGTATCTAATTTAAAGCTGAGCTCTGGGAAATTAGATCCTGTAATTTCTGGACCATGTAACATATTATGCATGATTTTTTTGGTAAGGCTTTCTCATCTTTTTTTTATCTCAAAATACAGAAGTCTATCAAGAAATTATTAAAGGAATTGTAATTTTACATTAACACAGCTAAAGCATTATGTTTTGAAACCGATTTAATTACACCCATGCAGAAGCACTCTGGATACGTGCAAGCCAAGTATAAATCTGTTATGAGTTTGTTTTGCATTGATGAATTCATCAGTGCACAAGAAATCAAAATTGCCTGGTTTAAATTAAATATATTAACACCAGCATTTGCTTGGAATTAAGCACCTTGGTTTTAAGCCATCTGTAGTTCCCTGTAACCTGTATTTATCAGTTGAGTTTTTGATTTGTTCTGCGCTTCTGTGTGTCCTCTCTGCTGTATGAAGTGATGGTCTTGGGCTTCCATTGGCATAGGTTAATCTGCAACTGCTCTTTTTTTGCAGTGTATGAGTCATGCTTGTATGTAGGATAGTCTCCATTTGTTGCCATACCTTAATGTTGTGGGGCTGAGGTTTGGTCTGAGGGAATGGGAACAGTGTTAACATAATCTCTTTAATAAATGTAACAATTTGAGGGAATTTTTAATCTAACTAAATGATCACCCAAATTAACTTGTGACCTGTAAGCGTCTTACTGCCATGGTAATCAAACTCAAAACAAATAATAAAACCCAACTAGCAACAGAAATGTGCAAACCTCAAATGCAGTTTAGTTGACTCACACAAGCTAGTTCCTTTGATCTGGGAAAGTCCAGTTGTGATTGTGGGTTTGATTTTGTGTGGAAGATCTCTTTATCAAAACAATATCATTGCTTTGTGTTTCTTTCATTAGCTGATGCTTTTGTTTTATGAGCTCTGCTGTCCATACTTTTCTGCATAAAAGGCAGTTAGTGTTGCATAAAAGGTTATCTAAACAGTGATGCTGCTTTTGTGCAAGGCTTGAAAAGTGCTCAGAGTAAATAGGGAATCTTTTCTTGGAGAATGCTACTAATGTGTAAACCTGGGCTTCTTAGCAAAGCCAGGTGTTGTCTTGTGGAAAGTAGCCGCTATTCTTGAATAAGAATGGATTGCTAGATGCAGCAGCGCAGGAGTCCATAGTATGAAGTCAGCCACTGTGTGGCTGCTGGTTTTGGCAAGCGGTCTGTATTCTGTTGCTTATCAGTGTAGTGGTTGTTTTGATTCCTGTGGGCAGTATTTAAACCACCAGGAAGACCTGGGGGGAAATGAAGAGCCACAGCAGTGATGCTCTGGAACCATTGTGTGTAGGGATGTGGATTGCAAAATGTAACTGAGAATAAGGATGCAGGGTAGCAGTGAGCCCCTTTTGAAATATCAAAAACATTAGAGAGTGTTATCGGTGGTGATCACCCTGCCTCTAAGCAGCTGTTTGAAGAAGAGAGAAAACAGTGGCAATAGTGGGGAGGAAAAAAGAATGCTCCTTTTATGTTTTTTAATTTCCTTTTTTTTTTCTTAGTGGAGTCAGAGCTGGAGAGAAGCTTCAAATTTATTAGCAACTCAGTAGACAGGAGTTACCGGGATAAAGTCAAAAGACAAGACCTTCTTCTGTAGATCATGGAAAATAATAAAGAAGAGTAGTTGGTTTGTTACCTGGATGGTGTTTAAGGCCAGGTTGGACAGAGCCTTGGGTGGCATGGTTTAGTGGGAGGTGTCCCTGCCCATGGCAGGGGGGTTGGAACTAGATGATCTTAAGGTCCTTTCCAACCCTAACTATTCTATGATTCTATGTTCTTGCTAGGAAGTGAAGGCCAAATCTGTGAGTTTGATGTGCAAATGAGAGCAGTGAACCAGAGCATATATGGTTCAAGGGAATGCATTTAAAATTAATCAGATTATGTAGGTCTCATCTTTAAAATGTCTAGAGTCCAAACATGATGAAGATGCACTGTGCCCTGTTTAGAGAGAATGGGGACTGGCATAACACATGGAGAGATGAGCAAAGGAACCCTTTTTGTGCTGGGGCAGACAAGCAGAGGAGTGTACAGAGTCACATGCCTGCTGGGGAAGGGAAGTGGGAAAGTCTGCAAGTGGCTTGAAGGGTTGCA
The DNA here is from genome assembly GCA_039720435.1 of Amazona ochrocephala. Lineage (NCBI taxonomy): Eukaryota > Metazoa > Chordata > Aves > Psittaciformes > Psittacidae > Amazona > Amazona ochrocephala. Next base: position 37,324,496 of record CM077876.1, read on the forward strand.
AAGCGTAACATAGCACATAATGCCACTGTCGTGAGGGTGAAATGTTTTCTCTCCTGAGGTGGGTGGATAGGAGTCTAGCCACCGTTACCTTGTGGGATATGCATAAAGAAGTGCAAGGAGGGATTTAGATGTGCTCTGTAGTTCAGCATGTAGGAAGCTATTAAAAATGACTTTTAACTTTTATTTTCCTCTTAACAGCAAACAAAGAAATAATGGTAATATTTTTATTGTCACACATCCCAGCTATCTCTGATACAAGTAGTATGTGCATCTAGCTAATTTTATTTTATGATTTACATTCTCCAGTTTTAATAGAAAATTGAGAGACATGGTTATTGAGATTTTAATGCCTAAAGAAGGGTCCAGTTTCTATCTAGGGTATTTCAGTATGTTGCCTGAATTGATGTAAAATGGGAAAAGCAATTCTTTCTGAAAGTGTATACGGGCAGTAGTTGCTTCTGCATCAGGAGAATGGAATTTATCAGTACTTTTTATTTGCACTGTTTGACAGCTACATCACAAGTCACTTCTCTCAAGCAGGTAAGTGGTTAGAAAAATTGGACAAGGGCACAGGTAGAAATGCAGATCTGAACCGATTTAGCAGGTACTGTTAGGCCACTGATATTCTGTCACTGTAACCCAATTTTCTGTTCCTTATATTCCTTTCCTTACATAGTCAAGTTAGGGTTTGTTTTTTTTTTCTTTTTCCCTCTCCGTGGCATTTGAAGTTGTCACATTTCAGTGCCATTTTTGGCATCTTTGGAAAATGCCAGTTACATGGGACAGCTGGGGCCTCACAGGTTTTGTAATTTGCTTCTAACACTCAAGAAAAGCAAGGTACAGACACAGCTTCTGCACAGCTGCCTGTGTCGACGTTTGTATCTCAATGACAGTATAAAGTCTGCTGTATGGCAGCTGTGAAATTGAGATCTGATTTTTGAGAAGGTGTAGAGATATAGAATCGAAATTTTAACGTGCAAGGGTATGTGCTTGAGTTTTGGAAGTGTGTTAGTCATTTGCTAGTTTTCTGTTGAAAGCATGGGTGGGAGGGGAATGGAGACTTGAGTATAGGGCCTGGCAAAGATCCAGGAGCTGCAGCTTGGGTCAAATAAAATTTGGGAACATTGTACTAGAACATTTAGGATATTTGACTGCAGACAGTGGTATATTTTCCTGAAAGTTTATTGGTGTCCTGTGCTCCTGTTATGCAAATTTGCAATAAATAATTGCATAGAAGAGAGTGAGGATTCAGCTTTTAATTCAAGGAGTTGCATTTTTGAGCATTGTCTGTAATGTTAAAATACAACTGTTTAATAATTGTGTTTGATTTTTACAGGGGAAGATGTTTGGTCCTACGCAAAGGGGCTTCCTCAGTTGTTTCAGCCAGGTGGAGTATTCTACAGCATGATGAAGAAAACCACGGGTATTTTTTAGTTTTGTTTTTATCCTTTCCTTCCTCCATTTCCAAATCTTTAAAATTGCGAATTGGTATTGAGTCACTTGTGAGCATAAATATATTCTTATTTTATTACCATGGTACATTTTAATTTTCATGATACTGTAGAACTTCTTACGCTTCCTCAAGAACCTCAGGCTACGGAATTTTGCTAAGACTAGTTCATTCAACTTAAACCTCTTCTTTTCTGAAATTTTCTCTACAACCGTACATTTCAGTTTAAACTTATTGAATTGTATAAACAGCTTCAGTAAGTCAAACGATTTTGTTAATTTTTTTCCCCAGAGAGATCAAACAAAGAGAAGATCATAGGACTTATTCCTGTTGTACTTTAAAACACTTACTGGATAAACAGTTAATCTTTCTAGTGTGTTTCTTAGTAGCTGTTTTATACAGGGCCACTGCATGTTTTAAATTTAAATGGTCTTTCATATTCTTAAGATGGTTGTTCAAAAGCAAAGCTATCTGTCCTCTTTTTGAATTGATAAATGTTGCATCTTGGGCGATGTGCAGAATAACCAAGCAAGTAGTTACGAGTATGTTTGATTTTTAGACAGCTTTACAAATGCTGCCTACAAAGAATAACATGTTTCTTTAGAGAAGAAGGTACCAGCTATTTTATCACATTTCAAGTTTTATATTCAAGTCTTCACATTCATAGTTTAGCTCTTGTGGTTTCATCTATTATACTGATTTTTTTTCTGCTTTCTTACTGTTTGATTTCTTAGGCAGTTTTATCAACCATAACTTAATCTTGATTATATGTGGAAAGAGGTATTTTATCACATAATTTCTATGCTGTTTGCAGTAATTGAAATGTGTGGTATACTTACTGCCCACTGCTTCCCACTGAATTATTAGCCTGGGTAACAGAATCAGCATGCCAAATGTCTTATAGCAGATCTGTTTCCTTTTAGTTTTCTTTCTTCTGTTATGCTTGTACAGTAGAGATTGGTGTATTGTTTGTGGCAAGTGAATTAGCTTAAACAGTGGCTGATAGAAAGGACCTTTTGGACCAATTAACAACTAGCCAGAGTTGAGAACCTGAAATGAATCCAAGGGGTTTTAACCCAGCTGATCATTAACTCACAGAAAATGCCTGATTTTCATTGTCAGTTGGCAAAAATGACTTAAGAACTATGACAGTGGGAGATGATATTCTGTATTTGAACATTATTGCAGCATTATTACGTCATTTCTGTGTTGTAGGTGTTTTGCACTACCTTGGTAGGTAGAATTACTATTTCAGCATTAACATACTTCTGTGATTTTTACTATATTTCCACTAAACAATTGCAATGTGCAGCAATCTTTTTTTTTTTTTTTTTTCCCTCACTTAAAGAAGCTCCTTACCTATCTGTAATATTTTAGTTAATGTAATAATGCAAGTGTGATGCTGGACACTTGGAACAAAGCTTTCTATCAATTGCAGGTACTGTTTATCAATTGAAGTTTGATTTAGTGGATCTTGCTTAACGTCTTTGAGATTTCAGAACTGCAATTTTGAAGGCAGTTTTAGCCTAGAAGAAGCTGTTACAGCTCTCTCCTGCAAATGAAGGTTGAGCTGATAAATTCTGTAGTTACAGTATGTTCTTCAGATTCTTAGAGGGATAGGTGTTTGGGTTTCAGGTTTTTTTCTGTGTTTTGGCTCTTTGGCCCCAGTGGATGTGTGAAGAAAGGAGCTGTGTGTCGGAAGTTTTATGGTGACAAACTGGAAAACTGAATGTTACCCATTTTTGACAGAGAGGAGCTTCAGAACTTAAATTTTTCTAGTGAACTCTCAATTTTAAAAGCTAAATCAAATTTTAAGTATGCCAGTGAGACAAACAGCAGATAAAAAATATTATGTGTCATGTTTGTTTTGTAAATGTTATAATAATATTCAATGTTGTAAATGTTTGTAATGTTTAGTAGTCCTGGAGATTATAACTATTATAAACTTGAAACACTTTTGTTTATCTGGCAACACTTCCTCTCTGAGAAGACAAATAGCAAATTTGAAATTCTTCAGGCTTAGCAGCAGTTGCACACCCTGAAGTCCTGCTACATATGGAAGTGGTCCTGAACAGTACTTCTCCAGATAGATAGCAATAGTGTTTTGAAATGTGCTCTTTGGCTGGTGGGGTGTGGGGTTTTTTGGTGGTTGTTTGGGGGGGCAGGGGTATGTTTCAGTTTGTTTGGGGTTGGTTTTTGTTTCTGTTTTGGTTTTGTGTGGTTTGGCGGGGTGGTGGTAGCAGTGGGGTTTGGCTTGCTTTGTGTTACTGCAGGCATACACTTTTTCTTCAACTTCTGTTGTACCAAGAACTGCATGTCCCAGCAAGGTGGCTATTTTATCTAGTAATATACTACATTCCTGTCTTTTCATTAGAATCACCATAGAAGGCAGCAGCATCTTAAGGCTATACTGTGATTGCTGGCATATGGCATACAAGCCTAAATTTCCTCCCACAGTATGAAGTTTCAATGTGTTTCCACATATTTGATGCAAGAAGTTTCAATACAGTAATCAATCTGTGTATTCAAAGCATGCTTTAAAATATTTTAGTACCATGAATAACTTCTTCTATCTTTATAGGTTTGGCTGATGGCAAGCACTGTACTTTCCCACATCTGCCTGGTAAAAACTTTGTATACAACGCAGCAGAAGACAGATTAGAGCTGTGCGTGGATGCTGCTGGGCACTTTCCTATTGGTCCTGATGTTGAAGAGTTGGTTAAAGAGGCCTTAAGTCAAGTGCGAGCAGAAGCTACTTCAAGAAGCAGGGAAGCAAGTCCTTCACATGGAATGCTGAAGCTGGGTAGTGGTGGAGTGGTGAAAAAGAAATCTGAACAACTACATAACATAACTGCATTTCAAGGAAAGGGCCATTCCCTGGGAACTGCATCTAGTAGTCAACAACATGATCAAAAAGCCAGGGAAACACCACTTTTAAGAAAGCATAGCACAGAAACAGACTTCAGTCCTTCTACTAAAATTGAGCCTTCTGTATTCACAGCTGCTTCTGGTAACAGTGAGCTTATCCGAATTGCTCCGGGAGTTGTGACAATGAGAGACAGCAGGCAGCTTGACCCCACTTTGATTGAGGCACAGAGAAAAAAGTTGCAGGAAATGGTCTCTTCTATTCAGGCTTCAATGGATAGACATTTGCGGGATCAGAATACAGAGCAGTCAGCATCAGTTGATCTATCTCAAGGAAAAGTAGAGGCAGTGAATTCAACTGCTAAAACTGGGAGCTTTCAGGCTGCCTTACCTGAATCACTGTCTGCACCAGGTGGCACCGAATGCTTGAATACTGAATCAGCTGATGGTAACATGGTGAATTCTGTGGGAACAACATTCCCTGCAAGGTCTAAAGCACAAAAGGGAAATTCTGTTGAGGAGCTTGAGGAGATGGATAGTCAAGATGCAGGAATCACTAATGCAACTGAGCCAATGGATCACTCTTGATAGGTTAAAATCTAATAAGGGTAGAAAAAATTACTGTTCAAATGTAATGTTTATTGGCTGGGCCACACAAAGTGTTTAGTTATTAAGTCTTGTATGTATGTCAAAGATTATATCATCTTATTCGGTGCATGATAAGCGTGTGATTGGCAATAGCTTTCAATATTACCATACTGCTGCCCAGGCTGGCTCTGTTACCTGTAAATTAGTTATTAGGAAATGCACTGAGATGAATATCTGCTGTAAATGTGGGTTCTTGAAAATTCTTTGTAATTTTTAATTCCTTAAAAGTCTTAAAATTTAAGCCCATTCTTACCATGCTAGTTTAAGGTCACTGGAAAGGCTAGAACAGGAAGAACTAGAAACGTGACTAAGTTAATCCTGTCCCAGGCACTTAATTCCACTCGAAAACACACTATAAACATGAATCATACATAAATGTCAAAAAGCAACTAAAACTAAACTTCTGCTAAGTTTGATAATGTAGCCTATACAGTACTTGAATTACATTGTGCTGGCACTTCCTCCAACTTAAAAACATTCATTCATCCAGATATATATGCTTGTCAGAAGTCTTGAAGTAAGTGTAACTTTACTAAACTCTCTAATTTCTCCACATTATCAGTTTAAGCAAGCTAGAAAAAAGGGTACTTAGTGTATGATGAAGATAAAGTGAATGTGGTGTGGTTATGCATGGCTGGCTGAGCCAACACAACCATTTTGGTGCTCTGTTAGTAAGTGATAGCATGTTTTTATTTCCTCCCAAATACTAAGCTGGTCAGATCCTGTGCAACTTTTAATACAGCTACAGGAGAGAAGGTGGCAATTGCAGGAAACAACAAATGTTCAATGGCAAATCCATTTTTTCTTTTGAAATACTTTGATTACTAGCATTGGTTAGTAATGGCAAAAAATAAATAGCTGGCCTTTTCAAAGCAAATTAACAATTTATTGGAAGGAAATTACTCTCTTAAAATATATATTATCCTAAAGTGTTCAGTGACAGTGGAGCTTGTGGAAGCTGTTTACTCCATGGAAACAAGGGGAAAACATGCTATTTCAGTGTCAGTAAAGACTGCCCACCTCTATTAGCCTCACTTCAGTTTGTGATGCAGCATTCCCTGCATCAGTTATAATACAGCTGGTATCCACTTAAGTAGTGTGTTCATCAGACCTGCAGTGCTAATTTTCAAGAAGCAGCCATTGTGCTTACTCCTTAAGGATGAAATGTGTATCTGATACTGCACTTTGCTTTCGATCTTCATAGTCATATTAAATGCACTATTGTTGCTTCCTCTAATGGTAAAATAACACTGAATGGATGAAAGATGTTAATACAGCTTCAAAGGAATTAAGAGCATTTAAATATTGAAGTCTGTGTTTGTGCACATGTGGGTTTTTACCAGTTCACAAATGTCGTTTGTGTTGTATATGCTTGTATTCGGAAAGGTCTCCTCACTTCATACATTGCTAATCCCTTAAACAGTTCAAAGTATTAGAAGGGAGGATTTATTTTCATACATAAAAATTAACAGAAACAAGTCACTTCAAGACAGCCCCGTTTTGTCAAAGTAAATCAAAATGCCTCTGTGGGTTAACTTTTTATGTAGAGAGAATAAATATTTTATGATTTAGTACACTATAGGTAAAAAATAAGAATCACTTTTTCAGAAGTAAATGAAAAATTTGAAGATCTTAAATTGCTAACCTGTAAGTTAGCTGTTTGGAAGCTTGGAATGTATGAAGTAATTTGGCTCACCAGAATTGACCTTGCTGATGCACTGATTAACTGGCAGGGCTTATTCAATGTGAAACAGGATGCACATGCAGCAGCTGGAAGCCTGCCACAAATCTGAAAACATTTAGTCTTCCAGGAATCAGTTGAGCTGTCTGAAGGCTACTTCTGTATAGAAAATGTGAGTATAGGCTTGTGCTTTGCCATGGTGTGAGCTGTAGAAAAGTATAGCAGTGACATGTTCCTGGGAAGGAGTTTAAGTCGGGAGAGACTGAGGGAGAGGAATCTCCTAGATCTCATGCACTTAGGCAAGCTAACTACCACTTAGTTTTAACCTTTTCTTTAGAAAAAGAAGTCTTCATTGGCTGAAAAAAACATGGGCAGTGTATGGGAGACAATTCCAAGTTTGAAATAAATTGGAATCTATTGTATATCATCCTTACTTAGAAGATGATTACTTCCTTCATGCTTAAAGAGAAGATGCTTACTTCTTTCATGCCTTTCTGGTAAGACTATAGACTTTTGTGTGCCTTTTACTGTATTAAGAGGAAGGCTTAGTTTAATTTTGACACACTTCCTGTTTCAGCAGTAATTCGACATTTTCCTTCTTAATCTAAATAGAAACAGACATAGATTATAGCTCTGTTTGACTCGCCATTTGGGTCGTCTTGGGTCCATTCAAGTCATGTAGATTAGAACTCTCCAGTTCCTGAAACAAAATAGTCTCAAAAAAGAATGGTAAAATGGTGTCAAAATCACGAGATGGGCTGATGTGAATTCCTCTGATATAAAGCAGGATTGTGCATATTTCTTTGCAGTGTTCTTACTTCATGTGGCTTTCTCATGCATTTAAGTATCAGTGTTTTTGAGAAAGATGGCTTTTGATACTCTCAAGTGGAGCTAAACATCTACGTGCTGGTGAGATGTGTAACTGTACAGGAGAAGTGAAATAAAGAACACTGAAGTGTAAGTTTGAACAGATGTTTCATTTGATTGCTAGCAGTGAGTGCAAATTTGAGTTGAGGCAAATCTGTGTCCCTGTCTCAGGAGCACCTATGTGCTTGTTAGGTTTTCCTGTTAGAGCCAGGAAAATGATGGTGGGGTACAAGGGCAGGGAAGATGTGGACTCATTGTGGATGTGAAGCTGTGTCAACAGGACTTCTCAAATAGTGTGGAGTGTCCCCTTTCTCAAAAAAACCCCAAACGCTAAGTTCTGGCTACTGAATTGCCTGTGGACAAGGTTGTGGTTCTAAATTCTTTTTGAATACTTGCCTTGAGTACCTCCTTGACTAGGAGCCATCTCCTTCTACACAGTGTCTCATGGCAAAGAAGACTTACGTTAGTTGAAAATCCTAAACTTTACTCTGGCTTATTATTTACAACCTAAATGAAAGATGATTACTGAAAATACCGGCTCAGTAGAGAAGAGAAAAAAATAAAAAAGAGAAAGGACTAGATTACTCATGAGCATATGGGAAACCTCAGGAGAACAGATTGGTTTTCCAGGCAGAGGCAAGATTTTTACTACTTCTATGGCTGGCTGCTTAGCAAGGTTGACTTTGATACTGCTGTTTCACTGTGAATTGTTTGTGTTTCAGTGAGGGGATAATAAATAGCAGCTTTTCAAATGAAGTTGTATAAATGGGATGCCTTCACTATTATAGTCACATAGCAGCAATGTGTATTGTTGGTTTTGTGAAACCTATATAGTTTACTAGTCTTCTGATAGACCCAGAATGTGAGGTAGGCGCTGCCTCCGACAGAATGCTCTAGCAGCAGCACAGCTGCAGGGCTATGTGCTAACAACCCTGTGCAACAGGCACACTTTCAAGACCAAAATGCTTAATTTGCAATCTTTAAAAAGGTAGAATCTGTTGTCACTGTCACAAGGTTAGCAGAGTTGCTTGCTACTTTTTCAGTGCGCTGAAAATGCCAGGTAATAAAATTCATGCTTACAATTGGGAGAGCAGTGCTTCATTTGAAATGTATGAAAAATGATGTAAGAAGATGCCACTGTTATCTCTACATTTGTTTGGCTCCTATTTTCAAATAGCAGAATCTACATGCTTTTGTAAAATAATGATATGAAGTTAATCCTTCTGTTAAAAAAGAAAAGCCTACATCAGTGTTTTCTTTGTTTTGTTTGTGGATATCAGTTTAGCTTCTTAAAATTGAAGAAGTTGCTTAAGATCTTTAGAATGCAGGATTCCCTCTGAGCCCTTATGCCTGTGGTTGAGCAATAAAAGGTTGAAACGAGTGGTGTTTTCAGAATTATTTTAGGTTTCATGAAGATTATTGCCAAGAAATGAGAGTGCACTTTTAGGAGGGAATGCTATTTAAAGTGTATAAATAAGAATTAAAATAGTGTATATATATTTAGAAAACAAATCTTTTTAAACAGTGCTTTACATGTTGAATTAAAAATAAATTAGCATATAAACTATACCATCTTCACAGACCTGGCTGCTACCCAGCACAGTTTGGTTTGTTTTATTTGTGATTGCTGTACTAATTATATTTGATTTTTTTTATCTGTAATGTAACAATAGTGTATTATAACAGTATATAGTGTACTATACTACACTTCACTGTACAGTATTTGGAATTTTCTTTGATTGCTATATTAAAACTATAAGTTAAAACATCTGCTTTGGTTTTATAAGGTGCAACTTTCATCTAGCCTTTCATACATTAGCCTGCTTAAGTAACACTGATTTGGCTACAGAATGAATGAGTTATATTGACTTCTGCATTTTACATATAAATTGCATTGTACTTGCATACATGAATACTGGTACAGAAGTTGAAATAATTGGTATTAATCTTAAAAAAGTAAACTTAGACGTCATTCATTTTGCTTTAGTTACATTTCTGTTTAAAAGGAACTTTTTAAAAGAAAAACTCTTTATGGAAAAGTTCAGGCTTGGTTTTTTTCTGACCTCATACCTGTTCCGAATGCTTCATTAAACACACCAGGACCTTTGAATTTGAGAGATTTTTAAAATAGGGTTTTGTATAATTGAGGCCAAAATCTGGGATCTGAATCTTTCTTCGAAGTTGTCACCAAGTAGAAGGTGTAGAAAAATGCTGACCAAGTAGTACATGATATTTAAGGTATATTGCAGTCTGTGGTTTGAAACATTGGTCAAAATGTATTTGAAAGCAAAGTTTTAATGCATGCATGTAATGTGCAAGTATGAATAGTATAATTGGGAAGTACTAGGCTTTTGAAATTTGGCAATATTCAAAGATGAAGGTACTGGCAACTACTTAAATTCTTTGTGCTTTTTCCACCAGCTACATGTGGTACTGTGTTTCAAAAATTGGCTGTAGTCATACTGAGCCTAAGAAGAAGTCATAAAACCCCTCTGCAAAACTGTGTTGTTACTTCCTGTATTTATTGAAAGGCTTTAATTCAAAGTGTGCTAGCATTAAAGCATTACTTAAAATGATGGGCATAAATATAGAGAGTCAATTTTGATTGCATGTCACAGCACGAAGAATTGAGTATTTTCCTTTGGAAGACTCATATTTCAAAGGCTTAAATGCTTAATGCTAAGCTAGAAATTTACTCATCTTTATTATTATTGTTTAATAATGCAATATTTATAATCTGAGCCAAACCCAGTACTAAACACATGAAGCAAGCATGTTAATGCTTTCAAACTTTTCATTTAGTATAGCCTTAATACCCTTCTTTGTTATTTTACATTGGAGTTGTTTGGGTTGGGGTTTTTCTTCCCTTTATGTATATCCATAGCAAGTCTGTTCTGACATCCCTGCAAAACCGCAGCTTCCTGCCAGAACAGGACCCCTCACAACGTGATTTTGTCCTTAGGATCAGGGTGAGAGTAAACCTTGGATGTTCATCAGCATCTGTAGTGAGTTGTGGAAGGTGCTTTTGCTATTACAGAGAGTGGTTGCCCAGGGAAGTTGTGAATGCTCCATTGCTGGCGGTGTTCAAGGCCAGGTGGGACAGAGCCTTGGGTGGCATGGTTTAGTGGGAGGTGTCCCTGCCCATGGCAGGGGGGTTAGAACTAGATGGTCTTGAGGTCCTTTCCAACCCTAACTATTCTATGATTCTATGTATACTGACTGCAAAAGTTAATAGGAACTTTGTTGCTTTGCTTGATGTAGACTTTATTGAGGCTTTGATATGTGTTGGATTCTACTGACTTGCAATATTTATATTTATATATTTAATTTTTATTACATATTTAAGCATCAATAAAGTAGTAGCGTTTAGATCCACAGTAGACTTGTAGCTGACACTAAAGAAACCCAGTGTCACAACTGAATTTAAATGTGTTAGTCTGATCGGAATTACTTAAATTGATGTATGCTGAGTAATTCTGAACACTTACTAATATCATCAAAGGCATTAGGCTTCAGTGTAAGCACTACCTCTGTTGCAGTAACTTGCAGGTAGTTTAAGAAGCTTAAAAAAAAAACAACCCAACCCTATTCTCTGTTAATGAAAGGCATTGATTCGATGATTATGAGGTGGCTGCATGGACTTGCATTTGGACTTCATCCGCTGTTTTTTCAAAATGACTACCTAATTTTGTTTTCTGCTGGAAATAATACTTCTAGTGGATTGTCTTGCTGGCAGCAAATCTAATTTCACTTCTGAAGTGATCCTGAGGATATGGACTGCATCTGTGCTGTTTGGAAGCTTGCATTCAGTAAGTAAAAAATTAAAAGAAAGATGACAAGTGGAAGGAACTTACCAGAAATTAGAAGAAGGTTTAGAAGGTGCTATGGTTCTTACTGTGGAGCCTGGCTGTGTGAAATGCACAGTCATTTCTCATAAACTTTTAAGGCGTGTTTCAAGAAACTTCTTTCAGAATAGGAGAACTTGATTTTATAGGCTATTTTGTCAATTCAGTACACAAGTTTTTCTTCATTTTGAAGCTGCTTTCAGGTTGTCACGTTGTATAAATGTAGAGAGATACTTGCCAGATGCTACCTCCTAATCTGAACCCCTCTCTTCTTTCCCACATGCATCTGTGCAGACTCTGCAAACCCTAAAGAGGTCTCTTCTGATTTTGGGCTAGCTTTCCTGTTTGCTTTTCATCTGCCATTGGGACTTACTGAATTATTTTTACCACAGATGTTTTTGTAAGCTTATTGTCCTCTGTGTATATTGTTGCTCCTAGAGACAGTAGGAGGCAATAGATACATGATCCAATTTCACACAAATTAGACTGATGTGAAATTAAGACCTTGTTTGACTTCCTCAAAGATTGGTAGGTATGGGATAGAAAGGAATTAAGGGAGATTCATAACGGAACAGAGGACACGGGAAAGGGAAGAAGACACATAAGGGTTTATCAATGATTCTGAAAATAACCTATTAGTTCTATAGGACAACCATGTTTCACACTGTTCCACCTCCATGGTGATGAGCTTTAGAAGTTGCAGTGGCTCCCTCTAGATCTAGGATTTCCCTGAGATACACACTTCTTTTCTCCTAAGAGCAGAAGCTGCCAAATATATGTTTCCACCAGTGGGAGAGAAAGGGTGAGATTTCACCAGCTGTTGCTATGTGATGGTGTAGGGCTTGTAGCAGCAGGAAAAAAGCCAAAAAGCAGAAAAGGCAAGGGCCTAACTTAAAATTATGGGGAATTAAGTAACTCCTATTTCTAACTATTTGTATGGTCACATCTGCTCAAATGTTGCTAATTAGGTACCTTAGTCCTACATCTGAACATTGCACATACAAGAATATTAATTTTCACCCCCCCACCCATGTCTTTCTTAAAATAAGATTCTTCTTGTTTTCTCCTGTAAATGATGGAAGTGGCAATTATTTTTCCAGACAGCAAAGGGGATTCAAGAAATAATGGTCAAGAGTACCTGCTTCCTTTTGCTTTTAAAATAATTCAAGGCATGGTACAATGGAAGAAACTAAATAACAGTATGTCTTTCTTTGCTCCCTCTGTTTCTCCTAATCTTAACTTCTTTACCATGTCATATTCACTAACACATTATTTTTTCTTCCCTGCATTTGAAATCAGCTGAGTTAGCCCATTCCTTTCTTAGTTTGAAAGCTTTGAACTATCTCAGGTCTCTAGTAAGCCAGCAGCCCCAAAATCTCCAATTATCTATCCTGGACTCTGAAAGTAATCTTTTTTTTTATTTAACATTTTGGATCTTTCCAGCCCTAACCCTGAGGTTCTACATTTGAAACTCTCATAAACTCACATTCTTGCACAAACTCAGAAAATACATTCATAACAATTAAGGACCTTTTGTGGACACTCACTGCTGACTACAGAAGTGGAGCCAGGATAGAGGCATGCAGTCTTTCACACCTATAAGCACTCTGCACTCTCTCCTCTCTTCCTGCTGGAATTCTGCAGGGCATGGTAGCAATGCTGCATTGGAAAAAAATGTAAACTACAGTTGTGCAAGCAGCAGAGGCCAGCATCTCTGAGATTGATAGCTGTGATACTGGAGGATTTATCACTGTGACTCCTCTTATTCTCATCAGCGTTGGGGAATGGGAAGGAGAGAGTCTTGTAGCTCCTCAGAACACTATTCTTTCTACATAGTAGCTTACATTTTGGGGGATGGAAAGTCAACCCAGTGCTTTCCCTTAATCATCTGGGTATTACTGATCTTAGGCTGTTTGCTTGACTCAGGCTGCTGCTGTGACACCATTACTGCTGCCTGACTACTGTTAGTCTGCCTGACTGGCTGGATCCAGCTGGCTGCAACTAATTTACAGAGACCTTGCACTAGGGCTAATGTTTACTCCTGGGGCTTACAAAATCTAAGGGTTAAACTGACTTCTCTTGCATTTATGAGCAATGACTTCTCTTCTGGTTTAAGCCCAGCCAGTAACTCAGAACCATGCAGCCGTTCACTCACCTCCCCCTTCAACCCTCCCACACTCCAGGCAGGATGGGGAGGAGAATCAAAAGAATGTAAACCCCATGGGCTGAGATAAGAACAGTCCAGTAACTAAAGTATAATACAAAACTACTACTACTATTAATAATAATGATAGGGGAAGTAACAAGGAGAATATAAAACTAAAAAGGGAAGGGGAAAAAAAAAAAAAATGAATATAAGTGATGCACAATACAATTGCTCACCACCCACCAACTGATATTCAGCCTGACGTGAGCAGCAATCTGGGCCTTCTGGGTGACTCCCCAGTTTATACACTGGGCATGATGTGCTGTGGTATGGAATACCCCTTTGGCTAGTTCAGGTCAGGTGTCCTGACCTCTGCTACCTCCTGGCTTCTTGTGCCCCTCCTCACTGGCAGAGCATGAGACTAAAAAGTCCTCAATCAGGGTAAGTGCTGCTCAGCAGCAACTAAAACATCAGTGTGTTATCAGCATTGTTCTCAGACTAAAGCCAAAACACAAAACAGCACCAGCTACTAGGAAGGACTAAAATAATTGTTACAGCTGGATCCAGGACAACTTCCTAACGCATAATTCCAAAACAGCGTGGGAAAACACACATTGCTAATACTTGATTAACAGGTGCCTTCTAAATAACCTCTTCAGTCTCCAAAGTTGTGTGTATGGTTGTGATAGGAGTAAATCCTTTTAAAAAAAAACATTTGCTTGCCTGACCAGAACTGGTAAAATCATTCCTCTGTGATCCTCTGTGTGAGGGCCACAAGGATGATCAGGGGACTGGAGCACCTCCCGTATGAAGATAGGATGAGAAAGTTGGGGCTGTTCAGCCTGGAGAAGAGAAGGCTGCGTGGAGACCTCCTAGCAGCCTTCCAGTATCTGAAGGGGGCCTATAAGGATGCTGGGGAGGGACTCTTCATTAGGGACTGTAGTGAGAGGACAATGGGTAATGGGTTTAAACTTCAACAGGGGAAGTTTAGATTGATATGAGGAAGAAATTCTTTACTGTAAGGGTGGTGAGGCCCTGGAATGGGTTGCCCAGGGAAGTTGTGAATGCTCCATCGCTGGCGGTGTTCAAGGCCGGGTTGGACATAGCCTTGGATGGCATGGTTTAGTGTGAGGTGTCCCTGCCTATGACAGGGGGGTTGGAACTAGATGGTCTTGAGGTCCTTTCCAGCCCTAACTATTCTATGATTCTATGATCTGCAAAATAAACAAGTTCCATTTCAGAAATTAGTAAAGCTTGTTAATTGAGATTAATATGACAATCTAATCTTGCAGCAGTATCACTATTATTTATTGGGAGAGTTGATAGTGAGATCACAGGTAATGCCTGAGGGTAAATTTTAGAATGTTTTTCTCCCCTTTGATTCAAGGCTGTTCCATTTCTAACCCCTACGAAGTAATCTGTTTGCCTATATAGTGCCTCATATAAATTATATTTATGCCATTAAAAGCATCGGTGAAGTGGTTGCCAACCAGAAATTTGTCTCTTCAAAGGAGTACTCTCCATGTAGCTGCCCCTGTACTTGCGTAAGCAAATGAGGTGAAGCTTAGGACTTGATTTCTAAGTGACAGTGTCTGTCAGAGCTGTGCATGGACACCATTTCCTCATGATCTATATGAGAGTGTGAGCTCAGCATGATCTCAGTTTCTTCTCAAGCCAGTGACAGCAGAGGATTGCCAGAAGCAGGGATACAGAGCAGCTCATGAGATCTGAAATACAATCCTATCCCTAAGAGCTACAGTTATTCTACAGTAAGTAACTTGTTCTTTGTGTATGTGCTTGAGCGGATCCCAGTGCAGGGCATTATCCCTGGCAGGATCTTATCCTTGGAGCTGCTTTATTAATCTCCTGAACTGGGGAACTGTTGGTTTTTTTCAGTCCAGGTCTTGATCCAAAGGCCACTTCAGAATTCTCTGAGTAGTCATACAACCTCCTTGAGAAGCTGATATTGGCTGCTTTGGGAATACGCAAGAGGATGTCTTTTGTGTGCAGTTGTCACAAAGCTTAATGCATGAGTATAAATTTTAAGCCTGTCCAGATATACTCAATTATTTTGATATTTTTGTGATACAGTAGCCTTTAAGCCTTACATTTCTACCACACTGGTATGAATAATGCAGGTCTGTCAATATAGTAAACCAAAATTCATGACATCATGAAGTATATACAATTTTTCTGTGTCATGGTTAACAGAACAGAGGCTAATTGAGTTAGGCAGAGGTATTAGCATATTTTTCCTCTCTGAAAGGCTGTATAAATAGATTGGGTCATAGTGAACACACCTTACTAACTCTTCAGGGTGAACTGATTGATTCTGTAGGACTTCGCATCTCAGCGAAGTGTGGTAAAAAGCATTTAGAGAGAATTCTAGCAAAGGCAGATGATTTTCAACAGCCACGAGTAGACTATTGCTCTTCAGCAACTTTGATACTAAGAAGTTTAAACAAGTAAACAAAAAGAAAGACTAAATATGACCCTTAAGGCATGCAGCAAATTGAAATTGCTCTGAACTGTGACATGACTCAAGCATGAACAGCAACCTGTAGTCTTCACTGCTGAGACATGGAGCAGATGCAATTAATAATGTGCTCTCCATATGGACAACTATTTTAATTCAAAATGGTATCTCATGAGTATCTTTGTGCTCTGCATCAAGAATTTCTCCAAACACGGGGAGCAACCCCCACACAGCTGATGCAAGCAAGATCACCTTGGGAGCTGAATGGGTGGTGCCATGACATTCAGTCTAGACCAAGTGAAGTAGCTGGGCTGAAGATTTGATGGATGCATATGGTTTTGATTGACATACCTGGTGTTTCTTCCAGCACAGAGATCTGAAGATTATCATCTCTAGAGGAACTGGTGATAAGGCACTGAAGACTACTAAAAGGAAGATACCTCGTAAAAACACCTGTATGCTCACCTACACTGAGCTTGGTCTTTATTTTAGCAATCATCAGGTGTTTCTTTTACTTTATAGACCTTAGTTCTATGAGACTGGAGGCAATTGCTTTTGAGTTGGGAAACTGATGATGAAATAAGACACTTGTTTTCCACAAGTCAAGAAACTAACTCCTGAGTACCTTATAAGAGTTTTGCTAGATTCAAAGGCTGAAGCTCTTATAGCAAGAAGTCAGTTGTCTTATTGATTTGTCTGTGCTGAGAATCATCTCCTCAGACTATGGGGTCTTCTACTGTAAGCTTTCTAAACAACCTATGGGGAGATCATTTATGATAAACTGATGAGTCTTAACTTCACGTCAGTGTTGTTAAGCCCTTTGCCTTCTAGAGAATATCCTTATACTGCTTAATTGCTTTATCCTTATACTGCTTTACTGCTTAATTAACGTTGAACTGGCTGCCTGAATTCACAATGAGATTATGAACTTCTGCACATGACCTCAGAGTTTCCCATTTTTTCAGCCTTGTGACAATATGAAATGGGATCATGACTGGTATTTTTTTATTCATTAAAGGATGTAGATGGAACTCTCACAGAATGAGAGTGGTAGCAAATGAGCCTGGTAATACACATATGGGCTTAACATATGGCCCAATAGTGTGGTACCTTCACACTGCTGCACCTGGGTGGAATTGCTTGAAGCACCAGCACTGCACGAGCAGGAATCACAGATCTGCCATTGGCTGTGGTTATAAAGAATATCCAATAGATTCTTTTTTCCTGCGGATCAGCAGGAAGCTTAGCAAGAAGGAATAAAAAATGGAGCAAATTACAGGACTGTCACTGTGTGTTACAGGGTACTTCACCTGTTAAATCATCTGGGTAAGAGTGTGAGTGTCCTGTGTTTGGAAGTGGGATGCCCACTGCTGTTAGCACCTGGGGAACACTACACAACCCAAGCAGGTTCCAAATGTCAACAGGTGGTTCTAGTCATGTTTGGTTTTGAGGTGGGGGAGACCTACCTAAGCCTTGAGGAAGTGGCAAAGTACCACCTGAAGTATTCTCATTGTGACTTAAGGTCTGTGAGCTTGGAGTGGTGGTGACATTTGCCTTATTCTGAACCTGCAGCAGTGTCCTTGCACCTGGTCATGTTCTCCAGGTCAAGGCTGGAATTGGGCTCTCCTTTGTTACAAGGGAGCCCTGGGAAGGGAAAGCAAAGGCAGAAAGCAGTTCTTGCAGAATGGGACTTTGATATTGTGGGCCGGTGACTGTCCATCTAAACTCTGTTGAGGCTGAGCCATGATAGCCCTGGTAGGGTGGGACGAGATGGGATAGGACAGTCCCTAAAAATAGTGGCATTTGGGGGGATGTTCCATATGCTGCTAGAGAGGCAGACTGGCAGTTTGCACCTTCTTTCTTAGAGATGCTTTTAAATGAACAGTTGTTAAAAATCTATTGTAGGGTTTCTGAAAAGTGCCTAGACCTCTGGCCTGGTTTTGTGAAGCTACTAGTTGAGAAGAGATGGAGAGCATCTCCATCCTTTTCTGTCATGTTGGAGCACAGGAAACTTGAAACATTAGACCTTGTCATACACAGGCCAGTAATGCAAACAGGATTAAAAAAGAAAAAAAAGTGAGGTGTGTATGTGCTTGCTTATGTACCTGAAGGAGAATGTTTACTGGATGTCTTAACAAATTACATCTTTAGGTTATTATATATTTTTAACAGGACCATCAGTACTTATTAATATAGTAGTTTGACTCAGCAAATGCTTTCACGATCTATTTTCTACAAATCAGGAACTATGTGAATATACAACAAGGTATGTATTTAAACAACAATATTTTCATTTCAGGCTCTTTTCACTTTGTATTAAATATAAATGAATGCTAAAAGATGACATTTCATACCATACAAGGCTGATGACACAAATCCTGGCTCAGGGTGGCTTTTATTCCACATTCTTCTTGATTACAGCTTTTGTAGTTTAAAGACTCCTGTCAGAACTTTGATGTGTGGAAACCTGCTGCGTTGTCATATCTATCTGGATACCAAAAGTGGATCACAGTGAAGGCAGGTCAGTGCTGAACACCTATTAGTAAACAGCGGGCAAAAGCTACTTGTAAATAAGCAAATAAATATCCCAAAGAATATTTTCCCCCTGAAAGATGCAAGGATACAAATTCACCCTTGTAAAATTGGTTTGTAATGCAGGTCAAATGGAGGGTTTTGTGGCTTTTTTTCCATCCCTGGGCTGCACCAGGGCCTGAGTTTCCCATGTGCCTGAGCAGAGGGCGCTGTGAGCCCATCTTTTCTACCACATAAACATATATCTGTACGTAGGAATGTACCTACAAGGCTTCGTTTATACAAATAACTTCCAGCTTAAGCCTTTTGTGTTGGGGAATACCTAGAAGATAGGTTGTGCCCGGGTGGAGCTTGTACTTCATGGTGGTGATATCTTCAGGAGGTTATGTCCTCTGGTGGTGGTTAACAATTTTCTGTAAGTAAACGGTTGGAAAAATGTGGAATAAGAAACCACTTGCTGCTTTGATGGTTTGTTTTGACCATTAAAATAAAAATCACATTAAAATCAGTAAAGAGCTGATGGGTTGGCCCTGTCGCAGACTTGCGCACCCAAGACCTAAGCCAAGGCTGTGGCGAACACTCATGAGGGTTGACCACAGGAGAGCCTTTCTCGGGGCGGCAGGAAGCTGCCCCTGAGCTTCCTGTAGCTTCCCTGTAGCTGCCACCCCAAATCTTCACAGCAGCTGCTTGCACTCTTTTCTCCTAAGAGTGGGCAGAGTTCATGTGTAATGCAGCCACAGGAGGATGTGGTGTGGTGTTCAGGGTGCCTTGAATACAGCGGCTACAGTTGATGCCCTGTAAGTGGGATGGCTGGGTGCGATGAGAAACACGCTTCTCGCCTCTCAAGCACGCGTGTGACCTCCGGGCACCAAAGCTTGGAGAAGGGAGGGAAGCGGGAAGGGCTGCCTTCACACCCCACGGCGAGCTGAGGGAGCCGTCCTTGCCCCCTGCACAACCAGCCCGCCGGTAGCTGGGAGGGGTTCCCTAGATGCAGGATCCTTCGGTTGGGCGCTCGCCTTCAGGGTCTCACCCCCCCGCGGCTTCAGGCCTCAGTCTAAAGCGAATTTTCTACTTCAGCCATTGCCACGGTGGGGGCCGGGCCCCGGGGTGAGTAGCGGCCAGGCTGTGTGGCGCGGAGCGGCACCAATGCCCAGCTCCCTTCGATAGCTCAGCTGGTAGAGCGGAGGACTGTAGAGGCGCGGCCCGCGGTAATCCTTAGGTCGCTGGTTCGATTCCGGCTCGAAGGAGCGACTTGACTTTTGCTGCCGACTGTTTTTGCCCCCGCCCCTCCCGCGCCGCTGCTGCCGCTAACGCCGCCGCTGCAGTGGGCTCGCGGGTGCTCTCGCTCCGGGCCGCCACGGGCCGAACTCGCTCCCCCGTCATGCCTCGCCGCCACCGACGCCTCTCCCTGTGCCCGCCCGCTGCTGGGCGCGAGGCCCCGCCTCCCCCCCCGCCAGTGTCGCGTGCGGCGGCGGCGGCCAATGGGGCGGCAGTCCGCCTGCGCAGATTCAAACGGTGGCTCTGGAAGGAGGCTGGGCGCGAGATTCGGCGGCGCCGACCGAGCCCGCCGCGAGCGGGGCAGCCCTGGGCGGCGGGCGCCGGCCAGTAGCGGGCGTGTGGGGCGGCGCTGGGCCGCAGAGCAGCAGCCCCGGGGTGTGAAGGCGCCGCCGGAGCCCTCGGAGGTTCTGACAGGAGTGGGAAGGCACAGACGGGAGAGAAAGGGGGCCGCTCTGCGCTCCGTCCTGCGGAGCCATGCCTGACGCGCCGGGGGCCTGGCCGGGCCGGGGCTGAGGGCGGCCGTCGCGGCGCTGGCGGTACCGCGAAGCTCCGCGGGGAGAAGGGGACCGTTGAAGGAGCCCTGTCCGCTTTGAGCCTTCCTGAGCAGCCAGTGCCCCTCTCCGCCCCGCCTGCTGTGAGAGAAGGAGCCCGGGCGGGGGCTCCGCGCCGCGCCCCGCTGCCGTGGCGGTCCCCCCTATGGTGCGCCCTGAGGATGGCGAAAAGACCGCGCAGGTGAGTGTGGCTGCGGGCCCGGCCCGGGTACCTCTGCGCGTTCTGCTCCCCCCACCCCCCTTGGGCAGCCGCTGCCTTCCACGCCGCCGCCCCGCGCCCAGGTACCCCCCCGCGTCCCGGGATCCCTGCCAGGTGCCGCCGCCGTCCCGCCCCGCCCCTGCCGCCTCCCACCCCCCCCCCGCCAAGCTGTGCTGGCGCTGCTGTCGGCCTCCTTCCACCTCCCTGGGCTCGGCTGTCACTCCCCACCTCCCTCCCTCCGCCCTCCCGTCCTTGTTTTACCCGGTGTCCGCACAGGTCTTCTCTCTGCCTTGGAGCACCAGCTCTCGGGTCTAACCCTCGCCTCTCGCTGCTGTGCTTTCGCTCAGACCATCTTTGTGTAGCTTGCTTAGGCAACTCCTTGGCTTTGCTTTTCGGCGGTCAGTGAGACTGTCAGTAACGAGTACGTCGTCTCTGCAATAGCTTTTTCTGCTGGTTTCCTTCCTTCTGCTGGAGTAATACTTCTTGTTTTCCTCCTCCCGAGTGGCTTTGGCACATCCCTGATACAAGGTTTAGGGCTGTTAAGTTAACGTTCAGGCCTGTTGATTCTTCCAATGTCTTACACGCGTCCACTTTCTCTGATTTGGAATATTCTTTGGCTGAAGATATCATCACGACCTGAAATTTCCCTGAGAGATAATGCTTCCCACAGAGCTTCAGCAGCAGCCCCAGATGGTTTTTATACTTTTGTTTTACTGATATGAAAATGGGTGTCTCTTTACTTTGTATTCAGAAGGTGGGTCTTGGAGAACTGTTTTGTTGCTGTAGTTACTCTTGTCCTAAATGGAAAATTTATATCTGAAAGGTGATAAAGAAATGCAAAGGAAGGATTAGGTTTGAGAAAGAAAAGGATGCTCAATAAGTACTAACAGTATGTGAGTTACCTGAGGTATCTGGGGTTTACTGTAACTGCATTCTTCTCATGGAATTGGTGGTTTCAAAGTTACAAGTATTAAAACTGCTTCTGCATTTTCTGATGTGAAAAGAGTTCACAAGTGAATCTTCTTCTGCAAAACTGCAACTAAACCAAGAAAGCAATGCTTAGGGGGTCTAGTTGTGCAAGGAGCAAAGATTCATCAAGGGGCTTTGCTTGCAGAGGTGGACTACTGGAGCTACCTGTACATAGTTATGTGCAAGAATCAGCTCGGAGAGAGAATGTTTCTTGTTACTCCTAATCTGCAGGCTTTTTTTTTTTTAGTTTCATCTGTGGTATTGCAAACAATAATTTCGTTTTTGCAGAGCTTTAACTAGTGTTATCTCTGATGGCTGTTAGTTGAAAATACAACTGGTTGTGGATAGGAGAGGAACACAGGGTTAGAGATCAGTAATCCTAGATGAATGCCGTATCAGTGTGTGATGATAGTATCTCCAAAAGTAATTCATGGTAGTTATGAGTTTATATAAAAGTGGTTTCAAGATTGTTAATCTAGGTGTGGAGTATGGTGGAATGCACCAAATGGAATGAAGTCTGATTTTGTTAAACTGCTGTTGGTTTTGCATTTGGAAGCCTAATTTTTTTTCCTTTAATGGTTCTCAACTCAGAATTGCAAAGACAGCTAGCACAAAACTCATGAAATACTTTATTCTTGCAAATTTCTTATTTGATGAAATTTGGTGGCTGTCATCCACTTGCAGTATTCATAGCTGCAAAGAACTGTCAGATCAAATATTTGAACCTTACGTGTTTGCAAACCTTTTCTTTTTAATAAAAAACTGAAGTTAATAGTCACAACCATTCATGTTTATTTAATTTATAAACAAGACTGAAGGCTAAAGAGTTGTTCATGTGGAATCAAGGTTGGTGAGGTTACTGCTCAGTCAGCTGGCCCTTGCCCATGAAGTGGATGGAGGCAGTAGTATGTGTGTCAGTTTGGCTGTGGGGCATGCATGCCACTGGAGAATTCCAGGTGCAGGGTTTTACCTGCTGCTGCTGCAGGGACCCCACATTGTTTAGTGGTGGTCTCATCAGCATTGCTGCCATGTACACCGTGCCCTTCCTCTTTTTCAAATCCCCATGACTTCATGTAACGGAAGACTGTTCTTGAACTAGTTTGTGCAGAGGGTGAGATCGTGTTGACAAAGGGCTTAACCTCAAGGCCAAATTTTAGTTATAAATGAACAATATGGCGTGTGTGGTGTAAAATAGGATTATAATACCAAGGTATGCTTTTTATAATACCAAAATGCACTCCTGACAGTTTGTTGAGAAGCTGTGGATAAGAGATCAATAAAAAGGAGGTGGGAAGGGGAAGAGAAAACTCCTAGTAACCTGTGAGTTTAAATCCTATTTTCTGAAGTCCTAAGCCACTTAATGCAAAACTCTTACAATCATTTTGTTTGCAGCTTGTTTTTTTGTAAGTACTGTGAAGAACTTGCTGTTGACCATTCAACAAACTGACTGCCTTGTGTTCTGCTGGCTCCACAAAGTTTTAATGTGTTCACATGTTACTACTTCTATTGCATCACAAAGCTAAGTAGGGCAAATTCAGATGTGGTGTAGGATGTAGAAGCAATGTTAAATTCACTGGATCTGAAAGAGCTGGGTACATACTGCCCTGTAGTAATATTTTCAGCTAAGTAGTGGTCTTCTTGAACGACCATGTGTTTGTGTTAGCCTCAGGGAACATACTCCCTTCATGGAAAATAACAAACATAGATAGATGGTTGTGGGTAAACTGCATGTTCTGGAAAATAATGCAGAAATTTGCCACCTAATCGGTTCTTAGGACACCAAAACAGGTTAATTTTATTACCAGGAAAGGATTTTTTTTACCTTTGGTTGAAAAATTGAAGTAATTTTAAGGCTAAGCAGAACTAGTAAATTTAGTTTTGAACATGAATTTACAATATTTATGTTGTGCTCTATATTGATAATAAAATAGAGAAAAAATAAGATCGCAGTGTGAAACTGCTTTTAAGTAAAGCTATGTATCTGTATGGGAGTCCTTTCTGTCTAACGTGAGTGTAAGTGGTATTTCCATGAAACGTTTCCCCGTGCTGGTTGTTTTGTTATCAAGGCTGTGAAGTATGAATTTCTCCAGTAGATGGAGTGTGATCTACGTGGAGCCGCGGAGGTTACCTGGCTTCCTGCCCCTCTGGCCCTTAAAAAGGCTCAACGCTGACACATACGGTGCTTATTTCTTGCTGGAATATTTCTGACTTCAAAAATCTGTATCTAATTTCTGCAACACTGAAGCGATGCTTTTAGTCAAGGCAGGAGCCCGCTTAAAATCTTAGGTTGACTCAAAATTATTTGGCACCCTTGTTGTGTTTGTTGTTTGAGTTATGGAGGTGGAACATAAATGCATTTTGCAGACTGGCAAACCACTTGATCTTATAAGCTCATTTGTGAAAAAGAGTCAAATGTGTCATAAAACCATGATACTAAACAAGAGCTTTTGCTTCAAATTTGAGTCTTGACTTGGAACGAATTATCTGTCCATATCCTGGTATGTGGCCTGGAAACTAAAATCATGATCCTTGGCCATGATGAATATAGGGCGTTGTTGAAGGCAGAGCTTACTTTCATGCAAAGTCCATATGTTGTTTTAGAACAATATGTGCAGATTGGAAAAAAGCTATAAGTAGTTAGAAAAAATAAGTTATTCAGAGGTATTTTAAACTCTTATCTACTCCCTTCTGTTGTACTCTACAGTGAGGAAGACGATGACCTTCAATATTTGGATCATGACTATGAAGTACCACAGCAAAAAGGTTTGAAGAAGATATGTAACAGGGTGAAATGGACACGTGATGAGGTAATACTTTTTTTTTTTTTTTTGCTTTAGTTTCATTTCTGCATGATATTGGTAGCACACAAAATATGTTACTATTTAGCACCACGTTGGGATAGCATGTAACATTTATTGGCTGAGGTTATGTCTTAACAGGATGAAAGGCTAAAGAAGCTGGTGGAACAAAATGGTACAGATGATTGGGCCTTCATTGCTAGTAATCTACAAGTAAGTTGAATCTCTGTTTCTGTTAAGTTCTCTTTTAATATTTACTTACTTTGGTCATATGTTCAGTTTGAAAATGAGGTGAAATACAAATCAGAAACGCATAATAGTAAAAAATATTTTAAGGGATGTGTGTAAATTGGACTTGAGATCTAGCTCGGGCTTTGGAGAGTTTTATCAGCTCAGGTTGGGCTCAAGTAATGGTCTGAAATGATCAAAAATAATTGGTGCCTTCCATCCACGCTTGCTATTTGCTTTCCTTTTGGAATATATCCCTCTTTCCTATTGGTTGCATCACTTGTGGTTACATCCACAGTTCACAGGTTGCTTCTGAGGCAGTTAGGAGTGTGGGTTGCATCTGACAGATGACTTGCAAGGAGCAAAATTAATTTCTTAAACACCTTAGGAAAAGGGTAGGTTATTTTGTTTTGGGTTTTGGTTGTTTTTTTTTTTTTTTTTTGGTAGTTTTTGTTTTGCCTTTTTTACAGTGATGTCTTCTCTAAAATATGTAAATCTTTCCACCTGATGATAACTTTGGTTCCTGTGAATGGAACCTTAGTGTATTCCTTGGAAATTTCCTACTGACACTTAGAATTTCTTGTTCTGTTCCAGTGGTCAGGTGGAATGAGTAAAAGAGCTGTTGGTTCAAACATGAAATGACTTTTCAGCTGTATGAGCTGTCCTGGTAGAAAACACAACTAGAATCGATGACGTTTGTTTCTCTGATTAAATGCTATAAAGTGCCCACTGTAAAAACATGGCTAGAATCTAAGGCTGAAATCACTAACTAGAAGTGGCATTGAACATAGTCAAATATTAGAGGAAAAAAAATTACCCCCCCATCTTTGTGGTTTTTGTAATACTGACCAGAATGATATGGTTGTATGAAATTCCTGTGTAAGTAGGTAAAAATAGAATTCTAACTGCTGAACAACTGTAACTTTGCATTGTTCTCACTGGTTTTATGCAACTGTGGTACTTCTGATACTTATTTTTTTTTTTTCCCCCAGATGGCAAAGCATAGGTATCAGGGAATGAACTCAAAGCTTGTAAATTTAAGAAGTGCATATGCAAATCACTATTCCTTATATTATCCACTTCCAGAAAGCAGTGAGATAAGTGAATGGCAGAGGAGAAAGAGATAATATTAAAAAGCCTTTATATTAAACTGATGAAAAGTACAATGGTTGGTGATACTGATCTGCAGGTGTATTATGCAGTTGTAGTTAGCAGATCTAACAGTTTAGTAGAAGTTCTCCAGCCGAAAACACATGCTTTTGGAGACAGAAAGCTATTGTTCAGCCGGGTCCAAGTAAGGTTGAAAAAAAGGCTCTCCGGCTATCATGGAATACATGCATGGAGGATCAGGTTGCCCACTGCAGAATCACTGATGTTGGAAGGAACCTCCCAAGATCATAGAGTCTGAGCCCCTTGCTCAAGCAAGGTGAGGTAGAACAGGCTGATCAGGACAGTGTCCAGCTGGATTTTGAGTATCTGCATGGATGGAGACTCCACAGCCTCTCTGGCAACCTATTGCAGTGTTCACATTACAAACCTAAATAATAGAAGATAGCATAATTAGCACTTACCTGGTTACTTTTGCTAGGAAACCTAATCTTGAGTTACTCGTATGTAAAGGCTATTTCACTACTGAACCCTATTTCACTGTTGGGCTGGGCACAAGTAAACCTTCCCTCTGTTCTGCCTCCAAAAGTGAAGATGGCTTAAATGTGACTCTCAAGAGTGAATGCAGCTTGCATTCTCTTTCAGTTTACTGGGGCTAAGGGAGACCTGAAATGATTTTATTGTTTCATCCCATCATTTGTTTTGCTTTTCTTCCCCAAATATGTTATGATTTCAGAAGTGTCTGGAAGGTATGAATACTAAAAGGCCACAATTTCAAAGCTAACCCTAACCTTCAATAAAAAATAGGAACAGCTGTCCTATGCTGGGTTTGTCTTTTACAGCTTGTCTCCACCAGGAAATGATGCTGTTTTATAATAAACTGTAGTATGCTTTTAATCATGCAGTGTCTACTTGTGATTCACATGAAGGTGCTGTGATCAATGTCATTTTAGATGTAACAGTGTTTTGGGTGTGTTTTTCTTGTCTGGCAGATTGCTACTTGTTTAACTTAGCCTGGTAAGGCCTTTACTTGGTAGACAAGCCCAGCAAAACCTTGAAATTCGTACTTCCTATCCAGCAGCTTGCACTGAAGAGAGTAAATCACTATGTCCCAGTGTTATAAGAGGCATAATAGTATGCTGTGCTGGGGAAGGCTCTTACCTGCATATTTCTAAGAATTGGACCAACCCAGAGAGTCTTAAACTTTTCTAGAAACAGTTTTGAGAAGGCTAAGTAAAACCTCACTTCTCTTTCATAACTGGGAACAATATTTCTAAAGATCCTGAAAGAAGCTACAGAAAAGCACCATCTGTCCTGAGCAGAAAAAGCAATGTTGTTTAATTAGTATGTGTTAGCCAAACTCAATATAAATCTGTTTCCTTAACATTCTAGGAAAAAGCTGAAAATATATACATTTGAGACTTAAAAAAAGTCTATTATTTGAAAGAATTTCCTTTAAAAATTTCATATAGAAGTTGTAGATAATGTCAAAAGCACGCCAGTCGCATGAAGTTCAGTGGAGGTGTGGAGTAATGAGGATAAAAATTCAAAGTTTTTCTTTAAAGAAGAGTAAGTTCTCAATTTGCTTATCAAGTAAGAGCACTGAAGTAATTAGATTAGAGCTTTGTGAAAGGCTGTTTTTTCTAGAGAAGAGCTTTTATAAGCAAATGGAAGAAGAAATTATTGGGGAGAATTTATCTATTAGAATAAAGGTCTGAATAAGTCTCTCAATTTGAAATAAGGTAATAATTCTGGATAGCTGATATTTACAGTTTTATATATGCAAGTGTTTAACTACTGCACTGGTCTTCTAAAACTGTTTCAGAATCGTTCAGATTTTCAGTGCCAGCATCGATGGCAGAGGGTACTAAACCCAGAACTGATTAAAGGTCCATGGACTAAAGAAGAAGATCAGAGGGTAATAAAAGTTAATTGTTACTGTACTCCTTTGCTGTAATGAAATTGGCATATGACTGCTAAGAATGTGTACTTTTTCTTAGGTTTCATCCCAACAAAGATGATGTGCGATGCACCTTGTGACATAGATAATTACATTATATCATACAGAATATAATTAATTATATTATGCTGTGTGAGGAGGAAAAACTAATGCAGCTGCTCTTAAGTAGATGGAATGTCTGATCTGCTCAAGCATTTAGTTTCCCTTTGTGCAGAATGCTAGCTTACCAAATAGAGAAGATATCTTTACAGCACTGAAGATCAAAGGTCCCACATCTTTTTCCTTACATCCACCAGACTTAAAGGGATTGGGAATAAGGGGAATTATTTCATACTCTACTCTTAAAGAAGGTAGCAGTGGTGGTTTAGACTCCTTTTCCCAGCCCCTGTTAATCCACACTTTTTGCCTGAAAAATCTGGACTGCCCTTTAGGGAGGCACACATACAGCTTTCTCATACAGTATTTCAAATTGGCTGCTT
Organism: Amazona ochrocephala; assembly: GCA_039720435.1. Taxonomy (NCBI): domain Eukaryota; kingdom Metazoa; phylum Chordata; class Aves; order Psittaciformes; family Psittacidae; genus Amazona; species Amazona ochrocephala. The sequence goes on from CM077876.1 coordinate 37,352,575, forward strand.
AATTCCTACTGTTTAAAACTCTCTTAATATGTCCAAAAATAGTATTTCTCAACTTATGAATATAGTCTTCTTAATCTATTTTTACAGTTCTTGTTCGCTTTTAAGAAAAAACTTCTAATGTGTAAAAAATATGTAGAAATGGGAATGAGGTTGGGAATAGAGGTGTGGGTTTTTTCCTCATATATAGGTGTGCTGAAAAAAGTCAAACCAGGCATCTTTACCAGCTTCTTTTTTGGTCTTTTGTAATGTCAGCTTATGCAATGGATGACAGAAAGGGAAATTTCCAATTGATGTTTTCATCGGTATATGCTTAGATTCTAAACACAGTGAATTTGGAGTTAAATCATTTTTTATACCTTAAAAAATTATTTTTAAAATCCTAAGTTGCTGTCTGCCTCCTTAGGCCTAGTATCTTATCAAGTTGGCTATTATAAATCCTACTCCCGAATGTGAGCTTATCAGTATTCTCAGTCTTTAATTGGGAAAATTAGGTTTCAAAATTGTAATGTGCTTTCATCTGTGTTCCAGGTTATTGAATTAGTTCAGAAGTATGGTCCAAAGCGCTGGTCTCTAATTGCAAAACACCTGAAAGGAAGAATAGGCAAGCAGTGCAGGGAGAGATGGCATAACCATCTCAACCCTGAGGTAAAAAAGTCATCATGGACAGAAGAAGAGGACAGAATAATCTACGAAGCTCACAAGCGTTTGGGAAACCGATGGGCTGAAATAGCAAAACTTCTTCCTGGAAGGTGCTTTTCAACTCTGTTTGTGTTAAATATTGGAATATGGAAAACTGTCGTTGCACTACTCTTTGCAATGTCATTTATTAGTTAGAGAGCATGTGCTGAAATTTATGTCACAACATCTTTATCTTGATAGATACTGATTTTTTTTTTAAATCTTTTGCATTTGATTCTGTATCCTTAATAAGCCACAAAACCAATAAAAAGGCCTCTAACGTTCCTTCAGAAATCCTCCTGATCACAGAAAAAACTGTAGTGGAGCTGAAGAGAGTAACTGCAAGTAATAGTGGAAGAATGCCTTAACATCCTATGTCTTAATGTCAAAGTGCCTTCATTGGTATGCATTTGGGGGTGACTTTCTTTTAGATTTAAGATCAGATTTTTTTTGTGGAATATTTCTTGTTAAACAGGACACTTGAAAGTCTTTGTAACCTTCAAAAGTCTAGCCTTAGGAGTCATACATCACAAAGCTAGCTGGTTACCATCTAGGCTTTTAATTATATGTGGTGTTCTCTTTATCTTTGTTTCAGGTGTGACTGCCAATTTACATGCTTGTGGAAAACAAGCTTTTAGTGTATCAATGGAATAAAGTTTTTACTTTGTACTGTTAATTAAAACTCAATATTCAGCTGTCCCTCTCTGAATTCAGTCTGTATGTTCAGGAGGTGACTGTAGGGGTGCCTAAGGAATGTCTGAACTTGCCATGGTGGGAGAATAAGTATTTAGTATGCATGTTTAAAAATGTGACATTTTCATTAAATACACATACATGAATCACAGGAAATCCTTTGGAGGAATAGGAAGGGAATTGATTGCATCTTAACAGAATTTCAGAGAGGAAGGATGAGTTTCTAAGGACAGAGACATTCCTAAATCACCAACTTATTTGTTGAAATTAAATCCAAGATGAGACTGTCAGCTAAAGATTGGATGCTAGACCCAGAAGATTAGAAAAGAATCTAAGATTAGGGTGAAAAAAGGGATTTCGACTTGGAGTTGAGCTTGAATGAAGATTGGGTCTTAAAGCAATTTTTATTTCTGTGTACTTCTCTCCAAGGCTAGTATTTAAGACTGTAATGCATTCATACTCTACTCTTGCCTTACTGCTTCTTTAGTGTTAAGGGTGATTTCAACCTGCTTTTCAAACTGCAAGCATTTTCCTTCCAAGGGGAGTGACAGTGGGCACTGGTCTTCTGCCATGCCTGCTGTTCTCCATCCAAGCTCAAGGGCACCCAGAGGTAGTGAGATGTTCTTCTACAAAGGTGCACCTTAAATATAAAGCAGGCTGTAATTCTTTTTTTTTTTTTTTTTTTTTTTTTCCAGAAGAGAGGTCTTCCAGTGGACCATGTTAACTACAGTACCCTTATTATACTGTGGGACAGTCGGGTGATTGTCTTAGCTTCATGTTCTGCAGATTTGTAGCAGAGGGAAAATAGTGTAGTGACAGAGAACACATGGTTAGTCCAAGCATCCAACAAAAAAGGTTCTTGCCCATGGTAATAGCCAGAACCAAGACTTTCTCTTTTGCAACTGTCGATTTTCTGCAGACTTGAAGTTCAGTAGAAGGAAGTGTTAGTAGCTTTCTAGTAACTATGCCAAAAACCCACAGATAATGAAACTTTCAGTCCAAGCTGCTGGAGCTTTCTGTATTTGTGGCTTCAGATTAACCTACTGTACAAACCTTATAAATTATGCCATATTTGAAACTTCAAGATATAGAAACCAGTCACTGTTGTGCACTTTCATTTTAGGACTGATAATTCAATTAAAAATCACTGGAATTCAACAATGCGAAGAAAGGTGGAACAGGAAGGATATTTACAAGAAGGCATAAAGTCTGAAAGAGATGGCTCATCCGAACTTCAGCCCCAGCATTGTCTGACTATGGAGCACTTGCACACTCAGAATCAATTTTACATACCTGTCCAGACACATGTAAGTTCAAAATGCAGAATAATTAGTATTTTCCAGTTTCAAATGATTTATCGGGGTTGGAACAAGAAACAAATTGAAAGAATAAAGACTTTTGAGCATTTTTGTGCTACAGTGACTTAGGATTTGTAAACCATAATAAATAGTTTATGTACGGTAGAGATAATTTTATATCTTTTTTTCAGGGATTGTGAAATTATTTATGTCTTTTTAGATTCCAGCATACCAGTATGCCTCACCAGAAGGCAGCTGTCTAGAGCATACTCCAGCTTCTTCCAACGTAGTTGAGGTAATGTGTTAACATACATTTTAAAATGAAGAGCATATACTCCTTGATGTCCTCGCTAAACTGAAGTGTATAACTAATCTTGAAACTCATGGCATATATCTTCACTTACCTATTATTTACAGTAATAGTAGAAAGTTTTAAGGGATTTAAAAACAAACCAATCAACCAAAACTAATTAGTTAATTTTCTGATAGCAGTGGTAGGATTGCTTGTGTAGACATTCCGTCAGCAAATGCCGATTTGAAACACTTTTTTGCACAGTCAGTGAGGATAGATAACTCAAAATTCTAAAAAACACATGAAAACATAACACATCTACCAAGGTGCCAATGGTGTTCTTTCTATTAAAGACAGAACTGAGTGACTTTTTGGTTAAAATGCATTATAGCATGCTGAGCATTTACAGATCATATTAGTAATCTTTTAAATTATTAGCTTGTATGCCACTTGAGCATCAGATCCATCTCCTGGTAATTGCTGGAGTTATTCCATTTGCAAGTGGCTACTGTATTACAAAGTATGATACTGCTTGAACAGTTCTGATCCCATGATGTGTGCATTTCTGTTAAAACTGAGCTGTGTTATAATGTCAAATGTTTACAGTGGACAGTTGGGGGAAAATAGTAATGGCTTCTTTCTTAATTTTTTTCAGCAGTCATTTATTGATGATGATCCTGATAAAGAAAAGAAAATAAAGGAACTTGAATTGCTGCTTATGTCAGTAGAGAGTGAAATCAGAAGAAAACGAGCATCTTCTGTAAGGACTGTAAATTTCTATAAATATTTGAGTATGCTTTACTGAGGTTAATCCTCATCAATTTAGTAATGGATGTTTGGATTTGTGCAGTGTTTTTTCACCTGACCTTCTAAAATCAAACCTGTGGCTGTTGGGTTGTAAAACAAAATCTGTATATTAGAATGGAGGCTGATTATTTTTAGTGCAGTTTATAAACTGTGAAAACAGCAGAAATGTTTTTTGCTGAAGCAGAAAACAGTTTGGCAGTTGTTCCTAAGACCCAAGATTTTTAATCCTCTTCAAGAAAATCATGTTTGTTGATGTCACCACTGTTTGGTTTTATGGGTCAGCAATGTTGATCATCTACTCAGCAGGGAAAGGTGAAAAATTCTTATGTTTCGTTCTATTTGATAACGAAACATGCTGTAGATTGTATTTTTATCAAACTTCTGTGTAAGCGCTTGCAATACTGAATATCCACATTTGGATATGACATGTATGAATTTGCACTGTACAAAATTTATGTGTACTTTAGTAGAGTTAGGGAACTTGCAGATGACAGGCAGTTCTTCGGGAACAGAGGGCTGTGAACAACATCAGACACCTAATCAACTCAACAGTATTGATCGTTAATTTAGATTACAGGTGAACTTCTAGTTTTATGTGGTGGAGCTATTCCTGGCATTCCCTTGAAACAGTTCAGTGTTCTGCTTATCTAGAGGGATCTGCTTCTAAATTTTCAGTGAAAATTAAAATCAGTTTCTTGAGTACCAAACAGTCTACTAAAATGGGATAAAATGGGATAACCATTTAGAAGTAATCTATCAATGGAGAATCTGCATTAAAAAGATACCAGCTCATGCAAGAAGTATTTCGCATTCTAGAAACAGTTTCTAATCTTAAAATGCACCTGTGTTCTGTAGTGAAGACGACTTTGTAATATACTGATGTTCAGGAACACAGGAAGCTTGCATCAGAGGTGGCTTCCAATACAACCCATAATTATCTAAGGTATAAGCATGCATATGATAAGAATGAGAGGTAAGATAAAAATCTTAAAATCTTACACAATTTGAAAATGTTGAGTGTGTTAATGTATACTAACTGCATTAATGCAAGCAGATAATTAGTATATGGAAAAGCAAAAATTAACGGTTACATTTAGTCTTCCTACATGCTGCCTTTTTTCCCCTCCCTGAGGTCACGTAATTGACTCTTTCCAACTTCTCAAGTTGAATAAAATTAACATGTTTCTTCATACTTTTTAGCAAGCTGGAAACTTACCGTGTTGGTCTGGAAGTTTCATCATGGAAGATTGCGTGTCTAATACACTAAATAGCCTTGGGGAGCAAACAAGTGATTTCTACAGCATAGATGAAACCCAGAGCACATCTGTTCAGCAGAATTCACCACCAAAGTATTTGGCTGTGGAAACAAATACAATGTTACCATCTCTACAGACCATTCCAGAATTTGAAGAGACACTAGAGCTTATTGAATCTGTGAGTCTGTATTTATTAAAACAAAAAAAATAAAAAATTCAGGAACATAAACTATAGAGACGTGTAAAAAGTGTAAACACTCCTTAAATTACCTTATTTTGTGCTGGTCTGTAGTTTCGCCCATACTGAGTGACTTGGTTTAAAAGAATTTTTTTTTGCTAAGTATTCAGTGTTTTAGGATTGTGTGAAAGGTAAAGGGAGAATAATTCAATATATGGCTTCTGGAGGTAGAGAGCTGTTAGGTTGCCTTGGGCATTGTGCAGTAATCTTGGATAAGCACACTAGTGTTTTGGTGTTTTGCACCTTGCCTCCTAGGATCCTGTAGTGTGGAGCGATGTTGCCAGTTTTGAGCTGTCAGAGGCTGTTGCATCTCCTGTCAAGCAAGCTCCACTAAAACTAATGCAGACTCAACACAATGAAGGGGCTGCCGAGTGCCAGTATAATGTCAGCGTTGTGCTTGATGACAAAAAACAAAGTAGCATCAGTAGTGAGGAAGAAGCAGTTTTTCCAACAACTCCAAACATATCTAAATTCAGCACCCCACCTACCATCCTAAGAAAGAAAAAGAGATCGCGTGTTGGGCAGCCACCGGTTAATGAACTGAATGATGGCTTGTGTAATGATGTCATCAATGTTGCACTAAAGCATACACCAGTGAAAACACTACCATTTTCTCCGTCACAGGTGAGTTTATGTTTAATATGGCTAAACATGAAGGCTGTAGTGGGTAGATTATAAATCACAAGTATTTTCTTCCCTAGTTATATACTGTAGCCTAAACAAATATGTCAAAAAACTTCTTAAAATATCTGCATAAGGGTAGATACATTAAAAAGAAATTGTTAAATTACCCATTTCCTCTGTTTTGATGACTAACTGGGTGGGGGGGAAAGGGGTTTTGATGACTTATGTCTCAGTTCACACTTTCTCATGCAAATTATTGTTGCTAGAGACCTATTGTCTCTGTGACCTAATTAAGTAGTAAGGATTTTAAGGAGAAAATCAAGGTTTTGGCAATAAGCATTGCATATGTCTCGGAGTATAAATCAAGAAAAATTTATTGGGATTTTTCAGTAAAAGCCTTTAAGATACATTTTTTTTGTGTGTGTGGTTTTTTACTGCTTATTACAGTGGTGAAGTTTTGTCCTTTATGGTTGCTTAGGGTTTTTTTTCTTTCTTGTGGTTAGTTTTTCAACACTTGCTCTGGAAATGAACAGTTTAACCTTGAAAATCCTGCATTTACATCTACTCCAATCTGTGGGCAGAAAGTTCTCATTACAACTCCTCTACACAAGGAAATGACACCAAAAGATCAGAAAGAAAATGTGGGGTAAGATTATTGCATTAAACATCCAGTGGTGTTGCTCAAATAAAACCACATTTTTCTAAACATAGAAAAATTAGTCTACCTATACTGTGAATGAGTTTTAAACCCCCTAACACTTCAATACTTAGGTACAAACAAACTGGCTTCCTGTTTTTAGCTTGAAACAGGAAGCTACTTCTACTTAGTTAAAAGGTCTCCTTTTTTAAGATACTGAACAAAATCCAATTAAAGTTAATTATACCTGGGGTAATGCTATGGTGATGTTAATACTTTCAGATTCACAATGTTGATGTCTGTTCTGTAAATTAAGTAATTTTAAACTGTTTCTTAGATTCTACACTACTATTGATAAAGTGAAGTATTAAAGATCATGTATGAACACTTCTATGTTTGAATAGTTTTAGAACTCCCACAATTAGAAGATCTCTTCTGGGTTCAACACCAAGGACGCCAACTCCTTTTAAAAATGCTTTGGCTGCTCAGGAAAAAAAGTATGGTCCACTCAAACTTATGGTATGTGGTGACATTGTTTGTTTTCTTCGTTGAAGTCTAAATGCCCTCTTGGTTTTGAATTATTGTAAGCGTCAGCATGATCTTAGACAGCATTTTCCAGCAATGCTGTTGTTTCAGCGACATTCCGATTATCCTAGAGAGCAGCTAGAATGTGATTCAAAAATGTTTCAGATTTTGTGTTAGACTAAATCCTTCAGCCTAGTATGGAGTGTTGTCTCTTTGAGTAGTATTTGGTACATACAATAATTTGAGCCATAGTAATCTTGAACGCGCTGGTTCTGCATTTGTGAGTTGTTTTAAATTTGTGTAGCCTTGCTAACACTACCTCTTACAAGGTGGAAACATTATTGGCTGAGATTTTAATTTTAATACTTTAGCATTCTGTTTTGGTTTTGTTTGGGGTTTTTTTGGTTGTTTTTTTTTTTTCCAATTAAAATTGTGAGAGAGTGAATGGGTGCAAGTCCTCCAACTGGATAATTTAATAAGAGAAAATTGGTGCAGATGATGAATGTGACTGACCTTGCTATTTTAAGCAACTTTCACATTTGCCTTGAAAAACTGCACTATCTTTGAGTCCTCTGCACTACGTAAGAGCTGAGTTGTTTTATGGTTTAGGTTCTTCTACAGTGGTAGGACTGAAACGAGGTGTTTATCACAGCATGCTAGTATTCTGAGAACTTTTTTGATGAGAAGATGTTTGGAAGTGTTTTATCCTTCCAAGGGGCTTATTTGAATAACATCCGCAATTTTCTTCATCCTAACTCCCAAAATCTTCATATAGCAATTCATGATTCTCTGATTCTTCTGACTGTCACAGAAGGCTTTTTTTTTTTGCTGTTGTTGACTATAGATAATGTTACTTTGTTTGTTTGTTCCAAATGAATTCAGTTTTCGCTCCCTTCCCAGCCTAGCTAAGGTAGGTTAATGCATAATAACTTTTGGAATTCAGTAGACATATGCTTTTCAAATTCTGAAAAAATTCCAGCCAATATATGTTGACTACTTCTTTTCTTGCAAACACAGAAGGTAGCTCAGACTTTGCCACAGGGCTTGGCACCATCTGTGTTACCCTATAGATTCTCACTATGCAAATGGAGTGGTTTGGCATTCCTGTTTCTGTCCGCTGTTAACCTCCTGTTCAAAATCAAATTTTGAGGGCTTAAGGGAATTCTTCTCCTGTTGGTACACAAAGGGGCCATCTGTATGGCTTCTGTGAGATTCTGTACTATACTTAGGACTATCAATGTCTTATTCAAAGATTTGTGTTGAGATTGGTATAAATTCCTTTCTCTACAACAGTAATACTTTTATAGTACAGTTTTTTAGTATATTGGTATGCATGTACGTGTACATATATATGTTTAGTATATATCAAGTGTTTTTATCCCTTTTGTCAGTTGGTAACCATTGCTAATAAATGCAAACAAGTAGTTTGCATGTCTTCTTCAATGCTGCCTTGCATTTTTTGAGGCACTCTGTATGTGTTTTATCTGGCTAGAAATAATGTGGTGTAAAATGAAGTAAAAACTCCTCAGAGCCTTGAAATGTTGACCTGTAGTTGTTAACTACAATAGCTTAAGTCCTTTTATCTGTTGCTGTATTTTGCAAGATGTTTTTTATGGCCTACATGAGCTGAAAGTAGAATATGGTAAAAACTAGCAGCTAACAGACTTGCTGTGTTTTCTCTTCCAATTTTAATTAACTTAGTCACAACCACTTGCCTTCTTGGAGGAAGACATTAGGGAAGTTTTGAAAGAAGAAACTGGAACAGACATATTTCTCAAGGAGGAAGATGACACTGTGTATAAAAGCTGCAAACAGGAGGTAACATTACCATAATAATTTCACATAGGAAATAACTGCTTTTAAGTAATATTTTACAATTTTTCTCTGCAAAATGTTTATTGCAGCACAATTCTTCTAAAAAAGTCAGAAAATCACTGGTCCTAGATCCATGGGAAAAAGAAGAGGTTGGTGCCCAGCTCCTCATAGAAGATAATAGTCTAGGTGTACAGGTAAGTATTAAGCTACTGAAGAGCATCACTGGCAGCAATATTAATATAGAACTGAGTATCTTTCATTTTATCAACTAAAATAAAGTGTTCGGATTGAGGCTAGAAAATCACCTTCGGTTTCAAGTGCTACTTGAAGTACTTAAGCAATACTTAAACACTGGGCTTGAATTCGTGCATAGATTCTTCCTTTCAGGCCTCCACAGCAGGACTGGTAAAGTAATGTGGGTGCTTTTCAGATTTGCTGTTACAACAAAGCTGCCTCCATTGTGATTACCTATAAACTATATGGCACTCTGAAGCTCTGTAATACGCCAGGAAAAGGGCATTTACCCCTGTGTTTTGCATGCTTGATAGTCTGGCAGACTTTTTGTGAAGATACCTACTGGCAGTGTTCAAGGCTGGGTTGGACAGAACCTTGGGTGGCATGGTTTAGTGGGAGGTGTCCCTGCCCATGGCAGGGGGGTTGGAACTCGATGATCTTAAGGTCCTGTCCGGCCCTAACTATTCTATGATTCTACTTGCACAGTAGGCAGCATGTTTTTCCTTTTCCAGCTTCACGTAGTAGGGAAATACTTTAAGAAATACCAAACACGTAGAAGATGGTGTTTGTGGGCTTCCTCTGCCTGAAAGGAATTTGAATAATTCTGCCTCAATAACCAAGACATCAAGAGTTCAGAACTAGGGCTGGTTTGGTCCCTCATTCTTTAAAAAGCAGCCCAATATTTTCCCAGTTGACTGATTAAATAGATGAATCTTTAGTCTTGTAGTTTATAGGAAAGCTTTATTCTACTAGTTCTTCATATATGTATGTATTTAATTCTGAAAGAGTAAATGTCTGTGACTCTTGATCAGTTATAATGCTGTATGCAAGGGGTAGGAGTCAAAGTCCTTAAAAAGAAGAGGTGCTTAAGTCATACCCCTTTTTGATTATTGTAGCTGGTTTTCTAAATTCCCGTCTTAAATGCTTCATAAACTTTGCCAAACCTAGGTGTCTGCGTGCTCGGTGGTAGGTGCCCTGCCACCTAGTGGAAATTCCCCACTTTCCCAAGAACTTCCCTGTATTGGGAAGAGCAGCATTGCTGCAGGCATTCAAAACAGAAATAAAACTCCTGGTGTTCTCTTAGTAATGTCTTGTTATGACATGGTATACTCTATATCACTGATGTTCAGGTTATTGAGGTAGAACCAAGATACACTATGATGCTGTGGTATACTAGAGGCAGTGGACTGGGGAAAAAAGTACTTTTCTTCCACATTAATGAGAGATGTAGGTGCCACAGAAACATTATATCTTAGCAAGAAAGATAGTGTCAGTATCTGATTTTAAAAATGAAAAACGGACCAATCCTTAAGTGGAAATTGTGTGTTCATGTGATAATAAGTTAGGACTGAGGTCTGAGGCAGAATAAATATGTAAAGGTATTTTAATGCAGTTTGAGGGTGTTTTTGTGAGTGAACAAGTACATATGCCACTGTTATTCTCATCTAATTTTGCTCTCTTAACATTGCCTATACCTTTCTTCTGCTTTGATGTAATGAAGCTGAATTAATTTCTTTTTATTTACATAAATATTATCAGCATATAAAGCTCTTCTGGCATGATCATTCCAGTGCTTATTTCAGTACTTAAAGCAGTTCCTCCTCTTGATACTCCTCCTCCTGAAATGTGATCTTAATTTTTTACTCCAGTCTCCTTGTGCTCACTTTCACAAGGGTAATACTAGACATGAATGACAAGCTTCTTTCTTTAAAACTGTTCTTTAATTACGACTTTATCAAGTCCTGTTCTTAACAAAGTGTAATCAGCTGTAGTCTGGCTTTACATGCAAGAAGCTGTCTACTCAGTATTGCCTAAATCTTGCTAGCAGCTACTTGTTTTACTGTGTTCAGTATTGACTCAGTATATACCAGGTTAGTTCTTCACATAATGTACTTTTTCTTTTCAGATTCTTTCCTAGGGTCTTTCTGATAGTATTTGCTTTGCTTACCTTTTGGCTTCTCTGATCATAGCAGTTGAAGATGAAGACTTTTTTTGTTTGTTTGTTCTGTTTTTGTTATTAAGTACTGATTATTATTCCTGTTTCCTACCCTCTTTTTTGTCAATAGTCAGAAAATGCATATACCACATCTTTATTAACAGTACCATTGTTGGAAATACATGACAACAAATGTAACCTGACACCAGAAAACCAGGATACAAATCCAGCAAACAAAGCAAATGCAGTAATTAAGAAGAAAATGAATGCATGTGCTTCAAAAAATGTCAAAATGGAAAAGGCTTTTCAGGTCTGGATGCAAAGAATTCTGATAGTTTTGTTCTCAGCTTAACAAAGACTTTTGTTTTGTTTCTGTCTTGTACTAATGTCTAGAATTGTTCAATTCAGTGATCTAGTTTTGATCAGTGTTTCCATGATCTTTATTTCTTGTAAGTTGGTCATTTGTTCACAAAGTGTTTATTCATAGCTAAGGTCTTTAAATACAACCCTGATATTTCACTGAGTCGCCTCTCAGATTTAGATGTGGGGGAAACCAATGAGGATAGGATAGACCTAGAAAACAAGTTTCAGTACCCAAGTCTAGCGGTAGGAAAATTTGTCTCAGTGCAAACCAATCCTCTATAGCATCTAAGTTCCTCAAATGTGGCTGGTGCTTACTTCATAACAAGCTCTGTGGGATTCATTAAGTGGAGTTCATCCACAGGTACTGTTTGGTAACTGTTATTGTAATGTGCCTGTTCTTATAGTTCTGTCTATTTTCCATACTGTTAAAACTGTCGAACCTATTTTTCGCCTGTGTGTGTCTTGACCACCAGGTTTAGGGAGAGATTCTCTTTGAGCTGACTTGGTACCTGTTCCGGTTTTCCCCATAGGAAGTTAACACATACAATTTTTGTGTCTTCTCAGAATATCTACAGCTCTGTATTGATTAAAAAAACTCAAACAACAACAACAAAACAAAAGGCAGGGCATCTGGAGCCTTGTCTTCCATGTCCCACTTAATTGCTTTAATGACGATGTGTTTTTAAGTACGAGGGCACCAATATTACTTTCTGATCCTTCTTATGAGAAGAAAGAGCAAACCTCCATTTAATCGTGATATTTCAGAAAAGGAGTTAACTGCTGGGAATTACAGCAAAGACGAATACATCTATCTGTCCCAGACCTATGCTCTTCCAGTGCTCAAAAGGCGAGCTTAGTCATACTATATTCACATTGAACCATCTTTCTGTTTTTGCTCTTTCCCTTCAGAAATTTTCTCTCAATCTAATGGCCTCTCTGACCATGAGTCCTTTCTGTGAATCAATTCCTGCTAAATTTGTAGAGAAACTCAAATGGCCAGTTTTCTCTGTGCCATCTATACATGCAACTCATCCTTTGGATCAATTTCTAATTCAATGAGGAAGGGAGAGAATATTGCATTCTTGATTGTGCTACAATCTGCTGGTATCATGTCCAGTTTAGAGCTGCTACAAATGAGTTTGAGATTCAATGAGTCATGCAACTGTGCATGAGAGTTTGTCTCATGGAAGAGGCAGGACTAGTGGCTCGGTTATTCTTTCATTTATTATTTTTATTCCTAGTTCCTTTGCCATTTCTAATATATTCCCAAAACATCCAAACATTCTGCCACAGCTGCCATTTTGATTCAGTGAGGTGCTCCACAGTATTCTTTTCTGGCTGCCAAACCATTTTGCCTTCCTTGGTGTCTCCAGACACCTGTCAATAACGTATTTTTCTGCCTGTTGAACTGAGCACATTTAAAGGGGAAGATATCCAAAGAGAAGGAGACTTAATTAACTAACTTCCCTTTTTATGTATCATTTGTTGAACTAGTCTCATTTCAAGAGTGTTTTTCATTTTGTGTGTTAGAACTTCAAGCATAACACAGATGCCATGCTGGGGGATTTGGATTAAGGGGTGGAGAGGAAGCTCTGTCACAGGTTTTACGTCTTGTATTGTAGAACTGAATCCTCCTCAGTAAAATACAATGTTGCTAGGCCATGACAATTTATTATTAGTCTGAAAGGTTGTATGAGAATTGCTCAAGTATTTTAGTGGAAAGAATCTTTTAAACTGAATTTTATTTTATGCAGTCAAATTGTGAATGGGAAGCAGTTGTTTATGGAAAAACAGAAGACCAGCTTATCGTGACTGAGCAAGCAAGAAGATACCTGAGCACTTACACAGCTACCAACAGCACTTCAAGGGCTCTGATACTGTGACGGTCACTGCACTGCCAGCCATCTCTTTCCATTGAAACTGACAAAATGGTGAAGGTGATTCTAGCACAGTACTTGTGAATTAAGACTTTCCTTTGAGACAGTCTTGTCAAGGGAAACCTTTAAGCTACCTTAAAGCTTCCTTTCTTCTTTTGACTAGCAAAGAACAGACATGAAGTTCTCATATTCTCTACGAAGGGATAGTACAACCAGTTCTGCAATGAATTTCTTGAATATTAAAGTTAGCACCCTGAAGTATGATAAAGAATGGTAAAATACATTGCAGTACTGACTACACACAGTTTTTAGGTCAATTTTCATATTTATTCTTCTGACTTGCATTGCTTTTTTCTGTTAGTGCATTTTCAATATAGAGTAGGTTTATAGGTTGTTACTGGTTTCCAAATGAGCAACATACGTGACTGAATGTGCTTTTGCTTATGTAGCATTTTCATAGCATATAAAGAAACACAATGAAAAGGAGTATAAAGGAAGGATAGAAAGTTGCACTACTAATTTTTTTGGTATGCTGCAAAACAATGAAATTAACTACAGTGTTAAATATATTTATTTGCAAATGGTACTAGAAGTAGGCAGAGGGGGGTGAATTAGGTTTTAGTGTAAAGCATCAGTATTTTCTTCATAAATCTCAAAGTGAGATGATTGTTGAATGTATTGTACAGTATGTAGGAGCAGGGAAAATTTTGTAAATTGGAAAGGAGTCTGTTTTTATAATTTATTTTCATTTTAAAGCTTAAATGTAGATATTTATATGTATGCAGGTTGTCTAGAAGCCAATGTTGTTTCCTGTTAAAACAGCTAAAATTCAAAAAAAGGACAAGTTTAAAGTATGGCATAGCAGAAGAATTACAGTGGTGAAGTGTACAAATCTATACTGTATGTTACATCTGCATAAAGATTGCACTATAACCCTTAAATCATGTTGGTCTACAAAATAATTACAAGGTATACCTGTATCATACAGCAACTATTCCTGTACCTTGTTTAAATACACTTGGAAAGGAATGGTGACCCAGGAGTACTTCATCCTGCATAGGAACTAAAACCTAATGCATTTTAAATATATATTAAAAAAAAAAAAAAAAGAACAAAAAAAAAAGAACTTGGCACCTTGGATCTCAGAACAATTGTATCTGCACTTAAGTTTGACCATTACATACTTACTGTATGTTTGAAGAGCAAAGAGAACATTCTTTTATTTATAGAAAATCTTTGTCCTTATTTAAAGGTATACAGGTCACAACAGTTGCTTTAGTTGCCTATTTTAGGTATTTGCACTTATTTTATGTCTTCTTTTGGTTTTGAAGGAATGTTTTGGTTTGCTTTTGTTGTAGAGATTTATATGTAGTTAATTTCGAGCGAGTTATAATGGTGTGCTACCAACAAATACTGACAGGTAAATAGACTTGTACACTGTAGTTGTAGTTATTTATAATTCAAACACTCTTCCTCTCCACTCCCGGGTGTGCTGCTACAGATAGTGGCAGAATCGGCTTGCTGCTATGAGAGATGGAAAGAGCGAGCATCATATGCACTGTATGTAAAATTACAAAAATGATGTCAGGTTCTCTAGTTAACTTTATGAGACCAACCAGTACTATGCAGGGTGTGGAAAGTATTCCTATCACTTTAATATCGAAGATGGCAGAAAATAATTTATTAAGAGAGAATTTTAATACGGGATGAGTGGCACAAGGAAGGTAATGGGTTATTAAACTTTTTTAAACATCTCAAAGGTTATACAATCCTCATTTTTAGGAGCTTTTTGATATTAAATATTGGCCTGGCTATGACAGTAGTAGGCATAAACATTTTAGCAGTTTAAAATTTACATCAAAATTTTAAGGGGGGGGGGGAATTCTGTATGAGAAAGAGATCAGAAAATACCCATCATGCCAGAATTACTCCTCACCTAAGAAGACTGAGAGGAGGCAATTGGAATTCTTGGCAGTCCTAGATTTCGCTGTGCTTTACCAGAATGGATTGAACAGCAACATTTAATACTGGAGACAGCACTTAATTCACAAAAAATGAAAGTCGTCATTAAAAGAGAGTGAATATCTAGAATCTGGATGATATATTTCAGTAGAAGTGGTATCACCAAAACTGCCTATACCAAGTTTAAGCATAGATTTTTGGTAAATAGTATTAATTTGTGTTGGTATTGGTTGGATCGTTTAGTTAACTCCTAACTTTGTTGCTTTAGCAGGAAGGTTTTAATCTTTCATATGTCAGGCATCTTTTATTACTTTTTGAATGTTGTGTGCATTTGCATTTATTTCAGTTTATAGGTAGATTGTACATGCAGCAGCCAAACTTGCATGAAACCTAAATACATATTACTCCATATTTTTGTTTTAAGGTTTGACATAATGTGCAACAAATGCCTTGTTTATCCTAGTTTTTGTTGTACTACAAACTTTTATGTAAGAGAATCTCACATACAATACAGACCACATTAATGTCAGAAATAAAGCATCTATGTACCAGGTTACTGTAAGTGCCTTTTATTTCAGAACTGAAACACTCGGTGCTCGTTAAAGTAACATGTATGTATATGTGCATGTCAAACTGCAGGTGTAAGCTGTGCAGGATGATTCCCCTCCTCCCTCAGCAGGTGCTAACAAACATGTATTACTCTGAATTAGTGTTCCACTGTGACTCTCTTATTTTGCTAGAAGCGTAGGCATTCAGTAAATAACATCTATTGCCTGTGCCGGTTTTGTGGCAAAGTATAAATGGCAAACAATTATAACAAGATAATTTGTTGAAGGAATAGCACAAGAAGGACTAACACAAGCCAGTTCCTCACAAATATTTCCTGGTAATTTGTATTATCTAGTTTTAAGCTGTACAAGCAAACTGAGTGTTACTGGGGTTGGGGCTGTCACAACCAGGCCACTGTATGAGTATCCTGCAGACCTGCTCATGTTTGCATCTGGGAAGTTCTCCATTGCTTGCACAAGCAAGGTGGACCAGCTGTAGAGCATTTATCCTGGTCATGGCTAGCTATTGACATCTAAAATCAAGGCTAAGTACAGGCAGATGAAAGTGAAGTCTAATGATGTGACTAGTTCATTTTTCCATGCCAGCTTTGCTCAGTGAAAGCAGGCAGAGCAGATGGACAGCCAGTATGACAAACTTGAAAGGAACTACAACCCTACGTTTGATTGTATGAAGACTCTGGAAGCTTTACTCGTAGGTATGGCTTTTATTGGAAGAAATGGTCTTTAAGGAATTGATTGGTGAGAGCAAGCCCATTCCTACCATCATTATTCTGGCTTTACATGAAAATAACTACTGGAGTTGTACCATACTAAAACTGATGTGAAGAGCAGGTTGAATGGGAATTCTAGTGGAAGCTGTCCCTGCCCATGGTAAGGAGGCTTGGAACTAGATGGTCTTTGAGGCCCATTCCAACCTAAACCATTCTATGTTGATTCTATATATAAGCTTACATTTTTGTATATGGTAAAAATCCAAATGCTCATACTCACTGTATTCTACCTTAATGACTATGAAGAAACCTCAGTAGAGCAGCTTCTGTTTGCATCTAGAGTAAGAGATGTGTAATATGGCATTTCTCAGTATCAGCCTATGTTGATGTTTTGGTTTTCTCTTTTAATTTCATTTTCTCTTCTGCTTCACTACTCTGTGTGTGTTTTGTGAGGAACAGAATGGAAAGGAGTCCTCTGACAGTGCCTGTCATTGGACTGCGTCACCCCAGTGGTACAGTTGTTACTGCAAAGGGAAGTCTGTCCTCCTGCTACTATCTTACAGAGAAATTTGTGTTTCTTTGGGTTTGTTTTTAAAGACTCCTATGGATTATTTACCTGACTTAGGTTTTCCTGTGTTGCCACAGCTTCTGATTACAGAGAAGATGGATGTTAATGGCCTTAGTGCAAGCAAAATGGGAATGAGCGGTGATGTACGTCTGCGACTGTCTTGTGTCTTAGTCCAAGGGGAAAGAGTGCTTTTGTCTTTTGGGGAGGGAGAGTTCTGCTTACTTAGCATTTGCTTCCTTGCTGACTGTTGGCCGGTTGCTTGATCTTAGTTACTCCTGGTAAAACTGATGTTTGGCGGTTGCAAAACCAATGGGGCTTTAGAGCACTCTTCAGTGTGTTGTGCACTGTGCTTTAAATTGGTCTATTCCATAGGTTAAGAAATACTTGCTCAGTTTTCTGAGGGTTCTGACACCAGTAAGCACTAAATAAAAAAAAACCCAAACAAACCTAACCCCCCCCGAAACAATAAAACAAGCCCATAAAACAGACAAAGTAAACCCAGAGAAAGCTGCTCGTTGAAGGCCCATGTGCATAAGCAGTGATACAAAGTGCCTCAAAAGTCTTTGCAGGGCCTATATGCATAGGTCATTTTGTTTATATGCATCAGATGGAAAGCTGACGTTTGGGAAAGCTTTGTAAATCAGAGCAGTTGAGGATGTGTTTGCATGTACGTGCAGGGATGAGTTGGCGTGATGTGACATATGAGAGAACAGCATCTCTGCTGGCAAACGTGTGTTTATTGCAACTTGGTGCCAGAGAGGACTTGCCCCAGCACCGGGGCTCAGTCTGCACCCTGCAGCAAAGGAGAAGCACATTAGCTGGGCTGAGCGGATAAATCAGCCGCTGGCAATTTACAAATGAATGCCACGTTCTCCTCAGCCATACGGAATCCAGCGGATCGGCGGTGTCTGGAGGGCCTGTGTCACCAGAAGTAGGCCAGTTTGTGCGTCGTCCTTCGCTGGCAAACGGCCAGGCTTTGTGTGATCCAGACACCAGATGGGAAGCAATTATGAGTGTGACAAGCGGGTCATCTGGCAGACACTCTGTGGACCTGCTGCTGCATAATTTTTGGCGGGAAGAGGAGAGCTTTTTCTTCTCCCCTCCTCCTCCCCCCCTTTTTTCCCCTCTTTTAGTGAACTTGCAGTGACCGGGTATGGAGCATCCTGTGTTTGCTGAGTTTATACACCCTTTGTGCCCTTGCTGGTGCTTACCAGAGTGCAAGTGTTTTTTCCTTGGCCAGCAGTAAGCAGTGGTTACACTTGTGTTTGTACATCGTGTAGTTGGCAAATACTGGCCCGCAGCGCTGGCACTACGGATGCTGTAGCGACTTGGCAAAGCCAGGCTGGGGTGGGAGGACTCCAGCCCAGAAGAGGAGAAAGAGGGAGTATGGAAACTCCTCCAGCACAGACCTGGTCATCCAATAGGGAGCCCATATCTGTGTAGGGCCAGGTGGAGGGGTGGACCTTTTGGCAGCTGGGGCCAAGATGAGATCTTGTCGGTTTGTCTTTTGACCAAAGTCGCTGGCCTGTGAAAGGGGAGTTTTGCGAGCCTGGACAAATCAGCTTAGCTGGCTCCAGTTGAGTGTGACAATGCAGCCCCTCAACTGAGAGCCTGTTGCTAATTGCGATGGGCAAATGTGTAAAATGAATTACATCTTCCACTGCTTTTGTCCAGCCCGCTGGGGAAAAGTGGCAAATGTGGCCTGGATCACCTGAGGTCACACTTTTGGGGCGCAGCAAAGGTCCGAAAGGCACAGGGGCTCCACTGGCACTGACACCGGAGAGGATAGCCAGGACTGGCTGTGGCACAGGGCTGGATGGCAGCTGATGCTTCTCCCTCTGTGGCGCCTCATTCCATCCGTCAGCAGGGGCTCAGTGACAAACATGGATATAAATACGTGGCAGGGGGAATTTCTCCATATCTGAGGTGTTCCCAGTTCATATAGTGAATGGCCCTCAGCAACGTGTCTGTCAATAGCTGCAGAGTTTGAATCCATCTCTGGAAATCATGTCCAAAAGGATTTTTAGATGCAGGTGTTCAGCTCACAACAGGCACTGTCAGTAGGTTTGAGCCTAAACTTTCCTGCTGGTAAAGGTTTGCCCAGAACTCATCAGGATCTGTGCCTATGACCTGGCCTGGCCCTGTGTGGGTTAGCATCACATTCCTTGCCCTTGTCGTGGTTTTCTCATTTCCAGCTTTAAATGAGCGCGTAACAGCAAGGTAAGAAGAGAAAAATGTTACCCTGAAGGGAATTAGTTGCAAGAGCAATTTCAGGGGAGAAGCACCTGCAGCCTCTGATCCTGTTTGGCTTCCCACTTCCCACGGTTGAGTGCCTAGCTCTGCCACAAGGGTGGCACAGGCACCCCCCTTCCAGGCCATGTTCTTACCCCATGGCAGCTCAGCTCGGGGGGTGGGGTGGGGGGAAGCCAGCAGCAGGTTGCTGTCAACAGTCCTGGTCCCTTCCAACCCAAACCACTCTGTGATTCTACCTCCTGCAAACCCTATTGCTAGGGACTGCTCACATTCATAGCAAAAGCATGGTCTGCAAAGGTGCTTGGAGCCAGCCCTGCTTAAACAGTCCGAAGCACAGATAGTTAGACATGTTGGGAAAATTCACCATGAGTGTGCAAGCTCTAACTATGGCAGGAGGGAGAAGATACTTTGGTTAAAATCTCTAGACCTGACTGAGCAGGACCAGTGGCACCCCCAAGTGCCAGCATCTCTTTGTGGCACCAAGCCCTGATACCAGCAGGACTGCCGGTTCAGGAGACATGTCATGAGGTTTGAAGCTGAAATCTCCTTACACAGACCCCTAAAGTGCAGGTGGTGGCTGGACCAACACACTTGTCATTGTACCCTCTTTTTTCCCTTAGACTTTTTTCCTTTTCCAGTTTGGGAGCTCTGAGGGATCATCTAGGGGATGTGGGGGTTTTGCCTAACAACTACAGACAGAATATTTTCAGTCAGTGTTTGCTGCAATTTCTTGTTTTGCAGTGTGTGGTGGCAGGGTAGAAGGGATCACGTTGCAGCATTGTGGATTACGGACCATGATTTTTCTTCTGTGAGTAATCCTAGAACAAAAAATCTTTGAGTCTTTACTGAACATGAATAAAGCTGTCATCTATTGATTTACTTAAGCAATATGACAGCTGTAAAGCAGATGGAACATAGATCTTGGGGGAAAATGAGCTTCAGCCACCTCAAAAACTTTATAGCACTGATTTTCATTTGGCAGGTTAGTTGCCAGGCTTCTTCCCTGCTCAGGATGACTTGCTGTGCTCTCATACCCAGTAGTAGTGAGGCAGCGATGTTAAAAGCTCTGCTTAGGTTTGACACCGGTGAGAAAGGAGGGTTTCAGTTCACAAAGGCCAGTGAGGGGTTGAAATGAACTGGGGAATTGAGGGGCATGAGCAGGGTCCCAGCACTGCACTGCCTGGCCCAGCCTGATGGTGCTCAGGGACATGAGCTGGCTGCGTGTGCTTGCAGACCAGAAGGCCAATCATATCTTGGGCTGCATCCAAAGGAGCATGACCAGCAGGTCAAGAGAGGTGATCCCTGCCTCTCTGCTCTGCTCTGGTGAGACCCTACCTGCACTGCCGCATCCAGCTGTGGGGTCCTCAGTACAGGAAGGACATGGAGAGAGTTGGAGAACAGTCCAAAGGAGGGACGCAGACACAGTCAGAGGGCTGGATCATCTCTTTTATGAGGAAAGGCTGAGAGAGCTGGGCTTGTTCAGCCTGGAGAAGTGAAGGCCCTGGGGAGACCCTATTGTGGCCTTTCAGTTCTAAAAGGGGCCTATGAGAAAGATGGGGAGAGACTTTTCAGCAGGGCCTGTTGCAATAGGATGAGGGCTGATGGTGTTAAACTGAAAGAGGGGAGATGCAGGCTGGACATGAGGAAGAAAGTTTTTACAATGAGGGTTGTAAAATCCTGGCACAGGCTTCCCAGAGAGGTGCTGGATGTGCCACCCTTGGAGTCATTCAAGGTCAGGCTGGATGTGGTTCTGGGCTACCCTGGTATAGTGGAAGGTGGCCTTGCTCATTGCAGGGGGGTTGGACTACATGAGCTTTGGAGGTCCCTTCCAACCCAAATTATTCTATGATTCTACGCAGGGGCACTGGCAGATGCCCTGAGCCTCTGCAGGAGGAAAGGAAAATGTTTAATTTTCTCTTTTTGAGTGGTTTAAATTCACAACTTGGACACCTTAATGCCACTGGAAGATGGGGAAGCATCTGAGGGGAAGGAGAATATTTTTCTGGTCATGCCTCGCCATGTGAAACAGTGTTTCCTGTGGGGACTTTGCATATCTGGCCATGCACCAAGAACCAGCTGTGGTTTGTATCACCTAAATAGAACACAGCCAGAGCCTCAGAGAGGGCTGTTTGCATGAGTGCAGGCACAGGGGCTTTTTTTTGTGTGCTTTCCCTCCCAAGCAGTGATCCAAGAGTGACCCCGGTGTTGTACTTGCCATGGGTCACCCTGCACAGTCAGTTGGTGGTGGTGGCGAGGGGCACCCTTAGCTGGGGGCAGAGTAAAGTGGCACAGCTGTCCTGTCAGGATGCTTATGAAACCGCAATAGCCTATCTCCACATAACTCTATTTCCACCGTACAAGAGAAGTGCTTTTGCTTTCTGATGTGTGGCATCTGCTGGGTCCCCATGTCTGCGCTGGTTATCAAGAAGCAGTAGAACTTGATAGCAGCTCCGTGCGTTTGCCCTGATAAGATGGACTTTATGCTGTTTCCTCATGATAAAAGGAAACAAAGCTGTTTCTTTGGCAGCAGGTGGTGGTGGTTTGGTGGTAGGGAGACCACCAAGCTTGGTGCTCCAGGGTGACCCTACTGGCCTGTTGATCCTGTCTTTTGGGAGATGGTGTCAAGCCACAGGGAACAATGTATGTGTCAGTGGTTGGTTTTGTACAGCACATACCCTCTACATAGCAAGTGTGAGGCAAGGAGGTTTCCTTGACAGTGTGGAGTGCTTCTTGTCAGTGCTGCCTGTTTGCCTGTCTATGAGACAGTTGTGTTGTCCGGTGTTGCAGAGGGCTCTTTCAGGGTTCATGCATGTGCTACTTTCTCTTTGTAATATTCTGCCTAAAGTAACAGCCTTCCAGCTGGGAGCACAACTTGATGCAATGGAGATGACTTGTGAGCTCTCCTGCTGTTGTGGGTTGAGTGGGTTTTGCTGTGGACATGATGATTTCTAGGGACAAAGGTGACTGCTGTAACTGACTGACCTGCCTCTTGCGTAGAACTGGCTCTATAACCTCATTTATCTCCAACTTCACTCGCCATGTCTGTTCAATAGTTTATTCTGGTGCATCAAAAGGAGACTGGAGGGCAGAAGGTTTGGCTGTTTCATGTGTGTCAGATCCAGGAGGAAGGAAGCATTCAAGCTCCTTTGAGTTTCCATCTCTGCCGCTCACCCTGGCTGAGCTTCCATTGCATATGTGTCTCCAGCCCAGCAGTGATCACATACGGTAAGAGGTTATTTTTACCGCTGGGAGCTGAAGCTGAGGTGATGGTCTGCAGAGAGACCCTTGGTGTGTCCAGCTGCTGTGCAAATTGGGCCAGACTCTGTTCTGCATGCTTGCACCAACAAACGCATGGACTCTGCACATACGTGTCCTCCCTGGCATGAGGAGGCGCATGGGGCTGGCTGCAGCATGGCTGAGAATGCCGTAGCCTGGAGAAGAAGGCAGCTGGGGCTGAGCCCTCATACTCCTCAGGGTCTCTGGCAAGGGACTGTATGGCTGGTTCCCATTCCTTGCTCACAGGGAAGATTGACACGGAGCAAAACAGATGCCAGAGTGGTGGCAACCAAAGTATAGCTGTTTTGCACATGTGGGGTGACTGCTTTATCCCACCTGGGGAGTTTGTCTCATTTCTTTAAGTGGCAAAATTGAAGGAAGAAAGGGCATCACCTGAGGCACCATACAGTTAATGAGCATCTCTCCTTTCCACTTGGAGACCTCATGTCAAGTGAGGGCCCTGTGCCTGGCTGCAAAAGGAACAGCTACTTTGGTAGATGCCTGGTGGAAACACACTGAAATGAGTGCAATGGTCACAAAATAAAGATTTTCTTCCCAGGCCGGTGAGAGCATCCTGTATCATAGAATCATAGAATAGTTAGGGTTGGAAAGGACCTTAAGATCATCTAGTTCCAACTCCCCTGCCATGGGCAGGGACACCTCACACTAAACCATGCCATCCAAGGCTCTGTCCAGCCTGGCCTTGAACACTGCCAGCAATGGAACTTTCACAACTTCCCTGGGCAACCCATTCCAGTGCCTCACCACCCTTACACTAAAGAATTTCTTCCTCATATCCAATCTAAACTTCCCCTGTTGAAGTTTGAACCCATTACCCCTTGTCCTATCACTATAGTCCCTCATGAAGAGTCCCTCCCCAGTATCCCTATAGGCCCCCTTCAGATATTGGAAGGCTGCTAGGAGGTCTCCACGCAGCCTTCTCTTCTCCAGGCTGAACAGCTCCAACTTTCTCAGCCTATCTTCATACGAGAGGTGCTCCAGTCCCCTCATCGTCCTCGTGGCCCTCCTCTGCACTTGTTCCAACAGTTCCATGTCCTTTTTATGTTGAGGACACCAGAACTGCACACAATACTCCAAGTGAGGTCTCACGAGAGCAGAGTAAAGGGGCAGGATCACCTCCCTCGACCTGCTGGTCACACTCCTTTTGATGCAGCCCAGAATACGGTTGGCCTTCTGGGCTGCAAGCGCACACTGCCGGCTCATGTTCATTTTCTCATCGACCAACACCCCCAAGTCCTTCTCCACAGGGCTGCTCTGAATCTCCTCCCCGCCCAACCTGTAGCTGTGCCTGGGATTGCTCTGACCCAGGTGCAGGACCTTGCACTTGTCATGGTTAAACTTCATCAGGTTGGCATCAGCCCACCTCACAGGCGCGTCAAGGTCCCTCTGGATGGCATTCCTTCCCTCCAGCATATAACCGAACCACACAGCTTGGTGTCATTGGCATCATATCCTTGCCTACCCCATTGTGACTTTGCATAGATCTTTGCCTTTGCTGTGTGTGGCTGGTGCAGTGAGGCACAGGAGCCTGGTAAGGCGGTGGCTGGTGGTTTCTGTGTCCATGAAGGAAAACTGCTGGAGGCTCATTTGCTGTTCCTTTTTTCCCCTAGAATATTTCTCTCATCTGCTAAAGGAATAATCCACCTCAAGCATGTTCTTGTCAGCTAAATAGCTAGAGATCTTTATTTATAATGTAAATTATAACAAAAAAAAAAATTAGCCAAGTTTGGAGTTCTATATGTTACCTTCAAGATTAGAAGAACAGACATTGCAAGACTCTGAGTGTTAACGAACCCCATTTGTAAGTGTTCATTATAGATAAATCTTTATCCAACTTGCTTTAAATCTGGTTGAAAAAACTGCTTGCATCTAAATTTACAAGGACACATGACAGATACCCAATTACCCCAGGTACCCCAGATTATGAGGATTCTGGGAGAGAGCTATAAAGCAGTTATAAGGCTGCAGTTTTCATGGGAAAGGTTAATGTCTTTATGAGAAAAAAAATCACTGTCAGGACTTCCTGTGCAGTCTGACAGTTACATACAATCCTGCTAAGCTTGTCACTGTGCTCCTGGGATAAAGTAGCCCATAACTTCTGAAGGTTTAGCTTGTTACTCAAACCACAGCTTTGACAAGGATGCTGTTGCTTCCTGAACCCCACCTTTGCTTTTGCTGGCACCATGCGGAGCAGACAAGGCCTTGGCAGCGGGGCTGGTTTCGCAGCATCAGCTCTCGGCACAGCTGCACTGACGGCTTGCTTCACCCAAAAGTGCCTTGTCAGATGTGGGGGGAGAAGGATCATACACGCTGCGGGGCTCTTTGCATGTCTCTTCTGCTCTATGGTCCAGCGCACACCTTCCCCTGCAAAGAAAGCAGGGCAACAGATCGTGTGCTGCCCCTGGCTATTTCACTGCTATGCAAAACATGACGGTGCAGTAGGAGAACGTTGGTCTAAAATAAAGCAGAGTAAGATGCTGTGCAGGTGAACCTGCAGGGCGGGAGGCCTGATGGGGTGGAGCACCCCACTGGGACTGGGGGCTGTGGGCGAGAGTCACTGCTGATCTGCCTTCGATCAGCTCTGTGGCCTCTGGCTGCTCCATTGGGCTTGTGAACAGGCTGTTAAATACAATGCCTGTTTCTATAGTGACTCCAACCTGGTGGCTGAGGAAAGGGGCAACATTCACATGTACTTCTATTTCATCCTGAATTGTACCCCTTTGAGTTCAGCTGCTCGTTTTCTCTGAGCCTTCACCTAGCTTCATTGAATATTCAACTCCCTTTTTTCCTTCTAAACAACTCAGGATTTATTTTACTGATCTTTCTGTCAGTTCATTTAAATAATAGTTCTGCCACTTAAAAAAATGAAGGTTTTCAACACCATGTAGGGTTGAGCTGCTCACTCGTGAATAACCTATGGTGTTAATGCTGAGATTTTAAAAATCTCATTAAATATTTATGGCTATTTGACATCTGCATTGTTTGTAGAGTGTGCATTGGACTTTCTGAGAAGAGGCTTCATCTGAGAAGTTGGGCTGGTTTCAGTTTTGTTTGCATGTGCGAGTCCTGATATTGCAACTTTTTGGGCAGGGAAACTCAGATGTGAAGTTATTCTGCAGATGCCAATGGTTGTGCTAAAAATACTTACTGTGAAAAGTGCGTGGTATTCCCCCAAACATTGACGTGTCCTTGATCAGCCCTTCTGGCAAACCTGTTTGCTGCAGGATCTGTAAAGGGAGTGAAAAGGGGAAAAAAGGCGGGCAAAGCGCATCCGAGATTTCTTTGTTCATGCATCAGTAGGAATTGCTTTATGTAGTAGCCTAGCTTTAAATCACTACAGTTTATTTAAATAAAGTGGTATGCAAAGTAATGATGGATATTTTAGTGAGTAGTTCAATCGCAAAGATTTTTTTGAAATGGTGAGAAGAACTTGGAGCCCCTTTTTTGGAAATGAAATATACAAATTACTGTACATGTGATGGGCCGTCATCGTGCAGCGCCTTGCAGTCAGGTCAGTGCCCCAGTTAGTCTCTAGTTCCAGAGAAGCCGAAGTTATGAAATGGCATTAAATAAGTCTGAAAAGTGCATGTTCTCACAGATGTTATCAAGTATGACAGCACCCATGTGTCAGGCAGTGCCAGAGGCAATGTTTTCAGCTGCGCAGTTAACAACTTTTCTGTCTTTGATGGAAAATGGTACATTCACTAATTTTGTTAATCACCATCTCACATTTTTCTGAGGGTGCGTTGGAGTCAATCCAACGTTGCTTTCTGTACAGTTTCATCTGGAAAATGTACTGAGTATTCACATCCTCCTCCATACTCATGCTGGTATTTTTAACGTGTGACTAAATGTTGGGTATTCACAGAGCAGTGCCCAGCATTGGCCAGGCTGTTACCCCACCTCCTGGAAAAAATCTGTGCCAAGCCCTGTGGTGGAGACACTCACTGCGAGGACACTTCCTGTTTGCTCATGTTAAATGTACACACTGTCTGGAATGGCAGGACAAGAAACATGGCACCATTCCACAGGAGCTGCATGGGATACAGGCAGTGCAGCTGGGCCAAGTCATTCTTAGCAGACAGGCTTTCCAAGGGCTGGGTTGGTGAAGGATGCCAACACCATACATCTTCTTTCCTTGTGTCTTCAAGTCTTTACCCTTGCATTCCTGAGCCAGTTCCCCCAGCCTGGGCTTCTGTGTCTCTGTGTCACCCACCTCGGCTTGGGCTGTCATTCAGCATAGGGTCTCCAAAGACGGTGTTGTGTTGGAGATAAGTGACTTTGTTGTCAACTGGTGGGTCTGAATATGGGCAGCACTTGGTTTTATTCTCTACTAGGGCCTTAACTACCCCCTCTGTCTTGGTTCTCTTATTTGATGGGAGGGAGGTGACACTGCTTATCTCCCAGGGCCAGAGGAAGACTAAATGTTGTGCCCACTTGAAGTCTCGTGCATAGATGAGTATCTGAGGTCTAACTGCTTGGCAGTACCAGGCCTTTTCTCTGAGTATCTGATAACAGTGATTCTACCACCCCTAAAATACTGAAGCCACACACAAACATACCTTTCTAGGCTTTTCTGGAGGGAGCAAAATTTGGTTTCTTTGCTATAGGGTGTTCACATTCTTCAGTACCATAAACCTGCCCTTTAATTTCCACTAAATGCTTCCCAAAAGCTTTTAAATCACCAAGACCCATATGTTACCACATGCTACTTGTTTATTTTACTTATTTTATTTTGATGAATAGGACATATTTTATTTGAATCAATAAAACAAGTATCTACTACAGTACAAGAAATCTCCACAGCAGTTCCTGGAATACAGAGAAATTAAATATGCTTCTTGTAAATCTCTCCTCTTGTAGATCCAAAGTATAAATTAAATAAATAAGAAAACCATAAATACACATTTCAAGATACAGCAATTATTAGGTAGAAACATGAATCATCTCCTCTTTGCCTCCATCCTCATACTGCTTAAAACTGGTAATTAACAAATGAAATACTACGATACAGCTTTCTCAACAGACAAAGCTCTTGCTGCTCTGGACTCTGTGTTGGGCGCTCTATGGGTCACATTTGCTATAAGGGCAGGTAGCACAAATGCTCGCTTTCTTAATTACCCCAAATTCAGCAAATAGACTTTCCCCAGTGTCTGCCTGTCTTATTTACTTTTCACTTGTTTAGGGAATGAGACCAAAAAAAAGGGAACTGGCAATTACTATTCTCCCTACTCCTTGTGTGCATGCATTGCTGTGCAAGGAAGTAGTCCCACTGAATTTACCGGGTTTATCGATATGCATAAAAATAGCATGAGCCTAAAGGCCAAGGCTTCTGGCAGAATTTATTTGGGCCGTGGAGGAGGTGTTGCATGGTTGGTGATATTTATAAGAGACATTTCTGGAAAGTCTTGGCCATGGCTCCAGTTTGGTTCAGCCATGGAGGACCTGATATTGGCAAGTCCACGGTATCTGTACAATTACCCAGCGCCAATGTGTCAGGCTCTGATTTAAAGGTGCGGTCTACCCCTGGGAGAAGACTGCTCTGGTGATGTTCAGGTGTGCAGCCTTCAGCAGGAGTCAGCATTGCTCTTGCATGCTGACATGGTGAATTCAGGGTCACCATTGCCTCTTCTCCTTGCCTTGCCAGCAGCTGGGGGCTTTCAGCATATGGGTAATGAGGAGCTGTGTTCTCCTTTCCCAGAAGGATGAAAGAAAAGCAGGAGAGCAAATCATCCCTCTGTCAGGCTGCTGTGCCACAGAAGGATTTCTGCCTTTGGTAAGCAGGAGAGGAGAGACTGGGATTTCTAGCTGCAAGGCTGTCCTCCTCTGTGAGCTGTTTGAGCACCTCTGAGGGAGAAGACTGTGACTGTGCTGGTGGTGAGGCACTGGCACAGGTTGCCCAGAGAAGCTGTGGCTGCCCCATCCCTGGCAGCATTCAAGGCCAGATTGGACGGGGCTTGGAGCAACCTGGTCTCGTGGAAGGTGTCCCTGTTCTTGGCAGCCCAGTTGGAACTCGGCAGTCTTTAAGGTCCCTTCCAAACTGTTTTACTACCCTGGCTGCAGGCAAGCAAGTTTCAGATGGGAGCTTTGTTCCTGTGCTTCTGCCATAGAGTAAGACTTTTTTCATTTTTCATTTATGCTTTGGTGTGCCGGCAGTTAGATTACAGAAGATCATCATTATTGTGAGCAACAGGAGAAATGCCTCCTTCAATTTTATATTTAAAGTTCTGCATTTAGGCAAGACACAGCCTTCTTTAATAATGAGAGGAGTACTCAGGCGAGGCAAGTGCTGTTCACGACTAATAAAATATTGCCCTTAACAGCAATGAAATCCTTCCTGTAAAACTTTTTTTGTTGTGAGAGAAAACCCCATTGGGCCATGACCAGCAATTTCTCAATTGAAAAAAAAAAGGTAGAGAAAGATTTTAGAGCAAATTCCATGAATTCCATCTATCCGTAAGCACAGGTCTTCTATATGCAAATATCTCACTTTTAGTCATCTAGTTGCACCATTTGCATATTTTCTTTCCTCCTAGTATGTTGTGCACTTAGTGAAATATCCTGTACCCCATAGGTAGAGAGTAAGTTTCTGACTACCACTTAACATGTAAGCAGGTTCTGTGGAAGAAAGTATCTCTTGAGGTTATCCAGTTGCTCATAGTTTGACCTGTCAGGACACTTTGAAACACCAATCACTTGTCACACAGCAAAGTTTGGTAAACGTGTGTTTGCAAACTTGCTGTGTTCCGACCCTTTCTTTTACAGTTTTTGCATCTTTTACACCTGTCTTGAGACATCAACACCGTAGAAAAAAGAAATACGTTTAGTGTATGCCATTCAACCAAGCATATCAGAAGATGTGGGTTTTATCTCATGATATGAGAGGGGGAAGAGGACAAGAAGTGCTACACAGTGAGCAGACTGCGGGTATTCAATGGCACTCTGTAATCGATCCGTTGCCTTGCAGGAATACACAAACCTATTGTTAGGCTTTTCCTGTTGCAAGTCCGAGCTAATTCAGACAGGACATGTAAAAGGTGAATGGGCCAGGAGCAGTTTCAGCGTCATTGAGTCAAGATGTAAATCTGGTGGGATATTTGTGATTTTAGTATATTGCAACAAAGAAAGGCCAGTGAGTTGCATCATGTTCATCATTTTTACCTTAGCTGGACTTCCTCCGGCTGTTTTGAGGCAATGGCATCAAGTGATAAAAAGGATATAGTTTTCCTGGATGAGCTGTGCTGTGTCTGTTCCTTCATTGATCTTAGAGCACCTTGTTCTTGGCTGAAGGACCTTCTGTCCTTCCAAGTGGTGCTGAGCCTTGTCAGTCTGCCTCA
This sequence comes from Amazona ochrocephala, assembly GCA_039720435.1. Classification (NCBI taxonomy): domain Eukaryota; kingdom Metazoa; phylum Chordata; class Aves; order Psittaciformes; family Psittacidae; genus Amazona; species Amazona ochrocephala. The sequence continues at coordinate 37,382,544 of CM077876.1, forward strand.
AAGGCACTGTTTGTTGCCCCTAGGTACTCTGACTTCTTCTTGTGCTTCATCCACATCTTCCTCAGGAGGCTGGGCGTCCCGCACAGGTTGCCTCCCGTCAGTGGCAGGGAAGCTTCTGCTCCTGGGGACAGGGTCAAGTCGTACTCTGCTGCCTTCCTCCAGTGCTGCCTGTGACTAGCAAATAAAGCACAGATGTGTAAAGCATTCATCTCCATGGCCCTTCTTCCTGGCTTATGGCATCCGGGCACGGAAAACCTGAGGGAGCTGAGCTGGCTTACACTGGCTGAGGGGGATTTATGTCTCTGTGTGTGGAGTATGAGGACACTATGACAATGAGCTTGTTACTCTCCCTCAGATGGCAACGGCAGGATCTCAAGTATCACCCTGATGTGTGTCTGGGTTTACTGCCTAGTGATGAGTGCATTTGTACTGTGGACAACTTGTTCCTTAACTGCACTTCATTTAAAAATTGATTAATTTTTTTAAGCTGCTTTAGGGAAATATTGTAGACTTCTTAGGGGGAAAATACATTATGAATTCAGATGCTTTTTTCCTAGTAATAAAGCAGAGCTGTAACTGGCACGGGGGCATCTGGAAAAACGGCCATGGCTGACAATATAACAATCATGTCCTTTAGTCAATCTCTCCCTACTTTTGGGAAGTAAGCAGCATGGCTTTACTGTAAAACACTGATGTTTCACAGCTCTGCTTCAGAGATCTGCAGATGAGCACCTCTCTGTGTTTCTGTTGAGCGAGTGACCTGTGGCATAGGTGCCCCATCCCCTTCCCTGACTGGCATCACACCTCGTGCAGCCCCCCAGGCTTGGCTAGAGGGTGGGAAAGGACTTACTCTTCCATGGAAGTGCTGTTGCCTGCGGGTGAATCTGTGACAGCCACCGCTTTCACAGTGATGTGGGCAACTGGTGATGGTGGAGTCTGCAGGAGGAAAAAGCACATCATTAGGAAATGCTACTGGTAGGCAGGGAGCACAGGTTTGTCTGAGGAAAGAGGCTGTTTTAAGAAAATCAATAAATACTGTGAATCTCCTACAAGAGAATGCAGGTTAAGGATTTGACTGCCCAACTCTTACCCACACAAGTACTTATGGCTCACATGAATGGTCTCGCTGAACTCAACACAGGGCTTGTATGAGCAAGAACTACACCTCCCATCAAAGGAGGGAGGCTTGCAGAACTTTCTAGTCCTTAGGTTTCATATCTAGCTTCCTCAAGAGTCAAGGCTTTGAGCAGACTGAGCAGCCCGCCTCTTGCAGCCCTTTACAGGCCACTTCTGTGGCTGCCTGGGGACCAGCTGTCCCAGACATCACTGTTCCCTTGGGCATTAAGAAATGTTTCCCTGTTCTGCATGATGCTCAGTGGCATGGGGGTCCCTGGTTCCTGCCCAGCTCTGCCATGGCCACACAAGTGCCTGATCATGGCCTTCCTCTTGTCTCATTTGACCATGAGACTGGCATAGCCTCCAAGATGGCAAGCTAAAGTGTGGGTTGCCAGAAATTGTGATGTGCTCTCATCATTTCAGGCAATAACCACACTGATTTTACTGTCAATACTGAAAAATATCTTTATATTATTGTCGTCAGTATAACTGGTCTTACATTGTCTAGGGCTATTTCCCCTGGGATTAATCTGAGATTGGATATGTTTTGGTGAGCTCTGCAAGTATCTCAAGACTTAAAGAAATGTTTGAAATCACTTTTGAAAGCATCCTTTGAAATTTACCTGGGTTAATTATTGGTAAGTGCAATTACGTTCATTATACTGAATATCATTAATTGTGACCGTCCTTCAATATTGTACAGTAATTTTTATTGAGTGTATCCCAGCTACCAGCTCGCAAGTATATTGCAGCCATCCAGAAGAGCATTGGAGGCCATCAGGTTTCTATAGCATAGTCTGGTGTTGGTCAGAAACTTTCCAAAGGACTATTTTCTGTTTGAAAACCTAGTTTTTTATAAAATGTAGGGACATTTTTTTTTTAAAGAAAAAGAAGGGAAGGAAAATGTTTTAGTAAAGCTGAGTCATTTTTAACCAAAGCATTTTGTCTTTCCAATACAGAACAAATTATTTGGGTTTTGTTTGATGATTTTCCCATTCATTCTTTATCAGCATTTTCCATTGATCTGATTACCATGTCCGGCTGTCATTCTAAGAATATAATTATTTGATGCTTTTTCCACTTTAGAAATCATTTATTTTCCCCGATTTGTGAAATTCCCTGAGGAACAGGAGGGTAATTCCTCCCAGGTCTTGTGGGTGGCTGAGCCTACCTGTTTCCATCCCACCACCCTTCCTTGAGGGCAGCTGTCCTGTGTCAGTCTCTTCTTCTAGCTAAGGATCCTCTGGCATAAATCATGTCTCAAAGCCTTAACAAAGACTGCAAAATCTGCACATACTGTGTGAGACCAACATGCTGACATGATTAATGTGGGACATGCTGACAGGTTTTAAGATGCATTTAGGCAGTGGTAATTGGTCTTACTGTATTTACTTACCAAAGATTTTCCATCCAATGGGTGATTACAGGACTTGGATGATTCTCGTTCAGTAATTCCCACTGCAAAGGATAAGAAATGTGGCATTATTGATAATTATCCCATTGGCACAGCTTGTATTAAAAGCCTCCTTCTATGAACAGAGCCTAGATTCAGGTTAGACTCCAACCAGATTTGATTATAGCCAAAAGTGCAGACGTTTCTTTATTGTGATCATCTCCTGACATTCCTGCCAGTCGTGCTGAGGAAATAAATGAGGGAGGGATGCCAGATTTTTCATGGAGCCAAATCCTTCTGTTTGGATGTCGGATTGTGGAGGTATCTTATTTGTATATTTATGTATTTATTTCTGTTCCTGTCTGCGTTTGATGTCTGTTGTTTCTTAAAAGGATATTCAGGTAAGTGAAGAGCAAGAGAAGTGTCTACAGAAACACCAAGATTCATCAAGACTTGGAGAATATGATTTACAACTGCTGTAACCAATGGAATATATATAATGACAGCAAACATCAGAAATATCCACGGCGCTGCTTATAATGTTGTCTCTGGCATGAGATAGTGATCAGAACTGTCTTCTCCGTCTGGGGGCAATATTTGACTGTAATAAATATCTTCACCAGCCTCTCTCTTCCTGCTCCCTGTCCCCGCCACTAATTCCATTAGGTACTTAGCTGTATCCCTCATGTCAAAGTTTAATTCTATTACCTCCTGTCATCTTGCATATTAGGTACTAACAGTATTCAGCAAGTGGCTCCAGGCATCAGTGCTTGGAGCCTGTCCAGCCACTGATGTCCATATTCTTTTTCCCCCTTTCTTATTTTGTTTCGTTTTGTTTGCCATTGTGTTGTCCGATTCATCCCTTCAGCTGCCCCTCTGCTTGTCAGATACTGAATATGTGCTAGCAAACTTTTAGCAGCACAGCTAAGCAAAAGTAGGTCCTTGTCGCTTCAGTCTTATAAGTGGTCCCCTCACGATAGCAGTGGTGGAGCGTGGTGTGAATTCTGCTTCCAGAAGGTGCTATGGATGCCCAAGACTGCGACAAGGGTTGCTTCTCATCAGTTGTTCTGACCTGCCCTATGTTTCCAAGATGAGTGCTTGTACAAAAAGTTGGTACAAAGCTGAGTACTTCTGTCCTGGAGAAGTGCAATTCTGTTTTGCTTTATTTTGTTTTGTTTTGTTTTGTTTTGAGCTATCCATCCGGTATGACAAAGCACAGCTTTCAGTGCAATCAGGAGTTTCTTCTTGTGGCCTCCAGCTACACTTGCTTCCTTCACAGCCAGGTTGGATGGGGCTTTGAGCAACCTGATCTAGTCAAAGATGTCTCTGCCCATGGAAGGGGTTGGAATTAGATGATCTTTAAGGTGCCTTCCAACCCAAGCCATTCTATGATGCTTTGATATTTGTGTAGGGCTTCTGATGGTGGCAATACATGTACTGATGGTCTCACCTGTGCTCTTGTTTACACATTTTCCTCTTACTCTGGAAATTGAACTGTTCAGTCTATTACCCAGATTTCAACTTGTGCTTTACCAAATCTGGAGTCTCTTTAATATTCAAGAGTACTTATTTATGGAGCAAACATGGAAAACTCCATAGACACAACCATTTCCAGTAAGAAAGTTGAAGGATATTTTTGAAGGATGAAATTTACATGGAGGTAATGTTTGTAGAGAGATGAATGAAAATAGATGATACATATTCATATGTTTACCTCACTTTATATCACATAATGCTGGCTCTCCAGCTGTTGAGAAACAGCTGGAGAAACCTTTCTGGACTCTCTCATGGTACTCTGTTCTCTGTGGAGGTGTTATTAGTACAGTCAGTACTGAAACAGGACACTGCAGCACATCACAGCAAAGAGCTAGTTGGTTTTCATACAAATATTTACCAACACTTCCACCTTCCTTCCCTTAAAATGCCAAATCTGTCACTCAAAAGTTATGGAACACCAGGACTGGATCAAAGTGATTTTATCCCCCAGAGGACCTAGGCACTGAGATTCAGGGGGGAACAGAAATCTGACAAACAGCCTCGCCATGCTGCACAAGCTTAGGCAGCCCTGCAGGAGCTGTTGTGTCTTGTCCAGATGATCCTGGTGAGTTTGTCTTGTCCTGTTCTCCTCTCTCCCTCCTTCCACTCCTCAGCCAGTCTATTTTTTCTCTCTTTTGTTCTAATTTAGGCTCACTTTCTTACTCTTTGCTATACAGCATCCCAGTTTCTTTGCCCACTCACTTCCCTTTCACCCCTATGAAAACTCTTTCTTAATTTTCTGCTCTTCTTTCTGTATTCCTCCATCTTTTCTCTTGCTCGCACCTCTCTGTCATCCTTCGCCTCAATTCCCCTAACAGCAGAGACCAGCAGTCCCTTCTTTCTCCCCACTGGCTCTCTGCCATCCTTTACCCAGCAGCTGGTTCCAGTGACTCGTCCTCCTCTCTCTGCTCCAGCCCTGAAGCCCCAGTTCTTTGTTCAGCCACAGCTTGGCTCTGGTCCTGGTTTGACATCTTTCCTTATCATCCCAAGGTCAGTTTCTTCCTTCCCAGTTTCCCAGGCCCCACTCTTGTCTGCTCTGTGCTCCTAATGGCATGGCTTATGTGCAGCGCAGCTGCAGACCGGCGGTGTGAAGAACATGCACCTTCATGGCAGTATCTACTTCACAGATTGAGCACCTTTGCACAGCTAAATGTCCAGTGTCCACCAAACACGTGCCATACTGGATTTTTTCAAAGGCTTATGACTTGTCTGCATCTGGGTTGTTTTTCAAGGGAGAGCAGAAGATGAGTTTTTGATTAAAAGGCCACCCCTTGCCAAACTGCATGGCCCTGCTCCATCTTCACCCTTCCAAACACGAGCGATGAAGGAGCTGAATGACCAGTCTATGTTGACTCATTTCTTTGCTTTTGCTTTGGCAACCTCTCTTCTCTCTTCACTAGTTCTCACAAATATGTTGAACAAGTTTTGGCTGAAAATCCAAAATCAAGCCTGTGGCTGACATCCAGAATCTAAAATTTCATCCCAAATTATTGTGTTCTGGCAAGATCCAAGCAACTGAACAGGGGTCTTATATAATAAGATGACTCAGGCAAACTCAGTAATTCACAATATATCAAGCCTAAAATATCATCAGCCTTTGGAAAGGGAGTGGTCATGACTCCAAATAAAGCGAGTTTATGACTCTGAATAAAGCAAGACCTATGCAAAGCCATGGCTGTCATCTCATTAATTCCACCAGACATTTTAAGCATGAAAGTATCCTGTCCTTCAGATCCATAACAAAGTGCCTGCAAACTGGCAGACCGCAGCATCTAACAATGTTCCAAAGCCACGGAGGAATAAAGCCACTGTGCAGACTCACCGTGCTGGGCAGCATCCTTGGCAGGGCAAGGTCCCTGCTGCCCGCTCTGCAGGCAGCTGAAGCCCCGCACCTCGTCTCCGTTGTACAGCACCTGGAGGAGGTCACCCTGGTGAGGATGCAGCTTCTCTGTCCTGTGGTGCCGGTGGTTGGATATGGCTACCACCTACAGGGAAAGGAAAAGCCATCCTGCTACACATGGCCTTGGAGATGGTGTGGTCAATGGAGAGCAGCTCAGTGCTTGCTCTTCCCACTGCTTTCCCATCGTCCGAAGGGATTTTGTTGGGTGGGAATTATGGGATTTGTGGTGTTATGTTTGGCTCCTGCCTCTGAGCATGAGATGTATAAAAGTATGGGAAAGCCATGTGGGGTCTCTCTGGAACCCACCACTTTGGTGCAGCTTTCTGTATTCTCCTCAGAAGAAATGTGGTTCTTTTCAACAGCAATATGCCTTTGAGACAGCTCAAATTGAATTTCTTATTGTGTCATGTCTTGGGCAATCAGTTCAATGTGAATTACAAATGCTGTTTTTTCATGGCCTCTCCCATCTTTCGGACTTACTTACATTTTATACCTGGTAATGATTACAGAGGGCACAAGGCAATGAATAATCATGCTTCCAGGGGTTAATGTTCACAAATATTAGCTTGCACAAACAAAACTCACTGAGAGCTGCATCTTTGAACATTACCCCCCTGTATCTCGAACAGAGCCCTGAGAATGGACATGAACAACATTAAGTTCTTTTCTACTTCAATCATGACTAAGCTATGGCACTCACTGTGCTGCCACAGGCAACTCCGGGTGCCAAGGCTAATGTGAATTAAAAAAACCCACGGATAGGCTCCAAGAGCAAGTTGATCCATCAGAACTGTTATCCAGGATGATCCAGAAACAGTTTTCTCAAGAAGATTAAAGTCTTTGGGAAAAGGAAGCAGGATTTCTAACTGCATTAATAACAGGAATTACTTAGGCACATTTTCTATGTTTCTGAGATTCCTTTTTACTTGTCGTATCAGTAATACCAAAATGCCAAAAGGCAGAATCAGCATAAATAAGCTACAGGGCCATTTTCCATTACAGCTGGAGACAACAGCACAATCTCTATAGCATATCATGCATGAACATCTTATTTTGCAGCATTTGGCTGTAGCACACTTTTGAAGCTCCTTATCTCCTAATTCAAGATTTCACCGTGACTTTGGCTACCTCACCCATTACTGTAATACGTGAAGACTTATCTAGGTCAGGAAACTCAACCTGCAGTAGCACGGCTTTGATCTAAACTGGAGCTGACATTTCTCTAGGGTACCTAGGGTAAGGCAGAAGGATCAGCTGGAAGTCACTCTTCTTTTCTAGACATAGAAGGGAATTAAAACCTGTGTGAATGGCAGAGCCAGCCAAACTATGCAGAATTAGTATACTGCTCTCTAAAGAACTATTGGTTTAAGCACCTGTATATCCCTTGACCTGCTCAGTTTGTTTGCAGGACACTGACTCCGAATTCAGAGCTTACCAAAGTCTCTTTTGTGGACTGCACATGCACGTGAGAGCATTGAGGCCTGGCATACCTGCTGCTGAAATTAGCTGTGTTAAGCAGGGGGCATGGAGGACACAGGAGGGTTGCAGAGCAGCGCAGAGGCTGTTCCAACAATGCTGCTCATAGACCCAAAACCCACTGCCAAACCAGCAACCAACCAGAAAAGGTGACAATTAAACATCTGGCTTTGACTAAAGCTTTGAAGCTGAAAGGCTGAACAAGGAGGTGCTTGTTAGTGGAGGAAATTCCAGATTTGCGGAGTTAAGCCTTTTTTGATGGTCTAATGCTGATTTGATTTTTAATGTGGCAGCAGTAGCATGCACAGAGGGATTTGACATTTTTATGCAAAGTAGCCAGGTACTGGTGTCCGGACCAGTTCTACCTGAAGAATTCTGGGGCTAGAAGAGCAAGGGAAGAGAAGGATCTACTATCACTCGAAGTAACTCATAATAAGGCAATAGAAACTGCAAGTAAGCATATTGGTGAAACATTCTGTTAAAAAAAAGGTGTTTCCCCTTTCTCTCATCCTTCCACACTCCTGACTGTGCTTTTGAGATGAGCTTTTGAATGTATTGGAAGTTATCCCCAAAGGTCAGTCATTTGGCTGTTAAATCACCTAATGCTGCACTGCTGGAGTATTTCTGCAGCAAAAAATAAGGTCTGGCAGATGTCCACCTTGCTTGCTATTTTTGCACTTGCTGAGGATTAAAGTTGTGCATCCACTGCAATCACCAGACCAGGAGATTTCATGTTATCTGAGGGCATTTCCACAGCACTGACTGCAGGTGCAGATGTAAAAGTGAAAACCAAACAATCATTCTGCTACTTTTCTGTGGGTCTAGAAATTGGCAATCACAACTTCCTGACAGGCATGTGTATTCCAGTACAGGCAATGTATTTGAATGCTTGTGCAGGAGCTGCAAGCAGCTGCATCATGTACTGAAGAAGGGGAATGCACAAGTCTTAGAGCTGACTGTGCCAATTGCTCTGGTTTGAGATTTGAATTGCTTGTTTTCTCAGCTGGAGCTGCAGACCATTCATCAGGCTCAGTGCTCCCACTGCTAATGATGCTGCTTGCATCATGGCTAAAGGCCAATCAAAGGACATCCTTAATTGGGGTCAGGAAAGCCCCAGAGGGAAAAAAAATCCTCTAAAATACAGCAACAAAAGAGGGACTTTCTTATTTTACTTTCTTAGACCTTTATGAGTACTGTGCTACTACAGCAGCTGATCCAATCCAAGTTAAATATTAGAGGTTCCCATTTAGCAAATACAACTCTCTATCTGCCGAGTTTTGGAACTTTGACTTACAGTTGTCATAGATTTCAAAGAGAACTAGCTGAAAATGTTCAAGCTGAATAGTTTTATGAGAAATTCTGGTTAGAAATCTGGGCACTTTGTTGTTAAGTATGAATTTTGTTAAAAAAAGGGAAGATAAATTATCTGAGCATTCTGTTCCATTAAGTCAGAATAGTTCACTTTTAGATTGGATTTTAATGCTATTTTTTATTACATAGAAAGCAAAATATACCAAAGGTGTAACAAACAAAAAAGGGGTATCCCAAAACGGCTTATTTTGAGTAAGACTCTGGCACCCTGACTTCCATCCTCCTTTGCAATGAAAGGTCATTTTGAAACCTCAGCCTCAGTTATGGGACAAAAATGAGATTTTCACAATTTGAGAAAGTACACACAGAGTTTCTATCCAGACATGACACATGCATTATTGACCCTTCCTGGGCACCACTTCAGGCATCCTGTGAAGTATTGGGATCCTGTGGTCCATTATAATAATCAAGTGAGGGGATGAGACTGAGTGTGGTGAGTTTTTTCCAGCTATAGGTAAGCGTGGTAAGTAGGGGTATCCTGGGTTCAGCAGTAGCAGTCATTTTTCTCCTTCTTGGTAGCTGGTGCAGTGCTGTGGTTTTGACTTTAAGCCTGGGAACAGCGCTGATAACACTGATGTTTTCAGTTGCTGCTCAGTAATGTTTACTCTGACCAAGGACTTTCTGAGTCTCATGCTCTGCCAGGGAGGAGGGGAAGTTGGGAGGAAGCAGAGACAGGACACCTGACCCAAACTGACCAAAGAGGTATTCCATACCACAGCACGTCATGGCCACTATACAAACTGGGGGCAGCTACCCAGAAGGGTTAGATCACTGCTCGGGTCGGGCTGGGTATCGGTCAGCAGATAGTGAGCAGTTGTATTCTCTTCCCTTGTTATTTCCCTTATAATTATTATTATTGATGGTAGCAGCAGTGGTTTGTGTTATACCTTAGTTTCTGAACTGTTCTTATCTCAACCCATGGGAGTTACATTCTTTCGATTCTCCTCCCCATCCCTCCGGGGGAGGAAGAGGGGGGGAGTGAGAGAGCGGCTGCGTGGTTCTGAGTTACCGGCTGGGTTTAAATCACGACAAGGGGGAACTCACAGTGTTGTGAAGAGATCAGGGAATAAGGAATATGAAGAAGAGGCTATTCACAAATGAGGGTGGGTCTGGAAAATGGGATAGGGCATGGAAAAAGGGAAGGCCATGGAGCAAAATATTTTGACAGTGCTAGAGAGGAGACAGGTCTGTAGTGAGAAGAAATGCTTTAGCAGAAGAGTCTCAAAGCTTGTTAAAAGTGCTGTGATATGCACAAGAGAAACAGGCAGCCATTCCTGTAAATCAGAACTGTGATGAGAGGACCATGGTAGGGGTTGTGAGTGATTCAAATGATTTTAAGGAGGGAAAACCAGCTCTAAAGACAAGAAACCTCAGACCCATGTGTCAAAGTGTCCAAACTTGGAAGCACCACCTGCAGGGAGTGGGTAAAGCTCCAGCTGTGCACTCTGTGCAGGCACATAGGGAGTGAGTCAAGGACAGGAAGCACCTCGGGTTCGAGGGACAAGCATCCTCCTGTGGCTCTCTCAGAGCCATCTTTTTGAGTTGAGGTTACAGTTCACCGCTTGGTGTTTTTCTCCCACATTCCCCAGGGAATGGCACACTGGCTCCTTGCTTAATGCATACAGGTAGTGATACAATTATTTGTTTGCTTTTCATCCCTGCCTGTCCCTCTGACGTGATCATTAAGACTTTATGGATGAGAACTGAGTCTGTGATTCCCTCAGATGGCCCATGTTGATAAGCTGCTGTGTTCATTTTGACTGTCTCTGCATAGCAAGACCCTATTTTTTGAAGTTTTAAAGTGCTTCTGTAAGTAAACCATAGCTTTAAAGGAGCTCCCCTTTCTGTTTCCCATCCCCCTGCATCAGGCACAGACACACTTTGCCCTGGAAGATGTGCTTCCCATTTATCCATGGCATTTCTAAGAGTAAGTGTAGTCAACTAGAATGGAAAAAAAAAACAAATGAGAGGGAGAGAAAAGGGTTTTTCTTACACTCTTTGTTAGGATGTGCTGCGTACTTTTGGCTCGTCTTCGGGCAGGACTGCATGCTGTGAAAGAAGAACAGGAACATGGTCAGAGTGCAGTGGAAATGTACAAGATGAGGTTACACATCCCTCTAGAAGTTCTCCATAAGAATATATTGCAGGGCATGGTGGGGAGGGGGGGAAGAAGTAAGGGTTTAAGGAGCATTCCAGCTGAGACAACCCAAAAGAAAGTACTCTTTACTGTTATCTCAGAGACCATGCTCTCGCTGTGCAACGCAGATACCCATGGGCACAGGGCAACAGTGTTCCCCAGGTTTCTGCAGCTCTCCCATAGGCTTCCAGGAGGAACCATGCTTCTCCTTCCTGAGCTTTGCTCTGGCCTCCCACCTGCAAATGTTTCAAAAGGAAACGATCTCTTTCCATTCAGACACCTTCCAACACGACAAGCGTGTGCATGAACTTTGGAGAGGACTGCACTGAACTGACTGGTTGGAGTGAGGGTTTGTTTTGGACAAAGTGAAGAGTGTTTAAACGCTTGTTTCAGTTTGACTTGAAACTGGCCTGAAAGACTCTGTGATGGTCCCAGCTCTGCCTCTCATCATATCTAACCCTTTGCTCTTTAAAATTATTACCTTCCCCTGTGTTCAGGCTACAGGATTTAGCAGCCAGTGACAGAAACAGGCTGGCAAAAACCTGCCAAATGGGGTGAATTAACTGCAATTGTAAAGGCTGACCCTGAGGGCAAGGCACATGCATGGAGGTTTCCTATTCAAGCTCCATGTATAATCCAAAGGTTTTGAAGAGCCAGGAAGGTTTGTTATGGGATGACGGGTGACTCTTACTCTGCAGGTGAGCTTTCCATTACACTTTTGGCATACATTCAACTCCAGGAGTTTCAGCGCTTATCACTGCTATGTACGATTTTTTGCAATGAGTTTTGAAGCTGTGGAAGCAGCTGGAGGTCATCCAAGGCTGTTTGTACTGCAGCCAAATGCCTCTCCTCTGATGGCAAGAGAAGTGGCTGGGCTTTCCAGGCTTCAGTACAAGCAGAGCTGACAGTGGGATCACTCTTCCTAGACAGCTTCTGTTTCCCTAAAAGCCACCCCTTGATACCCCAGTGAGGTTGTAAGTACTGAGTATTAGGACTCCACTGGACAGAAACACAGTTTTGGGCTATGCTCTGCCCTCAATGAAAGAGGACAGTGACAGGGGTGGTGATGGATCTTGTCCAGGGTCCCTGCCAGCGACCCGTGCAGCACAGGGTTCTTCCACATGGAGCTCATCACAAGTGAGTAATCTCCTGGCATAGAGTTTGAGAGCGTGCTAAACTGTCAGTTCAATTACGGCCTGGTTTGCATGGTGTGATAGCCTCAGGGAACCTGCTATCTTCTCCTGCAGGGCATGTTTTATATTTTAGACCCTGGTGAGTGGGGGATAAAAACCAGACCAACATCATGAAGCTGGGCTTTTCCCTAGGAATATGTTATAAGTTGTTCTTGAAGCTGCTGCTATCTACTTTACTTTAGGAATTTCACTGTGTGAGGACTTCACTAATCGCTCACAAGCAAAACACTCAAGTGCAGAGAAGTTTATCGATGCAAGGCACTATCTTCTTGTCTCTTTGGTATTTGGTGTATTTTACTGGGCAGTGTGAGGAGCACAGTTGATGTAGGTATCTAAAAGGAGCAAGTACTTTTGTGCTGTTACTGGTACCAGGCCAGTGCACAAGGAACAGCAATGAATGTGGGAAACAGCAATAATTTTGTGTATTTTCAGAGTATGTATGATCCACAGCCCAACTCACTGCCTGTTGTCTGCCAGAGCGAGTGGCGAATGGCTTACAGGGGCTGAAGAAAGGCAAGCCATGAAAGGGAAGTCACAGCACCAGCAAACATACAATTACTTGAATAGCCATTGAAAGAAGAGTGAATTACGGAGGTAGCCAGCAGTGACCCACATGTGCAGGCATACAAAGGCAGCAATGCAAACAGTGCTCTCCCTGCAAACATCATTTTCTGCAGGGAGTGGGAGCAGGAAGGGAAGAATGAATCCTTGCAGATATTGTTTCTGGGTTTGCCTGCAAAAGGATGTTTGTACGTACAGCCCAGCTTTCAGGCAACAAAAACAATTACAGTGATGGTTCACTTTGTCATTTCCACTTATATTCTGAAATTAAGCAGCTGAAAGCTCATGCTCACAGTTTACAAGTAAAGACCTGACCTGGCCCCACAATTTGTTTTCCCCTGTTTCTACCTGCTTTCTTGTTGCTGAAATAGGCAGCCATTGAGTTTAAACTAATTTGTTCAATCAAATGCAGACTGGGCTTTGTCCGGTTCTTACTCTTCATTACAAGCAATTAATGTTAATCATGCATTCATTTCCAGGGCATGGCTTTGGAAATGTTCCACTTACTGAGCCGGCAGACTTAAATTCAACATTCATGCAGTTCACCCACTTCATCGGAGCTGCTAACTGCTAGCAGAACTTCATTTTCTTTTCTATTACACAGAATAGCCACACAGTTGCAAGCTGTCACTTTAGCAATTACCTCATAGGTGTATCAACACTGATTCCAGAGCTCCCAGTTTTGCCAGTGCAAAGATTTTACACAGCCACAGTGTTGAAGCACCTGCACGGATTAGCTCCAGAAACAAGCAGCAAGCACCGAACTGCAGGCAGAGCATGGCAGAACGGATAAGCTGCTCACTTCGGAGATTTTTCTGATGCTAAACACCCCATCCATCTACCAGACAACCCCGCAGCGGTTGTTACAGTTTTGATGTACTCACGTTTGGATGAAATCACAGTGGTGAAAACTTCTAAATTCTCGTCGCTGCAGCTGTATATCTGGTGCATTTTCCACCTCTCCCTACTGACTGCCTTTCAGCTTCATGCAACCGCTCTGAACTTCTGGTAAATAGGTTTCACTAATCCAATCTGGCTCTGTGATCATTGTCCAGATCTCTACAAAGGACAGACTGATGCTGTGATCTCATCTCATTCCATATTCTTCATCGCAACATTTTCTGCTCCCATCTGCCTTTCTATGAATACTATTAATGCAAAGATTTAATTTAGCTGTTACTTAAGCCTCTACTCAGATAAGAGCATTTTATTTTACGTCTCCTTTTACCAGTTTGGAGAATCCTCTGCAATAAATGGCTAATAATTAAAGTCTGTTCTGTGCAGCCAATGTATGGGCAAATAAACATTGACAGAAGTTCTGCCAGGATTTTTAGAATAACCTGGGTTAATACTTTGAGTACTTTAACATATTTGTTGTAAAAATTGCTCCTCCCATATAATGAGGAGCTGATTCTGAGCAATTAAGAAAAGCATTTTGTGTTTTACCTTTTAAGTTCACAAACTAGCACTTGAATCCTGCTCTTCCGTAGTCATCTGCAATTTCAAATGCACATGACTAAAGAAGGGCTCGTCAGGCTGATATGCGTAGGTCTATATGCCCTCCTGCTTCAGTGGCTGCAGAGGGAGGGCAGGTGGCTCAGTCATAGATGGGTTCCTACATGCCTTAGGTTCTGGGGCCTAAGTCCGTATTTATGCACTTCAGTAAAGGGTCTTCTTGCCAAAACCTTTCATTCCTTAATGCTCTCATCAGAAATTGTTCTTTTCCTCATTTATGACAATCAGCCCCCTCAAATTCTGGTGACTTACTACTGTCATGGACACCTAGGATAGAAAATACTGGCTCGTGGGCTCCAGCAGCTGATGTAGCAGAAACACTTTCAAGTGTGAATAATGATATTAAATTATATCAGTCTAATGAATAGCCTTCATTACTAGCACGTGTGTGTAATTAACACAAAAACTAGTGCTGTCTTCTCCTATAGATGTCTGCCACAAACAGTCCCAGATGGAAAGTGCCAGCGAACATGTGCTGTCACTGTCTTATCCATGTAATGTTTCTTATTTGAAACAATAAATATTGGTCAAATACACATCCTGAGCATGGAAGCATTTTGTCTGAGAGGAAGGCATCACTGTTTCAAGAAAGAAATGAATGAAGAGAAGCTGGTATCACTTGTCACCTCCCATGGGCAGCAAAACCACTGTGGGGCTGGGGGTATTGTCCCAGGAAATGGCTCCGTGTTTGAAACGGGCAGTGGGACGGCAATGTAATCAAGCAAAAGTTCAATTAGGTTTTGATTTATTGCGCCACATGTTCTGCTTGTATGACTGATGTCATTAACATCAGGCTCGGCTGGCGCGTTCATCTGTCCCTGCCCGGCTCCCTCTGAAGGCGCACACGCTCAACAGATGGGGAGCTGCACGGGCGCGAATGCAATTGTTTATCCCCCTATTGTTCCTGTGTCAAGCAATCAAACCAAATCCATTACCCACTGAGAAAAAGATCAGCGCACCGTCCACTCAGCAGTGAATGGAGCAGAGGCAGTTATGCAGGGAGGCTTTAAAGCTTTCAAAAGGATAGAAAAAATAATGAAGAGCAACACTGAATAGTTGACCAGAAAAAGAGAAAAAAGCTATAACAAATCTAACCCACCTTTTATTTCACCTTGGGATATTCAGAGTCCAATGAGAAGAGGCACTTCTGGATCTGAGTCACTGTTTTCCTAATTGTAGGTATGACCTAAAGGTATTTTAAAATCATAGCTGGTGTTTAACGTTAGAACAAACACTTGGTGTTTCATCATGTTGAGGGGTGGGGGGGATGTGGAAAGTTAAGTGAGACTCAAGAGCTGGTTACCAGCTGGCATTCACTGTGCTATAGGTTAGGTTTTAAGCAGGTACGCTTTGAACACCTATCTTTACAGGGCACATGATGCTCTGGGGATGAGTCACTGTGCAGAGAGCTGACAAAATGTTCTCACATCACTTCTACACAGAAAAATATGGCTCAGAAGGGCCCTATTTTGTGATACATCTCATGTGGAATTCTCATTTGGGAATGAATTTTCCACTGTTTATGAAAAGGAGTTTGTGGCTTCATATTGCCCAGATCTTACAGAGTATTAAGCACTATGAATGCCCTGGGTTTTGCAGGTAGTCTTGATGTTGCTGCAAGAGGACTGCCCATATGGAATCATAGAATAGTTTGGATTGGAAGGGACCTTAAATATCACCAGGTTCCAATCGCTCTGCCATGGGCAGGGACACCACTGGGTTATTTGTTTTAGCTTTATTTACTTATAGAGTTATTTGGGACAAATGTCTTGGTTTATCTAGCTAAAAAAACAGGTGTGATAACACCTGCCAAGGAAGTGTACTACAGAGCTCAACTGCATGCAGCCTGCTGAAGAACTGAGGAAGGTGCTCTCCACATCTCCAACCGAGGAACTGCTTGCAGAGCCGCATCACACGATTTCACATGGTATCTCCTTTTGGATCCTTACTGACCCAGCAGGAGTCCAGCCTGTGGTGGGAGCAGGAAACCAAACAGTTATTGATTCTACAAATCATTACATAAAATACTTAGAAACTAGGCTCAGTGTTTTCCTCACTGCTAAGCACAATTTAGAAACTATTAATTTAATTCACATGGTGCCAATGAAGCCATGAGAAGACCCAAAAATGCTTTTGCACTGGGGTATATCTTCGACTGAAGACTCCCGAGTGAACATGCAGAACCCACTGCTCACTGTGGGCTGTGTTTACCAAATACCGGAACTCCCAGTGCTGTCAGTAAATGATCAAAACATCTGGTGCAAGAACTTGGCAACCAAAGGTGAACAGAAACAGCTGAGGAGGAAGACAACTCAGCGCACAAGAACAGACATAAGGTGTCTGAAAAAACATCCATCTAACCTGATCTGCAGGTGCAGAATGGGGAAGCTCTTTGATTTTTGGGAATGTGGGCAGAAAGGAGGGAAAGGTGGAAAAGGGGAAGAGATGTACACTGAGGCTGAGGGGAAAACAACTGGTGGAAACAGCAGAAGGCCCAGCTAACCTTGTCAATGGCGCAGAAAATCCCAGAAAACTGGCAAAATATCTTTCTGGAGAGATGGCAAGGATGCTTTTCCCATGGGCTGGATCTGTTCAGCCACATTTGGAAGAAACACGTGTAGACACTTGTCCTATTTCCCAAGTATGCCAGAGCTGGTAAGCTTAAAAGGCAACAAATAACAAAATACTAATTATGGTTACAAAAACTGTAATTAACACTTTGAGTGATTTAATGTAAGTATCAGAAACCTCTAGACCTCATTTATCCTGGCCTTTGGAAACAAATGAATGCCTTTCCAGTGCAGCACTCTTCCAGTGAAGTCAGTGGGAAGCATCTCGGCATATGCAAGAGACATTGCCAAGGGATTCCCTGGCTCACAGGGGGCAGAGCTCTTCATGAGGCAGGTCTCTGGCTTCTGCCTGGATCTTGTACCCTGTTGCATAAGAGGTGAATCTAATCCATACTGAGCCACTTGAGCCTATTTCTTACCGTTAGCTGGGCAATATGATAAGGATAACCCCAGGTATTTTTGGAATGGGATTGTGAACCAGAGGTATGCACAGTTTAAAAATAAGATGGGATAAAACTGCACATGCACACTGTGGGCATTGACTCTAAAACATGTCTGTGCGATGCAATGCAAGTGGCATTTTTCAAGGAAGGAAAATCTCTTTGCTTCATTTTAGGGCCACAGAATTTCAATTGCCAATGACTAAAAAGGAAAACCAACAACAAAAAAGCTAAATATAGAGTGAGATTCTCGTACATAGTCTGTTATTTTTCTCTAAATGAAAGAAGAGAGATATGCGATCAACAACTTTGCCTCAAAGTTAAAGCAGTCTGCAGTACTAGTTCAAAATTAAAGTAGCACTGCATGGCTGAAAGGTCTGTGAGTAAGCAGAGAATTAGCAAACCCATCATTTTAATTTGCACCTGGCTGGAAGCTGCCGTAACAGATTTTATCCAAATGGCCATAAGACCGAGGCAGTTATAAAACATTCTGAGCTTTAAATTCACCATAGGGGATCAGGAGAGAGGGATGCGAGAGTTGTGCAGTTTGAAAGGGCTAACGCACTGCCTTCTCTGCTAATAGGGAAAGGAAACACCAGCCAGAGCTGGAAGCCAGGCTGAACGCACCCCCCCACTAGTTACAGAAAGATACTGCAGGATCCAGAGGAAGAAAAGGAAGCCTGGTTAGCTCCTCTTAAAAAAGTTACATATAGATAATTGAACCTTCACAAATTTGCCCTAAGCTTGCAAAACACACTTGAGTAAGCCCATACAACGATTAGTGAGAAACACAATGCCCAGCACTGCAGAGTTTAAGACCCGTGGACCTTGTGCCAGCAGCAGGGATTGCACTAAGCCAGCATTAAAGCTAGGGCCAGGCTGAGCACGTGGAGGCTTAACAAGCTTTCATATACTGGTCGTGTACTGGTAATCCACAGAAAGCATTAAAAATGTCAACAAAAGAGCGATATGTTCAAACTGGGCTGTGACAACAATAGCTTATTAAGATGCTAAACTTCAACTTTGTCCTTGATTTATTCATTTTTCAAGCTAATTGATCAGTGAGGTCTTTATTCCTCCGATAAAGCACAGTGATTTTTGGACGAGGCCTTTTCACTCCTCATTTTTTCCTTTAAAACATTCTAAGATTATTTTAACTACCGGCTCCTGATATGAACGCAGCCATTTTTGGACAAAGAAGCACATAAATTAAAGCTTGTCCTGTGGTTCCTGGATTTGAGCAGTTGTAGCTCTTTTGCTGCACCTGCATACTGTGTCTCATACCGTCAGGAGGAAAATCCACTACTTGGGTAACCAGGCACAAACTACTTAGGATTTCTCCCATGGATAAGTCTAAAGAATGAGGCAACCTGAACTGTCACCTTACTTGTCTCTAGTGTCCTCAATGCAGCCATCGAGCTACTTTTGAAATGTACAACACATGTGCTCTGTGGGATGAAGGTCCTGGAGGGTATCAGATGGCATTGCCTTCTCTGGTTTAAGTTCTGTGTGAAAATGAGATTAAATTTAAAACAAGGACCAGCATTATTAGGGCACCAGTGCCAGGAACTTAGAAAACAGGAAGCAGGAGAAGCTGCACTAAAGGCAGAGAAGCAGGACCAAGTTTATGAGTCTCCTTTTGATCCAGATTTCAGGTACAGGGCTTGTGTGAAGCAGCAAAGTAGCGCAGGAGATGGCACTGTGACAGAGGAGGTTTTAGAACAGAGCAGCAGCAGCAGTTCAGAACTGCTGTGTCTTTGAAATGTGAGACTTTTGAGGTAGCTTTTCTGCAAAAAGGCATGTTAAATGATCACAGAGCATACAGCTATGAGACTGGAGGGGGAAACGGGGGGACTCCCTCTGATGCCGAAAGGTTTTTGGAGAGATGAAATGGGTTATCTGGTCTCATTACTTCCCTGGTCTTCAGCCCCTCTGCTGGCACTGTCAGCAGGGGTGTCAAAGATCTCCTGCTCTAAGTACCTGACTTGTTTGTAGGAATCTGATTAAAGCAGATCTCCTCAGATAACAAGAGGAATTAATGCTGCAAATACATAGGAGAGGATTTTCAACCACATAAGCTACATAGAGAGGTCAGTCCTTTTCAAGTCACGTAGCTTCTGAGATCTTTGATTTTTGTGGAACTGATCTTCGCTTGTCCTTCTTGTCTGTCCTGTTTGCCTTTACACTTAAAACCTTACCTTTATTCATGAATGCAGTTTTAGTTGTAATTGCTCAGTTGCTGTATCCACTATAAAGAAAGCATTGTACAGAAGTAAGCCTGGGAGAGAGCAAACCAAAAGAGAACAGGAAAGGTATTTCAGGGGTTTTGCAAAAGCCATGGCACGTTCTCCTTGATAACTACATAGTTTTAGATTCTACATCCTTCAGGTTTTTACAATGCTTTGCAAAATACATGTGCTCATCTTCAAAGCTGCCCTGGACCCTGATGTTTCTATATTCTCTCAATTTGGTCAGCCAAAAAGAGGTAGACTCCTGAATCCTAGTTCTTTTACTTTTTATACTTTCTAGCATGTAACCTTGTTATATATTCAGGCTCAGTGTCTCAGCTGTAAGCAACTGCATGCATATGCCTGCACACACGTCAGTTCTTTTACCAATGCCTTGTTTGCTATGCACACGCAGATGTCTCCAGTGAAGGACATGCTTAGATGTCTAGCACCCATCACCCGACCCATTGTTCAGCGGGTTGGCATTTTTAGCTCGGCTCTTGTGGCCAGGTCCCTGATTTGTGCTTTACAGTTGGTGACATTATAATTACTGACAGGAGAAGTCACAGACGGTTACTTTACCATTGAAATCTGGCCTGTAGCTCTGTGCTCAGTTTTATCAACTGAGTAGTCCTCATTCTAGGTCTTCCATTTAAAATACCAATATGGTTGGTATGAAGTACATCAGCTTGATCACACCAAGCACTAAACCTGGGCAATATGAAGGCTACAGGATGTGCTATTCTAGAATATCCAGAAATGCAAGCTGTGCCACTGTAAGCGTGTCTGAACAGGAACCCCACACTCCAGACATTGAAGTGCAACCGGTGTCTGACAGCACTGACATTGCATCAACCCTTCCTGGCTTGGAAAGATGACCCTGGAGAAGGACTGATCCTCTGAAACAAGTCTTAGACAGGCTCTGAGGTTTTACTAATGCAAGGCAAACACAATTCAGGCTCTGTTCATGTTAATTCCCATTTCTTGCGGCTTAGATAAGCATGTAGTGACAGCTTTCACAAGGTAGGGACCTGGTCCATTGGAAAATGGATTATGACCACCAACTCTTGCACATAATCTACTAAGCAATCATCTAATGGTCACTAGAGAGACACCATAGGTCTGTGCTGGTGACCTAGAGGTGAAATGACTTTCTTTGACATTTTTTGTCTGAATCCCTGAAGCATTCAGACCCCTGATCAGGGGGGAAGTTCTGAGCTAAATGACCATTAATCTTCCTTAAGGTGAAAAGGTCAGAAGAGCAAGTTATTCAATGTTAACTGTTTTTTATGCCAGCAAAAAAGCTTCTTTATTTCCAGCGCTGTCTTAAAATATACAGCAACACTTAAACATCCAGACTTTCACAGTGCTTTTTTGAAAGTGATGTCAGCTTTTAGACAGATGACAAGGTCCATACACAGTGTCAGCCCCCCACAGCTGTGTCCATAACCGTACCAACAATGCCACACAATGGTGTCCTTAAATCCCATTAAGGCAAGCGACAATGCCACAGAATGAAGCTATAACGTATTGGAGCTGCTGACAATCAGTCTTTAACATGTGTTATCCATTTGACTGCAGGTGTAAATCAGCATTTCAATGTCAAGTTGGTAATTTAAGGCTGTACGGTCAAACATCCAAACAGTGCAGAGCAGGATCAGCACAAGCGCATTGTTAAAGTAGGTCAAAGCCACTGCAAGTCAGGGAACACAGAGGAAAAGTTCCACATCAATAAACCAGTGTTGGTGCTATGGTGTATATATATATATATATATTTCATATACAATAGTATTAAATTAAACATTTAATGGGAGCTCAGACTCCGGGGTAGGCGCAGCCATCATTCTGTTGCTGCTCAGTTGACTTTGTGGTGGTGTACATGCTGCCACCAGAGATGGCCACAGAACCAAGCTCTGTGGCTCTATGGCGTGGTGTGAATTAACATGGCTCTCCAAAGGATGTGTGCCACATTTCCTCTGCTTCCACTTAACTGCACCACCCCATGGATATGCATTAACTTTTCCCCCCTTAATTCCATGTTCAGAGAAATAAGGAAAATATCTGCTACTATTTGTTGTACTTGGAGTTCTCTGAAAACCAAGTACATGGAATTTTTCAAAAGAAACCAGACTGAATGTACTTTTTTCATCCCCTCTCCCATTATTAGGAAAGTAGTTAAAACCCTGATGAACATTCCATTGAGCTCTGTCAAATGGTTCTTCCTCTTATTGTTGTTATTTGGCTGTACAATGTTTTCTACCAACTCACTCATGACAGCTGTTTCAGTACAATGGGGAGAAAAGAAAATTAGTAACATTTTACTGGGTTATTTAATAGGAGCCTAAAATTGGCAAAATACAAAACCGCATTCAGAAATGCTGCATCGAAGGGAACTGCAGCCTTCCTAATGATAGCCCAGCTTTGGGGGTTTTGTCTCGGCTTCACTGAGAAATTCAGACCACCAGTAGAAGCTTCTGCTTGTTCTCATGAACAGCTACACATAAGAACTACGTACTAAACATCTGGCAACAAACTGAGCCTGTTTGATTCCTCATGTGTGCACTTCAGCTAAGTAACTGCCTGTGGAAATAAAACCGTGTGCAAAGAGAGCTGAGACCTCTGCAAATACAGCCACGACAGTCCCGCCACACACAGCATTGCTCAAAGAGGAACCTCTCCTTCTGCAGATGGCCTGGTGACAAGTCAAAGATGGAAACAGGCTTTCAGGCAGGATCAGCACAGGTGGGAGGTGTGGGAGACCCTCTTCTCACTGCCCAGAGATGACTCTGCAGCAGACAAGCTGTCTGTGTACTGCTGCATGAGCTACAGCTCCTGGAGAGATCAGGAAAATGCTCTCAATGGTGTTTGAATTTAAATTAAGTTCCTTTTTATTTAGGAAGCACATAGTGATGGTCTCAGGAAAACCAGAGACCACACCTTTAGGCCTCCTGCTGCATTGCATCAGGTTGCCTGTGTCTCTTCTGCACAGACATGCTTAATGCAGTGATGGATTGATTAGGTTGGAGCTGTTGAACCCAAGGCATTCTGCATGTCCTGAAGCACTGTGGCGCTCAAGCAGGTTTACTTGAGGGTTGTGCCCAGACATAGCTTGGCTGTGTCTCTCAACCATTACTCTTTCTCATCCATTTTTCAGGCCTCAAGGGGATGGAAAGCCAACCACAAGACAGAAGACAACAGCCTTGGCACATTGCCTTTAAGACGGTACATCGAGGAATGAGCATGTACACTAACCTATCTTGTGGCTCCTTCCAAGTTTATTTACACAGGATGATGGTGAGGCTTTTTGCAGATTCAGGCACATTGGTTACATATTTTTCACTGCATTCCCTTTTTGCTTTAACTGCTTGGAAAATCAGCAGTGGAAAGGGAAGAGGCATAGGAAAAGAGGGGCTGGACAAACTTTTGTACCAGCTGCCCGCATTTCTATTGATGCCAAGCAGCAACCTTGTAAGCTCCCACTACCTTGTGAAAGGAGTTGGCTTTCCATTTTGTACTCCAGGTAGAAGTACACCCACTGGTAAACTATTTTCACCAGCATTACACATGCACTTATTCGTACTTGCTCCCTAAAGCTAACCTTATCACTGTAGATAATTGAGTGAGTAACCAGAAGGGCCAGCGTTTGGTTTGTGTTTGCCTGTACAGAACTCAAGAGAATACAGGTCTAGGGGACAGAAGTAGCAAGTCAATGCAATGCCCACAGCAAGAATCATGAATACGGTAACTCCTACTTTAACAAGAGTCCCTAAAGCCTCTTCAGACCATTCTTCCGTCATTACTAAATAGCTGCCACTTATGCTTACTTAAAACTTATTCAAAAATAAACTGATATTCAAGATAAACTGGGCACTTGTTTTCCATATAAAGACTGACATCCTTTTATATAGCTACAGTTGTTTAAGGCAGAAAGTAAGTCTCTAACTCCACAAGGAAGAAGAGGGGTTCCTCCTCTTCAAGCCCTACTGCTAAGAAGTATGACATACAGAGATTGTTAGCTTTGTCATGAAATATGTAATAATACTTATAGCTATGTACTGATTACACAAGATTGAGGTGTGCAGAAACGTCCAGTCTTAACTGTCCACAGAAACACTATGCAACAGTTTGGATGCTTTTATTTCTGGAATGTCTCTACCATTGCTCTTGGTTACCACCCAGCTGCAATGGTTTTGTTTGCACAGTGCCAAGCTCACTACGCAAACGACTTTGCAAGAGCAATCATTATGGTCTGTGAAGCCAGTGAAAGCCTGCTTTCTCTGAGTGGCTTTGGTTCAGTTACTTTATAGGACTGAAGTTGATGTGACAGAGTTAAACACTGCTCTCAAACACTTTCAAAGAAACCTGTGTTTATAGCAAGGACAGTATTCATAGAATCATAGAATCATAGAATAGTAAGGGTTGGAAAGGACCTCAAGATCATCGAGTTCCAACCCCCCTGCCATGGGCAGGGACACGTCCCACTAAACCATGCCATTCAAGGCTATGTCCAACCCCACCTTGAACGCCGTCAGGGATGAAGCATTCACAACCTCCCTGGGCAATCCATTCCAGGGCCCCACCACCCTCACAGTAAAGAATTTCTTCCTCAGATTCAATCTAAACCTCCCCTGTTTAAGTTTAAACCCATTACACCTTGTCCTCTCACCACAGTCCCTAATGAAGAGTCCCTCCCCAGCATCCCTATAGGCCCCTTCAGGTATTGGAAGGCTGCTAGGAGGTCTCCACGCAGCCTTCTCTTCTCCAGGCTGAACAGCCCCAATTTTCTCATCCTATCTTCATACGAGAGGTGCTCCAGTCCCCTGATCATCCTCGTGGCCCTCCTCTGCACTTGTTCTAACAGTTCCATGTCCTTTTTATGTTGAGGACACCAGAACTGCACACAATACTCCAAGTGAGGTCTCACGAGAGCAGAGTAAAGGGGCAGGATCACCTCCCTCGACCTGCTGGTCACACTCCTTTTGATGCAGCCCAGGATACGGTTGGCCTTCTGGGCTGCAAGCGCACACTGCTGGCTCATGTTCATTTTTTCATCAACCCACACCCCCAAGTCCTTCTCTGCAGGGCTGCTCTCAATCTCCTCCCCGCCCAATCTGTAGCTGTGCCTGGCATTGCTCCGACCCAGGTGGAGGACTTTGCATTTAGCATGGTTAAACTTCATCAGGTTGGCATCAGCCCACCTCACAAGCGTGTCAAGGTCCCTCTGGATGGCATTCCTTCCCTCCAATGTATCAACCGAACCACACAGCTTGGTGTCATCGGCAAACTTGCTGAGGGCGCACTCAATCCCACTGTCCATGTCACCCACAAAGATGTTGAACAAGACCAGTCCCAACACCGATCGCTGGGGGACACCACTCGTTACTGGTCTCCAGCTGGACACTGAGCCACTGAGCACTACTCTTTGCGTGCGGCCATCCAGCCAGTTCTTTATCCACCGAGTGGTCCACCTATCAAATTGATGTCTCTCCAACTTAGAGAGAAGGATGTCATGGGAGACAGCGTCAAAGGCTTTACACAAGTCCAGGTAGATGACATCAACTGCTCTGCCCCTGTCCATCAGTTCCGTAGCCCCTTCATAGAAGGTCACAAGATTGGTCAGGCAGGATTTTCCCTTAGTGAAGCCATGCTGGCTGTCACCAAGCACCTTGTTGGTTTTCATGTGCCTTAGCATGCCTTCCAGGAGAATCTGCTCCAAGATTTTGCCAGGCACAGAGGTGAGACTGACTGGTCTGTAATTCCCTGGGTCATCCATTTTCCCCTTCTTAAAAATGGGGGTTATATTTCCCTTTTTCCAGTCATCGGGAACTTCACCTGACTGCCATGATTTTTCAAATATGATGGACAGTGGCTTAGCAACTTCATTATTATTTATTTGCATTTCAGTATCATCTAAAGGCAGAAACAGATCTGTTATGGAGGGCTTGAATAACAGAGCAGTAACAAGAGCCACGAGGAGCAAGCCACCCCGATTTCACACAATCGTGATTTCAACCCAGTGCCCAACCACTGCCAGGCACTCACAGTTATAGTCACCCCAGCTCCTATGCCAATGCCAGGCTCATGTGCACTAAACAGGCTTGTTCAAAGATACGGATGCATTTGACTGACTACGTTGTCTCAGTACAGTGTAAGTTAGTAAGATAATATGTGAAAAAACACACGTAACTCTTCTGTTGTGAATAAAATGACCATTGCCTAGGAGCCAGGGCATGACTCCCTGTTGGACCATTGCCATTTGAAGGAGAGCACTGTGGGCTGACTTGAGCTCTCTTGACTTTTCCCCAGAAAATTTCCACTAGCAGTTAATAATTGGTGGTGAAAGAACACTTGTGTAGCTGATGTCTGAGTGAGACTTCACAACCATTTTAAGCCAAAGACCCTGATGCTGCCAAAGGGGCGTGGAAAACAGAACTGGCCCTTCTACAGCACCATCTGCTTATGTTGGGTTAGGTATTACACCAAACCTTTTGTCTCATCTATAAAATAGGGATAAAACCTACTATATCAGAAGGGGGTGTGAGACTTAATTTAAAAACTAGCAAAAGGTCTGGGTTACCTGGCATAGGAAGTTAAATGTGAGGTTCTGTCAGCTGAAAATGCAGCCTGCCATTAACTGCCATACTGGTGTAAATGCCAAATAAAAAGTGTGCTGGAAGACATACCTGACCTTCCTAAGTAGCCCATCAGAGTGTTCTGCTGCACATGGAATCTATGTGCTGTTCAGTTCCCCAGAAAGTATATTCTCCCCAAACACAGCACAGGTGCTATGTATTTGGCTGCTGGAATAAAAAGATTCTCTTTTCAGGACTCTGCACTACTACTTCAGCCTGGAGAGACACGAGTGACCGACAAAACAGATTATATACAAAAAGGTTTGATAAATGTTTGTGGTTTTCGTTTTTTTTTTTTTTTTCAAACATGTCAGCTTTGCACAATACAATAACATGAATCCCTTACCACTTGCTATTACAACATCAGCCTTTGTGACAGAGGTTCTTGTGGGCAATTTCATCAGAGGACAAGATCCAGAAGGACAATGGAAGTCAAATGTGTACCACAGGACAGGCTGAGGTATACTGGCAGTGCAGTGCCTACGGACACTAAACCCATTCTGTGGTTAAAAACAGTGTGTCCGGCCTTCATCCACCTATTGTAAGAGCGTTAAGTATAGAGCCTTCTACTGCAACTGGGTGACTGAAAAGTGTCCCCTTGCTAGCAAACAGAAATAAGCACACTGGAGGCTATGGGGCTCTTCTTGTGTTTGTCTTGTGTCGTGGTAGCTGCATGAGTCAGATGCTGCAAGGGTCCAGCATGAAGCAGAATCTGATTTAAAAGAACGGTACACACAACCATGTGCAGTTTTTTAAAAAGACAAATAGTATTAAAATATTAGTTTCATTTCCCCCTTTCCCACTTCCCTTTCTCAGTTGACAGTCAACCGGCTGGCTAACTGCTCTGAATGTGCACACTCACTTCCATGTTTAACCAGCGCTCCCAGAGGGGCACTCTGTAGCCATCGCCACACCACCACTTTTTAATATTGAACCACAGCACACCACCACTTCCTTAAGCTGGTGGCTGTGCTCTGAGTGACGGCACCTGCAGGAGCTCAGCAAACCCAACTGCTATACAGAGAAGCAAGGCAGAGTTGTCAGCTTCTTTCCATGGAACACAGCAGGAAAAGGGAGCTGTTGCCCCCACAGAGATAAAGTGACCATGATGGATGTCTCGCTGTTATGTGGTTCCTGCTAACTATGTGGCTGTACTTTACTCTGGTTTTGTTTCTCCTATGAGCACTTCCTATAGATCTTGAAAGGCAAATATCTGACAAGACACATCAAAATTTTAACCCAAAGCAAATTTTCAGGGAGCTTTTTCCAAACATGCATGAAGTGCGTAGGTTTCATCTTAATCTAACAACAAAAGAGTACCCCAGTTCAACAGCCTTCTTAGCGAAGGCAGACAGTAAAAAGATGATGAAGTGGAACAGAATACAGCAAGCTGACACTTTCAGCAGGGGACTCACCCTTTATTAAAAATTACCTCAATTATTCCTTAAATAGCATGACTTCTTAAAGGCAATCACAGGCAATTTAAATAAAAACATGATTTGTGAAATGGTTTGGAAGATCCCTTAAAACATTTTTCTACCTCTGACCACCTCTAAAGCACATGAAAGCCTTCAGTAAAGCTCCAACTTTTATGCAAGTTGATACCATTGACTACTAAGCAGGAAAAAACCCACCATTGAGCCTTCGCTTCAAAGCACTATTTAGCTGAAGATGAATTACTTGACCTTTTGGCAGTGTACAATTCAACAGAAGTCAAAGGTACCCAAACTTCTTCCGCTCTAAACAAATTCAGCCCTGTTTCTGCCAGAAATTACCTTTGTGTTAGAACAGAACATACTTTTTAGAACAAAATGCTTAAGCTAATAAAGCTTCATGGAAGCCTCGAAGAGGGCAGATAGGTCTTCTTCTGTTTGGGGACGTGGTGATAGTTTAGTCACTCTTTCCTGCAAGAGTAATGAAACACTGGATTATAGAAGGTTGCCAATAAAATGAATCAAACAGTAACTGAACTATGTGCCTTTGTACTAATGTCCTTCACAGAGAATAACAAGATTTTGCAAATATGTAATCAAGTAATTAAGGTTGAAGCATCATTAACTGTACAGTACTTTCAAGAATATACTAGTTAAAATTGCCTGTAATTAAATACACAGAAGCAAGATTAGAATGCAGCTCAGTTGCAAAGTCATGTACTTCAAACAAGGGTCCTGTCAGTCACAGACGTCAGTATTCTGGAGGATATTATCCTGGGAATACACTCCATTTTAAATTCATTTGCCACAATTGGAACTAGGGAGTTCAATTTTCAGGGACCAAGCTTTTCAAAATACAACATCTCTCAAAGCCCAGGAGCTGCTGTAGATGAGGAGAGTAAACAGTGCTTGCAACTCAGACTCCAAAAAAGAGACACAGTGGTGAAACTGCTTAAGAAATAGCCCGACACCTTGGAATCAGACGACAAAACAGCTGTGGCTGGTCTTCATTTGGATGGTGATTCGACAAAATTTTCAGGTGCTGCAGTCCCCTTGACTGAAATGAAACTCAGGTATATGCTTCACTGCTCTGCTTGACAAAATAACCACAAAGGCAAGGATGGCAATTCAGAAAAGCTCCATGCTACTGAGGATGAGGAGCTGTATTCATGTAGGTACTCAGTTACTGCAGAAAAACTCAGCTGAAAGGCCTAACATTAATGTACTCATACTGGCTACTATTAGCACCTCTATGCTTTCAACAATCAACAATTTTAACACTTATTGAAATACTGGAGAGAGTTACAAGCATCTTCAGAGACACTGGAACAGGTTGTCCCTAAAACTTGTGGTGCCCATCCCTGGCAGTGCTCAAGGCCAGGGTGGACAGGGTGTTGAGCAACCTGTCTAGTCGAAGATGTGCCTTCCCATGGCAGGGGTGTTGGAACTAGATGCTCTTTAAGGTCCCTTCCAACCCAAACCATTCTATGACCCTATTTTGGCAAGAGAGAGTTTCTTCTGCTATAAACTGTTTCAACACCTCCCTCATGGAAGAGGCAATCCCAGTAAAAGCTCTAATCCTTTTCCCCCCATTTTTACATGTGAGACAGAGGATGTCATTTGCTAGGGACCTTGCTTTGTGCACCAAGTGGGGTGCTGGGGAAGGGGCTTGTCCAGCCCCCTGCCTCAGCAGGAGGCTCAGCTCAGACACCTTCCAGAGTGAGCACACACCACTGCCCACCACGATGCCCCTGTGCAATGCTGTAGCTGCTCCACTTCCCTCTCAACCCACAGGGCTGTGATTTGTGGACAGGCTGGATGTGGTTACACAGACAGAGGCCACCGATCTGTACACCTACCATGTGAAATAGCATGGTGAGGAAGTCAGCTGTGACATATTCATGGTTCATAATCATGATCAGCATGGTTAGCATGGCTTGTGAGGAGTCTGAAAAGTGCAGCTTTGTGTGCATACCTACCTACATGAGCAGCTTTGCTGGTGCAGCAGCAGTAGTCAAATGATACCTCTTTTCCCATCCCTGACCAGCGCTGCTATGCACACAGATGCAGCCAAAGGAAAGGCAAAGATTCTTCTATGCAGTTTTGAGACCAAACAGAAAATTCAAACAGCACCAGAACAAGGGTATGTTGTCTTTTTCAGCCTCACAATATGCAAAATATAACTACTCAGTGCTCAAGGACTCAATGAAGTAATCAGGCTTGTATTCAAAAACCTGGCTTAGATTCCAAAACCATGTAGATGAGGCCCTCAGTGATATGTTTTAGTATTGATCTTGGCAGTCCTGGGGTAATGGTTGGACTTGATGATCTTAAAGGTCTTTTCCAACCTAGCTCATTTGGTTCTATTCTGTTAGGGCACTCTGGGCCAAATTACAGCTTTGCAGCCCTGTATGGTCACATGGGGTGACAGGAGACAATCACCCTGACAGACTGTAGTATTTCCCATCTCTGTTGACAGAAGGCTGCAAATGGATGCCCCTCCTTCATGCCTGGACACAGAGGCACCAGCAGCCTCTCTGCACAAGCCTGCTGATACTTACTGGTGCCCAGACAGCAAGGCCCCAGCTCCCACAGTCTGACTCAGTGTTCTGGGCTAGTGCCAAAAATGAGCAGCTCCAGGCCCAGCAGAGGTTCAGCCCCATTGCAGCTGCCTCTGGGATGCCTGCAGGGGGGGGATGGGCTAGACAACAACTCTTCCACAGTCTCTAATATTCAGTCTTCCCCATCTTTCCTCAAACATCAGCACCCTAGACCTTGGGAAAGAATCTTCTTTGCCACACTCACTCCTGTCTGTAATGAGATGCTCTATTTGTGATGACCCAAACCCAACAGTTCTAAAGGAACAAACCTCAAAAATGTCCCACAACAATTTACATGCATAGTCTATTTGATGGACGCTCAGAGACTTCAGGTTTCTTCCTGGCCTTGCCACTGTTCTGTTGTGTGTGATCCTAAATGCACCTTTGTGTCATTTTCTCAGGTATGAAATAGGACTATTAATACTTACCCTCTAAGTCTCAGAGATTTATGAATGAGAAGAACTAGACATGGTTAAGAGCTACTGCTGTTAAAAGTTAATCATTTTTCAGCCTACAAAATCTTCACTTTCTCCATGGTGTTTATTTCCCTTGCTACTTGATGGAAGTAAACCCTAAGTAGACAGAAGAGTCCATAGTACATATATAAAACCGCTTTTTTACAAGGAAGACACTGGATTTTGCTTTTGGAGCAACGTGTTGCTTTTTGCAGTGTCTTTGTGAGCACTGAAACAATAAAGGGTATTACAAGTTTAAACTGTACCATTCCAGGGAATCTTATTTCAAATTCTGATAGGGGTCAATGGAACAAAAAAGCCATCTGGGAATAAAAGTGCAACTTCTCAATATGAAAAAATGTAATGCAAAGTGAGCTCCATCATTCTTACCAGAGAGCTCATAGTCTGAAGGCTTTATCTGGAACCCATTCTGCACACATAATCAACAGGGATAGTTAGGAAAAAGCAGCATCTCCTACAAAGATCAAGGGTCTATGAAAAACATCCTCTTTTTAAAAACTGTGATGTTTCACAAAGCCAAACACCTAGCCATTCTTTCTGAATCCATGCAAAGAACAGACTGCAGCATGTACTCCATCTCATTGAAAAGACAAACCTGAACTGTGCAGATAAACAAAATACAGCTGACTATCCATAATGTTCTCCATTTTAATTGTTTTCCTTTAGGAGCAGAAATAATATTTGCTTGAAAAGAAACACTTCTGGTTTAAAAAATCTGCTCTATTTTATTTGACAAGAAAAACTGTTCTGCTTTCTGTCTTACCTGAGGCAGAGTGCCTTTGACTAATGCAGGGATGTCTGCTTTAGAATAACCAATTGCAGCTAAGCCATCATCAACATTCAGATCAAACAGGAATTTCCGGAGCGTGTCTGCCAAAATAAGCCCCGCATCTTTGATTCTGGCAGTGCGGATGTCAGCTCCTAAAATAAGACATAATGCCTTGACTGTAGGGTGGAGAGAGTGGAGGAAGCCTGTTCTGGACTTAATTTAATCATATTATCAGCTGAATACATATCCACACATAACAGTCACTGCCCTAAAAGCAACACTAAGTGAAATGAGGAATCAGTCCTCATTTTACAGTTGGAATAGTTTATGAAAGGTGAAATAAAACAAGATCAGGAGAAGCAGGTATCTGCTGCCAGAAGGACTAACTGCCACATGAGGTTAACTTCCTTTTCCTCTGTGCTTACAGGGAGAAGCACTTTTCAGTCTGACTAACTGCTGGGCGGAAAGAAACTAACAGCATGAACGTCAATGACATTTATTTTTATGGACAGTCTGCCAAGTGCTAACTTTATTTTAAGGCCTTGAGTTTGCTGACATCTAGAGGACATGGAAACCACTGACTATTCTGTTTAATTACATGGTTAAAGAGAGGACTTGTAGGCTGAGAATGACAGGAGAGGGCAGAGCAGTATTCAAGGGGTTAAATAAATACTAAATGTAATGCTATTTGAATATGCGCTGACTTGTGTAGGAGAACATAGAACTGTATCTTTGAAATATCTACTGAACAACTCATGAAAGCATCAATATAAAGTGAAAGATTGACAGTATTTCTTGCAGAATAGCTTGCTTCCCCTTCTTCAATGAACGGTCAGGATTTAAGAGTAATAAGAAAAACATGCTCAGATAGAAGACACAGGCTCCTCCTTACAATTTCTTTTCAACATAAGCTGAGCTAATTTTGTTCTCTGCCTAACGTCAATGATGTTACACCAGAACTATGTTAGGCCCAAGTGCAGTACTAAGAGATGAGTAATAGCACAACATAGCTACAGGAAAAATATTTTCCCTGATCCTTACACAGTTCAATGTAGCATTCAAAGGGAATGAACAGGAGACCAACAAGCTCATTTGAGGAGCTCAGATATTCGGGTAGTATAACTGGCAGTACTGCAGAATATAATGTCTGGGATAAATTGATAAATAAGGTATGACAGTCTTGTACAAAATCTTATGCTACTGGGATTATGCCATGCAGTCTGAGTATATCCTGGGGTTTGCTGTACAGAAGTAACTGGAACATAAATCCAGTATCTTCAGATAGTGAAGTAAAAGGGAAAGGGAGAAGGGGGGGAAAAAAGGACAGCAAATGTGAAGGGCAGGTTTAAAATATTGCTGTAGTTTTAGTACTTTCTTTTTACTCAACCTAAAGGATACATCAGTCTTTGATTGCACTTAGAAAATTTTTGGCCACACACACACATATTTCAAGAACCCACCTAGAGAGGTATTAAGCTTTTTTCTGGCTGTACCCAAATTCACAGCTGTACACACACACAACATAACTGTTGAGTAATTTGCTTCTCATCATAAAATATCTTCTTAGGCATCACATTTGGCAACATGACAGATTTGAATTAGCTACTGTAGTCAGTTGGACTCTGGACTGGAATCAGAAGTAAACACCCTAGGTGGGAATTAACAAATTATTTCCCTGTGACATGTTTCATTATAGCAAGGCAGACAGTAACATAGTTAAAATTTCTATAGAGAAAATGAACACATCTTTTAGAGGCAGGATTTATGGCAGAAGCTCATACCACAAAACCTACAGGAACTCCTTTTCAACCACTTGTTTTAAAATCAAGGAGCCAGAGTTCAAATTCTCAGACACACTGTGCTGCCCAGTTATCCAGAAACATTTTTTAGTCAACTCTGATTTGTGTGTTATTGCTGTAAGAACACTGACATTTTGTAGCTTAGTATATGATTCTAACTACGTTTGTGTTTTGGTTTTGGCTGTAGGCAGGACTGCATACTTTGAAGGAAGGCTGAACCACCTATCAGCCAACATCTATAAAATAAACAGAGTTTTCCCCTGTTCTAGTTTTTCTGACCATATTGTTTTACATCCTTTTTAAAATACTGTGATATTTCTACTGTCTACATAAAAGTCACACTCTTTCTTGAAATCCAGAATACTTTTGGATTACTTACACAAGGAAGTCAGTCCTACATGTGACTGGATGCTGTGACTTGCATACCGAAAGCTACAAGGGACTGAACACAAGTTTTCCAAATACAAGGGGAGCTGCCCTAACCACTTTCCCTCTACTCTTTTCACTGCTGCACATGTGGCTCTGATTGCTCATTAGTGAGCCTGGGTATTAGCAGCAGTTTAGCTACAACACAGAATCTGGTGCAGGCAAAAAACCTGACCTTAGATATAAACAAATTAGCCCATGGCAGAGCCATGCTGTCACAGCTAGACTGCTACTAGCTCCAAGACTACCTCACTGAAAGCTAGTTTAGAACACACGGTCACACTGGGGGTGCAATGAAGACATACCATTTCTCTAGGATACCTTCTGGTGATGGGTTGCACAGATAAGAAAGCACTGTATGAAGAGATAACCTTAAAATGAATTGTCAGATTGCAGTATATACTTTTACTCTGCTAAGAAGCAGAAAAGGCCACTTTGTTCATTAACTCACTTCTCAGCCATCACAGAGCACCTACTCCAAGCTTTGCCTTTACATTGGCCACTGAGAAATTCCAACACCTAGAAACAACCTAAGGCCCACATTAGGAAGAGGGAAACACACAGCTGTGTGCCACAGGAAAAGATCAGAAGTGATTCGAAACATCACTGTCCTAATTCATTGCCACAGCAGGGAATTTGTTAGGCAAAGTGCTTCCTTCCAGCTAACACCTAAGTACTTGTTTGTTTGATGGTCTCTAAGGTAACTACTTTCCATTAAGCACCAAGAGAGACGCCAATCACAGTTACTCTCCCCTGATTCATAACAGATCTACAGTTAATTTCAACCATTTTGTTTTCTAGCAAAGAAGCACATTTCTCCAGCTTGCTTCTCTAAGTACATCATCCAACATCCAAGTTTAGCATCATTCTACCTAAGTTTGCATTATGTATAACTCAGTCAGACTCCAGAATCTTGTTTTTGAACTTAAAATCCCTGCAGCAACCAACTACAATTGCTTGTACACATTTATTTTTTCTTCTCCAAAAGACATTTTGGAAAGAATCCCATTTGTATGCGTAAGTTGTACCCATAGAGATTTTACCTAGTATCTCTGCAGCTTCCAAGTGCCGCTCAGGATGCATCTGTGCCGTGAAAGCAAACACTGCTGGGGACGTCAGCACCACAGAAAGGCCATGTGGCTGGGAGGGGAAAAAGAGAAAGAATAAAATTACATCAACAGGACATTTATTTTCAACTTCAATGTGCTTTAATGCTCGTTCATAGAATGGTTAGAGTTGGAAAGGACATTAAAGATCACTTAGTTCAAGCCCCCCTGCTATGGGCAGGGACACCTTCAACTAGATCAAGTTGCTCAAATCCCCATTCAACCTGGCCTTGAACGCTGCCAGGGATGGGGCAGCCACAACTACTCTTAAGGAGCCTGTTCCAGTGTCTCACTACCCTCATAGTAAAGAATTTTTTGTCACGTCTAAGGTAAATCTACCCTCTATCAGTTTAAAACTGTTCCCTCTTGTCCTGTCACATGCCCTTTTTAAAAGTCCCACTCCATTAATTTGAGATAACAAAGAATTGAAATTATATAATAATTTCTGTATATAATACAAAACCAAAGATAAACCAAGTTTTACCACTAAAGAGTGATCCACATTATAATCCTTTGGTTTGTAAGTTTTCACCAAACCAGAAATAGGGTAAGACATTCCATGGCTGGAACAGAGTAGAGAGAAAGTGGTTAGGGCAGCTCTCCTGGTATTTGGAAAATTCGTGTTCAGTCCCTTGTGTGGTCAGCCTTTGGTATGCAAGTCTCTTCAGTACAGATCATAGAATCACAGAATTACAGAATGATTTGGGTTGGAAAGAACCTTGAGATTATCAAGTTCCAACCCCCCTGCCATGGGCAGGGACACCTCCCACTAAACCATGTCACCCAAGGCTGTGTCCAGCCTGACCTTGAACACCTCCAGGGATGAAACATTCACCGCTTGCTTGGGCAACCCATTCTAGTGCCTCACCACCCTCACAGTAAAGAACTTTTCCCTTTTATCTAACCTGAACTTCCCCTGTTACAGTTTAAACCCATCACCCCTTGTCCTATCACTGCAAACCCTGATGAAGAGTCCCAGTACTCAATCTGTATGGATATTAAGTACAGATGACTCACCTCCTACACCTTAGGGACCTAGCTGTAAAAAGTAGTACTTCCTTACTTTGCATGTGCAAAGTTATATTACTCCATTGACTGGACTGGAAAGATGCTCAGTTACTAAAGTAATAGAGACATGCCCAAAAAAGCACAACCTGCACCCTTACGTGATCACACTGCCTAAGAAAAATAAACATGAATTTTAAAGTATAATTAAAGAGTGGATTTTTTCAAACAAAAGGCATGAAAGGAAGGTCTCCAAAAAGAATGACTGCTAATAAATTCTCCACACAATTCAGGCTTAGGCTTTGCTCCTTTGAGATTTTCACCTGTATGAAACTACATTGCCTTGCAATATTAATTGCAGCTCATTTTAGCCTGCTGCTTGCCTACCGCATAGACAAACTTACAGACAATTCCATCAGTTCAGGAATTACCTCATTGCTGTCCCACTGCAGAACATCTGGCATGAAATCCAACGTTTTACATGCCACTGATTTTTATTTGCCTTATGTTTTTTACTGACAAGGAAGGTAAAGAAGACCATGTTTTGTAACTTTTACATGGTTGGATTTGAGTATCAGAAGCCAGAATACAGAATCTTTATACACATAAATGCCAACGGCCCATCAGTCTCCCACAGCACAGGACTCCCCCTGCATCACAGGCCAGGCTACAATGTCTTACTGTATATTGAGCAACAAAAACAGCAATGTGATTGACAATCTAAAGCAAACACTAGCTAGAAGCTCACTTTGGATGGGGTTAATACTTTTCCATACTCACCAGAGATGAACACCAGCATTGCCAAAGCCAATACCAGCAAAAGCACTTGCTAGGTGCATGTTGGCTCTTGCTTCACGGTCCTCAGGGTTTCTCATGGCTCTGTGCACCGTGGAGACAATGATATCAGTGAATTCACAAACAGACTGGTAATTCAGTTTGGAAAAATCAGAGAGGGCTTCTTTACAGACAGACATACAAAAACTTTTAAGATAAGCTGAGATAAAAATGCTGGAAATAGTATCAGGTCACAGTTCAGACAGAGAACAATCCTGCTTCTGGATCGATACTTAGATCAAACTGGTTCAGTGAAGGGCAAGTTTCCTCTAATTTTTTCCAAAAATGGAGTAACTAGAGTGAATTTAGCCATATTCACCTCAGCAGTTTAACAGTTCTGCTTAGGAACTTTGGCAATCCTCTGTACCATTGCAAGATCCCTTCAGCTTTCTCACCATCTCATTAGGTGGTGGTCTGGACCTCACAATCTGTGTGGGAAGAGCTCCTTGCCTTCCTATGCATCAGACTGCTTGTGTAGTTTGACAAGATGATGAAAAAGTCTCATGAATAGATTCCACGAGGACAACAAACAACTACTTTGACTAGCCAGGTTCTGTAAAAAGTCCTTAAAAATATGAAATCTCACACTGATCTTTAATAGAAGTGCACATGGGATATAAAACCTGTATACAGGCTGAATATATTTTTTTAGGGATTAAACTGAGGTTTGGTCCCTACCAAACTGATCCCAGTTAAGTAAAAACTTAATGTAAGTTGAAGATCTTTTAAGTATGAGCTAGTTTTCAAGTAAATGCATAATTCTGCACTTTCATAAGTGCACATATTTACCTTCTTGATGGATGTATAAGGATCTTAATTTACACTGAAGGTCACAGAAATCACAGTATTTCTTTCACTTTGTCATATATTCCCCTTATACTGTAATTGAAAACGGATTCTTGACAAAAATATGTGAATGCTGCTCTCATAGTAACTGAGCAGCTTGAAATACCTTCGACTAAGGATTTATGAAACAGATCCACAGAGCATTAAAAAGCTGCCTCTTCAAGACAACCTAGTAACCTTGATTTTACTTTCAAAACTTTCTGCTTTATTTAAGAGAAATCTAGGGTAGAAAATGAAGGTTTAATGTTGTAGTTCGCCCTATTTTAGCCTAAAGTTTATGTTCCTCTAAGCATCCCTTTTTGGGCACTGAACATACTGTGAGGGATGTGGCTGTTAAATGTGTTACCTTTTCAAATACTTAGCTACAATTCGCAGAGCATGGAGAGCCCAGATGTCACTGATGGGGTTGCTGCCTTGGTAAGCTGGCCGGTTAATTGGATTTGAAGGGCAGGGACTGCGCATGTTGTAAGGAAGAGCCGTGTATGATTCTAGAGCATGGCTAAAAGGAAGATTGAAACATGAATTATTTAAGTGGGAGAGCAACTTTTTGCTCCCTGCTGTCCTTGAATGCAGGTTCTTCTTATTTATTTCTGGTGTTCAGGTATTTTAACAGTTGCCAAAAATAGAAATACAATCTCATAGACCACTGAGAGACTACTGGGCACCTCCAGAGCACTTCACTCTGCACACAGAAGACAATCCAAACACCGTCACAATCTATCAGCTCACATCATGCTTAAATTTAGGCGGCATGAACTGGCATCTTGGTTGTGTAATGTTTTTCACCAAAGAGCTCTGTACATCTGCAATGAATGTACTTCCTCTCTGTAGGACAGGGACTGTTAAGAGACTTCAGCACTAGAAGCATTGTAAACTACCTTTCTTTCAGAGGTATTGACTTAAAAAATTAGAAGTATGGTATTTAAGCTAAGTGGAACTGCCAACAGTCTCATCTCCCAGAGACTCACGAATCTGACCACATAAAAAAGGGGCACTGCCTACATAGCCACATTCAGATGTACAGAACTACAGACAAACCATTTTCACATATGAACAAATGCCTCAATTCCATTACAGACACCGCAGTTCAGGATATTTCACCAAGCCTGAGAAATCGATTTCATTATACATCTTCTACTTCAATATACACAGCATTCACAGCACACTAAGCTCTGCCCCTCTGAACAGAAACTTCCATGCATTTTGTGCAGTTGAAAGCTGTAGGTTTAAGGTGAAGAAAATTTTGTGCCAAGTAAAGAGCAAATTATGAGACAGGTTTGAAAATGCTCTTAAATGGGCTAAGACCTGCCAACATCCCACAAGCCATCAGAAATTTCTGTTGACACATTGTGGCTTTCATTAGAAAATCCTTGTTCTCTGCTCCCTGCTATGTCTATGAGACATGCTAAATGCTGCCGCAATTGTGATTAGACATCTACATGATCTCTTAAAAAGGGATGCCTGGACTCTCCTTCCTGACAACAACCATCCTGGAAGCAAATAGCTTCTCCAATGCACTGTAAACATATTAAAATTTCTGCAAATGAGTGATTTCTTCCCATACATTCCGAGGGAGGTTGTGAAATTAAATAAAAGTGTAACAGAGACCACTTGCACAAGAACAGGAAAGGAAGAAAAAAGATCATCCTCTCCTGTGCCTTATATTTTTTCTGCAATCATCACAGGAAAAATATAAAATTGTTAGACATTCAAGTAGCAGCCTCTACAGAGAACTCACCAAAGCACATCAAAGCCACTGTTGGCCACTATTCGCTCAGGCATAGAAAGTGTGTGTAAAGGATCAATGATGCCTAATGTTGGCTTAATGGCTCTTGAAGCAATACCTGCAATATGTAAGTAAGAAAAAGGAGTTGAAGATTTTTTTTCAACAGAATACGGAAGACAAGCTTAATGTTCAAAACTTAACAATAATGAGGAGAAATTATTTGAAACTATGAAGATAAAAGCAAAGAGAAAGAAGGGACACTGAGGAGTACCTATGTAAATCTTACTGATGGTAAGTCCCTGTAAGAGAGTTAGACAATTTGAGACTTTTGCCTAATGTGAACTACACCAGAATGTTCTCTCTCCATTTGTAACCCTTCCTGACTACCCTGTGTTTTCAAAATGTCTGTGCTGAATGGCATCTGCAACAATATTCTTAGATCTGTATCTTCTGTGAACAATCAGACGGCAAGACTGGTTTGTGTTCACAATCAATTGCTATTGCTAATTGCTGTCTTCAGTATCTGTAATAACTGTGCCTTCATGTTTTTGTTATGGGGGCACAGATGTATCTTCGAGAGAGACAGACATACAGACAGACTGACTACATATAGATAAGGAAACTCTCAGCTATCGGCAGAACTCCTTAGCGCACCCGTTTGGGTCCCATGTACTGTAGACTGTGTGGCATATAAAATCCACATGCTGTGTTTGAGTAAAACCTCAGAGCAGCTATGAAGCTTAAGATGACATTTTAGCCTTAATTTTTATTTCCCAGGGATGAAAAGGCCAAAGGAAGACAGTGCCCCGCAGCTGCAGAGCATCTCAGGCCTGAGGTTTCAAAAGCTGGGAAAAAGAACATTTGGTTGCAATTATACAACAAAGAAACAGAAGTCTTAAAAGCAGAAAGAAAAATACAGAGGAAATAAGGAACAGCTGGTTGACCCTGGATGTAAGTAGAAATTTCCTTTGCAATTAAAATTTTCTGCCATTTAAGGACTTGAAAGATCTTAGTTTCCTGTTTTGCCTTCAAACTATAATCCTCTATATTACATAGGTATTTCATTATGTCACTATGCTATAAATTTAATTCAAGGAGGAAACCTTCAAGCTCTCAAATTTGCCTGTGGCAGTTCAATCAAACAGAATGATACCTGGAATGACATGCAGTATCCCTTTATTTTAAGGAAGAGAAATAATGAAGACATTGGAAAAGTCATTGTCTTGAATTGCAGACAAAAAAACAAACCTCACCAGTTTTTACTTTTAGTTCTTTGAAGTCAAAAATGGCAACACCAGTGGTTTCACTTCCAGTTCCAGATGTTGTAGGAACTTAAAAAGAAGAATGGGGATAACAACAAATAATAAATAATACATAATATTGCAAAATAAATAAATTAAACCACAACAGCAATGCCACCAAAAATACAGGACCCAGGAATTTGCGGCGGTGTGCCTGATCAGAATCCAACAAGTCAAAGAGAAACTCTGATCTCTTTTCTCAGTAAAAGAAGTCAAACTTGGCTAAACAAGACAAACTAATGACAAAACCTGTGATTTATTTCCACTGAAGTAAATAGCAAAATTGCTGCTGAATACAGAGGAGCAGTAAGCCGAAAGGAGGCTGAAACAGTCATGGTAAGCTGATTTCAGGAGAAATATCATACAGAGTATAGAATGAGTCCCCTTCTCCTCCTGCTTTACCTGCAATAAGTGGCTTGAGGGGCACAGTGACTGGCTTCCCTTTCCCAATAGGAGCATTGACATAATCCAAGAAGTCTGACATAGGGCTGGACGAATAGAGGTTGGCAGCTTTACAGGTGTCCATTACAGACCCACCTCCAACAGCAACATAAGCATCAAACTCTCCCTTTTTAGCAAATGTAATGGCATCCAGGAAACTTGGAAAACAAGAAAAGCTTTCCAATTAGTAAGGAGCAAAACAGCACATTGAAAAACTATTAAGACCAGCATACAGGTCACACGGGAGTCTTTAAGCAGCTGCATGGCATGCTATAAAAGCCAAGGCACTACTTGGAGAAGCATGTTATCAGAAAGTAGTACCTTTGGTCTGTTGGTTCCACCCGGACGTTATCATACATCTGAAAGTTTATACCATATTTTGACAAGGAATTCAATACTGCATTTACAGGAGGGAGTCGGGAGAGGTTTTTATCTGTCATCAAACAAACTCTTTTAGCACCAAGATTCTGCAGGTCCTACAATAACAATGAAATTAAAAAAAAAAAACAACTGGTATAAAATCATGAACTAAACTATTTAAATACTAATCCAAATCAACTGGAACCATTTAAAAATAGTACAAAACCCAATCTAAACATAGTTGGTTATAGTTTTAAAATTTTTGAAACAGGAGCAGCAAAAGGAAAAAGAGGATTAACCACATACATATAGGATGCAGAAAACAGCATAAGGAATAAGGGTGACCAACTTATATAGGTGAAGTCTTACGACAGAAGAAAAGTAATGATAAAGATGTTGAACAAGTGAAAACTACATAGAGCCACTTAAGACTACAGTAAAATGTGAAATATTTTCTTGAAGTATTTTTTTCCTACACAATTTTTACAACACAAAAAAGCTTCGTACACAGGTTAGGTCTCTCCGAACTGCATACCAAAGCACAGCATTAAAATCTTCAAAATTTAAGACTGAATATTAATTTATTGAGAAAAAATCAAAATAAGGTAGCAAAAAGAAGAAAAATACTACTACATGCTAAATTAATTGTTACAATAGCTATTGAATACATGCAATTCTAAATAATCCTAATGCTGTTTAAAGACAAAAGTTCTGTCAAACTTCATTTACAATCTATTAATTTACTTTACAAATTTGCAAAGAAAAGAGAACTGTTAACGCCATAAATGCCAGTAAGAGAGGAAAAAGTGATAAATGAAGAATCCCAATGACAAAGGCAAACTGGAACAATGTACTCAGGTGAATCATCTTACATTGCTGAAACAAAAACTATATATTTTCACAGTGCAAACTTAGAATATCCACTTAATTTAAAGGAAAGTCCCTCATTCATTTTAATGAGCACTAGAAGAGACAGAAGTGTTCTTAAGTGTTCTTGAGAAAATCCTGGTGAGTCACCAGGATTGAAAGCTTTTTGCATTAAATTCCTTGTCAGAGAAAAATATTCTTGTATAACCCCGGTAAATCATCACCAATCTCATAATCTATTAAGCTGCATTTCATGTGCTCACTTTTACCACAGCAACATCGATGTAACATGCTTCTGTTCTGTAAAGAGTATTTTCCAACCTTGTTTACACTTACATATGTGACTACACTGACTGCAAAGCAGTAGAGATCCAGGCACACCATATATAAGTTTTCCCTTATAAAATGATTGATAGCACAAGCAGCCCTTTAGAAAATAACTCTTCATCAGTGACAGACTTACGCTATGGGAGCTTACCATGCCAATCTCTT
Source organism: Amazona ochrocephala (assembly GCA_039720435.1). Taxonomy (NCBI): domain Eukaryota; kingdom Metazoa; phylum Chordata; class Aves; order Psittaciformes; family Psittacidae; genus Amazona; species Amazona ochrocephala. The sequence goes on from CM077876.1 coordinate 37,425,093, forward strand.
TAGTAACTCCTTCTCCATATCGGATGTTTGAAATGGCCATCTACCAAGAAGAAAAGAAAAAAAGTATTTTTTTGTGGAAAACTTGAGAAATGCATCTAGTCCCAAGCAGTCAAAGGGAAATATAAATATTTACCAACATAAACATTTGTTAAATGACATATTTGTAAGTATAAAAGATAGTACTTTTAAATCAAATATATTTTATTATTCAATCTACCTCAAATGCATAGTCTGTATTTCCCAGGGTAGGCCGTTCAGGGACTAGAATGGAAATGATACAGTAAAATTAGGGAACAAAAAAGTGACTTTAATCTGTATCTCAACACTACAGTTGGCAGATTCCTTTGCTTTTAAAATCACTAATACATTTGCACAGGTCATCTTGGCTTGTCTGGGTAACAGTTGCCTGTTTCAACCCTTGTTGTCTGTGAGATTAAATGATCCAAGTACTTGATTTGATTCATATAAGTCAAACCAAGTGTGTTTTTTTCCCCTCTTTCAAGAATTAATCTTTCCTGTAAAACCTGAGTAACTCAGCATGAATTCTGCATGAGAATTTGCTTGCAGGCTCCAAAGACCAGAGCAGCACATACCAAGTAGCACGGCTTATCTTCAGAGCATACAGGCTGCTACATACAGGTTGAGAGAGTTACAAATGTGTAGGGGCTACACGATAACCTTCAGAACAACTTTTAAGACAAATCCATGAGACATCCTCCATATGCACATGGATAGAGGACATCTTTTGTACATGTAAGAGTGACACTAACAGGTCTTTACACTGTTTACTTACGCCTAGTTGTGAACTTGCAGCTGAAACTGAATTGCTTGCTTGAAAATTAAGAAACTGCATGCATTGCTAATAATAAACAGTTTTAATAAGGAGCAGTGAGTTTCTATCAACTTCATTCAGTAGAAGAGAGAAGATACTTATAAGGGTAGTATTTCAGTCACATCCCCTCCCTGCCATGTCATTATTTCATGAATTACCACAAACCTCTCAATTTCTCACATATCCTGATTTTGCCCCAAAGTGGAACAAACTACATGAACTAAAACAGCCCATTCTTCTCCAGGAGAAGATCAGAAGAGGCATTCTGCTCTTCCTGCTGAAGTCATGCCTTCTGTCTGCTATATTAACTGAAAATATGCAATTTGGATTCAGATAGAATGAGTGAAGCCATGATAATGAGTCTTACTGACACGCTGGCGTGCACCGAAGCACTGACCCACAACAGTAACAGATAGATGTATTAAAATCCTTTATGCACTTTCTATTCAAGCTCAGGCCAGCTGCTATCAGCTCTTTCACTGCTGTCTCTTGCCAGGCTATACATGTTTGACCTCTCCTGGAGTTTGAGTCTGCTGTACTCTCAAGTCATTAGTTTGACAGGCTCAGAATATGTCAAAGCCATTTACTCTCTTACTTTCTAATACTACAATAGATGCCCTGCTGTTATATTCTTGAGCCAAACTTAACTTTCAGGAAGAATTTTACTGAGTTGAAAATTCCACTATTTGCTTGAACACTGCCAAGAAACAAAACAAATATTTTTTGTCTGCTTCAGCCACTGTTGAATCAGTTCCACCATTTAGCGACTTACTGAACTGATACCATCTTGCTACATTACAGACTCAACTGCTGCCTAAAACTTGCAGAGAGGGTTTTTAATGAAGACTTCTATTTAGCAATGACTGAGTAGGTCATCAAGCAGAGAAGCAGAAGAATGAGATTCTATTTCTCAGCTGTGCTATTGTTTTGCTCTATGATGATCTTGGGCAAAACAAATACCTGCATGTATCTATGGCTTTTCCATATGTAAAATGGCAATAGTAATTCTTTTAAAGACTGTCTTAAGTAAAGCAGGTGAAACCAAGCCGCTCAGAATTACACACTGCTGAAATTATGGCCTGAAACACTAATTTTTATTGGCTCTGGATATTGACTAGCACATGGACAGCTATTCCCATAGCCTCCCTACAGTCACTGAAAACAGAAATTCCTCCCAGGCTGACGCGGCACAGCTTTCCTGCTCTTACTCCACAACCCTGGCCTATGTGAGCTACGTTCTCAGGGCTAATGGTATGAAAACCCTACATGGAGATCACACTCCCCAAGCCAAAGCAGACCTTTGTGAACAGATCCCTTTTATTTGTATCACTCCTGTTCCTTTCCCAATGTAACAAATGTGCATTTTTCCCCTCAAAAGCAGATCTTGAGATGACTCTGGTGATGACAGCAATAGTACCAGCCAGAGCAGATTTCTGACCAACCCGACTCATGGTAATGGCAGGCAGGGACAGGATGCATTGGTTGTGGTTTATGTGGAAACAGTAAATCTCTCCAACAATAACCACTATTAATTGTACAGCTAGAAAATAACAGAGTGCTTACCTCATCCTATAAATCGTTCTCTTTCCTACCTGCTACCTGCACCATCTGCCCGTGCTACACTGGTATGTTAGGCTCTACAGGACCATGGTCTCCTACAGATTTGGAGACACAAAGCAAGTCTTACCTTGAGAATAAGTGTGGGAATGGCTTGGGCACCGACATCTGGGTAAAAGAAAACGGCATGGTTAAACGGGGAAACTAAAGCAGAAATACAAATCTGTCCTTGCCCAAGTGTCCTGTGTGCACCAGCTCTCCGTGCCCAGCCTCAGTGAGGCCTGCCAGCACAGCCCGGCGCTGTCAGGAGGCCTGGGCCGCCCTGAGGAACGGCAGCCCGGTGGCTGTGGTCCCGTCGGCAGGAGAGCACGCGTAGGCCCTGGTAGCCAGCCCATGGTGATACCCATGTGAAGCAGGAGGTCAGCGCTAGGCAGGAGCACTGGGAAGCCCCCGCGGCGGCCACCGAACCTCACCCCCCGCCTCACTGCCTGCATCTGCTCATAAACGGAGGGAACCCAGCGGGCGGCCCCGCCGGGCTCCAGCTCCAGCCGCGCCGAGGCGGTGGTTCCCATGGGCCGGCCCGGCCCGTCAACACTCACGCGGCCTGCTGCAGCTGCCGCAGGAGGCGGACTGCCCGCTCCCTCCCGGCCGCCATAGCAGCGGCTCTGGGGGCGCAGGTCGGGGCAGAGCCATCAGCAGCGCCTCCTCCAGGGGCTGGCCCCGGGGCAGCGCTGGCTCCCGCCCGCTCCCCGACCCCGGTGTCAGTCACACGGGGACCAAAGCCCGGCTGCAGCTAGCGCCGTCCTAGTTCAGCTCCCGCAGCCAGCGCTCCTGCGGTAACCGGGGGGGTACCCCAACTGCAAACGCAACCCGCACCTGTTCTAAGGACGCACCCGACGTGCCCTATGGAAAGAATCAGGGGTCTGGAAAACAACTTTTCCACTTGTCCAAACACTTTTTTGCCCCTGCGTTACCTATCTGCTTACGCTGAAGGCTTGGTATCAGTGGGTTGTGCCCACAAGACCATTTGTGCCACCAGCAAGTCTGAAGCAGCCTGTAGTGGTGCAGTTTGCTCTGCACAGTGGTGAGGAACACTTAAGAGGCAAAGAACACATCCTAAGCAAAGCCCATAGGTTGAGCACTATAGTCAGTCCGTGAAAGACACCCAAATCTCTTCAGCTCCAACGTGTATGTACCCCTTCTGCCTTCAGCAACTGCCTTACAAAGAGGTTTTGCTTTTTGCTCATGCTGCCATCCTACTGAACTGAAAGAGTAAGACAACAGAACTGCTAGAGTCACCTTTTCTAGAAACTCTTTTGCAGCAAAACAATATAACAATAACTACTCACAAGTTTACTACTTGCAAGTTTGAGAACTTAATTTACTTCAGATTGCTGGAACTTGGTTTACTTCCCCTCTTACAGAGAATGGCCTCGGGGAACCACATCTGTGCTGTAGGTAAGCTACACTTCGGGCCATCAAACTGTGTATTCTTTAATTTCATGCGTACAGGAGACACTACAAAGTCAAAATGAACAATAAGCAGAAGTCTGAGATAACTTATGGTCTCAAACTGCTTAGTAAAGAAAACCACTGAAACGATTTCCATGAAATGACAGATTACTATTAATGCAAGGAGAAACTGAAGTTTTAACTGCTGTTCAGTACAAATTTATAATTCAATGGCTGGTCACCAGCTTTGACTTTTTTTTTTTCTTTTACTCAACAAAACTCTCTAGGAAATCTGTACTATTTCTTAGGCCTTGCAATAAGCCTTACAGTAAGTTTTCACGTTCAGTTTGTAACTGAACCCGGTACACAGCTGAGCAGCAACAGCTGATTTACAGAGCAAGAGCTCCACCATGAGGCCACTTGCGCTCAGCAGAGCTGAGCACAGCTCCGCTTAGCTTCAGTCCCGCCTGGGAATGCTGCAGCCACGGCCAGCAGTGAAGAATTACCTGATAACATTACCTGACTGTCCCCACGAAACACCCTGCCTGGAGGGACCCGGGGCTCCTGACACCCTCGACGCACCACCAGTTTCCCCTGGATGTAGAACACAGCCCTCCTCGGCTGCAGCTAAAAGCCACACGCAGATGTTTTAAGAAAGGCCGGACCATGTTTATTGACAAATAGGTGTGGGAACAGAGCACGAGGCAGGAGGCTGACAGTGACAGTTCCTTCCCACACCTCAGCAGGCGCCCCCAGCCCCGTGCTCCATGTAGTCCCTCATGCCTTCTTTCTCTTGCTGCCGCCAGTGCCGCTGCCCGCAGGCCGCTGCTGGTGTCGCCGGGCCGCACTCTTCTTGCTGCTGCGTCCAGTCCGCTGCTGCCGGCGGCCGCGCTTCCCCCGCTGCGACTGCTTCTTGCCCTTGGCGGCGGCCGCCTCGGCTTCCTCCTGGCGCAGCTGCTTGTTGACAGCACGGGTGATGTCGAGGACTGGCTTCTTACTGCCCATATCCTTCAGCAGCTGCAGCTGCCGGCTGCGCTCCGCCGCCAGGTTGCCCAGCAGCGGCTCGAAGCGGCGCTTCTTGCCGCCGCTGCGGGATGGAGGCTCTGCCGGCTCCTTGGGCAGCCGTGGCTGGAAGCGGCCGAGCGATGCGGTGGAGACGCGCGCGACCCGGGCGACGTGGCTGAGCTCCTCCTTGCTCTGGTGGCCGGTGGGGTGGAGGGGCGCGGCGGGGATGGCGGCCCCGGCCCGGTGGGCCCGGGCCAGGTTGCGCAGTCGGTTCAGCTCGTTACGCGCCACCCGCTCCCGCTTCTCCCGCCTCAGCCGGGCGAACTGGTCCTCCTCCGGGTCAGCGCCCTCCGGCACCTCCGCCAGCCAGGCGCGGGCCGGGTCGCCGCCTGCCCGCCGGTAGCCCCAGCGCCGCCGCCACTCCTTGGCCTGCTCGTCCCACACCAGAGAAGTCCGCTTGCGCCGCCGGATGCCCTTCAGCCGCGCGAATTGCTCCCATCGCGTCGGCGGCTTCGGTCGTGGCGGCGGCTTCTCCCGCGGCAGGCGTAAGGTCGGCTCGGGGAGCCGCGCCACCAGCGGCCCCCCCGCCCCGCCGGCGCGCTCGGCCGGCAGTTCCCACAGCTGGGCCACCAGCAGCTGCGTGTTGTCGCGGGCCAGCGCCAGCAGCTGTGCCTCCCGCTGTGGGCCGGCCCCGCGCAGCCCCGCCGCCGGCGGCGGGTTGCGGTCCAGCGCCAGCAGGTTGCCCAGGTCGAACTCCAGTTCCAGCTCCTTCTCCACTACCACGCTCCGACGCTTCTCCGCTTCCTGCTCTTCGGCGGCCGCCAGCACCTCCTCCACCCGGACGGCCGCCATGGCGGCGGTCAGGCCGGGCCGCGCCGCTCCCACACGTGCGCGCAGATCCCACCGTGAGACGCCGGAACTGCAGCGAAGCCCTTCCCGGTCACCGCGCCGGAAAGCGCGCCGCCGCACCCGGAACGGCGATGTCTGACGGGCGGGCTCGGTGCAATGCTTGCCGGGAAATGTAGTTCTCTCATTGCCGGGGCTGCGGAGTTGAGGGGGGGTGTGTGGGAGCTGTTACTTCAACGGGCTCTCCCTGGGCCTTCTCCCGAGGTTTTCCATGGGTTTGTGGGCTTTTTGGTAGCGTGTCGTTATGTGTGACAGTCACTGGTGTAGGACAATGCCTGCAAGCACTGTTGGCAGGGCCAAAACTGCAGTGCTGGAGGGGAGCTCCCCACAGAGTGAGGCAGGCCGTGTGGGTGAGACCGCTCTCAGCGGAGGGAGAGGGCGGGCAGGGATAGTGACCAGTGAGGTGCCAGTGCCTGGATCCCAGGGTCAGGCGGGTCAGAGATACTGCCGTGCTATTTATAAACAGACGGGCTCTGGGAGAATTTATAGAGTCCTACACAGTGATCTGGCTTATATGGCTATGACATTCTGAGCTGATTCTGAGCAGAACCACGTGCAGCCTGGCCTTGAATGCCATCCCTGGGATGGCACATCCACCACCTCTGTGAGCAACCTGTGCCAGGATTTTACCACCCTCATTGTAAAGAATTTCTTCCTCATGTCCAGCCTGAATCTCCCCTCTTTCAGTTTAAAGCTATCATGCCTTATCCTGTCGCTACAGGCCCTGCTGAAGCGTCTCTCCCAAGCTTTATTATAGGCCCCTGTTAAGAGCTGAAAGGCTGCTCTAAGGTCTCTCCTGAGCCTTCTCTTGTCCAGGCTGAAAAACCCCAACTGTCTCAGCCTTCCTCATAGGAGAGGTGCTCCAGCCCTCTGATCATCGACACCTGGGTCAGGGCAATCCCAGGCACAGCTACAGGTTGGGCAGAGAAGACCTTTAGAGTAGCCCTGTGGGGAAGGACTTGGGGGTGTTGGTTGATGAGAAAATGAACATGAGCCGGCTGTGTGCGCTCGCAGCCCAGAAAGCCAACCGTATCCTGGGCTGCAGCAAAAGGAGCGTGACCAGCAGGTCGAGAGAGGTGATCCTGCTCCTCTACTCTGCTCTCGTGAGACCTCACTTGGAGTATTGTGTGCAGTTCTGGTGGCCTCAACATAAAAAGGACATTGAACTGTTGGAACAAGTGCAGAGGAGGGCCACGAGGATGATCAGGGGACTGGAGCACCTCCTGTATGAAGATAGATAGGTTGAGAAAATTGGGGCTGTTCAGCCTGGAGAAGAGAAGGCTGCGTGGAGACCTCCTAGCAGCCTTCCAGTATCTGAAGGGGGCCTATAGGGATGCTGGGGAGGGACTCTTCATGAGGGACTGTAGTGAGAGGACAAGGGGTAACGGGTTCAAGCTTAAACAGGGGAAGTTTGGATAGGATCTGAGGAAGAAATTCTTTACTGTGAGGGTGGTGAGGCACTGGAATGGGTTGCCCAAGGAAGCTGTGAATGCTCCATCGCTGGTGGTGTTCAAGGCCAAGTTGGACATAGCCTTGGGTGGCATGGTTTAGTGGGAGGTGCCCCTGCCTGTGGCAGGGGTTTTGGAACTAGATGATCTTAAGGTTCTTTCCAACCCTAAGTATTCTATGATTCTACGATTCTATGATCATTTTTGTGGCCCTTCTCTGGACCCCCTCCAACAGGTCCATGTCTTTCCTGTACTGAGAACTCCAGAGCTGATTCTCAAATTCTCATGCCTTGCATATCGAAACTTACATTTTGTAAGTCTAACTATGATAAAGTATATATATATATATTTCTGTTTTCAAGTCAGCAGTTCTGAACATGGTTTGTGTACAACGGAGCAGCAGAGTCTCTGTCCCTGTACATTTTTGGCACAGGCAGCTTTCCTGTTTACCACAAGATGGCATTGCATTGAATAATAGTTTGTTCCCTGTCTTGGACAGTTCATACTTCTGCCTGGAATTACAGATAAAATAATTTTTTTTAAGGACAGTTCTTTGAAGGTACACAAATGCACTGTTTAGATTTAGGCATAAATTTATACTTTTGAACTACGAGGTCCACTGTTTCGGCAGCCTGATCAATACCTTTTCACTGATCCCTGTACCCTCCCGGTTTATCCTTATGCAGCTAACTCTTTGAGTTCTTTTGTGCTGTACTATTACAAAGCACAGAAGCCTTCAGGTAAATGTCTGTGACTGAGAGGAGATAATTGGTAATATCTATTGTACTTCCAAAGTTGCTTTAAGCATTCATGATTTTACTGTGTGTCACAGGAACAGAATAAGGAGTGCATGCAAGGAATTGGTCTTCTTGTTTTACCTGATAGTATGAACCTCCTAAGGAAGGAAAAAAAAGAATCTGGGAAGGCAAGAATTACTTTCTGGCAACTGCTGTGTAGAACTGAATTCCAGACTTTTTATGTATTCCAGAAATTGTTATTTATTGCATAAGTGGTCCCAGTGCAGTAAATGAGACTGTTCTTTTACTCAATTGCTTCAGTGTAATTTTTCGATGATAGTGTAATAGGGGCACCCTTATGATTATGGAGCAGTGTCAGGAAATTCTGTACTTTGTCTCAGATGGAGCTCAAAGGTGAATTTTTTTTAATGGCCTTTTTTTCTCCTTTTACTGGTTTTTGTTGTATGTTCCATTCCTGGAGGTGATGAATTGATCCACTGTATTTAGTCCCTACACCAATGATTCAACAGTAACAATTATAATCAACAGAGGAAATCTGTAAATGCTTTCGTATTGGTGTTGGTTTTTTATTTTCCTGTTTATGAAAATCCCACTTTCAGCAAATTAGCTATGTCTCAAACTTGTAACAAGTTCCAACGCATTCTTAAAAGTATTTCAAGAAATGCCTTCAAAGAAATAATCTAAATATCTGTTTAGAGAATAATTCTGAAAAAGCTTCTTGCATCTTCTCGAAGATTCGGGCTTCTAAAGAGCATGTGAGAAACTCTGACTGAGCTGAAGTCTTGGATGGTTTTACTGTATTCCTTGGCAGAGTCAAGCTGTACTTACTACAAGCAGAACTTTGGTAGTCTTAGTTTAGCCCTTTCCTGATGTGTAGAAGAAAATATCTGCTTAGTTTCCTGGCAATGCGAAACCTGTTGTTCTTTAAGTACAGGACATACTGAAGAAGGAGCTTCATTCAACTGTACTTCAAGTGTCCTCAGCACAATGGTGCCTGGTAGAGAAGCCTGACTGCAGAATCATTAGTGCTGTACTTAGCGATGGTGTGTTAGTCAGACGGGACATATCTGAGCTTGTGATTTCAGAATGTGGTTGGTTGGGAAGGTGGCATTTGGAAGAATATTTGTATGGATTTGTAAACCAAACAAGATTTGTAAATGGGGTCATGGATATTTTAAGAAATTATCCCCTTGTGAGAAGTGGCTTCTGAGATGCTCACTGTCGTAATCATAGCCACTCTTCCAGCTTGGAATGCCTGGTTTAGAGCTGAGAATTACAAACAGGCACAGAGCTTCCCATAAGTGGGCAGGTGTGTCTGTACTGCTGAAAATTTGGGCTTTTGAAAAGATCATATGGTGACATCTATGTTGAATTAGCTGTTAGGAAACAAATGTTTTTATTATCTCATGTTTCCTCCAGCTTTCTTAATAGACTTTTCCAACATTTTTTTAAAGGATGAAGTTTTAGAAATGTTTATTCATTTTGATCATCTATGCTTTTGGGTTCCTAGTTTTAGAATCTCAAATATCACATTTCTGGAACTGCCTGTGGATGCATTTGCAAGTGCTTAGACATAGGACATGAAAGCAGTTATCCCTAACTGTGGGCACTCACAGTCTGTAGATGCTTAAACAATTTCATCATTACTCTCTCTGTCCATGAGGTTCTCTATCTAGTCAGTATGAACAATAGGGACACATGTCATAGCATGTGTGTATGTGCTTAACCCCTTAGTGTTTGCTTACTTTCCTTACTGTGAGATGATCATACAGAAATTGGATGCTGTTGCAAAGTGCAGGCTTTTTTGAGGTGAAGGCAGTAGGGCTTTGGGTTGCTTTTTTAAACTACAGTTGGGGTCTGCATGAAAAACAAAAGGTAGCAGAGTGTAATTTGCAGAAACACTTGTCCGAGAGGCTAATAGAAAGCATAATGCAGGATATATGCGATGCACCAAAAGAACTACAGCATCAATGTGACATAGTGTTGGTTTTGGTTTTCTGCTGGAAAGGAATAAAGAATTATCCTACTTTATTTTTTTGTAGTTTCTGCTCTGCTGGGCTACAGCTTTTAAGTTTGTGTTTGATAGGAACTGTTCTAATGTACAGTATTCGTGTCTCACTGTTAGATACCATTAACTTAGATTTACTTTTCAGACTTTTGCCAATTACCTCTGGATGGCAGTAGATGTAGTTACAAGATGATTCAGTCAATTCATAAGCCTGCTGTGAGGATCATTATGAGGAACACTTTTATCAGGAAAACCCAAAGTGCTGGTAATTTTGGCAAATAGGAGAAAGTGCCCTTAAAATACCCATACTGTCACCAGCTCATTCCTTTCCACTGACTTTGTTCAGTATACTTTGAAGTAAAAAATCTGTGTTGTAGAATTTCTTCCTGTAAGAGAGTTGTTTGCTCACTGAAGCTAAAATAAGTACAACAGTTTGTGAACCAAATTCTTCTTCCTGAGACATTTTTTACCCCTCTAAAGTGTATTTAATGTATTTCAGTGTGTATCTTATTTCCTGGGGCTTGTAAGTGCTTTCACAGTCCAAATAATAAAGCACAGGAGTGAAAATGTGGCTAAACAAAGACTTTTTCCTATTCTTTAGTCCATATAATGTGAATAACTGTTTGTAAGGAATAAAAGAAAATTTCAAAGACCTGAACCACTGTCTTCTATCAAATACCAGGATTTACTTGAGCAATATAGAAAAAATATGCCTAGGTAGACATGGGTTTTACTATTACAAGACTTAAATTGCTCATTACAGGTAATGGGTCGTTCCTTCTCGTTGTTTCACCAATGTAAGACCTTAATAGAAATGCACAAAGGGGCATGCTTAATTCCAAGCGAGACCTATTGACGTTGATAATATTACCTATGCTCATGCTTAAAAACGTTTCTGGGTTGTAAATGAGCAGAATTAGATTTCCTGTCAGAAGATTTAATGTGATTTTAGCAGAATGCTAAAAAACCTCATGAAGATGAAACTCAGAAGGCTGTAACCAGCTCCAAAACTAAGACTGGGTAGTTGGAAATGCGGTTATGAGTGGATACTGAGCAGAACCTGATTTTTAGTTCAGAAGCCAGAACATAGATAGCTGGAAAGATAACAGGGAGATTCAAATGACTGCAGGCATTATGGAAAGTGATTGGTAGACCATAATCTATTTTGAACAGTTGACTGGCTGTGCCTGTGTGGTTTCATTGAGCTGATTTTGGGTAAACAAAAGTCAGCTAAGCTAATTTGCGGCCTTCCCAAGTGCTTGATGCCTATCTTGCTATGCATTAGGGAATCAGGCTGAAAACAGATTGTGATGTGGTTTGCTTTTTTATGAGCTTTACAGTGACCTAATTTCTTTTTTTTTAAGAAAGTTTTCTTGTAACGTGGTCTTAATATTAGAAATAACAGCAATGGTGTGGCTTGGTTTTATTAGGTGTTTTTAAGGACAATTTAAAGAACAGATTGAGCACTTCATCAGACAGTGATGGAAAGAATGGCAGCATAGTAATGTGTTCTTTTTGCAGGGTCAGTCCTTCTCATCATCTGTCTACAGTAGACCTACTTTTTAGTAGAAGATTACTTCTACAGGTTAAAAAAATATCCCAACAATGAACATATTTCCTTTAGAAGAAATCTGTCATGTACAGAGATTTGTCCTAGGTGAAGTCTACACTTGCAACCAGAAGAACAAAACCTGTTTCTCTGTTCTTGGGTTAGGTTCATGGTTGGAAATGTCTCTGACACTGGGAGCGAGATGGAACCTGTAAGTCTTCATCCATGACACAAAGGATGTGCCGTAGTCACTATGGAGTTTTACTGGCAGAAGGACACAAATCAAATCCAAATGTGAATTTGAGAGTAACATTAATCTCTGTATGTCTGCTGACAATGACCGTCCCAGCTCCTGTATTCTAATGCCTTCATTAATCAATTTTCCAACAGTGGCCTTAGAAAAAGCTTCTTGGGACATGTTTTCAATAGAAAAATCAGCCTTTAATGTACATGTGCAAATACTGCATACATGTGGTTAAACCTATCAGATATCAACATTTATATGTGCATGGTTCAAACTTAAACAGAGGAAGTTTAGATTGGATAGGAGGAAGAAATTCTTTACTGTTAGGGTGGTGAGGCACTGGAATGGGTTGCCCAGGGAAGTTGTGAGTGCTCCATCACTGGCGGTGTTCAAGGCTGGGTTGGACATAGCCCTGGGTGGCATGGTTTAGTGGGAGGTGCCCCTGCCTGTGGCAGGGGGGCTGGAACTAGACGATCTTAAGGTCCTTTCCAGCCCTAACTATTCTATGATTCTATGTGAAATCTGAATGTTGATTTTTGCTAAAGGAAAAGGGATGAAACTTGATCTTAAAGCAAGGCGGTGCAATGCATTTAGGACCATGATTCTTCAGTAACTTATCAGGGAAACTTCCAACCTGAAGCTAGGCATAGATCAAAGCATCATTTCACACACATGCCACAATCATTTCATGCACCACAAATGCCTGAATCTTCTCCCAGCCTTTCCTGTGTGACAGTGATTGAAGTGCTGCTTGCCAGAGGTGTTTTCAATGCCTCAGCACTACATGACAGTTGGCAAGGAAAAGGGTCCCCAAATGCCGTTTGTAACCTTTTATCCTCCACATTTCCATTTATTAGCAAGGCTGATAAGTCAGGAGGGAGTTTTGTCCTCAAAGTGTTTTAAGAGTAGTGTGTTCTTGAAGCTACCTTTCACACCAGCATGATGAAATACATGTTGACGGTGGTGTGATGAGGAGTGGGGAATGTACATGCAGGTTCTTCCATGAAGCAGCAAAATTGTTTGTGTGTGCAACTCTGCCTCCCACAAGCTACTTTGATAATGTGCACTGTAGGTGTCCAAGTAAAAGATACTAAGTGCTGTGCTTCAAATTTGATGTTTCAATTACATCGCGTGTAGTCACAGAATCACAGAATCACAGAATAGTAAGGGCTGGAAAGGACCTCAAGATCATCGAGTTCCAACCCCCCCGCCATGGGCAGGGACACCTCCCACTAAACCATGCCATCCAACGCTATGTCCAACCCCACCTTGAACGCCGCCAGGGATGAAGCATTCACAACTTCCCTGGGCAACCCATTCCAGGGCCCCACCACCCTCACAGTATAGTCGCTTCAAGGTCTTGTGAATGCATTTTCTGCTGACAGTTATCAATGAATGGGAAAAAATGTCTTGGTTTAGATCTTTCTGCACACAGGAATATGGTACTTTATAGGTTCAATCCAAGATATTAGGAAGGTTTTCAACCACATGTAACCACAGGTGACTCATGTAAGGCAGATATCTTCTGCAAGCTTCTATGAGCTTCTGCCTAGGGTGTATGTTGTGGTTCAGTGTATATTAGGTGAATTTCTGATAAACAAATATATTTAATTTTGAATGTCATGCAGCCTGAAGCTGTGACTCTATGTCATTATCCAGTGAAATCAGATTTGGTTAAAATAGTTCTTGCCCTGAAAAAGAAGTCCTAGAAATTAACACAATCAATTCACAGGTTTTAGACCATGCTCACAAGTTAGCTGAATCAGCATAGTTGAGGGAGGTAGCTTCTGGTGTGGGGTGGGAGTGTGAAAGTGTGCCTAGGCATTTGAGAGAGAATATCAGTCTCTCAAACTGGCTTTGTCACTGAGGGAATCAGCCACAGCTTGATTCACAAGCAGGGATGGCTTTCCTTGGGGGAGGAATCATGGTTCATGCCTACAGCAGCCTACCAAACCTCTTCTGGAAGAAGTCTGTCTTGTAAAGATGGCATAACTGCTCATGTAGCAGCAGAGATCTCCCATGACTCCTCCTGTAGCAACCAGAGCTTATAGCTTGGTACATTAAGGGAAACTGGAAGCAATTCAGTGTTACCTTATTATAATACACTGTAAACTAAACCAGTGGCTAAATAGGTTGCTCAGGCATTCCTGCAAAGGGTTTGGGAGCGTCTCAGGGGGGTAGGGGGATAACTGGGAACAGGAATGATGTTGGCCATCACAAGATAACCTCCCTGCTGCTGCTGAATCTGAGCCCTCAGAGCTGAGGCAGGAAATCCCTGTCCTAATCTGCACTCAGAGCTCTTGAGTCCTCAGAGATGGTGAGATCCTCTGAGCTGTTCAGAGCCTCCCTCGTGCTGCCACAAAACCAAATCAGCTGTTCTGCACATTGCATCCTTATTCTTCTAGTTTTATGCAGTGTGCATCTGTTCAGCAGCTTCTGCACTACAGGGAAAGGGGCAAACCTGCAAAATGGGGTAGAATCTCAGTTTCGAGAATCTTTCTACAGGCACTGTGGGAACTGCTCAGGCTGTAATTTTCCTCAGTTACTAAGGAAATTTTTAGGCAGGGGGAGGGCAGTTCTGTGTGTAGCAGTAGTTAGAAGCAATAAAATGAAGATAAGTATTTTCACATGATAAATGAAAGGGAGAAAAGTTTTGCTTCTTTAGCCAAGGGTACATGAATCTGCAATACTGTTAACTCTTGGTTTAAAGCCTGCAGATGTCTCACACAACTCATGTTCTGTCTTTGCTGCTGGGACTGCCTGTTAGCATGAGGTGCTGTATGGAAATAGGAGCGTGCGTGCTGGGCTGCATTGTTGCTCCTTGTTGCTCCTTTCTTCATAGTATTTACAAGGCCAGGCATTTGCACTCAAGCTCTCCAAATATCCCCAATTCTGACAAAGACATCTGCCTTTTCCTTTGAAGATGATCCTGCACCTGCCTCCTCTCTGGGCTTCCCAGTCCTTTCCTGACTTCCTAGAGACCCATCTGGAGTGCCTTGGAGGTGCTCCATGTAACCTGTCATCTGGATCCTTGTTTTGCTCTCATCCCTTTTGTCGTTTCTCCTTCACTGCATTAATGCAGACACCTCGAAGGGCTGTTATTTCTGCTGTGTTTACTTATTTGCTCTTGTATTTGAAGCTATTCTTAGCCTATACCGTGATCATGTCAGTGTTTCTAATTACTTCTGTGATGCACCAAGCTTGAATTCCCCTGATCTGTGGGGCAACTCTGCTCCACTCTGCAGTGTATCACTGGACTAGTTTGTTGGTGGACCAAACAGCCACCTGCTTTGCCAAGGTGTGTGAGAACGTGTTTCTGGTGCAGGTTTAGAGATCACTTCTGTGGACCTGGAAGAAGTATCTACTAAATTACGTGAGTGAGCCAGGCTTAAGTTTCCTATAATGCACTGATATAAACGGTGTGGTAAGTTTGAATGGTGTCATAAGTGTGAGAAACAGGTGGTGGTAAGTTTGAGAAATAGTTGAGTTGTGAATTAAGCTTATGATTCAACCGTTATTGATGTTATGTATCAACTAGAGGATCATGGAAAATCCTAGCTGTACATTTGATGTGGGCAGTGCCATGTATTGGAAAGCAGTTGCTTTTCACTCACTTGGTAAGACCTTTCCTGGCCTTTGTATCCTACAACAATGAAAATACAGACATCTACGATTGTAAAGAGTAGAGGAAGGAAGAGGAAAGCTATGTGGAAAAATTCTTCATAAATGAGTTGTAGAGGATCAGTAGGGAAGAAGGAGAGCAACATCTCTTTAAATGAGTGGTTTGAATGATTGCAGCTTTTTCTTCACTCCAATTTACTCAAGCTGTGCAAAACAGCTTTTGATAAAGCGTATTCTCATTATCTTTTTTTCTGATTAGAGAAAGAAAAAAATGCTTTTGGTGGTTTGGGACTATACTGAGGATATGCACAGGTCTTGGGAGATGCTCTTGTTCAGGCTATGAGTTATGATGGAAACATCTGGCACTAAGCCTGTGTCTTCTAAATATACCCTCTAAACTCAAACAATTTGAACAAAAAGAAAATTAGATGGATACTATCAAACATCTCCTTTGCTAAAAAGGCTGCTTTTGGATTGGAAATTCCCAGATTTGTGTTCACAATCTCAATGGATTCAGCAGTAGTCTTCAAGGAGGCATGAAATCTTTGTTCTATATATAGGAAAAATGCACTTTGACTGCAATATTGATTGCTGTCCTTTTGCATGTAAATTATACTAGTTTAAGGTTACATACATATGGAAATAAAATATGCTTGTAAATCTGTCTTCCTACCTACATTCAGCTGAGAGTGATTGTTTTGCAAGCTAACAACCTGTGATTCTCTTTGTTTAGATTTTGATGTTTCAACTCGGGCAGATAAAATTAAGCATGAATTTAAGAATCTTATGAACTGGAGCTTTGATCCCTTCCTTTTAGAAACCTATAATTTTTTATGCGCAGATTTGCTCAGATGTTATTAGGACACAGGCTATGATTCTGAGTTGATTTCATTATAATATTGGAAAATTCAACAGATTGTTTCAAACTTGGTCTTTGCAAAATGCCCAGATGTGCACGTCCTTGAAATCACTTGAAATACTTTTTGTTCTGCCATCTTTCAGGGTGAAGCATGACAGCAGTTTTCAAGGAAAAGTTGCTTTCAGATTATGCTTCTGTCTGAAAATGAATGGGATGATAGAACTTCAGAGTCCAGAAGACACACTTTAGCTGTGTTTCTTTAGCAAACTTTTGCTGTAGCAGCACTAAAAGCATGCCATTGCATGCATGTCAGGTAGAGAAGAGCAAAATTTAGCCAGGTTTTCCTTGAGTTGTGGGTAGTGAGCGGGGCTTGCTGAGGTAATGAGAACTAATGCTAAGTGAGAGCTGTTCAGACAAACCAAAATATGTTGGCTGTTACCTTGCTTCGTCTCTCAGCTTCATCTTTAGCTAAGCTATGTGGAAAAACTCCAGTTGTTTGCAGCCTGATTCAGGAAGGTATTCAAGCACATGAAGAGTCCTGCTGATTTCAGGGTTTGAAGTGAGGTATGTATTTAACTGCAAGTTTTGGATGAAAAATCCGCCAGTGGTGTATTTCACTGAGCAAAGCATCAAAACCCCTCATTCCCACTGGGGTATCGAAATGAAGGAGTATATGTGCTGATAGAGCATGGGTTGTTGGATGTGTTTTTTGTTTCAGCATACATATCTTATGGGAAGCACCTCACAAAGAAACTGTGTATTTATTCTCAGTGTAAATCTTAAAGCCCAAAAGTAGAAGTCTGCAGATACCTTCTATGATACTTAATAACTGTTGCATGCAACTTTTGGAGTTTCTTAATGATCTTTTTCTCTGCTAACAGTGTCCTTGTGTAACTGCTGGCCATGAACACCATGTTATAAGAACTGACAAATGAAAGGCCAAAGAATACGTTAATTACCTCTTGTTGAAATGTGTTGTTGTGACCTTTTTCTGTATGGTACAAACAATTTTTCTCAGTGTCTAAGATAAGTTATTTAAATGCATTATGAAATCTATGCAGGGCCTGTTCCTAGAAGCTTTTGTGAACCAAATTTTCTCATTGCTACAGTACAGGTCTACAGCCTAATCCTTGACAGGTGTGACTTGGCATTGCCTTGGGTTACATCAGCTCTGCCAGCTATCCAAGCCTGGTTTTGTGTACAGACTGTCGGTGGGACTAATTGGAGGGACACATCTTTGTAGAATCAGGCTGAAGAGCTGCCCTGTGGTGTTTGTTTCTGAGGGTACGGTTAGGGAACAGTTAGGTGAATATTTGCAAGATACACTTAGGTATCCTAAAAAGAGTACAATTAGGCCAAGCTCTTGAAAACAGTATGTAAGAGGAAAAAAAGTCATGCAGATACTCAAACAATAATTAACGTCCTTGTAACTTGCATTACATATCCGCGTGGCACTGTGAATGAGCCTTCAGCAAGGCAGCCTCTCCCACAGTTCCCTACAGTTCCCTGGGATCTTTAAAAGTATCCCCAAGAGGGTATGTTGGTGTTTGTGGGCTGGAAGAATTGAGTCAGGAATTCAAAAATCACACACTTGCAGTATGGCAAATGGGTAGGACCTCCAGAAATTACAGCAATGATAGTTTTGCTTCTAAGCCATCCTTGTCTGTTGCTGGTTCTCCAATCTTTTTATTCCTGTTGCTGTCCCCCTGAAAGCTTTCAAATATGCCTACATTTTTCTTAGGCATTGATACCCCAAATGAAAATCAGTAACATGCTTTCCAGGTCTTGCCAATGGCCTCCCTTTTAGTACCTCAAAGAATAAGACTGGCTAATTTTTTTATTTCACGTCACACACTTGATTCATATTCGGTTCATGAGGCAGTATAACAATATTTTGTGCACAAGTGCTGCCTAATGAGAGGTTCCCCCTTACAGACTGCAATACAGTACACAGTATAACATAGTACAGTACACAGTCCATATTAAGTTGAGAACAGTAAGCTGAGCATCTCAATAACATATTAACTCTTTGCAGTCCTGACCTGTATGAGATGACTAAGGCCTCGCAACCAGCATTAAGTTTTCTGATTCCATACTTGCATGTAGTGTCAGAAAAATATTAAACGTGTAGAGCAAGTAAAGAGTAAAATAGCAAACAGAGCAAGTGAAGCCATCCGAATCCTTCACTGAGAAGTGAAACTGGCAGGGAATTGGAAGAAATGACTGCAAAGCCTCAAAATTTTCTAGAGCGCTGCCTAGAAATGACAGGGTGAGCGGTCCCTCTGTCTGCCAGAAACAGCAAGTCCCATGGTACTGGTGGTACTGATCAGTAACACTTTCTTGTGGAAACATGAAGTAGACCGCAAACTTCTTAACAAAGACATTCAGAAATGTCAAGAATGCTTCAATTGACAACAGAATGTCACTTGGAAAAAAGCACATCTTGACACCAAAGCAGATGGCAGATGAGACAATTGAGCATTATGCCACGTAGCTGCACAATAAATAAGTGAAGTCATATGAATTTGAACATCTACCAGCATAGTTAGTGACTTAATAAGTTGTCTTCTAACACATCATGAGGTGAAAACAGGGTACAGGAAACTCATCTACTAAGAATAGTTGGGGTTGGCAGGACCTAATGAGAAACTGTCCTCTGCTGCTTATAAATTCAGAAGTGATACTCAAGCTACATTTCAAGAAGAAAGCCTAAATTGTTAGAGTTTTAAAAAGGGTGCATGAACAAAATCCTATATATTCTAACTCTACAAAACATGCAGCAGTTTATATATGGACTACTGCTGCTCATCTCCTCTAATTAAGATCTTCCTTACTCTGTTTTCCTATTCATTATTTCTGGTGGATTTAAAAGGATTTACTTGTGATTCGCTTTGGTGTAAATGAAATGGGAACTGGGATCTTGAAACAGGAGTGAAAACTTATGTATGATGGCCTGATTCTCATTTAGTCAGACATCCCTTTGCACTTCTCTAACTACGTAACAGAATTGTGAAGCAAATGTGAATGTAATCTATATAGCCAATGAGATGCAAAATAGATTTTATATCAAAAAGCATCAAGGCTGAAAATGGCTTTGCTTCTTAGGACCTGAGCATAGACGAATTAATTTCTTCTCACATATGCACTGTTATAATGAGCCAGAATTCAACTGGAGGCAGTTAGAATTAGAAATTAGTGTATTTACATACTTAGAAACATAGTGTGAAAAGAAAATGAGATCCACCTAGTTCCTCATTCATTTCCAGGTGTCTTCCTATTAGTTACCTTTATTTCGATACCTTTATAAGCAAGTACTTTGTAAGGCACGATTAGTCTTTATAGAATACTAAAATCTCTCTGATTTTATTAAAAACTACCTTGAGTTTCATTTGCACAATAATTCATTTATTGTGAAGAATTATTGAGAAGTGTTTGACAGTGAAGATCTCTAAACATTTAAAATTCAAGTGCTGCAGAGGGTCTCATCCCATTAGAAAGCAATCAACCATCTTGAGCATCTTGAGACAGGTTAATAAAAGCATCTTTAACTCATTGTCAAAAGGCACTCTTGACCCGCATTATCAGGCACAGGACTCCTAATGATTCATTGATCACATTTTCTCTGTTCCAGAAAAATATCATGAGCCTAAAGGTTTCAAGATATCCAACATGAGAGATTTTTTTTCCTGCCTCACAACTACATTTGACAGATGACCTTTCTTTCACATAGTGAGATATTTAACAAAGATAATGCAGATACATTTTTCATGATTATCTGATGCACATGCTCACAGTATGTGGTGCACATACTCTGTTTGGTACCGCACAGTAAGCAGAGTCTTGCTTCTGTAAATGCCTTCATTATATAAAAGTGCCCTGCTTTCTGCTTTCCTCTTCCAGTACCATCACAAGGTTTAAAAGCCTCTGAATGATTCTATGATTCTATGAATGCATAGTTAACCTGATGCTGTTTCAGAGGGAGATTGGTGCAGGAGTAGATACACAGGAGGTTTTCAGGAGGGATATGTAGTCTGTTTACATCCCTTCCATCCGGTGTGCCAGCAACTGCACTTGCATTTCCAAAGTACCAAGAGGTCCCATGTACTCAGTGTTTTGGTTTACACCTTTGCTGTTCTGCAGTTCGAGGGGCAGACTGTGGCTTCCCTTTCCATCCTGAGCTCACCTGAATTTTTCTGGCGTGGGTACAGATAACAAGGGAGCTGGGACATTGAGAACATTCACAGCCAGATGTTCACCCAGGGTCCTGGGCAGATTTGCACAGTCTGGGCAGAAATGCTTACTGTCAGTGCCAGAGCTAGCAGCTGAAGGTGACTCAAGTTTGCCTGGAAGAGCTGCAATTGCGCCTCTGGATCATGGAAATATTCCAATTTTCAGTGCCCCTTGAGCCCTCACAAGTGTCTCCTGCCTAAACTTCAGGTCAGAGGTGTTGTAGAGGGCACAAGATTGCACAAAAGTGTTGGAAGAGCTGTGTCACCTCAGAGCTCCCCACTAGTATGTGAGTGGTTCTCACCACACATCCCCACTCTGTTTTGCAGGTAAAACCTGAAGTTATTCCACTGAAGTCAACAAGTTTGAGAAATGTGGCCTTTTCTGTCTGAAGAACGTTTTCTACTGGGTAGATGAGGGCAAGGGAAGTTGTCCTGTCAGGATGAGCTGGCGCCCCTGCACTCTGCAGGTGAGAACGAGGAGGGAGGTGAGAAGTAGGCAGGGAGCATCACGGAACAGCTGGCAGAACACAATGAGCTCAAGGTCATTTGGCTGTTGGCCCAAATCCATCCAAAAATACTGAAAGCCAGCAATTAGGCCGGCCAGCAGCCCAGAAAAGAGGAAAGTAGCTGAGCCATGCCATTGTTCAGCAAGGGTCTGCATATTCTGCTAGCACCCTCTGGAAGGCCACCATGGACATAAACTGGGATCATCACCGTTTGTGGCCTAACTCATCAGTGTGAATTGAAATCAGCATCATTTTACTTGAATACCTGCCTGAAAACATATTCAAAAGTAAATTCTTTTATGGATCAGGAATTCCTGGTTACTTTTCAGCTTCTCTTGGGATGAAGAGGTAGATGACTAAAGATAGCAATGCTTTGATGCAAGATGCCTGTTAAAAGCAGCAAGTACAAGCTCTGCACAGAAGCTTTTCCCAGCACTGAGGCTCATACAAGGTTCCATTAATTCTGAGACAGCTGAAACTTTCTTCCCCCCTCTATTAATAACCACAAATGTGTGGAAAATTACCCTAATCTTCTTCCAAAGAGGATGTGCCTCCAGAATCACTTCCAGAACCAGGGACCTCAGAATTCTGCTGCCATATTTAGAGGCGATAAAAACAGTCCTTGAATTTCTGACCGAAATCCAAATATAGTCTATTTCTTTCTGCCAACTGAAAATGTACCTTTTTATTTCATTCAGTTTTGTTTAAATTGAACTTTGTTCCAAACTTTTCATTCTATAAATGTCTCTTTCACTATAATTATTTAAATAAAGTGGGAAAGTGCCCAATTTAGGAACTGAATAAGTATGCTACTTAATATGTCTGCTATTGTCATTCTACTAGGACTTGTGCTCTGTTTCTATTAAGGCTTCTCCCTGATTTCAGCAGATTTGCACAGGAGCTGAGCCCAGCCTGTGGAGGGCAGATCACCACAGCCAGTTGTATTTGACAAATTTGAAGTAGACATAGTTGCTGTTTCTACATTATTTAACAAAGTCTTCACAGTGGGAGGAATACACCGATTGCTACTTGCCCACGCATTGGCTTTATGGCTAGGAACTGGCTGTGCATGTCAGTGATACCCTGGGACATCTTAGTTTACCTATCTTGTGTATTGTGTACCAGGTCCTGGTTTCCCAAGCATTCAGCTGATCTCCAGCTTGGCAGTATGACAGCTTTTGTCTGTGATGGGCATCTCTCTTTGAGGAGTGAAACGCAGAGCTCAGAGTATGTCAAGAAGCAGAAGAGACCATGCAGGAGTCTGGGGGACATTACTGTGGTATTAACCTCAAATAACTAGGTGTCTACACTATAGGTGTCCACACAGAGCTGGTTGGTTAGACTCCTTTTAGAGTCAGTGGAGAGAAACAAGAAACACTGAGATATTCTGGATAACTCCTTTGAGACAAGGCAAAGCTTCCCCCAGAAGTGTCTGTTTCTCTTAAGCAAACTTAGTGGCAATTTGAGTAACTCAAGTATAGCCCTCATTATGTAGGTGTCACAGGTAGATGAGAGGATCCTGTCTTTCTTGTGTGGGACCTTGACAGGTAGAGACCATTCCAGGTATTACATATATATTCCTCATCCAGAGCCTTTTTTCATTCTAGTTTCCTTCTTTTTATCTCCTCTGAAGAGCTATTTTTTTTCCTCCTCCACTCTCCTTTCCTGTTTCTTTTCTTCCCTTGCTTACATTTTTATTCATAGTCTGTTTTTCTTCTACACTTGGGTGCTTTGAGATGATGATGAAGCTGTATAAATGGATTTGGTAATCAAACTTTTTAAGGAATTCCTTGAAAATCTTTACTCATTTCTTGAGGGCTAAAGGTGGAAAGCAGGCCAGTCACCAGCCAGACCCGTTTGACTGCCCTTGCTAAACGCTCCCTTCTTGACCCAGCTGTGTCTCACCTACTTTCAGTTCCTTGACCTGAGATACCAGATGCAGCTGGTCATCCAACCTGTAATGTGGAGAAGTGTTTGTGCACAGCAGTGAGACAGATGTTATCCAGTGGATCCGGTGCTCACAGAGCCTACTCCAGGCAATCCTCTGTGCTACTTGGAGCCTCTCATGGCAGCTTCATGTACTTCATCCAGCGCCAGGAGTCTCATGCACTGGGACATTCATGGTGCAGTGATAATACCGATAACTGCTTTAGGGGCTGTGTGTTACCAGAAGAGGGTTGCGGTACCGTTTTCTTCCCCTGCCTCTCTGGCTGTGGAACCCTGTCACTCCCATGTGCCTCTGACACTTGCCTGACTTCAGGTGAGTCAGCTGAGGGACGGACTGGCAGAAAATCGCACTAGAAATGAACAAGTTTTCTTGTGAGGGAAAAAAGAGCGGTGGCAATTTCTGTTCTTTGTTCTCTTTGAAACTGCAGGCTTTCAGATACAGCAGCCTGTGCTCTGAGTACAGTATAAAAGCAGTAGATGCGTCTTTAAAACATCTGTGAAGAGGTAGTACACAACGATCCAGTCCAGCTCCCTCAGAAATTTCCTGTTGGCTTCAGTGGCTCAGTATTTAAAGCTGTTTACTTGCTCCTGTGTTTCTATAGTGCTGTCAATATTCTCCTGCTTATTCTGCATGGTCAAAGATAAAGATACGGTAAATATTTCAGTATAACATTAAAACCAGGGTGCTCCTTGCACTAGAAAGCACTTATACAGCTATGCTTTATGTATTTCTATTACATCAGGCTGCCCTCTGCTCCTGCTCACACTACCAAAATTCAGGAGTAATTCCCAAAACACCTGTAGGTCAGCTCTGTGGATCCATCCATCAAAGGAATGAGGAGAGAGTAGGAATCTCCAATATCTTTTGCTTTGTACTCCTGCAACCTCTGAGGCAGAAACTCAGTATCGCCTCCGTGAGGGCTTTGGGGTGTGAGGACAAGTAGTGTCCTGACCTGCATGAAGGGGAAGTCAGATTGTGTCACTGTCCTTGTAGCTGTAGCCAGGTCCTGTTAGGTGAGAAGGGGTGACTGATTTAAGGTATTTGGCCAAAGCCCCTTCACTTGTCCCCAGTAGACCTGATCTGGCCTGGCGCTCGAGGCAGTGTTCCCAGCTCACTGTTGCAGTTGCATCTCATTAGAGAATTCACCGGATTACTTGTTGGAGATGATCTAGGAGTGTAATCCCAGTGAATTTGTTCAGAAATGCAAATCAATATTCACAGCAGGTTTGTTGTTTCTTTAGGGTGGGGGGAGTAACATTTGTTCAACTGTATTCCTTACACTTGAGCTATAAAAAGAAGCAAATTAAGGCTCAACGTGAAGCTACATAACATAAAACCGAAAAGTGACAGCAGAAATGTTTCGGTATCCACCCACCACTGTCACAAAGGAATGAAGAATACTGTCTTGCTTGTTCCAGAAGGACTATCATAGTGATCCTGCCTAACAAGCCATAAAGTCCAGTCCTCCTTACAGCCCTTTACAGTTTTGCAAGTGCTTGTGCTTATGTGCAGCTGTGAGCCAGTCTGCTGGTGATTCAGGTGATGCTGGAGCTGGGCATGCAGCGGCACACAGCATCCTCCACCTGGACAGTCTGTCCTGGACTCCATTCCCTTTCCAGAGCATTTTAGATTTTTCATTCCTTGCTATTATGAAATCAGTGATCATATGATCAATATATTTTGTCAATCAGTTATTTTTCCTAGCTCTAACCTTGCGATACCTGTCAGAAAAGAGAGGTAGCTCATTTCATTTCATGAAACTGAAATGCCAATTCCTTTAATTTTTACAAGTTAGTCTTGTTTCATTGGCATAGGGATATGACCTATCTCAAAGTCTTTGGAAGTAAGTCCATTATTCACGCATACAAAGCCATTTGTCTTCATTTCCTTTACCAAAACCAGAGGACAACGTTACTGTGTACCAGTTACTGCGTTGTACTGCTTTCTGCCTCTCAGGTGGGTTTCAAGTCAATATTTTAACTCTGTTCTAATTTAGAAATGGTCCCAGCAGTAATTATAGGCGCTATGTGGCACATTCTAATCTGCCCTTGCTATTCCTGAAGGGTCAACCTAATGGACACTGGAGGCAGCTGGAAGTCACTGCAGTGTGCTTTACATCAGGTTAAGGTCTGGGCTTCACCTGAATTCCTGCAGTGTGCTTGTGTTCCTCCCAGCACAGGAAGAGCTCAGACCTTTAGAAGCTGCATGGGAAAACATAAATGAAGCAAAGATTGTCTTCTGTAGGAGCAGATGTTTTTGTCGTGATGAACCAAATGATGAGAATTTGCACCAAGGCAGATGCTGCTTGTCTGGAAATGCCTGTCAGAGATTTGGTCCACTCAGGAGCAACCTGAAATGTGTAGTGCTGCTTTGCTTGCGCAACTGCCTGTTCAAGCACATCTTGGGCTGCTGATAAAGTTCTGCAGTTTCTTGCCACATTGTGCACAAAAATGACCAAAAAAGTAGAGCTGAGTTGGAGTTCTTCTAAATTAATCGCTTGCTAAAACAAAAGTTAATGAAGTTCATAACAATTGAATGCCTCATTTTTTAAGTATACCTACTTCATATTTGGGATATCCTGGCTTGAGAGCCCCTTCTGTCAGAAAACAAAAGATCCATATACACATATAATTTTTTTCATAATATTAAAAGAAATTAGCCGTATTTTTTTATTATTATAATTTTGCATTAGATAATTCTTTTCTTTTTTTCACAGTCATGAGAAAAATCATCCTGGGATGAATTTCTAGGAAAACAATCAAAAGCTGGTAAGTCAAATGCTCTGTTACTGCACCAGACAGAGGGGAAGTAGCAGAAGGAGAAGCCTCTGATGGTGCCATTCATTAAAACAAAAGTAACTCAAAACCTCACAATGTAGCAAATTAACTGTTAGGTACAACTGACTTGATGATTGTATCTGTACTGTGCTCTGGGCCAAAAAACCCCACCACACCATGTTTGTCCTTCTGTAGTTACTTCTGAAGCACTTCAGTACTGTCACATCCCTCTGGCTTTGCTGTTTTCATTACTCCTGACAGAACGTTTGGGTAAATGCAAGAAGAGAGAGGGATAGTATAGCAGTTTGACAGCTCTAATTATGAATATTTAAGAGCTGCTTAAATGCGCTCTCTTTTATCACCTAATTTCCTATCAATGACAGCACTGGAAGCACTTGTCTCATTTTTCAAATCATAGCTTCCTCAAGCAAAATGCTTGGCGACTGAATAGCTTATGCGTTCTATTAATCACAGGGGGTGGGAAAAGATCCATCAAGTGCTTCAGATAGTTTGAGAGTGCTCCATCCTTGTAGAGCTTTCACTTCCCATTTCTCACAGATGAGTGCTTTTGCCTCCTGTGAATGATCTTTGTGATTCTTCCAGAATGGTTTCAGATTTATCTTCCTTCAACAGTACGTCAAATGATGCCTGAATATTTATAAAAGAGTAAATTCTAATTGGGGTTAGTCATAGATCAGAGGAAAGAGTAGTCATATGTTGTTTTGTTAAAGGAGAATAGCTCTCATTCTGCCTCCAGTGGGTCAAGTTTCATTGAAGATGTGTTACAGTTTATGTGGAAAAGAGTAACTGCTCCAACTTTGAAATTAACTTTCTTGTTTTGAGCCAGAAACAATATTGTTGCCTGATGTTTATTCTGTGATTACTGTTACTTTCTGTACTTTAAGATTGACTTAAGGCCATGACAGCAAAACGATCCCAATTAATTTTATTGGAGTTTTGTTCTTTATGCGTATACTGAAGAGAAGTGTAAGAGTATTGCAAGATAACATTAGCCAGACTGTTCCCAACAATTCAATTTAAAGTCTGCAGGATGAAATTAACTGCTGCAGCTGGAGAAGGGTAATATCTTCAGAGATGTGCAAACCAAACCTGGTAATAGCTAGGCTTGGCCCTCCACCTCCTGGGGGACTTGCGGTGGCTGAACAGTATGATAACTTCCCCAACTTTATGAAGGAGTCTGTGACTGCAGTACTGGCTCCCTCCTGTTTTGTCATTACAACTTGTGAATTTACATTCCATATGTTACTGAAAGATGACATGAAATGAAACCAGTCAATACTTCACTGAGCAACATCTTGTGGTATTTCCACTATTACTAGAGGGGAATATCATTCCTCCTGGTGTCATCAAAATTAGGAAGTTTGATGGTATAGCAAGGAGATCTCCAGACTGGAGATGTGTGGGATTCAGCAGAGTGATGTGTTTCTTTGTTAGATAACAGCGGGGGAGAAAAATGTTTAGATTGGGAAGCAGAGTGAAAAAAGTAGCTGAAAATAAATGGTTCGGAAAATGAAGAGCAGGATCAAAACTCCTTCATGTACATTGACACGGCTGGATAAAAATGTCCATGAGCTCAAAACTGCCTAGTCCCACAACTCCCACTGAAATGAGTAAGATCTGCATCCAGTCACCTAAGAGTGAACCTCTTACCAAAGACACCCACAGCTGAAAAATTTGGAGTTTTGTTTTCAGAAAGTGTTGTTTTACAGCCTATATTTAGTCTGCATCTTCATAGGTCTAAACTTAGGAATATTTTGGTCCAGCTGCTAAGCTAGAGGGAGCTACTGACAAATGAAGCTGCAAACCTTTTAAATAGAGTTCTGCTATTGTTTTGAGCACTTACACCATTGATTATATTTCTAGTTTTCCAGAAAAATCACATTTTGCCCTCTGAATGATTGTTTTAATTTGCTTCTGATGCACAGTTTTTATAACACAACAATTTAGTTCTCACCATTTCTTACTGTTTAAGGGAGAATCTGTGTACTATTTTATACTCACATTGCTGTGTGCATTGTTGTTAATACATTCCTTCAGTCTGTCTTTAAAAACACCTTGAAACAGAGCTACAGCTTTAATTGTGTAAGGCTTTTGTTGGTTTTGTTGAGGAAAGGAAGATCATCTAACAAAGAAAAGCAGGATGCCCTTTGTTGGAAGGACAAACTATGTCCTGAAACAACTAGTGGGATTGTGGATTTCCCGCTGAGTGACAGGTGAGACTAGAAAGAGGGCAGGTTGCAGCCAAATACTGAGTTTGGCCTCAAAGAGAGGAGACAATCCTAGCTGCACTTTGTGGATTGACAGAAATTAATAGAGACCCTGTGCATTTGGCCGTGAGGAGAGTACGAGTCCACTTTCATTTTTCAGTCAAAATTAGTAGTTTTTGTTAATTGAAATGATTAGCACCCAAGGCATATTCACTGTGCTGTTCAACTCAGTGTAAATGAGCTCACCAAATCATGTGCTTTGCACAGAGTTTAAAGTGGGTCAGAAATAAATGGAATCATTGACCTTTTCCAGTAGTTTTCCCTGGGGCAAAGCAGAATGTGCCATGTACCCGAGTAATCTATTTACTTTTTACAAGGTTCTCTTTTCTGCAGAGGTTTTCAGCAGTCTCCAAACTTTGGTGCCTGAGTCCTTTGGTACTCATGAGGCAGCCTTGAAGCACTTGGAATACCCTACTGACACGGTGCAACTGGCACTCCTCCAGACTCAGAGAGTGAAGTAAGCACAGGCTCCCAGAACAGCTGAGGTTGGAAGGGACCTCTGCAAGTCATCTAGTCCGATCCCCGGCTGAAGAAGGTCCACCCTAGACCGCATTGCCCAGGGCCATATCCAGCTGGCTCTTTAATATGTTCAAGGATGGAGACTCCACAACCTCCCTGAGCAACCTGTGCCAGTGCTTCGTCATCCTCACAGTGAAAAAGTGTTTCCTGATGTTCAGAGGGAACCTCCCCTGTTTCGGTGTATGCCCATTACCTCTGGTCCTGCCACTGGCACCACTGAAAAGAGCCTGGCTCTGTCCTCATTCTGTCCTCCACCTTTACATCAATCCATGCCAAAGGCTGAGTTGCTGTATTAATCACCTTAACAAACTTCCAGGCTTGATTAGTGGGGTTGTGTGATGCAGGGAGCAGGAAGAAATATTTCAATAGGCTTTTGATGAGTTGATGTATAAAGAAGCAAATGAATTATGTAATTTTTATGCATTTTTCACTGAAATCCATAGTTACTTGGGGTATAAGAACAAGAACAAAGAACTTTGATACCACAACTCTCTGTGCCAATTAATGTTTGTGGTTTATATCAGGCAGCCCTTTGATGAAATAAATAATAGCTGATGCAGAAGCTGAAGTGCTGATTTCTCCTCTCTCAGATGAGTGCTCTACACATCTGATTAGATGCTCTCATGTATTCTTTCTGTCTATGGTTTCTTCCCTCTGCCTTCGGAGAGGGCTCTGGAGGAGTGGTATGTAAGGATTAGAGCAGGTCACTGAGCACAGGTCTCCAACCTGTTGACTGTTGCTTTAACAAAATTATTGGATTAAAATGAGAAAATTGGTCCTTTTTGCTGCTTTTTTGTGGGCCCTTATGCATTAGAGCACACAGCTTTGCTCCTTCAGTCATTCAAGTGCTGCAGATAAAACAGAGAGCTTCTACAAAGATCCTGAGACGGTACAGACAGAAGCTGAGGAGCTAGGAGTTGGTGTTGCCAGGGCTGAGAAGACACAGGTGCAGAGTTTTACACTGTGGGTGTATGTGCATTGTAGCTGCCCTCAGTGTTAGTGAGTCATTGCACTAGGAACTTGTACTAGGCCGTAGACTTTAATCAGTATCCCTTGCACAGCCACATATCTAAACACAAAGGGTGGGGGACATCTCATTAAACTTTAGCTGGTTATTAGATAGCTATCCTCTCATCAATCATCTAGGTTCCTCTATCCAGAGGGAGGAACGCACCTTTAAAGAGAGATTTCTTCAGCTTACCTAAATGAGCTGAACTGCCTCTGGAGCTGCTTCTTTCAGCACTGCTAGCAAAGGAAGTCCAGACATTGGCTCAGGCAGGATCCTTGGAGTGGGATTTAGCTGAAGATTACAATCAGGTGTCTACAAGTAGGACTCTCCATGGTGTGGGCTGGTGTCTAAATTCCTGTTTACAGCCACTGAAATTCCTAAAAGAATCTAATGCACTTACTCAGGGCTGGCAGATAGACCATAGGACACACCAGCTCTTCTGAAGCAGCAGCTGGATGTCAGGAGGGGTACACTGGGACATCCCAAAAGCACAAAATACCTATCCTCGGACAGAGAAATCAATTATTCAGTGCAGACAATGAAGCTTGCTGCCAGGGACCTGTGCAAATCCCTCTCACTCAGTGGGGTGCAGCTCTTCCGCCACTGGGGAGCTCTTTCGCTTGGTCTCTAACAGAGCTGCAGTGCAGGGGTGCCCCTGCATCACCTTGCAGCGCCCTGAGCCCGACCTTGACTCCTTGATTTGCCTTTCTGGCCTGGCCTCAGGTCTGCCTTGCCACTACAGACTCACAGAGCTTTCAGCTAATTCTGCTCAGCTCTGCTCACACAGATGCTCCAGGACTGTCCAGCATCAGAGAGGACACAACCTTGCCTGCCCTGCTGCCACCCTCAGCTTCCAGCTCCCCTTCCAAAGCAGAACCACTCCTGCTGCTCCATGACACTCAAGGTAGTGATTTAGCCCACTAGAAAGTAAATAGCTTCTGTCTGGGCATCTCTTTACTTCTCCTGACTGTATTGACTAGAGCTCCACTGACAATGATGGGAGCTTAGACATGTCTCCCATGGCAACATCTGTCATAGCTAAATTTAGATGCTTAAACTGAAGAAGAATTTCAGTTTTATGGTACAGACAGTCAGGGCCCAGTTCAGTTTCCCTGGAATAGGCTTTTAGACATGGCCCAGTCCATGGCAAGGCTGGGAGTGTACTGCAGGAGTGGTGGGAAATCTGTGCCTTACTGGAGCAGTGCTGGAGGCCAGGTGGCAGAGCCTAAAGGACCTTATATGGCACCAGGAGCTCATATTCAGGCAGCTGGATTCTGCTCTTAAAATCAGTTGAAGTGAATGTCCCACAAGAGACCTGAACCTTTTGCCTTGAACCTGTATGTTTTTCTATGCAAACTGAACATAAAATGCCATTGTATGCTCTGCTGCAGCTCAAAGTCAGACCAGCTGTGTGAGGCCAGATAGTGGGACACCAGCCAGGAGCCCACCACACCAGTGGAGGATCCTCAACTCATGGACAGGTTGAGGCTGGGATGGGATGTCAGTCCATGAGAGGGGGTCAAGATCAGGCCCAGTGAGGGGAACAGGGGTCAGACACAGACCAGGATGGCCAGGTTTGGTTCCAGCCATGTCATCCTATGGGCACAGGGATGGGGGATGCCCTCATCTGTGCCAGCACTGCACTGCTGTGAGCCTGAGGCCAGTTCCTGGAGTAGGGGATGCACATGGGGCCCTGCTACTGTCACTGTGGCTCCTTGTAGCTCTGCAGCTCCTTCCCCAAACACCAGTGTGTGCCCACTTCCCCCTTTGAAATATCTGAGAAGCAAATATCTGCCTCTAAAATGCACCTGCTGGTTCTTTTGAATTCAGTAAAGAGCAGAGCAGAGTCATAGAATGTGCTTTCTCAAATTATAAACTTGCTTCAGATATACTGGTTGTTGTTGACATAAGTGACAGTAAGTTGTAAAGACATGGGATTATTTTATAACTTCTGTGTTTGTAAAGCAGTGCTAAAAATCTGAATTCTGCTACATGACGATTTCTGGTTTTATATGCAGAAGGAGTGTAAAATCCACCATCAGACTGAAGAACTTCTTGTTTCACGTTTCTGCATCAATACTGAGGTTTTGCAACAGTTTTCTGTATGAAGACATTCCTAAAATAACTGTATGGTTCCTGCATCTTATCCATAGCTGTATCAGGGGGTGTGTAGGAGGTGTCAACAAAGCCACTAGGTGAATTTGAATATCTAATTAGTATAGTGGGAGCTTTATTAATTATTTGCAAGAATTTAACTATTCTAAAACATGTTTAAGATACAGCTTCCATGTTTAATTCTTGTTATGGTCTTCTATTGTAGACAAAATAATGGCACTGAGAAAGTTACCAGGACACGCACCAAAGACACTTGCTCACCCATGAGTGGATCATTTTCTCATTCTTGTATGTAAAATAAAATGTTGCTTTTACTTTCATATTGAAACATTTCCTCTGCCTCAGGATCCTGCTATCCTTCTTCTTGGAAAAGAAAATAAAATAATTCTTCAATATAATTAAATAAATAAGACAAATTAATCAAAATATTGGGGTATTTGGACAGGAGATCATTTCAGTATTTTATGTTGGTGTATAAACCTTAAGCTGTATTTGTAGTGGAGTGTCTTTCAGTTTTCCTTCAAGATGTAGGTTCTGAAAGGTAACCTGACCTTTAGCTCTTCTTCAGACTAGGGCAGTTATGGTAACAGCCAATTTTTTGTAAGAAAGGTGAGTTCATTTTTGTGGTTTTAAGTCAGCAAAGAAAGTGATAAAAAATTTCATAGTTAACTTTTCATTTCCCAGTGAATGGATTTTTGAGTAAATGATTCAACTATGCTAGGGTTTTTCCTGGTTTTTTAGTAGTTTTTACAGAATTTTACATATTGAAGATGTCTTTTGAACTTACTTGATTCTAATTGCACCAAAACTGGTCTTCAAAAGGGATCTATGCTAGTGTTTTCTGCTGGGGAGTTGTGGAAAAGACCACTCTTGATTCTATCGTTCATTTGTCTGTTTTTCATAACTGCTAGCTTAAGTAGGGCTTTTCCATGTTGATATTTTCTCCAGTTTGGGTCTGAGGCTTCATTTAAGCTTGATTGGCTTCACATTTTCAATAAGGTCTTGGACCAGATTACAAAAAAGGATTTGTGAGACAGCAGTAGGTGAAATGCACGAAGCGTTAGAGTCAAGGAAATGAAAGCTTCAGCTTTTGGGATGATGGCTATGTGGGGGAAGTAAGTAGGCAGAAGAGAAATGTAACTGTGCACAGAGCAGGGTTCATATTTAAATATGACATTTCTCTTGCTGTAATAAAAAATACTACATGAAGTTAAAGCTGTTTTATAGGAGTGAGCCTCCTTCATCACCTAATTAGTCTCTATAACCTCCTGCTCTTTAGATGCTGACTCTGTCATGGCTTATGCTTGTGGTTGCAGCAAGACCAGACGAAAAATTAAAGAATGGAAGGAATGCACAAAGAAACACTGCACTCTTCCACTACAGAGTATGTATCATGGAAGCAGCTTTTGATTGTATTGTCCCACTGCTCATGTTGAGACCAATATCTAAAAATAGAAATCTCATTAATAAAGATAAATAAGTGGCATGTTTAACCCAATCAAATTAAATGTATAAGTCTCAAGCAAAGATCCTTGTAACAATGTTAATTCATTAAACTACAGGTGGTCTCACCATGAGGGCATTGTATCGTAGTGTCACTCATTAATAATCTTTTTCTGTCACTTCTGAATTAAATAATTTATAGAGATCCTGTGCATTTCCTCTGCCGATTAACCAACTTACTGCAGGAGGTACAAGTCATGAATATTATCAAGCCTGAAGTGATTTCTGATTTACCTGAGTCGCATCCTGTTTTCTTTTCATGTGTCCTATTCCCTTGCCAGTAAACTACAGCTGATAATAGGCTTAATGATACATACTTAGGTTTAGACCACACAGACATTTTCATCTTAAAATATAGAAGTTTTCACAAGAAGCTCTTTCTTCATCTAGCTGCCAAATTCCAAGAGTAGGATATCAGGCAGGTATCAATCTACGAAACTGCTATTTAAGCCAGTAGATCAACGACAGTTAATTCCTGCTGAGTGGCTGTGCTTAGCTTACAGCTACAGGCACAACTGCAGCATGAGAGCAGGAAGTGAGGTGTTGATGGGGCAATTTTTTATTTGAAAGTTCAAATGTGTTTGTAACAGCCCTAAAATCACACCCTGCTCAAGCTGGGGGACGTAAAGCAGTTTGCAATTCTAGGGTGAAGACAATGGCAAAACTTCTGTGGGTTTCACCTCACCCATGACCTGTTCACTGAATTATAGTTTGGATGCTGCCAGCCATTGTTCTGCTTCTCTCCTCCCAGCTCTTTGTTCCATTCCCACTTCCACATGCAGTTGGCTCCCGTTTATCTTGCCAAAGCTTCCTCATACCAGTTTGAGGCTCACTGTCTGAAGGTCTAAATGAACTTCGTAGCATGTACTGATAAAAATCAACCCATTTTTGTATTCAGATAGGTTCCTTATACCTTCATTTTCCCTGGCCTGGTCTTTGTCGTCTGCATTTGAGATGGGAAATTGCTACTTCTTTAGACTACAGAAAGGCTATGTCTTCATTGGCAAATGCTGTGGCCTGATAGGAGCAGACCTTTGGAGTGAAATGGTATGAGCTCAGGACCCAGTATCCACCCCATAAACCTTTCAGGGCATTTCACTTTGGACAATCTTTCATGGGCAGGGCCCTCGTTTACATTAGAACCATACGCCTCCTTAATAATTTCACTTTGCAGGAGTGCAACCCATGCACTGCAGGACCGCTCCACAAAATTAAGCAAAGCTTGGCAAGTGGTGGACAGACAGGAAATTTGCTGCTCCTCCAAACAGTAATAGATGGACTTGTGGTGATTCAGGGGAGGAAGATGTCCCCAACAATGACAACATATTGGCTCCTGACAGTCCAGAAAACCAAATACAGAAAAAACTGCTTTCAGCCACTACAACCTGAGCTGGAGGTACCCCGTGCCGCAACATCTTTAAAGAATTTAGGTACCAAATACCAACAAATCCAACTGGGACCATGTAAATAAAGACCCTTCAGACTTTGTAAATGCATCAGAGAACTGTCTCTGATATGAGGACAAAATTCCTGCTCCAAGCCAGGGTTCTTGATTTTCTCAATGTGTGATTTCTTTCAATTTGAAATACTATTTCAAAACAATAACTTTTCCCTAAGGTTATTCTCATAAACACCCAAAACATACCCACTGAATTCAGGAAAAAACTCAGTGTAAAGCAGGTACCTGTGAAAAATGTGAGTCAAAAATTGAAGTCTCCTGAAGAGGTAAGCATTTACAAGGTCTTAAAAGAGATTTCTGGGAAGCATCCTCTGGAAATCACCCCATTTGATGTCTCTGTTCGGAATCTGAACTTCCTATTGATTCCCAGTGTAACCTGTCACTCAATGATGAAAAAGTCCAGTACTACCTACTCTTCTATCTTACCTGTTGCCTCCTTCATATGTATTTTAAGGCTTGTGATATTGGTATGTCTAGAAGTTCGCACATGAAGACTTGGATGTGGAAGATGATGCATGCAGTTTTCTGAAACTTGGTGAGAAATATCCTCTCATCAAAGAAACCAAAGAAAGGTCAAATCAGACTGCATCAGTCTCCCCAGTCACCCACAATGGCTCTTCTTTGCTGGTGTGCAAAGGAAAAGAAATCATGGAGCTTGCAGTGTTATATTTAAAAAAAAACAACCCAGAAATAACATAAAAATGGTGGTGTTTCTGGTTAGCCTTGAAATAATGAATAAATAATAATAAATATCAGCCACGACTGTAGAAATCCCACCACCTTGTTTTAAACTGTACATTGCCTAATGAATCATGTGGTCTTGTGGTGTATGGAGACCCATGGAAGTGGCTATGTCCTGACAGCTTGCCTTCTTTTCCAGTTCTCATGAGCTCATCTCATGAGAGTTTTAGTTTTCTGCCTGTCAGAGCCCTGAGCACATTGCTTGCTCCAGTGCTGGCTGCCAGGCTCAGGCAGCTTAGGGCTGGAGCAACTGAGGGTGGCTCCTTGCGTCATGGGGACGATGTGGCCAGAACTGAGCCCAGCTATCCTAGGAATATCTGACCCAGTTTAGCCTCACTGTGCCTGATCCTGACCGTCACCCATTGGCAGATATCCCATCCTGGCCTCAGCCTATCCCCAGGGAGGTGCCCAGTTGCCAGAGCTGGGGCTGCCCCGTGCCCCTGGCTGCACTGCTCCTGTCTGGGGTGGGATGAGATCAGTTGCCAGTGCCTGTCCTCCTGCCCCAGGGCATCGCCCCTGCTCCCCAGGGAGCCCTCAGCCTCTGCCAGTCTCCTGGCACTCCCCAGCTTGCATCACTCATTTGAACTACATCAGAGATACGCAGGAGTGGGACCATGTATATGAGCCTGCTGGCCCACTTGCGTCGTTAGGAGGAGACTGAATAGAAGTGACACCTTATAATTTGGCAGCCTGGGCACTCTGGGCCTCCCTTTTTCCCTGCCAGGCCTGCTCAGCTTGGCAGAGAGACCCTGAACCACCACTGTCAAACTCACGAGGCCACTTGTGACTGAAAGGAGATGGGGAAAGATCATCCCTGTCACCTCTTTATCAACAGTGATGACACATTGGAGGAAACTGCCACCATCTCTAGCGAGGTAGCAAGAGAGCCATGAATTATTTATTAGTTCAATTAGTTGACATGGGCAAAGAGTGGTGAGGGCTGTTAAATAATTGCTTATTGATTTGCCTTTTCTTCCTCAAACTGCTTCACAATTTTGGTATGAGGCAACAAAAGCACAAGGGTTTGGGAGCCTGTTTGCTATCGTTTCTAGTTACAGTGGAGCTGGCATTACAAATAATGAGGCTTCAGCTCTGGGCATGTCCAAATATTGGTGGTGGCACAACAGATGGAATAACTTTATTTGTTACAGCACAGATGCTGTTACCCCATTATTTCCCACAGGCATGTTAAGCAACAATCAATAACTCTCTGTCTGCTTATGGCATTTGGAAATCTCTGGGGACTACTTATGACACTCATTTGTTTTTCACACTTGCCATTAAATCGTATTCAAAATGCCCCAGACCCTGAAAGGTGGGTACTTCTTGGGTATCTTTTCTGCATATTAAAACGGGGCTAATTTTGGAGCATATTGATGCTATTAAAAAGAAATCTACCCAGCTGCAGGAAATGACAGACTCTCGCACTCTTACAAAGGAGAAGGCAGCACTACCGACATGCTTTTAGATCATTCAGAATTCTCCACAGCTTCAGTAAACTTGTACAGTTACTCCATTTTTGTTGCTACTTTGGTAATTAGCAATGTTGGTTACAGTTTGTAGCACTGCCTGTCTCGTGAGGTCATCAGATGGGACACAGTCTGAGAGTGGTGCCTGCTACGTGCTCGTGGTAGTGTGGATACCACAAACACTCTGTTGCTGAATTGTCACCGTTGGCCGCTGACCATGCCTATGGGAGCTCTTCACAGAACCCTTCAGTTAACTGTTCTGAAATTCAATGCAAATTGCACAACAGATACAGGCCAAATGAAGAGCTATTTCAAGTAAATCAGAAGTTTCATAACATTATTGGAAACAAACAAATCAAATCACCTTCTAATCCTGGTGGAAACTCATGTCCCAGGGTAATGGTGTGACTAAGGATTTGTATCATGGCTCAGGACCTATTGCATTTTGAAGCACAACAGTACTTGCATTTTTTTTACTGTTGTCGAACTGCAAGTTAGACCATGACATATATATATACTGTCATTAGTCATCACAGTGTGGTCAGGAAAATGTCAGGTCCACTCAAATCATTTTGATGAACAGAAGAATGTGAAGACATTTCTATCATAGGACTAGCCCACAGCAGACAAAAGCAGATGTGACAAACACTGACATTTAAACCTTGAATCAAAGTTATGGGTTTGAAGAGAGGAGCAAGGGTTTTTTTAGCTGGTGACTACCATATATTCGACCACATATTTGCTGGTTACTCAAACTCCTATGTTCAGCACAGGGCCATTCGGTTTCCTATACTGGCCAGAGAAGAGGCCTGATCAGATTCAGCAATTTGATTAAGAGCCAGCAAGGTGGATTCTCCCTGCTGGTTTTACAGCACCAGCAGTGTCATTTTTCTTGGTGCTGTTGTGGTGCACACGATGAGTGACCTCCTGGTACCCAGCACTGACACACTAACCACTAGCCACTGCCAACAACAGGAAAAAAAAAGCTTAGGATCTTCTGTAGATGATTGATCCTAGCTAGCAACAAAGCCTCCACCCAGCCACTCCGCCAGGGAGAGTGGGATCAGGGAGAGAATCATAAGATTGAAAGTGAGATAAGGAATCGAGAGCAGCGCTGTGGAGAAGTACTTGGAGGTGCACGTTGAAGAGAAGCTCAATATGAGCTCGCAGTCAAGGGAGCCAACACTATCCCGGGCAGTGTCAAAAGGAGCGTGACCAGCAGGTTAAGGGAGGTGATTCTCTCCTTCTGTTCTGCTCTCGTGAGACCCCACCTGCAGTGCTGCGTTCAGCTCTGGGGTCCTCAGTATAGGAAGGACGTGAACCTGTCGCAGCAAGTCCAGAGGAGGCCATGAAGATGCTGAGAGGGCTGCAGCACATCTCCTATTAAAGGTAGGCTGGGAGAGTTGGGGTTGTTCAGTTTGGAGAAGAAAAGGCTCTGGGGACACCTTAAAGCAGCCTTCCAGTACCTAAAGGGGGCTATAATAAAGCTGGAGAAGGGATTTCTGCAAGGGCATGTAGTTATAGGACAAGGGGGAAGGGCTTTAAACTGAAAAAGGGTAGATTCAGATATGAGGAAAAAAATGTTTACTCTGAGGTGGTGAGACACTGGCACAGCTTGTCCAGAGAAGCTGTGGCTGCCCCATCCCTGACCATGTTCAAGGTCAGGTTGGACTGGGCTTTGAGCAACCCGGTCTAAGTGGGAGGTGACCCTGCCCATGGCAGGGGGGTTGGAACTGGATGAGCTTCAAGGCCCCTTCCAACCCAAACCATTCTGTGATATGTTTCTATGATTCTATAAAAAGTGACAAAACTGCTGGGTAGAGGTAGACACAGTTCAGTAAGTGAAAGGAAGGAAGGAGGAAAAGAAAGTATTGCAAAGGCAGCCATTCCCGCCATGTTCGGCCAGTCTCTGAGCAATGGCTAATTTGGAAAGTAGTGGTTTGAAAACTGATCTTTCCAGGTTATGTGGCAGAATGTGGTGTTCTGTGGTGTGGAATATTCCTTCCTTTGAGTCATCTGTCCCAGCTCTGTCCCCTCTCAGCATGTTGCCCACCTCCAGCCTGCTCCTTGGGGGGCAGAGTGAGGAGCAGTACTTGATGCTGTGCAAGCGCTGCTGCTTAATAGCTGAAAGATCTGTGTATTACCAACACTGTTTTTACCACAAATCCAAACCGTATGAGCTGCTCTGAAGACAGCTAACTTCAACCCAGCCAGACTCAGTACAAGTTCATGCCAGTGCTTCCTTGTGAAGCACTTGGACTCGGAGATTCTGGTTCACCTTCAGCTTTCCTGCTCTCATGTCGAAGGGCTGAATCACAGCTTGACCAGACGTTGTAGCTAAGGTGGGTCAGGAGATGAGGTTTCTAGAAATCCCATTTATTTCTGCTGCCTTGTCTGGTGACTCTGTGATGGCTGTGGTGCTGCTGATGGTGAATGTCACTGTGAAACAATGCCAGAGCATTTCCATTTGCTTTAGAAAAAAAAAAGAAGGCGGAGATAGGAAATTGCACATTAAACAATCAGGAAGAATATTGTGGTTGAAAGCTTCAAGCACTGAAAGGTACAAAATAACATGATTACCTTGCCTGTACAATCCCCATACAGGCGATTATCACTCCCTCCTCTGTTGCTCTATCAGTGTCTTCAGTTCCGCAGTCATACACCACCTTTTCCACAGGCAACTTCAATTCCAGCATTTTCTGAAACGCTTGCCAGCGCAGCACTAATGTTCTCAGCAGTTTGTCTTAAACACCGTGTGGGTGACCTATGGATACTTGCAAGAAGTTTTTGCACTTCTTGTTTCTCTCTCTTTTCAATAAAACATTATCAGGACGCAGGATCAAAGAGCATTGTGTTAAGCAGGGTCAGAATGAGAAATGTCAAGATCACATTAAAAAGCATTTAACAGTCTGGGCATTCGGCTGAGCCAATGGGTCTCCTAATTCTTTCTTGCAGTTTCTTTGGGGAGTGATCTTCTTCAGCAAGTAAATGTTAGCAGGAAATTAGGGGAAAGTTTGCAGCAGTGAGGGGTTCTTATGTTCAAGTGTTATTTTGAAAATATTTTTGGTTGAGTGCTAACACGTTTTCAAGTGTTTTAACAGGTATGATTGCATTTCATGTGGGAGGCGAGCGTACACCAACAACAGTACTACTCCTTCAGCATGACACATGTTCATTTTGTGTGCTGGAACAGTGTGGATTTGTAAGCACTTTGTCAATACCTACATTGTCATCATTCGCGGAATAATCCTATGGGGATTGTAAATTTAATTACTGTCAGAGTGCTTGGAGGCATTTTTGCACATCAAGTCAAGTCACATAAATAAATACATAAGGCAAACTTCAGATTAGCAGGGAAAAAAGCTGATCTCCAGTGTGCTGCATAGTCGTGATATAAAGTCAGGGGAAATCCAGGCTGAGATACTTGTATCCTTGGCAGTGCTCAAGGCCAGGCTGGACAGGGCTTTGAGCAGCCTGATCTAGTGGAAGGAGGTTGGAATTAGATGATCTTTAAGGTCCCTTCCAAACCAAACCGTTCTGTGATATTATTCTATGATTCTCTCTTCAGTAAAGCTTTCTACCAGCAGCATCCCTAAGTTCTGCCCTTAGGTGCCTGCCAGCTACCCAGTCCCTAGGCACAAATTCAGGTGCAGGAGTAGATAAAGCCCAGCCACATGAGCAGCTACATCAGTTTCTGACTGCTCTACTACAGGGCAGTTTTGCCGAATTGCAGGAACAAGGTATGCATAGCTGCTAGTAAATGGGTTTGATCTGGAAGGGGAGTTCTGACTGGCTGAGAGAAAAGGTCAGGAGCAGCTTTCAACAAGACCATCCATCCAGGTGGATGTTAGACAGACCTTAGAGTACCTCCGGGAGGGATTACGTGGCTTTTGGAGGAGAACTTCCCCTGGGGTCCTTGTTTTGTTTTTCTTCAGTGGCAAAGGACAGTCTTTGCATCATTCTGCCCACTACATTTTTCTTCAGTCATACTGAAAGCCCTTCTTAAGCTGACACCATGGCCTTTTTCTCCTTGATGTTTTTTTCAGACACAGTTTAGCAGCTGGTAGTAGGGAGATGTCAAAGGTCAGAGCAAATGTATGAATTTTACCTTCTGTTCTGACTGTAGGGCTTATCTTAGCATTGGCCTGCGTGGGACACAAAGAGGCAGCAGATTATCCATTGACTTATGAGTTTATGTGCTTTTTCTATACCAGTATTCTGCTGCAGTTTAGTTTCATTATAAATCATGACTAGTTAAACTAAGTTAATGTTAACACACTACTTTGAACAAGCAAGCCTTTGTATCAGTTAACACTTCTAGAATACTGTATAAAGCAATATCAAAGGTGACACCAGGTAAATATTTGTTCCTATGCTCTTGGTTCTAAATGTCTTTGCTATCTTCTGTGGACTCAGGATTCTTGACTAAGTATACCCCAAAAATAGAGGTATTTGTTAATGTTCAAAGTTAGGGCTGCGTGACTAATTGATAGCTGGCGAAATGGGGAACAAATTGTGTTCAGATTGAGTCATGTGTAATTGTCCTCCTTTTCTTTTCACTGAACTGTAAACCCTAAACATCTTGGTGGCCGTAGCTCCTGCTTTGGTCAGTTACTCAGAGGCAGGAACACTCACTACCACAGTATGGGAGATGCTGGGTCAGCTTTAAGCCCTTCAAGGTGGTTTTTGAAGCCCACATTTCTCAGTGTCTCAGAGAGTGGTTTGATCCATGGATTTTTCAAAGTGGAGGGGCAGGCAGGAGAAGGTAGGAAGAGGAAAGGTTCTTAGCCACTCTTGTTCCTGTTATCCTGCTGCGTACAAATAATGAATACCCATGCATGCAGGAGACAAACCCAGATGACCTGTCACGCTGTTGGGACAGCCTGCCACTTGACTGCTCACCATGAGAATTTCTTGGCAATCAGGCTGCTACACAGTCTCTATCTCTCTAAACACTACAAAACAGACCAACCTGAAAAGGACAAACAGTGTGGATACCCCTTTTAAGACATTTGGGAACAGTGTATTTGAAGGGTATTCATCTTATTCACTAGTGGCCTTATTCAGGGTGGGGATTTCAAGAAAAGCTCCACTGTTTCCCGGTGGGCACTCCAGCTACCTCCAGCAAACTGCTTTCAGATGGCATTGTCCCAGCTGGGAACTGTATAGGGCACAGAGCAAACATATGCAGGAAGTGGCTAATGTGCCTAATGTTTAAGCTCATTAGGAAGGGGAAAAGTGTAGGACTTTTTTCCCCTCAAAAAAATGTAATAGGCAATTAAGTCATTAGGACTTGTCCCATATTCCTTTCACACAAAGCCTCATATTTAGGATGCTCTCTGGATTCACTCCATCAGACAAAGGAGATAACTAACTGCAGTCATGTCTTCATGTAGAGAAAAAAGAATCTCCTCTAGAGATCCCATTCTAAGCGATT
Source organism: Amazona ochrocephala (assembly GCA_039720435.1). Taxonomy (NCBI): domain Eukaryota; kingdom Metazoa; phylum Chordata; class Aves; order Psittaciformes; family Psittacidae; genus Amazona; species Amazona ochrocephala. The sequence continues at coordinate 37,467,332 of CM077876.1, forward strand.
AAAGACTGGTGTGCAAGCACTCTTAATAATCTGAATTTTTTACATGTTGGGATTGTTGACCTTTCCCTTCCCAGAAAATCCAGCCCTCACTGTACTGCATGCTCTCTGAGAGGTCTCATAGGCTTCTTCCAGAAGACTTGGAAGGGAGCACCACCGTATAGCATGAAATGGGAGAAGTCCAATAGACGATGAGATCAAGAGTTTTTCCATCTGTTTTGATGGAGTTTGGATCAAGCTTCATGGTAAGTGATGATCATTTGTCACATTTATGAACATTTCACTTGCTTTATGCCTTAAAGAAATATGCTTAAACCCTGGTTGTTATACAGCGTGAAAAGTATACTGATTTTAATGGCCTGATTTTCTTCTCTGCTAGCATAAATTCTTACTGGTTATAAACCTAGTAATATCATTGGTACAATACACATGCCTCACTGGGACAGAAGAATGCTGAATGAGCTGTATGGACTGGTTTATATTAGCTGAGGATAAAACTGGTGTGCTTTACTTTAACAGTGGCACAGAAGTTCCACTTGTCTTCGATTAATAAGTCACTTGCATTCAAACATTCATCAGAAGAAGCCCCGGCTGACTATTTTAGTAAATCCATTATCATTTCTACATCTTAGATGCATAAACATTTGATGATATATACTCTTCTGGCAATTAACTTTTAATACACATAATGCTAGTGTAATTAAAAAGAATTGATAAAATTGCCATCATGTTTCAGGGATAAGCCAGTTTGTTTTTCTTTCTCATCGTATACTAGTCCGATATTTTTGTTACCTTTTTTCAGGTTATCTTTCTGGTTTACATTTCTGCTATATATTCAGGAGCATCAGAACAGACAAGGCATAAAATACGACATTTTACTAACATTTGTTTAAATAAAAAATAAATTATAAATATTTATCAGTATATTTCAGTAACTTTCCAAGCACAAATGTAGAAGTCCTTTTTTTAAAGGGCAAAGTAGTGAAATACTTGTAAAACAGTTTTGGCACTGCTGGCCTAAATTTACTTTGCTTTACTTTGCTGTTGCTGTCTTTGCTTTCCTTCTTCTTGCTTTCCCTCCATGATTTACTATCTCCATATTTAGTATTCTCCATGGCAGTCCCCAAATGCAGTGTTTTAGAGTAAGATCCCCAGAAGATGTGGGCATTTTCAGACTCAGCATCTTGGGACTGACAGGCAGCATCAGCAAAAGTCTGTATGCTTGGCCTTAGGGGCACTTGCTTTGAATCTTGAAGGTATTATTGGAGAAATAGTCTGTAAGGACAAATTTAAGTGGGGTAGTAGTGAAGAATTAATAGGCATGCTGAAAGATCTGGCCCAATAGGGTTGTAGGAAGCTTCATCTTGATCTGACTCAGAAATGCCAGCAGGGTAAGTGAGAATTCCTGACAAGAGGTCAAGAAATATGATCTCGAGGGCCTTCCATTGACTTGCAGTTTCTAAATGGCTATCAAAGTCTCTGTACTGGCTTTCTTTGCAAAACCCAATTTCCTGCCATTTCTTTCGCAAGCTTTGAAAGCTCTCAGTATTTGGAGTAATTTTAACTCAGCATTCCAATATCAGCATGCACACATCAGCAGAAAGTAGACCCTGTGAGCAAAGGAGTGAGAGTCTGATGTTCAAAGAGGCAAAAGGTTTTGAAAAGTTTGTTTTTTTCCACAAACCCTTTGAAGAAGTCAGTGAGGCCTTTCCTGACCATTGCATGTTTTTACACTGAGCAGGGAGCACACAAGCAATCTGAAGAAGCTGCAGATTCATTTTTTATGGAGTGCTGTGTGTTGGGAGTTTATAAATAAAATACCATTGTTTGACTATCATGAAGTGTTCCTGAACACCATGATAATGTGTGAGAAATGTGAAACTGGGTCTGAATAACAGGTCCGCTTGAGAGGGAGTCCTGGGGGATTTGTTAACTTCGGGACATGCAGAGTCACCTGCTTGATTTACTCAGAATTTCTCCTGGCATAAGTGGGAACAAAATCTCACTTAATACTTAAAAGGCAGATTAGTGCTGAAGGAGCCCAATGAATCTCAGAAACTCTGTGTTTGGGTTGGGAATAAAGTAGCAAGGTCTTGCCCAAACTCCAATAGATAGTTCAGTTCTTCACACCTCTACGCCAACCTTAGATGGGAAAAACAAAACAGTTTGATCTCTGGAAGATATTACAATGTATTTAAAGTAAAGGTCACTGATTTGATTTGCTTCTGTTGGGTACTGAGAACCTTCTCTTCCAGAAGTAGGTACTACAAAAGTCAGCTTGTTTCAGGTATAGGTACAGTGCACCCTTCTGGGAAAGGTCCTTCTCCTCTTCTTGAAAGGAGCCAAAGCACAAAAAAAGATTTCTATTAAGACTCATTCTGCCATGTTCTGCCTAGACTTCCAGCAGACTATTTATACGTGTAAACAAAGTTTTTCTTACAGGAAAATTCTCAGTCTTTCAGGTACGTCAGTAGTTACTCTGATTATTTAAAGTCATAACCCCAGTACTGCCATTTTGTAACATCAAAAATAATGAGCAATATTAAAATGGTAAACTGGAAATGTGCCCATGATTTGGTATATGAAGAGGCAAAATTAATGAGACACACAGAGGTGGAAAAATCAGTTCAAGAGAAGTGTATCTGGAAACCTGTAAAGTGTGCTTTTTCATGTATAGCATAAGAAATATTGCATGCAGCACACAGAACTGAGCACTGTGTGAGCTGGTTGCTGTTAACTAGATATCTATGCTAAATGCATACGGTATTTAAGGTCAAATTTAAAATCTGTCAGGCACATAATTTATAGCCATGCCCCAGCAGATTGTGAGCACATCAGACTTCATTTCTTGGGTAACTGTGGAGTCTATGGCAAATCCAAGAATAATTTCAGGAATAGGGTGAAAGGTTCCAACTCCCTCTCACTTGTGCAGATATTTACATCAGACAGAATATATATATATACAGAAAATTCTAACAGATCAGAGTGGTAAGGACACATTGTCACTGACATATATTACCAAAATTTTACTGTGTTGTCTCTCACTTGGTTTCTCTTAGCTGGAGCCTTGGTGCTGGCGCTGTAGTCTGCTGTCATCGTCCACCATGAAGGAGTAAAATGAAACGTTATTAAAAAGAAACGTTGATAAAATTAAATGTTATCACTGGCAGGAATGTTGAGACAGAGAATCCAGCTTTATTCTGTTTGCTTTGGATTCAAGCACATCATTTCTGTCAATACGAGCCATAGAGGGTCTATGGTTTGCTGATGATCAGTGTGTGCCAAGACTACTCAAGAACTAGACTGGTTATGACTTTTAACTGGAAGAAGAGCAAAGCAAGCTCATCTCTGCCTGCAGAAATCCATGCAGGCATATTTGGCTGTTTGATGATTTGCCTCTTGTCTCAGTGGAGTTGATTTCATTAAAGTTGAACTTCCTTTTTGTCATTTCATTCTTTTTCCTTCAGATTAATACTCTCGCAATGAATGATGTCCAGAGCTGCTATCAGAGTCCACCCAAAGGCAGTTGTTCTGATACAAGATTCATTCTGGTGAGAGCTCATCCATCTTAGAAAACTCTTGAGCCATCCCAGTAGAGCTACAGTGATGAGATTATTCTAGCATAGTTACAGTTGGGCTGATAGAGAAGTGCAAGTAACTGGAGAGTTTGTTATGACTCTGGAACAGAAGCTGACCATCTTAACGAGTGGTGTCCCTCAGGGATCAGTGTTGGGACTGGTCTTGTTCAACATCTTTGTTGGTGACATGGACAGTGGGATTGAGTGCGCCCTCAGCAAGTTTGCTGATGACACCAAGCTGTGTGGTTTGGTTGATACATTGGAGGGAAGTCCCTCATCCAGAGGGACCTTGACATGCTTGTGTGGTGGGCTCATGCCAACCTCATGAAGTTTAACCAGAAGGGGGCTATAGGGATGCTGGGGAGGGACTCTTCATTAGGGACTGTGGTGACAGGACAAGGGGTAATGGGTTTAAACTTAAACAGGGGAAGTTTAGATTGGATATGAGGAAGAAATTCTTTACTGTGAGGGTGGTGAGGCCCTGGAATGGGTTGCCCAGGGAGGCTGTGGATGCTTCATCCCTGGTGGCGTTCAAGGTGGGGTTGGACATAGCCTTGGATGGCATGGTTTAGTGGGAGGTGTCCCTGCCCATGGCAGGGGGGTTGGAACTCGATGATCTTGAGGTCCTTTCCAACCCTTACTATTCTATGATTCTATGATCTTGAGGAAGGCCAACCTGCATCCGGGTAATTTTCATCACTTAATGGATGTCCCACAATTCACTGCTGATCTCTTCAAACTGCCCAAATCCTTGGCCATCACTTGAAGCTGTGCTGAAGGATTGGTTTACAGTAAAGCACTTTCCGTTTACTTGGCACTCAGTGGGCAGAATTGGCGAAGAACTGTGGTAACAACTTGAGTGACTTCGAGTGAGGTAAATACTAAATATAAATTTCCAGTTTGACACAGAATCCTCTGACAGCACCATAATCTCAGATCCTTTCATCATGCATGATTATAAGCAGCCATTGGCATGAGGGACCTATCTGTCACATTTATAGTTAGAAGCAGTGGAGGCAGCTGACATCTGACAGGGATGAGGCAGACCCGACAGGCACCCTCATCTTGGCTTGCTTCTCCTTTTCCTTCCGTTCCTGTCTTTCAAAGGCTGGTATGACATCTCCTCTCTGTGGCACAGGCTCTGCCTGCTTGGGTCTCACTGCCACTGGAGGGAAATGTGCCATTATGGGATAATCTCACTACATGGCTACTGTCCTGATGCCATCAGGGTGTGAGTCTTTGCAATGGGGAAATAATTTCTCAGAGAGCAGGAATCCATTACACACAAGGCATGTGCACATTCTGTTTCCTCATGGTCAGGGACCACTCTGCCTGGGTACTCTTTAGGAACTCAGCAGTGGTAGATCCTTCCTGAATATGGGCTTGGTAATATGGATTGCTGTGGCCCTGTGAATTTAGCAGCTCTGGAGTGTGATGAATCTTTCTAGACCAAGCTGGGTGCCAGATCTCTGCCGTGAGGAACATGCAGTCTATAAGCTGGTTAGCCCTATAGAAGTCAGTCCTACATTATTGTTGGAGCAAGTCCAGAGGAGGGCCACGAGGATGATCAGGGGACTGGAGCACCTCCCATATGAAGATAGGCTGAGAAAATTGGGGCTGTTCAGCCTGGAGAAGAGAAGGCTGCATGGAGACCTCATAGCAGCCTTCCAATACCTGAAGGGGGCCTATAGGGATGCTGGGGAGGGACTCTTCATTAGGGACTGTAGTGAGAGGACAAGGGGTAACGAGTTCAAACTTAAACAGGGGAAGTTTAGATTGGATGTGAGGAAGAAATTCTTTACTGTAAGGGTGGTGAGGCACTGGAATGGGTTGCCCAGGGAAGTTGTGAACGCTTCATCCCTGGTGGCATTCAAGGCGGAGCTGGACATAGCCTTGGGTGGCATGGTGTAGTGGGAGGTGTCCTGCTCATGGCAGGGGGTTGGAACTAGATGGTCTTGAGGCCCTTTCCAACCCTAACTATTCTATAATTCTATGCTTATCAGAGAAGAAGATGAATAACCAAATAGTGACTAAAGAAGTGTTTTAAACTCTGCTTCTTTTTCATTCCTTGAAGAGGATAATGTCTGCCTGCCCCTTTCCTGGCAAAGCTCACCTCTTTCCTCACACTTGTTTACTGCTGGAAGCTATCACCTTAGTGTAGGTCATTGGCCATCCACGCCCACTCTATGGTGATTCACTCCCTTCCCATCAGCAAAAGGAGAAAAGAATCCACTCAGAAGCTGGTGGCATCTTATCCCCTAAACACAATTAATATGATCATAATAGCGCAGTGGTTTTGTCCTAGCAGCCAAGCAGAGAAGCCACTTGCTCACTTGCCCTCCCTGCAGAATCGGAAAAAAGGCAAAACCCCATGGATTGAGATAATAAAAGTTTAATCACTGGAATGCAGATAGATATACTAGTACTACTGATGGAAATAAAGAGACAGAAAGAGGAATAAAACCCAAGGAACACAAGCGATACACAATACAATTGCTCACCACCTGGCTGACTAATGCCCAGCCCGACCCGAGTGCCTTCCACTCAGCTCCCCTGTGGTTTATATACTGAGCATTATGTTACGTGGAATAGAATATCCTTTTGGCTAGTTTGGGTCAGGTGCCCTGGCTGTGGTCCCTCCCAGCTTCTTGTGCAGCTCCTCACTGTCAGAGCACGAGAGACTGAACAGTCCTTGATCTTGATAAGTGCTACTGAGCAACATCTAAAACTGGTGTGTTATCAGCATCATTGTCAGACTAAAGCTGAAACACAACACTGTACCCACTACTAGAGAAAAAACGAACTCTATCTCAGCCAAAACCAGGACAAATAGCTCCTAACTTTGCTCAAAATACGTATTAAACTCTCCATAAAATAGCTTCTACAAACTAAGGAGTACAGTCAGCAGTGGAAGAATGAATGCCCAGATCAACATTTGTCTTATTTCTAGGATATCCCTTCATTTTTGCTAAAACTTGCTGCGAAAAGACTAGGAATTTCTACCAGTTTATTTCAGTGCATTAGATTGGTGCTGTCTAAAGCTGAGAATTGTTAATAAAATTTGCCTTTGGTACCTAACATGCAATATCTTGCTTATCCTTCTGAACTGCTATACCCCAACTATAACACATTTGTGGTCTTCCCACCACTGAAATAACTTTCCTCTTATTTTCTTACACAACATAAATCTAAAATAACACCACCATTGAAATCAGTGGCAAAATTTGGCCTTTCACCATTTTGTGAGTTTTAAAAACAGTAAGGCAGCAAGGAATTCAAAAGAAATCCATTGTCTCAACTTTAGTAGAGGAACTTCATCTATCAGGCAGCTGCTGTAGTCTACCTGCAGTTGATTGATGCTAGCTTAATAATGATGATCGATTAGATCATCAGTGTCATCCTTAGAAAGAATGTACTTTAGCTAATGACATCAGTTGACTAATAGATTCCTGTTTAAATGTCAAGGGGCAGAGAAAGACACTCTGCTAAGTACTTACATTATACCTATTGAAAAAAACTGCATCAAGCCTACCTTACAAAGGGCTTTAGTGCCGTAGTTATAAGCCTTCTATTTCCTCTACTTCCGACAAGCAAATTTGCTATAAGTTGCACACTGTAAATATGAGAGTTACCCCGTTTATCTTCAAAGCTTGTCTCAGTATTTCTAAAAATCACAAGGTATAAACCACTAAGCTGTTACCTGGACATTTGTTTCCCTGACATCATTACAGAGGGCACATCTCCAGCCCCGAAACCAGAGTTGAAGATGGCTCCACTGTGATGTTAGAAGAAAAAATGGTTTGGATTGGATTTGTTTGCTTCTGGAAAAACTCAAATTCCCTTATTCTAGTTATATGCACTTCCTATGAGCATCTTGAGATATCTTCCATCCTTGCTGAAAAGAAACTGTATTTCACTTTCCCATCAAGCAGAAGATTCCAAATAAATTTTACATTAATGTTATGCACAAGTTAATGACTACAGTTAGCTGTATTATGCTATGAAATTTTCAAACATCATATTAAATTGGCTTTTAAATTAGCATTCAAAGAAATACTTGCTTAATGCAGACCTAGAGTAGGCAAATATAAATGGGAATACCATTTTATTACTACCTTATTTATGGATTCCTTATGGAAAGGTACAATTTTTAACAAGATATGAGTAACATGTTCAGCTAATATAAGGAGGTGGTTGAATGAGGAGCATGCTATTCTATGTGCAGATGTGTAATTGCACAGCAGAAGATAATTTTTTACTTTGAACTTTGATCAAAACTCACAGAACTGTGGGCAGACCAATTCATTTTATTTTGATAGCACGTCTAAAAACCTTCTTACACTGAAGTTTTATTACCAGACAGATTGATTTTATTCCTTTCCAGAAAATCACTGCCAGTGTAAAAATAAGGTGTGAAGCTGATTAGGGCAGCATTACAGAACATGAATAGATTTCTTTGTTCACAAACATGTATGCATTAAATCCATCTGCCTACCCAGCAGCAGTTGCATTTTTAGAACTGGAGTTTGAATGTGCTTAAGTGAATGTATTATTTTCATGGCTCTATGCCACTGTTAAGTCAAAAACTTCATGGGCAGTTGATTATAGGTGCTGCCTGAGAAACACAAACAAACCAAAATTACCGAGTGGGGATATTTGCTTTGAGACCATCGCAAATTTGATTGCTGCTAATACTCAGTTCACTTGAACAAGTTTCTTCTGGACCAGGCTGATCAGCAGGCTTCTGACCAGTTTGCTGCAGGCAGCATTAAGGAAAAAGTGAATTAACAGTGCTGATCCCCAGAGCCAGAAGAGAGGTTCTACCTGAAGGATAATCTTTAGCTGCCACTGAGCTCTCAGGGAGGTGGAGCAGGGCGAGAGCTTTGCAGAGGAGAGGCACTCTTCTTGTCAATCACTGTCCTGAGCAGGGGAGGATGGAAGCAAGGGAAATAGATATGCAGGACAATATTCAATCAGCCCAGCAAAAATCAGGAAGCTGAAACACAGAAGCTAGTGTGAGTGTTCACAGCACTTAATTTTACATGTCCACCTTAAGTGGCTAAGATTATTCAATGCAGGCTCACCCCAAAAAGATTTTTATTGGACTGAAATCTCACTGGCAATGGGCAGAATCTGCTACATTCAGAATTTATACCAGGTTTTTTCCAACCGGCATCTTTGGTCCTCAGCCATGCCACCTTGCTCCATCAGCAATGGCAGGTTACACACAATGAATGAACATCACAGACTGGTGCTAACTTTTCTTTCCTTGCATCATGCTACCTCACAGTTCTTGGAAGACAAAGACAAAGGCAATCCAGAGGCTAAAACACAGCCATGACCTTCCTCGATGTGGAGAAGGACTTTGTTTAAGGAGATGTTTGCTCTTTTCAGGGTGATATGCAACCTAGAGAGACTTAAGGAAGTTTTAAATGATCTAGTTTTACTCCCACAAATGCCTAGATGCAGCATTATGGCACTCAGAGTAAAACAGGCAATAGGCAATCTCTCCTAGATGTGGCTCTGACAGCAGAAGATGTATTGTCAAGCTTTTCGGTGCTATCCACTCTTTGATACTCTGATCTGCTCCCTCAGCTACCTGTGTGAGTGCTCTGCCAGCCCACTTCAGTGAAAATGAGTAAAATAAATCTGAACCTGCTGCTTAAATTAGTCTGCTTAAATTGACCTGGCCTGCTTAGGGGGCAGCGATAGAGAAGCCAGGTCTGGAAGCAGGGGGGTCATGGGGGCAGCTGTACCCACAGCGGTAGGCAGTATGGAGCTGTGTGTCTGCGGCTGCAGTATGCCCCCACGCACAGACACGCTGTGCTTCTTTACAGAGGAGGGCTGCAGGTTTGTAAATACACTTCATGGTAGGCTGGAAGGGCCCTGGGCCTTATTTTAAAAATGACGTGACATATCTTTCATATGTGTCTGGCTTCAGGGCGTATTGAACTGGGACCAAAACCCAGCTCCTTGTGATTCAAAGATACTGAGGTGCTCCACAACACGCAACTGCTGTATTAAACAGCTGTGTACTCCATGCTGCTCAGTGTCTGCTGTGAGCTCAGGGTGCCTGACAGTGTTCGGACAGAAGATAAAATCCTGCTATGAAGGTAACAGCTCAATAAGGGACATGATATTGTTACAGAAGTGATAAATGTGGCTCAAAAGAAACAACACAGGGCTGTTGTCTTTGAAATTCAGGATAAGGAGAAGCATTCATTGTCTCATTGCATGTTGCAATTTGCTCATTTCACCTTTATCTTACCTAGAGAATACAAATGTACTGAGGATGTATTTTAGCAAGAAGAAAAACAACTTGAAGAGAACATTTCTATCACTATCTATCTGTTAATTTAAGTCTTTAGAGGAGAATCGTATATTATAAACAGCAAACCAGACCTAAAAAGGTATGAAGAAGAATTTGGCGTTTTTAGAAGGAATTTTTTATTTTTTATAATTTTTTTTCTTTGCAGGATGAAAAACTAACTCTTTTAACAGTGGATTTTGAAAAACGCCTTTTTAGATTTTATGCCCAATAACATCATGCTGTGAGTCACGGCGTGGAGTTGTATAGGTCACATCAGACTTCTTTCTTGAAGGAAAACATGTCACATACGCGGCCTAGTGCAATGTGTCAGAGCACATGAGAGGTCATGCCTGAAATGTGACAAAAGCAGTTCTCAAATTCTCTTAAAATCTAAGGACAAACAGCAAAGTGCTAGATAAAGCTGTCTCATGATGTTAATAGTATAAACTTTTATGCTTTCCTGCAGCACCTTTAATCCCAAAATGTGGCCATGTCTGGTACAAAAAAGTAATTCCTATTTTAAGTATGGTCTAACAGGATTTCCCCCTCCTCCCCAAGAAATGATAACTGAAATTGATTCTCTTGATTTTAGTGACCTACCTAGGCTAAAACATTAAAATTTGTGAGGTACTGGGACCCTTGGGTTTATTGTTTTAACTTGAAATGCCACTGTTGTAGAGTTTTGCTTCCAGTAATAACAGGAAAAGAAAGGTACCACTTGTGAATGTGTCTCCTTGGAGATGTTCACAAGCTAGATGGACATATTCCTGCGCAACCATCTTCAGGTGGCCCTCCCTGAGCAGGGATGTTGGACCAGAGACCTCCAGACATCCCTTCCAACCTTGACCATTCTGTGATCCTGTGAAATCAGCAGTAGAACATTGATGCACAGCTACAAACATCTCCTGCATCCATGACCAGACACTTTTTTTTCCTTAGATTTAGATTGGTTTTGATGACCACCAGTCCTGTGCAAAGCTTGGATCAGTCAAATACCTACTACTGTGGCTTCCCAAATGCTTTGAGTAATGTGTTTGGAATCAGCTTTCAGGCTGATTTTGTACAGAGTAGTGCCAATGACAAGGAAGAGGTTTTGGTTAAAATAGATTGACAATTACAGTATTATTCTCCATCTGAAGATATAAACACATGTATATACATGCATTTCATGAATTAATAAAAATGTGGGGTTTATTCTTTTGAACATAGACCTGTAGTTCTCCCTAATGCATTCTATGAAAGTGGCAACAGTCATCAAGTCAGTGAGAGTTTATGCTTAATATTTAATCCCAAAGTCTCTTACAAAAGAGAGGAAACCATTGTACAATATCACATTCTGATAAATCTTTGGCCAGATCTGCTAGAAAGTCTGGACAGCATTTGTCTTTGCTTGAGTCTAGACCTGCCCTGATGCATGCTACAGATCAGTTTCTGTATGCAGCAATTAACTTTTCCAATTACTCATCTATAAATGATTGCAGCTCTATGTTGTCTCAGTTGTGTTGCACTGGTGCAATATTTTTTCTCTCTTTACTGCACTATGACAACAAAAATTATGTATTGTGTCCATGCTGTGAATCTATCAAATAATGGATTTATGATGCATTATTGTCTTTATATAAAAAATAATCGGCCAGGATTTCTAAATATTCGTTAACACAGCAACCATTAATGGGAATATTCATCGGATGAAAATTATCTCTAAGTTCTGAGCTTATTAACATTTAGCAACCTCGTTGGAGTAATTGTCCTTTCCCTATTGAAAGTCTTCACTGTTTTGTAAAAGTGCCAGGTTTTTTGAAGTGTGGGACCAAAATTCATTTGATCTCTTTGGTATAAAATAATATTTTAATTTCCTGACTCTTCTGTGAGAACAAATGTGGTTAAAAAGGGCTGATTGCTCTTTTCTAATACTGCCATTGGAGTTAGGTTCTGGGAGATAGATGCAAGTCATCATTTTTTCTTCTCCTAAGCTCTTCTAAAATGTCACTCTTGACATATACTGTATATACACTGCAAAGTGTGCCCAGATCCCAGATCCAGGCTTGGATCCAAACCTCTGGTCTGGCCAAGTTTCTGGTTTTTATTGCATACAATCCACGCACATGTGTTTGCTTCTATTCTGGTGTGTCAGTTTGGAGAGAGTTTGTAATTATAGGAATGTGTCCCAGAGTCCTTAATACCACTGTAAATAAGAGCTGCTTGAAGGACTAGCTCATGGGAGAACCTGTCTGCCCATCAACTACCTCAGCCTGAGCCTGCCTCTGGTATGCCCCAGGCTGAACTTGGGCAGGCACACGTTTTCCCATGGGAGGTGACTGGCTTTACTTATCTCCCAGTTGCCTCCTGCTTGCTGAGACAAGGAGGAGGAGTTCTGGATCTGTTTCACTGCAATGGCACCCAGTTTTGGTTCAACTAAATCAGAAAAGGTGCAGAAAGGGAAAGGCACGACCTGCAGAGGTGCAAGGACTGGCGGAGCATGGCACAGCTGCCAGGCAAGGCTGAGAAGGAAAGTGCAGGTGACAGTGAGGACTGGTCTCTTTACTGCGCATTGCAAAGCAAGCATGGCATGCTAAATTTAAACTAAAAAGGTGCTAACAAGTAGACGTGCTCATACACCACAGTCTTGGTGAGAAAGCACCTGGGCCCATGCCCAAGGAGCAGCAGCCAATGCTGTACCCCAATTTGTAGGTGAGGAAGCACCAGTGCAGGCACATCTGGGAAGGCGGCAGAGAGCTCTTGGGATAAAGACTGAGTCACCAACAGGTTCTTGTCTTACCAGTCTCGCTGCCACAGACTTTCCAGTTTTATAAAGACAAGGCACAGGGTCAGGAAAGGTTAAATCCCAAGCAAAATACATTCACTCATCTTCAAAGGTACATCAGGCTCTGTGAATAACACTCCATCTCAAACCCTTGTTTCAGTTTGTTCTCTGCTCCTATCTGTACTCAGAAGAAAGTGGAATCCAGCTCCTTAAAATATTTATAAAGCATTTTGTGCAACTAGTCTAAGTTCTAAATTTAACTTTCCCCCTAAAGCCACAAAACATTTGCGGTAACAAATTCTCTCTTTTCTTCCTATTTGGGAAGGAAAAGAAATTGTTTATTTTTAACAGTTCAGTTCAGAGGAAAAATTACAGCATGGTGAATGGCAAGTAAATTAGCAATTCTCTCTATTACCCAAACCAGCAGGTCTTCTATTAACAAGGGCAGTTTGTGGCCCCTGGCTTACAAGATCAATCAGGCAGCTCATTTTTCTTTAATTTCAGGGAATTGAGTAGTTTAAAATCAGTCAAAAGCTGCATGTAGGACTATGTATTTACCTGTTCTGAGCTGATCTGGCTGATTTAATACCAGTTTCTTACTTCTTCTGTTTTATTTTCTGAACCTGGGGTTACTGATTATATGTAATTTATCCAAGATTAAGGGCAGTTATTAAAGACCCTCTCCAGCAAATCTGATGCACACAACACCTCTTCTTTTGCTCTAAGAAATGTGCTTAGACAGCCTGACACTCAGCCAAAGGGATGTTAATGGCGCTTAGGCTGGGAAAGGGGAGCTATTCCACCTACTCTGTTTTGTCTGCAAATTTAATGGCAGACTTGTTTTTCTCATGAGGTGTGTGTGTTGGCAGATAAAGTAGCTGGTGGGTAACCTGAACAAGGCAGCTCAAATGAAACTTAAATACAGGAATTAAGTTTCATATCCCCATTCTGAGGCTGGATTTTGTTCAATTGTAGTAGAAAGCTGTAATGTATGTAGCAGAGGCTACCATTCTGCACGGAGTGGGACTGAGGAGAAAACATCCATCTCCATATTTTATCCTTCTGAAAAAAGACAGATGAGACCTAATTGAGTTCTTCTTTACCTGTAGGTCTTCCTAGGCCATACCTAGCAAGCACGAAACCTTGCATTTGGTTTCTTCTACCTATAAACTTCTGCTGCATATCAGCTTCAAACTTTATAGTCGAAGGCAGTAGCAGCTATACGTGTACATGCACCTCAAGCTCTTGTTTTGATTTGGTGCTGTTAAATGGAGTCAGATTCAAACCAGTCAATGCTGAGGAGCTGGGAGTCTGAGCCAGGGAAAGGAGAAGTATGGATAGATGATGCTACAGTCTTTGGCCTCACCAGCTCCTGCAACTCTAGAGGGACATGAAGCCCAGCCTGAGATATGCCATTGTCTAAATCAGTTTCTTGGAGCCAGAGGCCAGAGCCAGAGTGCAAAGCCACTCTGCTAAACAATAAGGTAATTGAAGGTCTGTTTTGTGACATAGGTGAAACACCAGTGATCTTCCTCATAAATTCAAACAGCAGTCAGCCGCACTGCTTGATTGCATCGTTCCACCTTTGAAGATTAAATTTTAAGTATACTTTTACTGCATGAAGGCATACAATCCACCTACTCGAAGAATTAGATGAATCACTCAAAAATTCAGTGCACCAATACATTATTTTTTAAACACAAACAAAATCTGAATTAACTATGGCAGCCAGTTAGAAAAGGCTGTGAATGGGCACGTATGTGCTGACAAAACTTTGGTAGAAAGCATTTATGATGAAGAGGATCTCAGTTTAAAAAAAAGAAAAAAAAAAAAACAACAATAAAGTAGTTTCTAGAAAAACTGACACCAGAAGAGGCAGAGTAGATATATCTCTCCAGGCCAGTTCCTGCCACTGGTTCTGTACCATCAAGGGGAAAATAGGTACAAAGACGGATTGATCTTTAGATCATCTAGTGTTAAACCCTTTTTGCATCACATATATGGAGGTCATTGTCACCTCTAAGTTAAATTCAGTGGCATGTTTGATGAAAGGCCTCTCAGAAAGGTGCTGAGTCCTATTTTGAAAACACTTGAGAATTGAAGAGCATAGCTCTTGACCAGGTAGTCTGAGTCAATAGTGACCCTGTTATGTGATAAAAATAGCATATCTCTGCCCTGACTTGGAGCTGTGTGGCCCATGTTTACCCCCAACACCCACACCTTCTTATGTGTTTTCCCACCAAATTAGAGAGCTCAGTGTATCAGAGCAGAAGACACCACTTTTCAGTGGATCAGATGTCTTCATTACAAAGCCAGCTGTCTGGGTGATCCAGGGGACAAGGTTTGCTGGAGCACTGATGGCTGTGCCATGGGCTAGTACTGCTCTCCTGCTCCTGGGAGGCTGTATTACCTTCTGCAATTGTAAAACTGAAATTGTATGAAGGTGATTCTTTTAGCATCTGGTATCTCAGGGAGAGATGTTCTTCCATGGACTGAACACTGCTCCTCTACCCTCACTGCCCTGTGACTTATAGCTGGGTTCAGCCACAACTTAACAGCAACTGTAAAATGCATCTAAGTTCAGACTGTACACTCAAAATGCCTCCTTACAGTAGCATAAAGGTTCTCCAATGCTGCTGTAGTAATGCAGAGGTACCGTACAGTGAATAACTATTTTACATTCACTTGGATGGTCAAAGCAGCAAAAGGAAGCCATAACTGAGATGCAAGCTGGCATTTTTGGAGAGTACATCTAAGCTACATAGAGGAGCAACATGCAGAAATTCATGGGTCAGGTTCCCTGGCCTGCCTAGAACCTCCACAAGGACAGCCTCTGCGAGGCAGTACTAGCTTGTGCTCTCTATGTGAGCTAAAAAGTCCCATCTCTCAGCAAGGTTAGCAGACATGGGGGTAGTGCGCAGCCAGTGCAGTCAGATTGCTGCTGGCTCCTGAACGAGCTCAGTAAGCAGCACCCCAGAGTTCTACATGCCCTCCACAAAGCATTTAAATCTGTATGTCTGAAACCCTGTGCTCTACCTTTTGGACTTGTAAATGTTAGCAGTCTGTGATGAGATACGAATGTGTTGATTTGGAGGCCTTCACTACCCTGTTCTCTTTAAGACCATGTACACATGGACCAAACTGCTGGGCTTCACTAGGGAAAGAAGAAATTGAAATGTACACGTTCCAGCACTCCTTCAGCTCCGCTACCTCATCCTGGGGATGACACACATCACAGGTGATATAATGCTTTCTTCCAGAGCTCAGGAGCAGACTTGTTAGCCATTGGAGAAGTCAGCACAACTCAATTAAGTTTCTTCCACTACCTAATTGACATTTAGTCAGCTAGGAAGAGAACACTACCAACAGAAAACAGTCCTTGCTTTCAGTTGAGATATTATGAAACTTCATAACATCCCAATTGGCCAAATGTGAGGAAGAAATTAGGGAAATCTAATTAGACATTGCATGGCCTCTCCTCTAATATTAAATACAATATATTTGTTGTTACAGCTTCCCTTGAGGATCCTCCTACTCATATCAGGCATACAAAAGTGTTAAAGTATCTGTTTCAGCATGGTGCATAACATAACACGTAATTTGTTAAGCTAACCCCAAGGCTGGGGTTAACTCTTCCAGCCAAAGAAGGCAACATGTCTGCTGTAGGCTTGAGGCTCTAAGCGTCTGCAGTAAACTTAATCTCTGAAAGTGAGATGGACATGCACGGCCATTGCCATAGTAATGGGAAACATCCTTCAGCTTTGGACATTCTAGGATATTGTCCTTAAAAGCGACGCAGGACAGTGTGCCCATATTTGGGAATAACACCTTCTTACAAATAGTTTCCAGCACTTAGCAATGCCTAACACCATTCTTTATGCTCTTATGTTTTTTCCTAACAATTCCTGAAATCATGTGGACTTAAAGCAAATAGTTGTCAGGATCCTACTGCCTCTTAACCACAGTACTGTGATGTTGGGATACAAAACGTACGAACTCTCTTTTTTCTTCAGAACCTGGAGAGGGGGTTAATCATGAAGCTACAGGTGAAGCTTGGCTCCAATAGACTTTTGACAATAGGTTAGAGGTGTTTGAATTAATCAGTGTAGAGGAACTTGGTCTGGTTCAAGTCCCTTTCTGGTAGTCTGTGGCCTGACCTTTAGTCTTTTGTAAGATGTCAGCGGTGAGTTGCAAAATGGTTACTAACAGCATTTAAAAAGAAATGTGTGCACAATGGGAATGCCAAACAAGGAGGGAGGAGGAACAGGCTTTTACCTTGTTTTGACCACACCTGAATCTCATGTGGTGTCATTGCACAAGATGGTCCATGGGTTTTTATTTCTTTTTTTTTCAAAAGGGTTGAGTGGTTCCTGTTGAATAAGGTTGAAGAAGATTGCTCTGGATGAAAACGCAACAGAGCCAATGCAAATCTGGTTTTAAAAACATTGTTCAGAGGGTACTTATGATTACCTTTCCAACCGAGCAGATGCTTTCAAGGAGTTATAACCTGGGATTGGATATTCAGCATTTCAGTAATGGTTTGGATGACGGAATAGAGAATATACCCGTTAAACCTGAACATGACGCCCATCTGGGAGGGGCAGTATGAATGGTAAAGGAATTCAGTGTTCTTGACAAACTGGAAAAAAACCCCACTGAGCTGAAAAGCTGCAGTCCAATAACCAAAATCCCATTATTAGGAAGAAAAATGAACAAACCTAAAATAAGAGTCTTCAGTAGACACAGATCTACTGAAGGGAGTCTAGGAATTGTAGCAGATCACAATTGAACTTACATCAGCCGTTTCTCATTGTTTGGATAAAAAAGCAGATATCACAGCAGAATGTGGGACAAGGAGTGCTTTCCTCACTGCTAATAAGGCTTCACCTTAGTCTTGTGTCCAGCCTTGTGCCCACCATCATGCAAGACAGATGTAGAGTCTAGGGGAGAGTAGTATGGGTAATGCAGTCCTAGGAAACCAAGTGTATGTGGATAGATAAAAGCAACCAAGAAGGGTTAATACAAAGAAGACTGAGTGAAACAGTCTTAGTCTCCAAATAATATTTTGATAGGATGAAAACTCATGTTGATATTGTGGTTAGGTGTTAGGAAACCCTGACAATGGTAAGGAAAGATTGATATGAGAGGATGTGGGGTGTCTGTGATCCTACCTTGAGGCAAGATGATGGTCTAGTGTATCTCAGCCAGGACCATCAGACAGGTGAAGCTGTCTGGACTACACAGCTGCCAGCAGCATCGGTGTCCTATTCACCTTCCACTCCACCACAGTCAGTAAGATGAATTTGTGGTGTGTTTAGTATATTCTACCTCAAATTTTCACTTAGGTTGAGCTTGCTGTATCCCGCAGGCTGGCTTCTCCATCTCACATTTTCACTGGTTGCCTCTATTTTAACTGCTGAGCACCTTCTTGAGAACACTTTTCTGTACTAGCTATTTATGGTTTCACACCAAATGGGAGCTTTTAACTCAGCTTCTGAGGCTGAATTATTAGCAAAACAAGAGAAAAAAATCTATATTACACTACATGGTTCAACAACCAAGGAAGCAGAAGGCCTCTAACATTCAAATATTAGAGAGCATAGTAAGAATTACTGACAAAACTGAGGTTCACAGTGTCTGTAAAGCAGGTAAGGCTCCTGAGTATGTAGGAAACAATAATGGAGCCAAGTTGCACGAAGTAGAAAGTACTAGTTAAAAGTAATCCCTTGAAGTAAGTATATTTATGGTGGTGTAAGGCAGGTCTGGCCGGGGGGAAAAACAAGCTCAAAGAAAGTTGACTCATGTTACCTTATCATAAGATCAGCTTCAGCCCCAATAGACTTGAGCTTCTCACACTGCTTTTGATTAAACTCTTGTCACATGTAGTATTGATTTCAACTGAAGTATTTCTGTTCACACAGTGTGAAGGAGGTGTCCTGTCCCTATGAGTGTAGAAGGTCTGTGTGTCCTTCAGAAAACATATAGAAAGTAGCCTGCCCTTCCAGCATTGATTATTGTTTCAATACATGCAGGAACAGGAAAGCATTATGCATGTGCATTTCCCAATGGCTAGTTTCAGCACTAAAGGGAGAAGTAACATTTGCATTGCTTAAAGAACTGATTGAGATTCTAAAAACAGATTGGAAACTTAATGGCAAGAAAGGCACAGCTTGAAAGTCTTTACTTTTTGGCATGAAAGTGTGGACCAGATTGACACAATCTGTGACGTAGTTTCTAATGAAGCATTTGTAATGAGACATTTAAAGCAACTCAAGAGGCTTCTCTATCCTGTTGGGAAAGGAACACAAGGAGCACATATTTGAAATTCATTCAGCAATGAATACATAAGCTGATCTTGACATGAATTTAGAGGATTCAATTGTAGATAGGTGCTTGGGGGAAGAAGTTGCTTGTAGAAAAAAAGAAAAAAAGAAAAAGAGAAAAATTAAGAGCTAAAATAGTTAGAGGAAACTCTTGGGAAAATTACCAAGAAGAGAGAGAGGTTTCTGCTTATTGAACTGTTGAATCATGGAACTGATTTCAGTTGGAAAACTTAGTTCTGAAATTTCATGCAGAGACAAATTTAGTTTCCTCTGCAGTGTCCTGGGTTCAGCAGTAGCAGTCATTTTTCTCCTTCTTAGTAGCTGGTGCAGTGCTGTGTTTTTGACTTTCAGCCTGGGAACAGCGCTGATAACACCAATGTTTTTAGTTGCTGCTCAGTAATGTTTACTCTGACCAAGGACTTTCTGAGTCTCACGTTCTGCCAGGGAGGAGTGGAAGCCGGGAGGAAGCAGATACAGGACACCTGACCCAAACTAACCAAAGAGGTATCCCATATCACAGCACATCTGCCCACTATATAAACTGGGGGCAGTTACCTGGAAGGGTTAGACCACTGCTGGGTCGGGCTGGGTATCAGTCAGTGGGTGGTGAGCAGTTGTATTCTCTTCCCTTGTTATTTCCCTTGTCATTATTATTATTGGTGGTAGCAGCAGTGGTTTGTGTTATACCTTAGTTACTGGACTGTTCTTATCTCAACCCGCAGGGGTTATATTCTTTCAATTCTCCTCCCTATCCCTCCAGATGAAGGGGGGGAGTGAGCGAACGACTGGGAGGTTCTGGGTTGACAGCTGGGCTTAAACCGCGACAAGTAGGAGGTGGGAAGGGTGGGACCTCCTGATTTCTGTTTGTTATTCACACCTTGCTTACCCTAAGCAGGGAGGCATCTTTGGTGCTCACTGACACACTGTAAGAAGCCCATTTTAAACCTCTGCTGTAGCTGGGGTGAGCTTACTCTAAACATTTTTTTTTCTTTGTGTTTAATTATTTATTAATTAAGCATCTCAAAGCATCCCACTAGCCCTGACCTTGACCCACTAACATCTGTTAAAATCATAGTTTACCTTACTTCCCTGTTGAAAACCACCTGTTTTCCTATAGAAAGACACAACAAATGAGTGGCTGTGCTCTAACGATCTGACCTTGCTTCTGTAGCTCTGTTTTCTGATCCTAAAGTATTGTTTTCGCTTGCTTCCTTTGCTAATTAGTTAGGGATTAATTTTCAACCTAATCTGCTTGTGTAGCTTTTTGAATATAAAGTGTTTTTAAGTGCCAAATATTGCTGTTACTGCTGATTAGGTTATTAGGTAATAATCAGTAGCTGAAATAGGACTTCCCAGAATGAGAAACAAGTATGGCACTCTTCCATCCTCCTTCCCACCTGTGGAACTGCTGACTCATTCTGAAGTCCCTGTACAGCATACTTGCAAACACCTCATTTAGATGTATATGTCTGTATTTGTACATGTATATGTATATGTATATATGACATAGCCATATACACAGGTGTATTTTAACACCTGATCATGAAATTAACTTTAGGATGTAATGGCAGCTATGGCTTTCAATGACATGAGTAGCACATGCCACTCTACAGCTGTCTTTTAGGGCTGTAATCCAGAGATGTGAAAACCCAAAAAGACTAATGCCTTGTTCCATGTGGTCTGACTTTTGCCCCAGTTTCTGTGCCTAATATTTCCTTTTGGCTGGCTGCAGGCTTTTGGAGGTGCTAATTGAAAACACTAGGCAAGAGGAATTAGGTGGAAGTCGGGCTGAGTGAGACTGGGCACAAGCTGTCTCCTGTAGCACATGAACATCAGAGAAATGGCTGATTACAAAAACTGTCATCTTCCTCGGTAGTGATGAACTGAAGTCTAGCATGGGCACAAGGGAAATTCTAGTCCTGTATACACTTTTTGATTGATTTCACTGTCAGGATATGTCAGAAAAGCACTCCCAACTCTACCCTTCGAGACTAGTTCTGCAGTGTCTTTTAGGCCTGGGCTGATGGTACTTTGCTGAACTGTGTCATGGGAAGAGCTGGCTTTATGTTGTCAAGTGTAATAAACCCAAATGTTAGTATGAATTTGCTAACAAATGAAGGTAATTGGGTTCTTTAGGAGGGAATGAGATGACAGCTTTTACTGTACTTCAAATATCAGTCCCAATTACTGTAAATACGATCATGATGCAAAACATTAATTAGGAAAATCTGAACTGTTTGAAATGTAGAGTCCCATATGAATGATTAACTACATGCAAAATATTGTGCCTGATTAGAAGCATTCTAGTGAGGCACCCATCTGTGAGCTCTGAAATTAAACTGATAGAAGGAGAGGAGAGGGACTGGTTTGGTTAAAATGACTTAAGGAGCTACTGGGCCATGTGCATTTCATGTAGGGTCGTAGGACAGTAATGACTGTGTACCCTATATTCTTTACTATAATCATCTTCAGAAAGAATATTTCAGGGGTAAGGAATTCAGGCACTGAAATGGTACATGTCTTGCTCAAAGTCACCTAGGATGACAGCACCAGGGAAAAGAGGTGAGCATTAGTCTTTCAAGTTTTAGGCTAACTTAGGTTCATATTCCTTATGGAAGGGTGGAAGTGCCTGTCCACAAAGAGGTGGGAAATAAAACTTCCCAAAAAAGACATTTGTGAGCACACAATTATGGAAAGACTGACGACTACAAAGCTGCCTGTAGGTCATTCTAAGTGCTCTTTCTGGTGGTGGTAATTCCTGTGATACTGCATTAGCAAGTGTTCATTGATTGCTAGTGAGAGAACCCACCTGGAGATGCTGGCTCCAGATATTTCCTAAAGGATAAACACATCTACTAACTGTCTGCACTGAGCCATGGGCAAACCCTAAATGGTGAAGTACATTCCACTGGGGTAATATCTGGATAAGGCTTTTAGGACATAGCTTGGTAACAGAATTGATTTAAGGGGAAGAAAAGGAAAGAAATAATCTCCAATCTTGTGATGTAGTTTTATTTGCGTTCTTTGGCAGAGAGGGACCATGAGAGCTGAAAACACTTTATCTGCTGGTTTGTGTCTCATTTGAAATGCATTGGTCTTCTCAGTTCATTAAAAATGCTAAATAACTATGCTATTGCTGTTTTATTATGAAACTTGGGTATATGTTGCCAAATGAGCTATTTTAAGCAAAATATTCTGTTGTAGTCTAAATGTACTATTATTCCCCATTTGGACATGAGTCCATAGCCGCTGAAAGATAAAAGCTGACAAAATGGTGTTTGTCAAAACCTTGTTGAAAGAATCAAGCGACAAAGGATAATTGTTTGGACTCGTTTTTCAGTCAGTTCTTAGCCTGAAAGTCCCCTCTCATTTTGGTGGTGATGCCACATTCATTGCTGGTAGAACTGCCCACCACCAGATCACCCACAGGTCCAGCTGGAGCATGAATATATGCTCCCATTTCTGTCAAATTACTCTCATCACGTGCTGTGGTATTTATACTGCCTCCATCTTCTGTGCCAGCTTTAGGGGGAACAGATGATACCCAGAGCAACACAAACCCCGCTGGTACAAAATTAACTTGCTTTTGAAGAATTCTGATCCAGCAGCACTTTGCACCAGGTGGCTACAGCACTTTTGATCCAATACTGGCTGGCGCCAGGTCAGATTTGCAGTACTGAGTACTCGGAGCTGTGTGCCCAGAGCTTGCTCTGATCATGTCATGAGCTTTTCTGCTTTTCTTTCTGAGCAGCTTTAGTCTTCTCAGCCTCTTTCAAATGGAGAGCCTCCCAAAAACAACGTCCCTAAACTTCCCCTGCTATTTGTGCTGATGTATGGTTGTATTGGTGATGCGTGCACATTTTGGGGACAAAAAATAGTATCATTTATTGTCTGATTCCCTAGAGTACTGTAATTGACGCTTACGTTTATCCCAAAATGGAAGGTGGCTGTTACATTAATTTGTTCCAAAGAAAATGGGTCTAGTGCATAACAATGCAGTGTTATATCAATTATATAAGAATATAATAATGACAAATTACATAATACTCTAGCATTTGAATTTGTTATCTCAGTATGCTTTTTTTATGATGATATAAATCCGGGTTGATTCATGAGCAGCTTACAAATATTCCACTTCAAGTGCTCTGTCAGCTAACTGTTCAGGAGCTCTTCAAGAAATCCCATAACCATTGATCATGATGGTACAATTTATTAGCTACCTCTTTTTGATTCTGAAGTAACAGTCTTTACTGATCTGTTTCTGTAGAATAAATAAAGTTGATGAAGGAGGCTGAATTGCCCAGCTTTTACTAGACATAAGTATAGGAAACAGCAAGAGGAAGGTTCTTTTTGGGGGCCTTTTAAAATCAGTTGCTAAAGAGTGGTGCAGATAACAAGTGATAAGTATTGTTAGTCGATAATATAATACTAATTCACAGCTCCGGTGATCTCTGCTTAGTTTGATTTGGCAAGGTTTGTGTTGTAAAACTTCCACTGAAACCTTGGTGTGTGGTTCTCTCAGCAGAGATGGGCCTGCTCTTCTTACTCGAAGGTCCACTGGCAGCACCAAGATTTCCCTTTGAGGATGGCTGCATGAAGGGAGCAATCTCCAGGGGGCTGACCTCCAAGTTCAGCCACACACCAGCAGTGCAAGAAAAGCCTCAGCCATGGCAGATGCTCATGTCAATGGTGCTCTTAAGTATCTCTGGTGTTTTTTTACTTGAGGCCCTTAATCCAAAATGTAGTGCCATTCACTGTCACTGAAAGCTTCTAGTAATTTATCCCCAAAATAGGGATTTGTCACTGATGAAAGGCCTGGTGTTAGTTTTAAGCAAGATTTGACTCATGCATAGTAGTGTGTGGCTCTAGTGCTCAATTTAGGGACAATGAGATGAGATTAACTAATGAATATTTGCATCTGAGGTAGTTGTTCTCATTATATTGATAATGAGTGCTTCTGGATGTAGCTGAGGAGTGAACAGTTTCAAGAACTGTAGGAAGCAAGCAGGAAGAATTGTGGATGATTTCTTTCCAGAAGAGATATCTCCTGAAATTATAAACCAGGTTATACTCTTTCTAACAGCACAGACAACGGAGAGAGACTAAACAGCATGGTTTGGAAATACAATAAAGCATTGTGAGCACAGCCATCTTTTACACCTTTCCACCTGAGAATCAAGTGGAATCGGCATTTGCTGGGTACAAGATAGCTGAGTTCTAGCACCACCTCTTGGTTCCCACCTGTAGGCATGGAATGATTCAAGCTAAATAAATGAATAATGGCGAATCAGGAAGCTGAGCACTTTTGGATAAAGATCATTCCATTCTTCTCTTGATTTCAGGGAGGTGTTATTTCCTGAGCTAGAGACACAAAGCAACCTACCAGCCTTACAAAGCACTGCTGGAATGTCTTTTGTTTCGGCTGGAAATCTGAGCTCTGGGTAATCATTTGCATTGACTATGTTGTGGAAGAACCAGGACTTACATAATCAATTAGAAAACCAATTCCTTGGTTTTCCAGTGTAAGAGCAGCAATGCCACATGCAGTTATCTTTCCTAGGTAAAGAAGGATATCAGCAATTTTATGGCTGGGTTGTATAATTGGAGTTCTCCTTTTTCTTATCACAGTCACATTACATATTAGGATTTGTTATGGGGCTTGGTTGTTTTTAATGCAGATATTCACAGATGGAGCACTTCTCGATCAATCTTTGTTCGGCAGATTTGTGAAGGAAAATTCTATATTATTCTATTAAATTTGTATTCTATCAAACACAAAGCCTGTCATTGGATCATAAAGTCCCTAAGCCCCAGACCTCTTCCTACCAGAGCCTCTGTGCACAGAGCTGTGTGACCAGGTCCTAGCACATGGAGCAAGGGGCAGAGAATGCTGTTTGACTGAAGGCTCAGGCAAACGAATGACAGACCTGTGCTGTATTTATGAAATATGGTAAGCACTGTACTAGCTGTTACTTCTTCAACACTCAGGCTAGTACAGTGGAAGACACAGCTAGTTTATGGCTAGTGAGTGAGGCATCTGTTAGTTCCCAAGTGAAAATGAATTCAGTATGAGTGCAGTTGGGAGATACAGTCTGAGATTAGCATCCTGGGCAGCGACATGATACTGATGTTGTCTTTGGCAAACTGGAAAAGGCCAGGTTATTTAAAGTATAAAATCTGTATGTGTCCCATCTGAAACTGTGCTGTCAAAATATTACTGTATTTCTCCAAAGCCAGCAGGAGTTCTACATGCTGTGAGTTCACAGCAACTCAGTTGACTTCAAAGTGAAGTCACTGGAAGGTTTACTTCACTTTAGCTTCTTGAAAACATCTTAGTCTGTCTCAAGCTACATCCTAGCCATAACTGAAGGCTGAAAGATATGTTGGGTTTGGTAATGAACAGAGACAGGTTATCAGTAGGTGTCAATGGATATGAAGAGATTCACCAGACTATTGTCTGTGACTCCTCTGCAGTTGGCATCATCCATGTCCAATTCTTACAAGACAGAAGTCAAGCTGAATAGGGACTCTGTGATGCTGTGGTGGAAACACACACAGATGGAAAACCTATTCCTTGTGGCTCCAGTCCTAATGACAGATAGCGTGTGAAGATACTTAAGCTATGGCATTTGTTCTTTAGAGTATGAGGCGGCTCTGCCTGAAGCTCCATGTAGTATCTCAAGCAGAATCATGCAGAGAGACAAGGTTGCGATTCAGGATGGTGCAAGATTTCAAATCTGGCCTTGATCCCAAACTGGGACTTTGTTTTCATTCTCCACAAAGGAAGAGTCAAGTAATGCGTTGTTTTCCATTAGCAGGTTTTTGCTCTGTTTGTTGTTGACACTAATAGGTTTGTAAGGGATTAACATGTATCTCGTTTTTTGAAATGAAGTGAGAGGCCAAAACTGGGATATTTACCCCTTAGCTGGGTATCTAGGGCATGCTGTTTATTAGGAGTGTGTCCTCAAATGTTGCTAAGCAGCTGAAGGAGGGAGGATAGTCCTGTGCTTATGACAAGAGACAGAGTTCCTAACTATAACAAGAAAACCAGGCCACAATTCCTTCACTCTCAGAGTGGATTAATACCTCTTTTCCTTGCTCCCTGAAGGACATACTAGAGTGTTTCCTGGGTCTAGATAGAGCTATATTGGAAATGTTGGTTGATTATGAAATGCATATAATTGCATTTGCATTTGTATTTATATTTATATTTGTATTTATGTTTATGTTTATATTTATATTTATATGCATTTATTATTATATTTGCAAATCGAAATAGCAAAAGGATCCAGACAGAAATTCCACTTCTTAGGCACAGGAACTGTAGTAGTGAAATTGGAGGGTGTCTTGAGTCACACATGTGTATCTACTGACTTTGTTCTTGCTGACATGATGAAGACATGACTGTGCAGTTCAATCACCTATTGCCATGTAGAAGCCAGTTCATTTACTGCTGCCCTTCTTTCCAGTTCACCAGTTTCCTGTTAATTGGCATCTCCTTCCCGTTCCTGTTCTGCAACAGCCAGCCAGCCTCCATCACACAGCTCTGCCAAAAGCTCTGCCAAGACAAATAGGAGGAAAGTGTGTGCTTTTCAGTTTGAGGCCAAGACAAGTTTAATTACAGTCAGTGTCAAAAGCCTAGATTTCAGGATGCACATTCTCATCCCCTCTGAGTCAAAACTAGTACCCTTCCCCCTGAAGATCATTAATACAGGTAGGACAAGTGAGGACTGAGATATACTCCCTACATTACACCCAGGGACCCTCTTCCTTCTCCTACTAGCAGAGGGAGAGACCTCTCTCTCTGTCAATCCTCAGAGCAATTTTGACTAAGCTCTGAGTGCTTTTGTATCAACCCTTTTACTAGATGTGCTTCTCGACATTCCTGGCGACATTCCTGAGCAGACTTTGTGGTGCGGCATCCCTTGGAGGTTCAGATGAGCTATCTGGCTTAGCCAAGGATCTTTAGATTCTTCCCTGAGCACAACATACTCGTAGGAAACTGAAGAGAGACAACCTTAGGGATTTTATTATTATTCATGATGCTGTCTTACAGCATCACCCAAAGGTCAATGGCACTCACTGTTAACACCTTAAATTTGTTTGCTCTAAAATTATATTTCACACAGCCTTCACTGAGGGAACTGAAAAAGCCTTATAGGGACACTCCCAACCATTGTATGCCCATATATGTGGCTGCCTCAAAAGCGACACTATCAATTCAACTATTGCCTAAGATTAGACTTATTTATTGATTGCAGTTCTGATGTTATTTTTTAAGTTAAAAAAAGCTTTGGCCCCTCTGGTAGTAGCTGTCTTCTCCCATCTGAAACGTCCTAGGAGAAGCTGTGAACTTGTAACTCCTAATGTCTTTGGGGCCACCCTATGGGTCTCTGCTTCAGTTGTTCACTCCTAAAATCTCATCCTTTGTCTGTCATTTAGTAAAAGTTTCATCCGGATGAGAAGGGTTACATCAGAGGTGAAGAGCCGAAGAGTTCTTGGACCAGATGGTTTTAGCCAAGTTTCAGTTCAACTGTCAATCCAAGGGCATGTACAACAAAGCACAGTAAGAGAACATTGAGCTAGTGCTGCTCCAAACCCATGTGCTCTTGCAAGGAAAAGCGAGGAGCCACCATCTCTCAGCAAGACTCTCACATGAGTTGGGGCATTGAATTGC
The DNA here is from genome assembly GCA_039720435.1 of Amazona ochrocephala. Classification (NCBI taxonomy): domain Eukaryota; kingdom Metazoa; phylum Chordata; class Aves; order Psittaciformes; family Psittacidae; genus Amazona; species Amazona ochrocephala. The sequence continues at coordinate 37,494,981 of CM077876.1, forward strand.
TGGAAAAGTGTGATGAAGGCTTGGGTAGTCCAAGCATCTTTGCACTCATTACATGAGGTCGGCTTGCCTGTAACACCCCCATCCTTCAGCCTTGCTTGGATGCAGTATTCATACACATGTACTGGTGCTAGTTTTAGCAGAGTCTGTGGGCCTTGATTCTGAGTGGTGTTGGGCTATCTTAGTACAGAATGCATTTCACTGCTGAACAAAATTAGTTATATATGGCTATTTGTTAACTTCAGTGGTAATATTTGCAAAGCATTTTGAGATCTTCTTCTTATCAAGTGGCTTGTTGTTAGGCCACTGGCGCTGCTCTTTCCTTGTGAAGGAGAAATAAAAATAGGAATATTCATAGTCTCTCTTACTTGATTTTCATATCTACTAACCTGGAATAGAGGTTCCTTTAATTAGATCCTCAAGCTAAAGACATACATGCTTCTAAGTTTACTGTATGCTCATAGTCATAGAGAAGTAGCTGCAATACCTCCATTTCTATTCACTTTTGTTCTACCAGCATCAGGAGTGAAGGTAAAGTCAATATATTCTTCCCAACTAAAATCTTCCTCTTTTGCTAAAAGAGTAATATATGACAATGTGTGTGTGGCAGCACCTCTGTAGCCCTTGTCGTTACAGTGTTACGTGATGTAACGACAAAAGGAAGATGAAGGAAACCATCCAGTGAGTAAACTCATTAAGTAAATGCTTTGCAATAACAGAAACCACCTTCATGTTCCCAGGCAATTTAATACTACTATTCACTATAATGTACCTCTTGAATTGCAGTAGCACTTAAGATTCCTAGTCACAGACTAGGGTTCTGCTGCGCTAGACACCAGGCAGGCATGGAACAAAAAAGAAAGCCTCTTCCCTAAAGAATTTGCAGGCTTTGGCATCAGTCTGGTCATAAAGATAACAATCTTTTTTTCCAAGAAACGCCTCATCTTGTTCATTATCCCTTGCAATTAGTCTCATGGGGCTCCACTTCCAGCAACAAGCACCTGTTAAGCGCAGCCTAGTTGGAGCTTAGAGAGACTTTGATTCTTCCATTTTTTAATGAACAACAAATGGTGCATTAGGGATGTTTGCTCCTTCAAATATGCAGACATCTGAATTTCTAATTGTTTAGCATTAGTCATAACTTAAGTAGGACAGAGCAGATTCTATATATAGCCTGTTGCCCAGCCATTCAAGACAGTGTGTTTGTATTTCTTCCCATACTTCTTCACTTGAAAGGAGTGAGAAGGCAGTTGCAACATCTCTAACCTCAAGTATTCCAAAATTGTGCTGCCTCCATCTCCTTCTCCCCCAGATATGGAGATTGTTTTCAGAATCATGAGATGTTCAAAGATTACATACTCAGCTCTCATGGTGCTTATTTGGGGGTTCTCTGATGATGTTAGCTGGCTGATGTCTTCAAGCTTGAAGGGTAAACTTTTTTAGCAACAGTTGAGGTTGTAACGGGATTCCAGGAGCAGGAGTTGCCCTTGTATCACAAAACTCCCTTAAACTGCACTGATCTTTTCCCCTCTCTACTCAGTTTTCATTTCTCAGTCTCATTCTCATGTTACTCTTACATGTGAATGTATCACGTGTCTTATGAAGGAAATCTTGGTTCACAACAAACACACACTGTGGATGTTTTGCAACTGAGTGAGGGTTTCACTTTCTGCAAATTCAAACTCCAGCATTTATTCACTTATCTTCTACTCCAGGGCAGTCGTAGGTTGGGCACTGAAAAAGCATAGCCCCAGAAATTTGCTAAAATTGCTTCTGCCTGGATGCTGGACAATGCCACACCAGCCCAGCTGTGTGTTTCATAGAATCATAGAATAGTTAGGATTGGAAAGGACCTCAAGATCATCGAGTTCCAACCCCCCTGCCATGGGCAGGGACACCTCCCACTAAACCATGCCATCCAAGGCTATGTCCAACCCCCCCTTGAACGCCGCCAGGGATGAAGCATCCACAACCTCCCTGGGCAACCCATTCCAGGGCCCCACCACCCTCACAGTAAAGAATTTCTTCCTCACATCCAATCTAAACTTCCCCTGTTTAAGTTTAAACCCATTACCCCTTGTCCTGTCACCACAGTCCCTAATGAAGAGTCCCTCCCCAGCATCCCTATAGGCCTCCTTCAGGTATTGGAAGGCTGTTATGAGGTCTCCACACAGCCTTCTCTTCTGCAGGCTGAACAGCCCCAATTTTCTCAGCCTATCTTCATACGAGAGGTGCTCCAGTCCCCTGATCATCCTCGTGGCCCTCCTCTGCACTTGTTCTAACAGTTCCATGTCCTTTTTATGTTGAGGCCACCAGAACTGCACACAATACTCCAAGTGAGGTCTCATGAGAGCAGAGTAGTTTCTCTTGGTTTTCATAGTGATGCTCAGATCCAGCACTCCAGCAGCACAGTTTCCCCATGCTTGTAACATGGCTACAACTTTAGAGGTACCAAATGTACCCAGACACCAAGACAGCCAGGAGTACTGATTGCTTGGAGCTCTCAGGCAGTGCTTGTTTGATGGGTTTCCTTGTTGTTATCAATAACTGTGAGGTTAGCTCCGCCAGCACTATCATTAACGGCATAGAGGACTCTCACACATACCCGTGCAGCCTTCTCAAGCCCTTATTTGAGAGCAAGAATAGCAACTGACAAGTCTTGTGAGGTAAATATAAAGGTCAGCTGTTGCCTCCCTGGATGATGGCTGTCAGGAGGAGAGAGGCAGAGCTCTTTCTGCCTGCACACTTCTTCCAGCCTTCCCTTTGCTGCTCAGAAGGAAGAGATTGAGGCTGTGAGGCCTCCAGAAGTGCTTTTTGGTGATGTCCAAGAGGGTTCAGGTACAGCTCCTCCCTGTATTACGCGTGCTGGCAGGAATAACCCTCCACATGTGCACAGCTTTGGGCATGGGTAAGGCTTTTGCTGGGGCAGAAGATCCACACTTGAGATTCCTGAGCAGCATGTGCTGGCCTCTGCTCAGCCAGGGATCAGGCTCTGGGAGGAAAACCCTCCCTGCAAATCCACCCATGCATGAGCTACTGCAAACGGCTGTGTTCTTCCCAGACACAGTGGAACCAAGAAGGTATTCCTGAGGAATTTTTCCTTCTGGTGGTACCCTCAGCCCGTAAAAGTGCTTCTTGTGGGCAGCCATCTGAGATCAAGACTGTGAACATTAAGTCATGAATTAAAATAATCCTCTAGCTGAGCTTCTGAGCTTGATCTTGGAAAATGCAAAATTCACTCTTGCCTTGTACACAACTCCCTGAGGAATATTGGGTAAATCTCTTCACCGTCTCATGTTGTATTTCCCCACTGGAAAGTCTGAGAAATGAAGGTGCTTTCCTCTCCCTCCCACAGGACTGTAGGAAAACCTGTTCTAAGTTATAGGTGGAGCTGTGCTGTGATGGTGAGATGTGCCACTGAAAATTCCTGTGACAGGAGCATGTCCCTTCCTTCCTGGAGGGAGGTAACTGAAAAATTGAAAGAGAAATTAAAACTGAATGGGAGAGTTTTGAAGATTTCTGGGGTCATGAGAAAGGGCAGATATCTGATCTTCCTGTCAGTTTTGTTCTTTATCCCGACCTAGAACATGCTCTTTTTAATGTAACTGATTAATTTCTATTGATTTTTTATAACTCACTTTAATTGAGGCTCTCTATGATTATTCTAGCAAATTCAGCCTGCTGAGGAATAATAGGCAAATGTATTTTGTTCTTAAAATGACTTATCGTCACCTTCAGGCATAGTGAGATACCCTGATTTGTTTCTTTTCTTTTTCTCTGTATTGCCCTAATCCATAACATTTATGAGCATCAGAGGTGGCGGATGCACCATCCCTGGTGGCATTCAAGGCCAGGCTGGATGTGGTTCTGGGCAACCTGATCTAGTTGAAGATGTCCCTGCTCACTGCAGAAGGGTTGGAGAAGATGAGCTTTGAAGGTCCCTTGCCACCCAAACCATTCCATGGTTCTATGATTTTATGATCATAATCTTACTGTCAGGAGTACCAGAAAGTGAAATGGAAATGTAATGTATACATGTGCCAATGTATGATTGGTGGCACCTCAGAGTGGGCAAGGTGCAATGAGTTCACCTGAAATAGTCACAGACTGTAAGACAGCGTGTTAGAGAGCTGATCATAGGGATCCAGTAATGATGGTGAACACATGAAGTGGTCATCTGAGATGATGTGGAAATATTTGCTGAACACAATGCCAGAAATCCTTACCACCTTCTGACAAAGGCTGGTGGGGCAACGAAACATTGCACTGTGGTGGAAAGCTGATGTACATCTATCATGTGTTCTTCCATGTTTGTAGTTGGACATCTTCAAAATACCTGAGGTAAGAGCCATGCCCTCAGCTTAACGTCATCACTTCTGTATTGTATCACTTCTATGTTTAGAACCCTGTGATCTCTCTGCTAAGGTCAGTCAGTGAGGAGGGGATTCTTCTCGCCTCACATTAGCTATCTAAAAATTCAGTGAGCATCTAGGAGGTAGTTGTCTGCACTCCCTTTATAGACAAGTGAATGAGGTGAGCTTCTCCAGAAGCCTGAAGGTACTATTTTGTGATGGGCTGTATCATGCCCTGGGCATGCCTTTGCTTTCCTTTAGCCGTCTCAGTGTAGCTATAATTGCCTTTCACTAGGTGCCTGAGTTTGAGATCTAAGGTTAAAGGGCAGGTGCACCCAACCCGAGCCAGCAGAGAGGAGATGGGCCTCGCTGGCGCTTTTTTTCTAGACAATGTTATTTTGTGATTCACTGGGAAAATTCTGTTTGCCCCTGATGTTTGCAGAATGAGTCAAATAGGAATGCCTTCCTTAATGAAGGGGTGCTAGTCTCATATGCCATCAGTAAACATCAAACTCTAATCCAGATATACCTGGCACTTGGCCTGTCTCTCACTCCCCTGGTGAGAGCCCAGGGTTTCTTCTGGTGAAATCTCCCTCAGGAGTGACAGCTGAGATTTCAGTCAGAAACCGGTGACTCTGGAGAAATGACTTCCATGTTCCTAGGCAGTCAGTTCTGTATTGAAATGCTGAGGGAAGTACTTTTTGGGTTGTGTATCTCTGATATTTTGTATTCCTTGTTATCAAGGCATCCAAATGTCTCACAGTTTTCCCTGCATTTAAATTGTTGCAAACCCTATCACAAATTGCTCAGAATCTATGGGCAAAGTGTGGTAATACAACCATGATGGATTAGAAACCAGTATGTGCGAGACACTGCAGACCCTGCTCAGAGCCAGGGGTCAGGAAAAACGGGAGAAGGACCTGGCAGGTTGTCCAGCTCCTGTGAAAACTGCAGGAGTTCTCCTAGCTCGCTCCTATGCTGTATTTGCTTTCCTCGGGTTCCTTCAAGGGACAAAACTGTCTGCCTAAAGGGACCTAAATAATATTGTAAATGATTAAAGACATAAAATAATCTGAGCCACTTCTCACTAGCATCAATCTTTTGCAGAGATGCAGCTCTATGCCTTATTCAGATCTCACCCATGATACTAAAAAAAATGTATTTGGATCAAAATGCTTCCTTCTTTATGTTTATGATCACATTATTTTAAGAGGCTTCATGTCTTTAAAAGGTATATTAAACCTAAAAATGGTGACACTGTGATAAAACCCACCCCAGAGCACATCTGGAGGTCTTGAGTTTGATAAGTACCTCTTCCATTTTCCATTAACTGTTTGAACTTAGCTCCTGTTTCTTTGAACCTCGTGTTCTCACTGAAAGCCCTGCTGACATGCTTTAAAAGCATACAAATAGCTTCTGGTGCAACTATCTACACAATATATTCTGTTCTGTTTTTGTTGTAATACACATTTCAGTTCGTGGATGCCTGAGCTAGCAGAGGTAATGCAGAGATAAATCTCTGGTATTACTACTTGTTTTACCATCTGTTTCTTTATGATGCACAAGATCTGATTCTTTGGCACTTCACCAGCAGCATCCAAGGCTGGAGGTAGGAGCAACAAAAATTAAAGTATATAGCATCCCTAAGGAGGTGCTCGGAATTGGGCTGTGGCCCACCTCATATATTAAGTTGTTTGAACTTCATATATGTTATTTTATTAAGGAAATTGATTTCATATTCATCACCAATTTAGCATCAATAGCATATGACCATTTTCTATGGTCTTTTGCAACTCCTCACTCTGATGAGAGACAAGCAAGTGCATGACTCCAAGCATTTACAGTCCATGCAGGATAAACCAGTTGGGTTTATGGTAAATTTTCCAATTTAAAGGGAACAACATGATTGATGTTGCAACCGAGGCAGTGGAGAAGCAGGACTGAGATGCAGTGGGATGCAAAAAATGGAAGAACACACATTACTCATTAAATGGGTGTTTGGCATAAGTTATTTCTATAGGCAGCACTACCTCCGGAAAGAGAAGATCAGTGGATAAACAACCCAGCTGGAGATACTGCTGGACTATGGTCTGGAGCCTGCAGACATAATGGAAATGGGAGAATGCTTCAAAGGGAGCTCAACCTGGGATTAGTACACCCTGGAAGGTGGGGTCTTAGCTGAGGGGGACAAACAGGAAAACATACGGGTGTGGGGTTGAAAAGGTGAGGAAGAGCAGCTCGTGGAGTCGAGGAGAGGGAAAAAGCAGCTGCTGCCTCCATGCAAGAAGTGGGAATGCAACAGAGAGAAGCGAGGGCCAGAGAGAGGGAGCGGGAGCTGGCGGCGCAGGCAGGGCCAGGAGGAGCAGGCGGCGGTGCCGGAGGTGGCAAGGGATGAGGAGCGGGCGGAGCGCTGCTCGGGCTGCAGTCCCTGCCCCGGCAGGTGCTCCCGAGGCGACCCCCTCTGCCCTTCCTGCCGTCCCCAGCGGCGTTCCACCCCCCTGCCTCTGGCGGGGCCCCGGGCAGCCCCTGCAGCGTGGCGGTGACCGCGGTGCGGCAGGTCCTTCCCGGCACCGGCACCAGCGCCGGCACCTGCCCAGCCCGCGGGGCTCGGCCGCGCTCCTGCCCGCTCTGCAAGGGAAGAGCTGCCTAAACCCGGGCGCTGAGCAGAGACGGGATCCACGCAAACCTCGAGCCCCGCGGAGCCTCCCGCGCCGGCCCCCCGCAGCTGGGGAGGATCGTGGATGGGGGGAAGAGACGGCCCGGGGCAGGAGCCCCGGTCCCGGGCGGGTCGGGTCCCCCGCCGCGGGCCGGCAGCTAGTGGAAAGTTTCCCCGGAGTGACCTCTCATAGTACGCGCCCGCTAGGCAATCTCATTCAAGTATTTTTGTCAATGGGGGGGGGGGGGGGGCACCCTGCTCCCCGGCCCCCGGCCCGGCTGACGTCACTGCAGAGGCGATAAATATCTGTTGATATAATTGGACGTGAGATTTGGGGTTGCGATAGCGAAACTCGGCCCATCGCCGCTCCGACGGGCCCCCATGATTTATTCAGCAGTGGATCGGGGCACGCAATCGGGCTGTCAGGAGAGCGTCAGCTTATTAGGCAAGTTCTGCGTGATTCCAGGAGAGGGTCTAAGCTATAAAAATCCCGCACCCCGGCTCTGATTAGGACCAAATCTGATCCCAAGTTCGCCAGGAGCCGGCTCCGAGGAAGTGTGAGAGGAAGGGACACCGGGCACCTCCGAGTCCCGCCACCTGCCCTGCCGCCGTCGCAGCCCCAGGTAGGTGCGGGGCTGTGCCCGGGAGGGGAGCGGGATGCACTGCGCTGCGTGGGGCTGAGCGCGGCGTCCCGCCGGAGGCGGGAGCTCCCCCGGCCTGTCGGGGAGCGGGGAGGCGAGGGGGAGCCGGGCGCTCGCACCCCTCGGCTGCTGGGGAGAGCCGTCCCGGATGGGAGAAGAGGCTCCGGTCCGGTTCTCCTCGCAGGGGCTCAGCGCAGCCTGGTTCGAGGGAGCCGCTGCCGGCGCAGCCCGGAGCAGTTCGGCGGGAAGGAAGGGAAGGGGCGGCCGCCTTGACGGCGGGGAGTGAGCGCTCCCGGGCAGCGGTGTGCAGCGCGCGGAGAGGCGCGGAGGAGCGCGGAGGGGCGCGGAGGGATGAGTTTCAGCACCGGGACAGCGGCCGGCCCCGCGCTGCCCTTCCCACCGCCGCTGCTCGGCTGTGTAACCCCGTCCCCCGTCCCCCGTGTGCCCCGCAGGTTTGGGCCCCGACCATGAAGATCCCGCTGCTGGTGTCCACGGGAATCCTGCTGGTAGCCCTCCTGCCCTGCCAGGAGTGCAGAGCCCTCAGCAAGAACCCGGTAGCCGCCCACGGGGCTCTGCACCAGCCAGATTTCTTACAGCAGCAGCAGCAACAGCAGCAGCAGCAAACTCTGCCTGTCCTGCTCCGCATGGGAGAAGAGTATTTCCTGCGGCTGGGCAACCTCAAAAAGAGACCCGTTGGCTCTTTCTCCGCCTCCTCCAGCAGCACCAGCCACCTACAGCCCGAACCTGCCGCCAGCAACTTTTTCCGGGCGGCAGTGCAACAGCTGCAGCAGCTGCCCGAGCGCTCGCTGGGGAGCCCCGAGGAGGGCGAAGCAGAGGGCGAGGCCGTGGAGAGGGAGAAGCGATCCGAGGAGCCCCCTATTTCTCTGGATCTGACTTTCCACCTCCTGCGAGAAGTGTTGGAGATGGCCCGAGCCGAGCAGCTAGCGCAGCAGGCTCACAGCAACAGGAAACTGATGGAAATAATCGGGAAATGAAGCGGCCCCTCCCCACCTTGCCAAAGAGATTCCGCAGTTAGCACAAGAATAATTACACCGTCCGATGTACCATAGTGCTGCTCTGATGTCATCTCTTTATTTTTATATAGCTTTAAACCTAGAAGGGTGTACTCCGAACAGCCTCTGTCCCTTGACTAGCATGCACAACCGTGTACCAAGTGCAGAAACACGAGTGTCGTTCGTAACCTCCCCTACCTTTATTTATTTCTCCATTTCCCAGTTATTCTAGTGCCATCGCTACGTAGGGATGTGTGAGCGTTGGAAGAAGTGGTGCCAAGAAGACAGATAACTTTTCTGCTGGGGGCCGGGAGGTGGGAGGGGGAATCTCTGTAAGCTACTTTAAATCCACTTTTTTTTCCTGTAAACATTTTCACAATAAAACATCTTTTCAGCGCTCGGTCGACTTGGTTGTGTAAGAGAATGTTTAATATTTATATTTTTAATAAAAGCTGCAAAGTAAAGATGGCTTGATAGACTTTCTTGCCTGGACGCCCGAGGGCTGCTCCGCCTCCCTCAGCGCTTACCGGGGCGGGGAGAACGGTGGAGGGGGGCACCCACGGCCGCGGTCACCCGGAGCCGCGGGGAGCCCTAAATCCCCCCGGGGGACGCGTTTCTTCTCCCCTCCCCGGGAGCCTCGGTCCCCGCGGGCTGTCCCAGCGGCGCTCCCCGACGTGCCGCCGGTCCCGGGCCCCGCAGCCCTCAGCACAGGCTGCTCCCGGGGACCGCGGGGAAACGGGGGGCTCGGGGGCCGGTGGGTGGCCCCAGCCCTGCCGATTCACCCTGAGGGGCTGCCCGGCTCCTGCCGCTGCGGCCGGGGTCGGGCAGTCTCCTCCTGCCAGAGCGCAGCGGCAGGAAAACGTCTGCTCCGGCATCTTTGTTGAGTTCTCGGTCTGGCTCTGCTAGCTCTCCCCGCACCCCAAAAAGGCAGGTTCTTCCCCACTTCAACTCCTCCCGTTCTGGCGGCGGTACCCAAGTTGGGTCCCTCCCAGGGGCGCTGGGGAGGTGTCAGTGCTTATGAAGAAACTTCCCTGGAGGAACTGCGGAAAATCCTCCAGATTTTCCAGAAAATCCCTCACACCAAACCAAATCCCAGGAAAAGCTGCTCCAGTAGCCAGAGCAATGAGGTGGTGGTGGCCGTGCAAGTCCCAAAGCTTTGCAGGGAGCTCGCCTGTGCAGCTCGTCAAAACTCCCACAAGAGCATTTTCCAAGGCAATACAGATACCAGTGAGGGCTGAGGTGGCTCAGCCTGGCAGCGAGGAGTGGCCAAGCCTGGGGCTGACCCCTCACAGCCTGCTCACCTGCCTGGGGTCTGCACCACCAGCTCACCAGTCCTGCTGGAGCTCAGCACAGGCCTACGGCCCCACACAGTCCGCTGCCCAAATGGTGTGTCCAGGGCCAGGCTCTGGACTCCGAGAAAGATCTATGCTTTAACCCTAGTGCAGAGCTTGGTGCCTGGTCCCCTATAGCACCAAGGGCTCCTAGCAACTTGCCAATCTCTTAATCACTACTGAGTGCTGACACCCCGTCCCCAATGACAATACTTGCAGAGTGTCACCTTCAGTACAACTTGTAGAGCTTTTAAGACATGAATTTGATTTCATTAGGTGGCTCAGCACCTTCCATGCACACAGAACAGGGCATTTGGCATTTGCCTTTCTTGCAGCTCACCATGGGGACTTCAAATTAAACCTGTGACCACCTCATCCCATTCTGGTTTTGTGCAAGAACATGTCTGTTTTCTGACACACATGGATGACTGAGAAAACACAGATACAGATTATGGCTGGACAGATGTGAGCAGCACTCTAGCATCTCCCCCACATGCTCAGAGCTGTGTTCTGCAATCATGTGCAGGGGCTTGGCCAGTGCTTTCAGCATGTGCATCTTCCTCACCCCTGCTGCTGGGCACCTTCCCTACAAATAACCTCTATGGGAGGGTCATCTGTGGTGGCTCAGCAGGAAGAGCAAGCGGGAAGGGAGAAATGGCAGCTTCTCTCTCCCATCCTGTGTTCAGCCTCTGCATCTGGGGAGGCACCAGTGCTGTGGGAATACAAGTGGCTGCAGGGATGAGCTCAGACACAACCCTGACTTGAGGCTGCCAAGGGTATGATAGTGTCACTGAAGTCATTAGAGCATAAAATGAGTGGGGATGCAGGAGGGTACTGAGGAGAAACACTGTTTTGGTAAAGGATGCTACTAGTGAATCTCATACCAGCATTTTAGCTAACAGTGGTGAAGCATTTACACCTACACAGGGACGTGCCAAAAAGTGAGTAACAAAACACTAGCAGTGCTCAGCCTACAGCTGAAGTGATGCTGTTTTCCCCTTGGAAACAAATTATTGAAAAACACTCTGAGTACAATACAGCATAGCAATTTGTCCCCATGTCCCCATCCCTCTCAGGACTGTCATCTCAAGGGCTGGGTACAATGTGGAGGCCAACTGAGTTCCTGGGAACAAAACTCTCTTGGATGTCCCTTTCCAGGGCAGTTTCTTTGCTGACTGCAGCCAGGCTGCGGGTGCCTGTGGTCCTTCCGAGGAGAAGCACACCAGAAGCCAGCCAGAGTGAGTCATCATTCAGTCAGTGAGTTCAACCAGGAGAAGGAGAAGATATGACGAGCCGGCTCGTCATTCCTCTCATTGCTCACGGGAGTTTCCTCCACTTGTCCTTGAGGGGACGGTTCAGAACCAGTCTGTAAAGGAAGGAAAGGTTGACAAATGGAAAAGGAAAAGGTGAATTGCATTAAAATCCTTAAGATTTCACAACATGCAGAAAACCAGAATGAAGTGGGAAAGAGGAGGAAAGGCGGGAAGCATGAAAATTTGGGGAGGCCAGCAAGACTTCTAATGCCAGAGAAGTCAGAAGGACTTTTGCCACGGACAACGGAAGAGGGAGAATTACACTGGATGAGCTGTGTCACAGCTGTGCAAAGGGCTTAATCCTGATTTGGACTTCTGGAATATTATTGCACTGACGGTGATAACTGCCTGCTTAGAAGTGATCCAGAGCCAGCCTGGCTTGTGTAGCTGGGCCTCCAGATTGATGTGGACCGAAGCCAAAAGTTATTGTCAGTGCATTGCCACTCAAAATGATCCTTGTTCTGCTGTCATGAAATCTGCCTTGGATGTGGCGCTTTTTATCTTATTTTTCTTTCTTTAAAATCTTTTAATATTTATTTTACTTCAATTTCACTCAGCCCAAGAATAGGAAATAAATAATACAGAAATAAAAGCTTCTGCTTATATCCCAGGGCAAATTCTGGTTTTATTTGCACAGGTATCCTATGCTTACAGTATAAAAGGAATCTGGACATAGTATGCTGCAACTGCTAATCACAGGAATTATTGCTATTTTGAAAATTAGCTGAATATTTAACAGACCAATATAATATGTAGAAATATTTTACTAGTTCCAGTGTTTTCAGATCCCTTTGGCAGAGAATGAAGACTGATTTGTGATAGCATCTGAAATCCTATTAAAGATAAAACATATAAAAATGGGTGATTTGGTAGCTAAGGGATACCTTATGTCTTCATCATTAAAACCACTATTTAACTTGCAATATACAGGATTTTTTCCTCTTCTTTATATTCCTAGATATGCACATAAATTATTGTACATTCTTAATATCAAAATTGCCATACTGCTAGCCTTCTCTGTGCAGGATTTCACCTTCTTTTGGGAACTTTATCATGATCTTAGAAGAATTATTAGATGCCAAGATGCTACTTGATACAGGGAAAATGGGAGGGGTGTCCTCTGAATTTTAACATGTCTCTATATAATATTGTCCTAAATGGAAGTTACCAAAGCAGCGATGCCAACAGAGATATCCAGGAACAAACAATGAAGCAAGGATGCTTGTGAGGAACTGAAGCAGGGGATGGATGACTTTCTTAAGCATTTCTGTTAAGTGCTTAATGTTACAGTGTACCACAGGAATTAGTAAGAACTAATGGCATGTTAAGTATAAATTTGCTACTGGGCTTCATTCCAGTTACTACCTATTCAAGTGCCAAAACACTAACAAAAAAGACTGCATGGAGGTATAAAAAACGTAGCTCCTTATTTCTTTATATGCAATTGGGGCTTACAGCTCCTTTTTTAGATGCAGATCCTCAGTTGCTTTAGGCTGGAATAACCCTACTTGTTTCAATGAAACGCTATCTGAGAAAATGTATGAAATATGGACGAATCTTTTACTTTGATTCACATTTTCAAAGCAAGGCACTCACTGCTATTTGTTGCAAAATATATGGCTTAGAAAGGATTGTTACGGACAAGGATCTTGGAGAAGAATATAGCTTTTGCTTGGTAACTTATAATGCATTTTAATAAGTGCACAAGCATGATGAAAAACCTGGGAGAAATAGCTGCCTATTTGAATACCAAAGTCCATTTTCAGCAATGCTAGTGAGAAGGGCTGTCTCCCAAGCTTATGCAAAAGTTTTGGGCCCATGGGGATAGATCTTCAGCTGAAAAGGCAGGTAATTAATTGAATCCTGATTATAGAAGATCTGCCTCTCAGCACTGGAAAGTATTGAATGCAAACCTTTCAACCTGATTACAAAATTCAGGTATCAGCAGTAAATACATGGCTAGACTTTCTGAGTTGTAATGGATGCTGTGCTCTCTCGATCTTTGTTGATACAGGAGTGCAGGTGTTCTATTAGACCTCTGTTGAAAATTTTGCCTTTTTTTTTTTTTTTGGAATAACACCTGGAGTGCCTGAACTAGCTAAGAATTGGCTTGAAATTGGTTGGGCAATCTTGTGCAACGAGCCTGCACTAGTGTGTGTAAGGAGGCATGGGACAGCCCTCCTCACTTCTCACTCTTCAAAGGAATAGGTCTGGCTAGAGGTTTAATACAGAATTGCTTGTATTTCCTTTACTTAAAACCACAGTGGTACCTCATTGTTTCTCTGCCTGCCCAAGACGAGATTCCTCTAGCACTTCCACTTGCTGTTCCAACCAGCTACTATCCAGAAGTAAGCATTAAACAAAGGTTAACTGTGAAGCAAAGAACTATGTATGGACTTAAGCAAGTAGCTTGTTTCATAGAATTTGGACCTAACATGTAAGAAGAAAAAAATTACAAGATAATGACTTAGACTGGCTAGATGACTGCATTACCTTGTTAACCAACTCTGCTGGTACTGCATTTCAAACAAAACAATCTTGGTCTGCATCACTGCCAAATCTGCATTTCATAATGTGTTAACTCCTTCATATTCTGCTGTGATGACATCTTCCTGTGTCAGCAAAACAATGTCAGAGCTCCAACACATTCCCACTGGGTTCGGCCGGATGAAGCATTTACTCCCTGCACCTCTCTGGACTCAACATGCTGCCAGTCTGCAATACTTCAATGTGTCTTTCCAAGAGCAATCATTTGCCATCATGCCCAGACACTTTTTAGACTTGCATTTTCACACCTGTGACACTTTAGTATTTGTGATCTGAGTCATACAGTGACTAAGGTACGCTATCCTCATGTGAGGCAAGAGACCATCAAAAGGTGCCAGGAGCAACTCTGTCCACATTATTAAATCAGTTCCTCCCTTCCAACTGCAGCCCACACAACTCAGAGTTATACATTGTGCTGAGATTGTGCGACACAAAGCTGTAGACGTCTACAGAAAACAACTTCTTTGAACTAGGAGGTGATTCTGAACCGTAGAAAGCAGAAGCAGCGCTCAATGGCAATTGGACAATTGTCAATTGAGAAGTAGTGTCAATGGGATTAGGGTATCCAGCCCCTCTGCATGTCCTTGCAATCTCATCTCAGATCACCTCGCTTTCCCTATTACTGCAGCCCTGCTCTGCTGCCAGAAAAAAGCTTTCTGCTGAGCACGGCACAGCCCTTGCCACATGCCTTTCAGACTGTTCAGATTCAACACTTCATTGTGTCCATCCATAGCTATTAGGTAACTGTTGTCAAGCTACTACTCGAGCTTTATCTCATGGGTAGGGCTGTTTTTCACATTACCTAGAATAACAAGTCCCAACCCTTGACTTGGGTCCCTAACAGTAATAAGGAATAACTGAAGTGTTTACCTCAGATTACATTAATCACATTAGGCCAACGCTGAGAGAGTGCTGAATACTTACACTTTGATTTATATTTTCCCTTGTGGTGCAGAGTGACATCAGATTATGTTCTCAATAAGCACCAGGAATTTTCACCAGGCTAGCTCATGAAGCAGGGAGGGACACACACCCTGAATGACTGATGGTTGAGTTTGCTTTTCCCATAAGCAAAGTCCAGGCTGAAGTTCACAAGCCAAATTTTTGGAAGTGCTGAGCAACCACAACTCCCACTGAGCAGCCATTCAGCACTCCTCAGCATCTGGCACACTAAAATTTGCATGTATAAGGATCTCAGAGTTTAATCTGATGAGTTGTATCAAAGTTGCAGGTATTCGGCATCTTTCAGCATTTGCTTCCTTAAGCAGAGCACTACTTAAATCTGTACACAGTTCTTATAAAGGGTGTGGAGGGGGGATAGGAGTGAGTAGGATGGCTTTGTCATAATGTTTTCATTTATTAGAGTCTAGCAGTTATCCCATTTATGCTGGGGAAAAATAGGCAATCTAAGCCTTCCAGAGACTTCAACCAAAATGAAATCTATACATTGTTTTCTGCTTTACCTCCATTAATCTCTATAGCCTTTAGGTGCAAAGACTGGGATCCATATTACCAAACTTGAGTCATCCACAAATGAGATATCCACTCAAGCAAGCTGTATTCATGCCCTCTAATGGGAGTGATGAGAGGAAGGCACAACCAGAGGGTGGTTTGTCCCATACTTAGAAGTGTCTATAGGGTGGGTTGTCCTCTGGAGGTGCCCTTTTCTTTCTACTGACTCTAGAGACACTCTTATTGATCAGGTTAGATTAGATCTGGCTTTTAAGTAAGACTTCACAAGAAAGATTTCAGTCAAATACTTCAGGATATTAGAAAACTACTTGTTAGGAATTGAGAGCTTTGACTGCACTATCACTTTCACGAGGTCAGTAACTCTTAAATTTAGGAAGTGGGGAGAAAGGGTGAAGGGCCTTTCTAGTCTTCTTTAATTTGGTTTTTGCTCTGGAAATTTTTGATTATTTTTTGTTGACTTATAAGGTGAGATTTAGCGGGAGGTGTCCCTGCCCATGGCAGGTGGGTTGGAACTAGATGATCTTAAGGTCCTTTCCAACCCTAACTATTCTATGATTCTATGATTCTATCTGGAGAAACCATTGTTATAATGTCCCTCTCAGAGATTATATCACATCAGCTTGCAGGGAGATGTGAGAAATAAGAGAAATAGGGGCTGAAATGGTTGTTTCCTCCAGGGCTCTAGATCACCCAGCAGGATATTTTATCTGGATTGAGCATAATTAAATGATAATTTTTGTAATTAATCAGAAAACACAAATGTTTGCTGGTTTTATGCTGTCCATAGGAGCATAGATTGTGCCTTTGCTGGCAAAGAAAAAATTATCTCACATTTTTTGAACAAATATGGTTTTACCTAGTGCATTTGTACTAGCTGAACACCTTGTGTCACCTGACCTATTGCTGAATTCTCCAAACCATCTTGTAGAGTCATGGTCTCCGTTTTGACAAAATTGATGAGAAAGGTCTAGATTTACAGTGAAAAAAGTGAGAAAAGAATGCATGGGGCTTATTAGGAGTCAGTATGTCCCAGGTTACGGGGTTATTTCTTACAACTACGCAGATGGATGGTTATTTGTTGGTTACAAACTATATGAACGTTTTCTGGAGCAACAATGCTAACCAAAGCAGGTCCTGCCCCTTGACTCCTCATCCGTCTCTTCTCACTTTGCCTCCATAGTTCATTGTCCATTTGCGTTGCTGCAGCTGCTTGCAGGGATGCACTAAGAATAGGAATGTCACTGGAATGACATCAATTTTGTGTTGTTTTTTGAGGTGAAGGAAGGTATTTTTGAACCTGGACCATTTGAACGATTTGATTCCAACACAGCCCAAGAAACAGCTGCCTCAGCACAAATGTGAGTGGTGGCATCTGGACAGGAATAAGAAGCAGGGCAATTTGGCAAGAAACTCCTAAATCACCTTTGCTGCCAGAGAAAAAAATGGATCTACACCCTTAGAGGCATGTGAACTACCCAATGCCTTTGCTGCCTCCTCTTGATCTGGCCAGAGAGCAAGAGTGTGAATATATTGTAAAATGTGGGTCTTAGAGAGAGAAGCAGTAAAAATACAAGCTGCTTCTGTGGTTTCAGTAGCCTCAGAAAAGGAGTGAGAAATTACAGTTAATCCCCATATTTTAGCTGGCTTGTTTAGAAACAACCCCCAGTGTTGACAAGAAAAGGCATGATTAAAAAATGCTAGCTGGTCGCAAAGCAATCACGGAATCTGTAGGCTATGTTTGTCTGCCTCAAATGTCAAGTGTTACACTTCTGGCACTCAACACTTCAGGCAGCGGAAACAAAAGAAGCACAACAGGTTATTTTTGAATAGTTTAAACTTTAGCTCAAGCATTTTGTTTTCATATTTTTATGCAGCCTAGCTCCTCCAGTGTAACACCTGGCAGCTGTCACATGTATCACAACAATATTGTTTCAAACTAAGAGGCTGCTTATTTTGCAGGGATCTTTTCTTATTTATTAGGGGGAGCCAACAGAATATTCTCTGAAGTAATTGCTACAATTGCCTGCCACAGAACTGCATACACTAGCAGGCAAAATAACATGCACAGACAAGCTCCCTCAGTCATAGTACTAAATATGTCACTCAATGGCGGTCAGTAATGAATTTCAAAAGTCCATTGGGAAGAAACGCCTTTCTTCAATAGATTTTCATTATATTACAATTAACATCATGTGCATAATGTCTAATGCAATGCCTCTTCTAAAATGACCTCAAAGAGGCCAAATATATTTCAAATAGCCCTGCTAGCTTCTTTTGGCACAGAATCCACACATCTCCTATAGGATATGGAGGTCCAAACACTTGAACCAGTGGTGGAAACAGTTTTACAGAATGGTGTGACAGAGCAGCTTTCTTCTAACTTGTTTTGGATTAACGGAATTGAATTCCTTTATTTATCTCACATATCTTATTCATGACTCAAACAAAAAAGCCTGAAGTAATACGCTTGTGTAATATCTCACCCATTGCTGCACCTCATTGACATTACTTTTTGTTGAGAGTTATTAACTGTATATTTGCAGAAAATCTTGTCCTGCTACTGTCCAGGACAATGGAGGAAACCCAAGAGAAGGCTCTTACAAACGTGAATATTAAGGCTGCCTGATCGGAACAGTCTTTCCCAGATCTAGCCACAAATCATTTCTCATTCTTCTCAGAGTGAAGCTTTTGAGGACATCCTGATCAATTAACCATGTCATTTCTGTTCCCTTCCAACAAAGGAAGGGGTCATCTTGAGGGGCTGGAGGAGTAAGTGGTATGCACTGGCCACCAGTACCAGAAAGCTACTCAAGGCCCCCCTTCTTCCTACTGCTGCTTCATCAGACAAGTAGATATGACTTCAGATCAGCAAGTTAAATGTGAAGAAAACACTTTCCAAGAACTCCCCTGTGGCAGTAACCCATCTAATCCATGCCAGAGAAACTTTGCTATTAGCTTTCAGGAGAAGTAGCAAACCTAGTAATGGTTTAACATCATGCCTCTGTCAGGTAGTCTTTCCTTTGAGTAACACGGACTGTTATAATTTAAAGCTTTTCTTCATCTACAAAGGGTGTTTTTGTAAATCCAGTGAATGAAACAGAGTGCCAGTTCAGACTGTAACTCACCCAGTGCTCCATTCACAGGATCAGATAATGGAGCCAGCATGGCTGTGAGCTGTGTAGACACATACCACACTTGCAGGTTGGAGCACTGCTCACATTGTGACAGACTGACTGATGGGCTGCTGTAAGTATGTGGTGGGGAAGCGGGGTGGGTATATATGAGCTGTGGACACAGCACACCTTCTCTTGAGAGACAAAACCACACTAATGGAAATGCAGGAAGAAGAGCTGGAACTTCAGCTAAACCAGTTGCTATTCTTTAAAGCCAGCACAAAACAGAAGAAGAACTTATTGTCCACAGTTAAAACCCTTTTTCCCCCTCATCTCATGTTGCTGTTGCCACTTTCCTTTGGGTGTTTGTTTTTCCATGTCTTCAGCTGCCTGAACCTTCTCCTTGCTACAAGCACAGCAAGTGAAGCTGATAGCCAAGAAATGACTTCTATTCCAACAATACACTGCTCAGTGAGTAGCATTGTGACTTCTGGACAGATGTCTGTTGTATCACATCTCACACTGTAATCTTTGCTTGTGCATTAACAATGCTGGTTTGCTTCACAGTGCTCAGTCAACCAATGCACAACGTATTAAATCAAGCTTTCCCCTGCCCATCTTGCCCTGTTCCCAGGTAAAGTCCAAGGAAACTCTGATAAATGCTGCTTTTAAGGCCTCAGATTCAGCCACAGTTATTGATTATTGTAAAGCACAGATCACAGGCAGCTGTTACCAGAGACAAGCTTGGAACTGACCTGCATCTGGGCAGGCACCGGTTCCATTTTATTTTTTAAAGGGATCAATTTATTTTATAAAACTAAATTATGAAATTGTGCACAAATATAAAAATGAATTAATAAAAAAAAATAAAATCTGATGCCAGACATTGCAAATTCTCACCCGCACTGATGGGGGAAAAGACAGCTGCCTTTCCTCAGTAAGGCATTTTGTAATAGAGCAAGTCATACAGCTTGTGTTTCATCATGAAAAAGAAGCCACTTCTGTGTGCAGAAGAGCTGAGCCAGGAGTGCTCAGACTGGGTCTGTATTTCAATCATCACCTTCGACGGTTGAGATAAACTGGGGCAGATTTTATAGGGTGCTCTTTAAATTAAGAAGAGCAATGAGAAATTCTGATAACTTATTCTTCGGGGTTGTGAGATCCTCATTCTCTGCTCAGTCAAAGGTGTGACATCTGTATCGGACATCTGCAGTGTGGTTTGCGCATTGCAGCACCTATCTATTTCTGTTGGCCAGTAGCCTGGGCTAACAAGTTTTCTGAATTAGTCACTGGTCTATTACTTAATGTCCTGAAGATTATTGTAAAGATTTCAGTAATATACATCACCTGAAAAAGGGATCTAAGATGGAATCAACACTGTTTGATATATCCCTTTTTTAGCATTTCAATTTGACTGGACATGTCACCCCCCAACCTTTATGTCCATTTCAAAGGTAGGTGGGCACTGAATCTTGCAGGGTACTGCAGGCTCCTTGCCTGCTCACAAGTCAGGAAAGACTGGAAGTGTCATGATACAATACACAAACACAAGGACTCAGGCCAGTTTATTAATTATTGCCGGTGGGATTTTCACTCAGGTAGGCTGGTATTTAAATATTGATCCACTTCTAAGGGTTACAGAACTACAAGCACTGCTTTTCATAGACAAGTGTATGACTACACTGAAAGCCTGAACTGCCTCAAAGCTGTAGGATAACTAACCAAACATTTCACAAACAGGTGGCTTGTGTTGTTGTGACATATATCTACCATAATCTGATGTAAACCAGCAACAGTTCATCCTTGATTAAGAAATATTTTTGTTTACACTCTGCTTTCATTTCTGAATGCTTTAACAATGAGCAGAACCAGTGATGCTTGGAGGAGGTCGAGTGGAAGTAGAATTCAGTATTTAAATGAGCTAGACAACGAGAAAGACAATGTCTAGGTGAGCCTGGCTTTGTATTAATTTGAACAGGATAATTTTGCCCACTCTGCCATTGCGGAGGTCCTTTTGCTAGTAACGGAATGAAAAAATGAAATATACATAAATCAGGTGGTATCTATGACTCACCAGACAAATCACAGACTATTGGAGGTAAAACTTCAAGTGAAGTATTTGCTGCTCATATTAATTATGAGAAACTGTTGTCTGAAAACTGGTCTTAATGCATTGCCCTCACGACTCATCACTGTTGCCTCTGAATCACCCAAATAGTTCTCAGAAGCAAGGGAAAGAGAGGTGTTACACGAGGAACAATCAAGACTTTCCTCATTTTCTCTGCATGTATTTACTAAACTGAGGAAAAAAAAATCTCACCTGAATCATGAAGTCAAGACACAAAGGGAAAGTTAGAGGCACAATTTGCCACCAACTGAACATCAGCCTGAGTGGCCTCAGACGCAGCCGCTATAACCGAGTCCCAGCTCACTGAGTCAAATTACAGAGAAGCAAAGGCAGAATTTTTTGTCCATTAACTGAGTTTCTTGCCTTTGGTGTTTGTGCTGCATTTCAGCTACAGGCTGAACACTTTTTTCCAAGCGAAATTTAAGAAAAGTTTAGGAAGAAGCTTCAAACTGAGTTTAATTTGGGCCTTTACACTAGCACATTCATGGGACTCCTGCAAAAGGCCTGACTTCACGAAGAATAGATGACCCATTTTTCGTTCTTTCAAACCTTGCAGATTTTTTAACAGTACAGAAATAAATCCAGTTTTCTACCTAAAAAAAGATACAGTGCAAGTATATCAAGACCTAGATGGTGAATATCAAGTTGGCTTTTGCTCTCCATGCTCCTAGATCCTTCATTAGCATTAAATACACTTGTGGCAGGGAGCAGAGAGGTTTTGGAAGAGTAGCTGACTACCTGAGAGAGCTGCCTGGGCTGTGCCTGCTGCTCATGCTAACAAACTTCTCATCCCACTTTGGGGGCAAACTGTGTGAATACTGTGTTGAGCGGGCCAGAGGGGAGGGAGACCATGGCTTAGCATCCCTCCTGCCAGATCCAGCCATGCAAGACTGCCTTCTCTTGAGCAAGCAGTCCCCTCTCTTGGAGCAGTTGGCTTGAAGGGACTCCTTATCTGAGCAGTTTGGCAAAACCGAATTTCCAATTCAGAGAAGAGAAAGGAAATCATCATTTGCATACTACTGCCACACTCATGGAATCATTCCAGAGCAGCTCCATGCTAAAATGTGGGACCGTACCTTTTATAGGTGGTGGAAAAGCAGAGGCACATGGGCAATGAGCACAGCATTATCTATCTCGGGTTTATTTTGGTTTTGAATGATCTAATTTCATCTGTGTTGTCTGCATATTGACATGACAACCAATGGGCTAAAACTTAGCTAAGTAATGACCTCTCTGACATGTGAGTTACAGTTGTCTCATGCAAAAATATTTCAAGGATCACCAGCTGAAATGGAAGTATTCAGCAGCAGGGCAAAGAGAACTACAATATATGAATACAGATAGGACTGTCCCTATGGTAATTCTTGCAGATGGCATAAGGTTGCAAGCAAGTAATAGAAAATTTTAAAACTAATGAAACAAGATTAACATAGGCCACTCTATTAGTATTTCTCCTCCCAAAGAGCTCAGTCCTGATTATATTTTATATCCTCATGGAATTAAAGCACTGAACTTACTGGCAGCGATGGGAAATTAGATCAGAATACTGTTTGTGGATGATTAACTTGCATTTCCTTTCAGACTAAATGTATATGCTTGAGTCCTTTGGAGCCACAGACAGCTAAGCAACAGAATATGAGGTCCAGTACTTCATCTTAGGTGAAATAACCTGAATAACCAGACACCGAGGCAAATACAAGACTTCCATAACCTCTCCCACATTTATATGGTGTCACTGCATGAGAGATGTTGCCTACAAAAATCTGATTAGGGAAAAAACTGAATAAACTTTTCCTTACGCATCAATTTCCCTCTGTATTTTAACCAGAATGAAATAATTTAAGCAGATATAAGGTAATTTGGGATCTGTCTCTTTCCCGTGACAAATACCTGTCACTGCCGTTTTTTGGGATTCCCCTACTACAAACCAAGGGATAGAGTGGTTCTGCATGTGAAGATATTTTAAAAGACTACACATTCCTGGAAAGTGTTTTTACTGTCTGGATGTGCATGGCTTGCTCCATTTGCCAGAGGTCTGCACAAGGGAATAGGAGGGCAGAGCTTAGGGCTGGCTTTTCACATTTGGTTGCTTAAAGCTGGGCAGCAAGAGGGGTTTCATACCTGGCTTGTTAGCTGGGAGTATTGGATATTTGCACTGTTACAAGTGATAGATGTCTAACATTCCTACAAACTAATCTTACTACTAAAAATGACTCAATGCATACTTAAAAGTCAGATTTCCAAGACCGTGAAGAGCCATATGCCCCTTCAGGTGTGCTGATTCAACAGTTAGATGTCATAAGCATTTACAAAACACACACATCATTCTTCGTGTACTTAAAGCTCCACACCTGTATGCCACTGGTAGTATCCTTCAGTAATCTTCATTGTACAAAGCACAAAAACGCATGCCTGAGTCCTGAAATGCCAAACGGGTGAATGAGTTTCTGAAGCCTAATGCATAAAATATGTATTCTTCTTCCTAGCTCACTAAAGCTCTCTTCTGAGATCAAACACAAGACAACAACTTAAGACTTGATGAAGTCTTGCTTCACCTCCTGTAACCCCTCACACAGACTGCCTCCAAGCTCTCTGAAGTTTTTGGTTTGGACTTCAAGATCTTTTTCTCCCATGCCCTGGAAATGGCTGCTTGTTAACACCTATGTCACACTTCCCTAATACATTGCTCCTCATGGTGGCAAGGCAGTTCACTGATGTTATTCCCACTCCCAGTGTTTTAATAACTAGCTTCTGGCTGTCATCTGCAGAGGGTCAGATTCACTTCAAAAGACCTCCCCAACTTGAGACGCTGAGCAGTGTCACCTTATGCTCAGCAGGCAGACTTGAAGAGGTGCCAAGTGTGAACCAGCAGCAGTTGGTGAAGTCTCTTACTGGAGATGCCTCTCATCCTCCATCAGACACAGAAGCAGCCTGTGGCGATTATACTTCTGTCTTAGGCACTCCCTCAAGAGGGATGTGGCTCTCCAGTGTGAGTTACCTATTTTGCTCATGCTAAATCATCTCCTTTCATCCCTTCTTAGACTAAGCAATCTGTACACATGTGGGCTGCACCCTGTTGCCATATCCCTGCTGATACACCCTCCTGCACTCTGGAAGAAATTTCTTCATGCATCAATATAATTTATTAGAGTGCAGCAGCCCTTAAAGTAAATTTTGGGAATTAATAGGTGGAACTAACCTCTTTTTGCTGTTAAAAGCAAGGAAATCCCCATCAGTGCATTCTATTAAAATAGCCTGAAAATAACATATATGCTGCTTTTATGATAAGAATCATGCAGATTTGCATTATTATTATAAATTATTATTATAAATTATTATTACAGTTATTTCAAGTAATTTTATTATGTGGTTTTCAGGGGCTTATCACAGAAAAAGAGAAAAGGGCAGTGACCTGATATCTCACATGAAAGATAAAGGTGCATAAACTGTATAAACAGCCACCTCATTACAGTTGGAGAAGAAAATAATTTTTATGCAAATAGAGTCCAAAATGCCTTTCTCCTTCACCTTCTATCTATTTCATGACTAAATAAATCATAAAGCTGTCACCAGAGACTGCAGAGAAAGAGGTCTCAAATGGTGGAAATGAAAGCTTTCTGCTTTTGTCTGGTTTTAATTCCAAAAGGTATTTTGAATTTTAAAAGAAAGAGAAGTTAACTAAAGAGCATAATGCTATTCACATGCCTGATTTCCCAGGACTAGAAACAGACTTTATGTCCTCTTGTAATAATACAATGAATTTTCAAAACCGAACACAAATAAATGAAAATAAACTATGATCCATAAATTTAATTGAGATTCACAGTGCCTGATGCTTTTCGAATTCAAATTACCACCAGACAGTGCATCACTTTGCATAACTTCTGCATCCAAAACATAGGTGATAGCTTCTTCCCTTTCCCCCTTTTATTAAGGAGAGATATACTTCAGTCATAGCGCTGGAATTTTTGCACATAAAAGCTGAATAATAATTCATCATTTTTCATAGATACACTCTATCATGTACAATGTTTAGAGCGCAGTACAGAAGCAAGCAGGGAAACCCCAGCATTTTTATGTTGAAGAATAGACCAAAATGCAATTCTTCGGTTGTTAGAGCACATACCCAAAGCTAACTACTGTTTATTTGTGTCAGAGGTCTTGAGTCTTCAGTAGATAAGATTAAATGCCCCAGAAGTAACACAGAATTCTTTGCAGATCAGCCATATCACTTTGGAAATTGAATATACACGTCTTACCTACCAGGGGTGTGAATTTGGAGCTGGAAGAACTAAATCTTGGACAAATCTACCAAAAAGGAGTTAAGGCTTAGTTTACAGTATTTACATCTGGGACAACTTCACTGGGTAGTGAAGTTCTCAGTCCTTAGTCTTACAGGTATTGCAGCAATTAAGTAGTGTGACCAATGGAAAAAAAAAAGCTTTTGCCTACAAACGCCCTATTTTTTAAGCACAGATACTTAAAAACACACACACAGCCTTGGGTGTCTAAAGGACTGTATTCCCTCCCAGCTGCATGTGAGTGCATTTGAGAGTCATGTTTGGTACTACATGCTCATTGTGAATGTGGGAGAGACACCTCTGGACGCCATTGGTGGGAAAAGGACCTGAACAGGAGTCCCCAACATGTGGGGTGCGATGTGTGGGCTGGGCTGTGAGAAGAGTCTCTCTATTCTCTCCATGGTGACCTCGTGGACCAGGGCTTGAGCCTTCCCCCCATGGGAACACCAGTGATATGCTCATGGTGGGAATCACAGCTGCAGGATTATTCACTGGATTTTGCTTCGTGGTTTATCCCTCTGATGACAGCTTTCCAGATCTTCCTTCCCAATTTGTTGGGCTGAACAAGCTCGAGGCTTTTCACATCTCCTGTTAACCCAAGGGTTCTCTATCCTGCTGGTCATCTGAACAGCAACTGAAATATAAGCCCATACATCTGAGGAAGTAAATGTCTCTTTCCACTTTGAACTAGGGATGCAATATTTAAACATGCAGGAGTAAGATGAAGGGTGGCATTTCCAAGGCGGGAGGAAGAAATGTTTTAGGCAGCTTGTACTGTGAACAAGCATGATGTTTTTGGATGGGAATAAAGGGAAAAAGTCCCTTAAAACAGTGTAGGAACATCACCACAGACGCTATTTGAACTGTTAGTTAATGGTAAAAGGAAATATTTCCTACCCATGAAAGTACAAATCATGTATTGAATCAGATTCCAAAGATGATGTAGTATGATAAGAAATGCCAAAAGTGATATGCAGAATGCTAACTCCTGTGAGAAAATAAGAAAAGTGCTTCACCAGTGTTGTCATAACACAAACTAGTCATTATCACTGCATTTAGTGAAAAAGCTCTGTTTACACAGCACTTTTCCATGACATCCTTTAATTGGAGGAAGGGAATAAAAACAGTGGTGTGAAGAACCAGGGATGATCAGCCAGGGTTTAAAAAAACCCACACAAATATGGCATTTCAGAGTGGGTTGTGTAAAACCACATGCAGGAAAGAAAACAAAGTTGAAGTTCACATACTTAGAAATCATCACTGCCACAGGACAGCAGCCATTTTGCTTGTGACATAGGGACATTTCAGCTCAGATCTGTAGATTTGACTGTGGCTTCTTCCCCTGGCATCACCCTTCCTAGCTTGGTCAGTCTGCTTTTTCTGTTTTTCAGCACACTCTGCACCTTTCTGCTTCTTGAGTTTTCCTACCCTTTCCTCTGTCTTCAGTCCAGCGGCAATCCCATCCTCAGCTCTATCTCTTGCTCCTTCTTCCCTGCATCCCCAGAACCACATGCTATCCTTTTCAACATCCTCCTCCTCCTCCCAGAATGTCAGTGTCACTCATGACCTGGGAAAATACTGAAAACCAGCACCCCAAAGCTCACATGCCAATGGGAACTGACATCTTTTTTCCCTGTTTTTTTCCCTGTTTTTATTCCTGATACCCGACAATGAAGAGAGCTGGGCACTAGACTGTCACTTTTTTTTCAGACAATTATCCACATCAAACATCAGTTTTGCTCCTTTGCTTGCTGTTGGTAAATTAGGACCCAGGGAAGCAGACCACAGTTAGGCAAGGTCCCAGGAAACCAGCCCTGTACAGATTTTTCCTGCCTATGGTGAGGCTTGGCTGTCTGTAGAACTGATAGGAAGGAGCAGCAGCAATAAATTCCACTGTGAATTTACCTGCTTTTGACAGCTTACTTGGAATATACTTAAGACAAGGTCATAGCAGGTTTGATAATTTAATTTTACTTTTTTATTCCACTCAAATGTTCTCAAATCAAACCATGAGTTGAAAAATAATTACTGAAATTTGGGGGTCAAATGTTGCTTTTGTTAAGTTTGGAGCTGGTGAGAATCATTCCATCAGCAAATTCAAGTGTCACTGCTGAAAGATAAGTGCCCTTTTATCATATCTGTGGGAAATCCTGCTAACTTTTTGCTCACCATGGGATGGTTTATCATGGTAAGACTTTTTATGCATGCTAAATGGTCAACTCCAACTTTAAAGGAAACAACATTAAATACCTACTACCCACTTGTGCTTTTTCATACACACACACACACATAATCTCACCACACACACAGAGGTAATTGCTTTGTTATAACATACAGCTTAAGCCTGTAAATCAGGACGGTTTGATTTAGACTGCTGCTCATGGGCTGGTACCCAGGCACTAGAGCTGGAGCTGGTGTCTTGTGCAAATCCTTCACACACAGTTCCCTCAGCTCTGTTCTTTGGATCTTCGACCCATGTGGCGGTTGTACACATACGCAAAACAAGGAATACTCAAATTCAAGTTATACCAACTCTATCATTGTACTTTCAAGGAGAACACCCTCCTGTACTTAACACATTGGTCTCTGTTATCCCATCATGCTGTTGGAAGTTTAACACAGAACTGGAATATACTATCTTCCTGCTCTCCTTTAATCAAGTCCCAAGAATCCTTGGAGGAAACCCACTGCAACAGATCTGAACCTAGGAAATCACACTGCTTACTGAGAGGCAATCAAGCACATAAGAAGGCTCTGCGTATTTGCATAGCTTCGTGTTCACATGGGAAAGCCATACACCCCAGGTGCAGCCACAGAGCTGCACAAGGCAAAGCCAAGCCATAGCTGCTCAACCAGCGGTAAGCAGGACGGCACGTGATGTACACAGGCTTTCACAGGTGAAGGGAGTAATCTCTTGCACAAGATTTGTCTGCTGCTAACACATGCATCTGATGCACAGAGACATTGCCAGCCTCTCCAACAGCTCCTGAGCGTGCGCATGAGCAACCCGGATACAGCTCGCACAAGCAAGGTGCACTGGCAGTTAAGCACAAGCAGCCATTGGCATGCTACTCTGAAGCTGAAAAGCCAGTCTGTCACAAATTGAAACAGTCTGTAAATCCAGGGGATTTGCTGAAATGACAATTTGTGCTGGTTTTTGTATTTCTGAAATCATAATTCTTTAGCATGCAGAGGAAAATTAAGTCACATTTTCTTTAGCAGATGCCGTTCCCGCCTTGCTGCGCGTCACAGCCCTCTGAGGTGACTTCAGTAGCACTGACCTTGGATGTCGCTGCAGTGGAATTACTTTCCTTACCACTCCCCGGTGCACTCTCCTCAATCGCTGCTGTTGCTGGGGCTTCTGCCTTCTTTGCACTTGTTTCCAGAGAAATAGGAGGCCCTACTGTCCCCAGCCCACTCACTGGGTTTGAGCTCGGACTGCTTGGTTGCCGTGACTGAGCTTTATACCAGCTAGGGTAAAACAAAGGATCGGAGGCTTCTGCTGTGGCCGGCACTTGAGTGTCAGACTCTGGGGTCTGTTGAGAACCACTTGGTGTCACAACCTCATCCTTAATCAGGACAGATAAAGAAAAGAACAAGCATAGTGCACCATGTTACCTTCCTGCCATTGCCACATTGCTCGGCATGCCATGGTTTTATATATAGTCTGAAAGAATTATAAACAAAATGCAAAGCAAAAGCAACTATCATATGAATAACACAGATAAGGGAAAGAAAGTAAGTTATCCAAACAATAGAATTGGAGGGTACAATTAGCTGGGAAGGGGGTGCTGCCTGAGAAAGGAGTAAGTGGTTCCTTGATAATTCAGATAAACACCAAATTCCATACTAAAAATAAAAGAAATTCTGCATAAGAGCCTCATGAACTGGTACCAGCTGTGGACAAGTGTAGGTACCTTCAAATGGTTTGTCAGGTTTTGGGTTAAAAACAACACATTCCCCAACAAGCCTGTTGATATGAGCGGTCGGAATAAGGGTAATGCAAAGACACTGGAGAGAAATATTTGCCCACCAACCTTGCTATCAGTGTTGTAAGCCAAGCGCAGTTTCTCTGCCAGGTAGAGGACGCAGCCAGATAAACTGCACCTCTCTACCTGCACCAAGCTCTCAGGGCTCATCCACACCATTCGTGCTATCACCACAACATTTTTGCTTTGCCTTTCTTGCATCAGAAGGCAAAAGCTGAAATACAGGTATCCCTCACATCGCAATACCCACATGCCATGTCTGACTCCACATCTGACCATCTCCTAATGACATTTTAAAGTTGCTACAGCAGCATGCTGTACCTTTTCTAATTCAGCCTTAGAATTGAGGGACTTCATGTTAGTGGGCAGAATTGCTTATGTCTAGTTCTTGTTTGCATAAAGCGCTATATCAGTTAGGCTACATAAGCTTAGTTAAGTCAGTGCAAATCCTCAAAGAAGATGAGAAAATGAACATGAGCCGTCAGTGTGTGCTTGCAGCCCAGAAAGCCAACCGTATCCTGGGCTGCATCAAAAGGAGTGTGACCAGCAGGTCGAGGGAGGTGATCCTGCCCCTCTACTCTGCTCTTGTGAGACCTCACTTGGAGTATTGTGTGCAGTTCTGGTGTCCTCAACATAAAAAGGACATGGAACTGTTAGAACAAGTGCAGAGGAGGGCCACAAGGACAATCAGGGGACTGGAGCACCTCTCGTATGAAGATAGGCTGAGAAAATTGGGGCTGTTCAGCCTGGAGAAGAGAAGGCTGCGTGGAGACCTCATAACAGCCTTCCAATACCTGAAGGAGGCCTATAGGGATGCTGGGGAGGGACTCTTCATTAGGGACTGTGGTGAGAGAACAAGGGGTAATGGGTTTAAACTTAAACAGGGGAAGTTTAGATTGGATGTGAGGAAGAAATTCTTTACTGTGAGGGTGGTGGGGCCCTGGAATGGGTTGCCCAGGGAGGTTGTGGATGCTTCATCCCTGGCGGCGTTCAAGGTGGGGTTGGACATAGCCTTGGATGGCATGGTTTAGTGGGAGGTGTCCCTGCCCATGGCAGGGGGGTTGGAACTCGATGATCTTGAGGTCCTTTCCAACCCTAACTAATCTATGATTCTATGAAAGTTCAGCTAAATCAATACAGCCTGATTTAAGAGCATCTTCACACAACTGGTGTTAACTCAGGTATGTTTTTAAATCATAGCAAGAATGAATCTATAGTATTTATTTTCCCTTGTTTTATGTGGAGAGCTTGCTACAAACAGATTCTCTGCATGCTCTATTGTTTTCACACTGGGCTACTCAAATATCTTCACAGCAGACTTTACCTGCTCCAC
Source organism: Amazona ochrocephala (assembly GCA_039720435.1). Taxonomy (NCBI): domain Eukaryota; kingdom Metazoa; phylum Chordata; class Aves; order Psittaciformes; family Psittacidae; genus Amazona; species Amazona ochrocephala. Next base: position 37,525,168 of record CM077876.1, read on the forward strand.
AGCTTCACTGGGTAAATTGCATAAGAGGAGAATTTGCTAAGTTAACTGTATGTAAGGCCAGCTAAAGTAGCACATGAAATAATCATTTTTTATGTAGGTCTTTTAGAATATGCTGCAATTATGGTTTCATTCTAATTGCATTCCTTAAGAATAAGTGCTGGCCTACATTATTCACACCCTGAATCTGTTTGCTGCTAGGTTGTAAGAGGCCATTTCCTCTCCTGTTTGGTCTATGATATTCCTATATCCTCCTAGATGAAATCCCTTGCATGACAAAAGCAGAAGGTGGCAAATGCCATTCACAGAAAACAGATAGGAAGTGTTTTGTAAAAATTGGTGGAGAAAAACTCACTAAATCCAGAGAGAACACCAAATTCTCTTAGTAAAAATATTTTAACAACCATTTCATTTATAATAGTTAGTCTGAGTTAAACCACAGCAAGCAGAACACTCATTGGTAATGCGCCTGACTCCCAAACTGAAGCTCTTCTGTTTATATCTTATGTATCCCATATACATCTCACTTATTTAGTAGTGCAATTTTTTGCCTATCAAGTGATATATACACAGGTTGAGAAGACAGGGTACAGTTGTGTATATGTGTGCAAGGGCAATAAACAATTCTGCTTTCCAGCACATTGACTCCTTTAGCTGTGCTCCTGATGAATGGTGCCTACAAGGCACAGGGAAGTGTTTTCTTGCTCTGCCAGGGCACGCTCAGCATAGCTGATGGGGCAGTGGGGCAACGGGGCACTTACCTGACCAGCTGGGGTGGCAGGCAGTGGCACTGCAGCGGGGTCAGCTGGGGGCTCTCCTGCTGTGCTCTGTTGTTCTGGGTCCTGCTGAGGTGGCTCTGGTGCTGTCTCAGCCCTTTCCCCCTCCATCTCTTCCTCCACCTCCTCCCCTCCTGATGACTCTGTGTGTACTTCATCCAACTCTTCACCATCCACTGTCTCCTCCTCTTCCTCTTCTTCCTCCTCCTCTGATAAGACACATGTAAAAGGACAGAGATGAGCAACACATAAAGATGGCTACAATCTTTATGTAATTAAGAAGCCATTTACAATTGCATGCCAGATGTACTGATAACCTTCTGCCTGGCAGGGGATGCAGGCTGGGGAGCGAACTTTGGTGAGAAGCCTAGTCCCACCAGCCTGGACTGGGCACTGCCATGCATCTCCCATCAAGCACTTCACAACAGGGAGGACACTGAACACACAGACACAGACACAGACACAGACACACACACACTTGTTAAAATCTAGAGCTGACCCTTTCCACGGGAACGAGGACAAAATGTCCAGTCAATGCAGTTATCCTCATGAGGGATGCGCAGCACAGCCCTGCACCTTTTGGGGGGAGGATGCCTGGTCTGGCACAATATGACAGGAAAAGAATTCATCTTGAAATTGTAGGTGCATGCCTGTTTTAAACACCACTGAATCCACCAAAATAAATCTCTACCACATCAGTGCTTTGCAATTCCTGACTGGAAGTTTGGGATACCAGCTTTCCTAAAATCAGACTGTCAAACTTGGTCAAACCATCATTTCTGCATCATCTGACACATCCTGTTGTCAGCATTCATGCCTTGGCTAGTTTCCAGAGGGAGTCCTCTAACAATGCACTTTCTTTTGCATAATCACATTACTCATTCTTGTAAACACTTGATGCTGTTCAGAGCCATCCTAGCACTTCAGAGTAATAAACTTAGGCAGATGCACGAATGCAAGCTCCAAATTAA